>OY986994.1:2776202-3976202 GCA_963920545.1 Lepidium didymum | reverse complement strand
ATCACGAAGACGGAGAAGAAGAAGAAGAAGAAGTGTAAACAAGCGAAAGCGAAGGTGTCTTAGTAGGACCACTGAGACGTAGCGGTTCTCGAGAGTTCTTCGCCGCGAAACAGTGCTATTAGCTGACTCCGGCGGCAGGTTAAGGAAGAAGAAAGTAATGGGCCTGTTATAATATTAATAGACCTCTTCTGACATTAATGGGCCTTCAGCAATCAACAAGAAAACCGGCACGATGTTTAAAGAGTCTATGTTTCGAACTACTTAAAACGACACAGCTTTCTATTTTCTAACTAATAACGATAATCAGAATCGCTGTTTCGAATTCAGGCTTTTGCTTCTTTTTGTTCACTGGAAAACAGTAAACAATAAAAACCTAAACGGAGGATGAAACTCGCAGGTCTGAAGTCGATCGAGAATGCACATGAAGATTCCGTCTGGGCGGCGACTTGGGTTCCGGAGACAGAATCTCGACCGGCGTTGCTTCTGACTGGATCTCTTGACGAGACAGTGAAGTTATGGCGACCTGACGAGCTGGATCTTGTGAGAACCAATACTGGACACTCATTGGGAGTAGCAGCTGTTGCGGCGCATCCTTCTGGGATCATTGCAGCATCTTCTTCGCTTGATAGCTTTGTTCGCGTCTTCGATGTTGATACTAATAATACTATTGCTGTTCTGGAAGCTCCTCCTTCTGAGGTTTGGGGGATGCAATTTGAACCTAAGGTAATTGAAATGACTCAATTATCTTGTCTCCAGTTCGAGGGTTATGAAGGATTTGGGTTTCTTCTGGAATTTAATGTTTCTCAAAATAATGCTTAAAAACTATAGATATGAAGTTGATGAGCATTGATTCTGTAGCTTTGATTAGTGAGGTACTTGAGTGACATATACTGTGGTCTGAGTTCGGTCCATATCAACTTCTGATTCTCATATTGACTTACGATCATAGTAGCATAATAACTGTTTATAGGTGCTTTGTTGAAACATCTTGATTTGGTCAATTATTACTTGTCGCTGTTTTCTGTATCAGTCGTGATTTGTTTTCAGTGACAACGCAAAACAATAAATTACTAATAGAGATCTGATCAGGTCTCAAAGTTCTTCACCGAGTGTGATTCCTCATCTAGGTGCTTTGGTGAATTGTTTTGACTTTATTAGCTGTCAGATGAAATGTATCACTATAAAAACGTGAATCAAAATGGAGATCACTGTCATATCTTTCCGATGTTATTGGAATGATCTTTCTCAGTAGTTCTTTGATCCACTTACCTCTCGTGACCATGCCGTTTTCGAACAGCTTATTGTAACCTATCGTTCGAGTCTAGAAATAATTTGTTGTCAGGATACCAGTCTACTGCTCAGGGACTAGTTTGCGGTGGAGCTTTTAGTTGCTTCTAAGCTGGTTGTTTATGATAAAAACATTTCTCTTCAGAATTATGCTTTGCTGCTAAGTGCTAACATATTCATTTACATGTTTCAAGGGTACAATTCTTGCTGTGGCAGGTGGAAGTAGTGCATCAGTCAAGCTTTGGGACACGGCAAGCTGGACATTAGTATCAACTCTATCAATCCCACGTCCAGAAGCACCAAAACCTTCCGATAAAACCAACAGCAAGAAATTTGTCCTCTCGGTGGCTTGGTCTCCTAACGGGCAACGGCTTGCTTGTGGTTCAATGGACGGCACGATATGTGTTTTTGATGTTGACCGCTCAAAGCTTCTTCACCAGCTAGAAGGTCACAATATGCCTGTAAGGTCCCTTGTCTTCTCACCTGTAGACCCGAGGGTCCTTTTCTCCGGATCAGATGATGGGCATGTGAACATGCACGATGCAGAAGGGAAAACAATGTTGGGGTCCATGTCTGGCCATACTAGCTGGGTACTGAGCGTTGATGCTAGCCCAGATGGTGGAGCCATAGCAACCGGTTCGAGTGATAGAACTGTGAGGCTATGGGATCTTAAGATGAGAGCTGCGATCCAGACAATGAGCAACCACAATGACCAGGTTTGGTCTGTGGCGTTTAGACCACCTGGTGGAACAGGTGTCCGAGCAGGTCGACTCGCCAGTGTCTCTGACGACAAGAGTATATCACTCTACGATTACTCATGAACAATCCTATTTCTTTTTTATGCATATTCCAAGACCCATATAGTTTTCGAGGATTCTTTGTAAACACTAGTTGTAACATTGTAATCTGCAACAGGTTTTTGCTGGTATAAGAGTTTGAACGGCAACATTTTATAACTCGCTTACATATAAAAAGTTCAAACTTTTGCGTTTTAAACTTATTGGGAAACTGAGAAACAGATAAAGATCACGGAAAGATGACGCTTGAAGAGAGTAGTAGTAAACCAACAAACGTCTAAAAGTTTTAAAAAAAAAAAAAAAAACATAAAATAGCTATAGATTATGGTCTGCTTCTTATGACTTCAGCGTTTGGCCTCCTAAGTAAGTCTTGAGAACATCCATGACAGCTCCGAAATCTGCTTTCACTTCGACAGGAGGATTGGCCCATCTGCAAGCCATGTCAGGGATGGCTTTTGAGTGATAATCTATCTTAGACTGAGTGAACTTCAACCCATGAGCAGTACTCACAACCACGGTTCGGTCAGTTGGTGCAATCACTCCTTGGTTCCTCAGCTTGAACAATGCGGTGAGAGCTACACCTGTATGTGGACAGATAAACATTCCAGTCGAATCTGCTTGAGCCATTGCATCCATCAGCTCTTCCTCTGTCGCTTCTTCTACAATACCGTTACACTTCTTGAGAGCGTAGACAGCTCTGTCGATGGAGACTGGGTCACCAATCTGAATGGCAGAGGCGAAAGTGGTAATAGCAGTCATGGGCTTGAAGTCCTTCCAACCAGACTTGTAATGCAAGTAAAGAGGATTAGCATTGGCTGCTTGTGCACAGACCATCCTTGGGATCCTATCAACAAGTCCCAGTTCTTGACACATCTTAAAACCTTTGTAAAAAGCGTAGATGTTTCCGAGATTGCCTCCAGGAACAATCACCCAATCTGGAACTTGCCAGTCAAACTGCTGCAGAATCTCAATGGCTGCAGTTTTCTGCCCTTCTAACCTTAAACTGTTCAACGAATTCGCCAAGTAAATCGGTAATTCCGCAGTTATCTCTCTAATCAGCTTCATGCACCCATCAAAATCAGTGTCAATACTGAGAACAAACGCACCATTAGCTATAGGCTGAACCAGCTGAGCCATTGAGATCTTGTTCGCCGGTAAGAACACGATTGAAGGGATTCCAGCGGAGGCGCAGTAAGCAGATAAAGCAGCAGAGGTGTCTCCGGTGGAAGCACATCCGACGCCGACCACAGGTTTATTCATCTTTCTCAGGCGATTAACTTGGCTGACCAAAACAGTCATCCCAAGATCCTTGAAACTTCCGGTATGACTAATCCCACAGTGTTTCACCCATAGGTCATTCATTCCTAGAAACTTTTTGCCGAATCTCTCCGCCCAGAACAGATTCGAGTTTCCTTCGAAGGCCGAAACGATGTCGTCGTCATCGATCTCAGGAAGAACCCATTCTTTCTTCGACCAAACGCCCGATCCATAAGGCCATGTGCTTTTACCGACTCGCGAATCAAAGAGATCTCGCCAGTACGCACCATCGAATTTCTTCAAAGCATCCATATCGTGCTTGACATCAAGCAAGCCACCAGAGCGGCTACGGTAGACGATCTCGTCGAGAGAGTATGACTCGGTGGATCCAGGAGCCGCATTGAACGGAACGTAGTTGGCTGAAAACGAATTCTTAATAGTTGAACGGTTGCGACGAGCCTCATCTCGAATGTTATCTTCGGTACGGTGAGGAGGCTTGACAGCTGTATCGATCGGGGTATTTCCATCTGTTGTTTTTGCAGAGGAGGTGCAGGAGAAGACGACGGGACGGTGACGGAGGACAGAGGTGAAGTGATGGCGGCGGATGGAGTCTTGTTTAGGGTTTAGAGAAGATACAGAGGCATTGAAGAAACAAGAGGAAGCCATTTTTCTAGAGATAGGAAGGGAGAATGAGAAGTGAGATGCGGCTGAGGATTTTGAGGGGACACAGAAGTAGAGAATACAAAATTCAGATAAACCGGAAATGTTGTCAAACCGGATATTCGGTTTATGCTTTTAGGTTTCTTATTAACAGATTCTGTGACGCAGTAATTTTTGGGACCCATGAACCAATCAAATATCCAAATGGAAATTTTCCATTTTGTCACGTTTTAGAAAAAAGTTAATAAAGTACAAATTATTAGGCAGATACATTTGATTTGACCAAAGACCGAAAAGTAGCAACAAGTGGGTATAGATCGATTTTTATGTATATTAACTACTTGGTTCGAATTAAAAATCTTTTAAAGACAACAAACTCTGAACCGGGTATATATAGATAGATAGATATTTATCAAAAGACTCAGATTTTATTTAACAAGAGGAAGGAGAAAGCAAGGAGGGACACAACTCAACTCAACTCAACTCCTAAAATACTACACAAGTGAAGTCATTTGCTTACAGCAATGAAACATCTTCTATACATCTGAGCAGGAGAGATTCGAAAGGGGACTAAACTGGCGGTATGTTTGAGAAGGAGAAACCTTTGTATCCTTTGTAAGCGTAATATGCAATTCGTGTATAGTAAAACCCGGGAATGAACAGAAGACACCCAAGGACGATGAAGAAGATCCCTGCTTTCACCAGAAACAAAAAAAAATGAATCATCATTATTTGAGCTCATTCACAAATCAAAAATGAAAAAGTACAAATGATTAGAACTAGTTTTGGCAATATGGAAAAAAGGTAAAGCCAAATGGAATCATGTTTCAAGTCTTATGATGCAGGTACTTTGCTTTTGCATTGCATAGGAGATGTGTGGAAATGCATTAATGACCTTCCAGACTTAAAGGCCATCGGAAGAAAAAGAGAAAGCTAACTAATTCAAGGGAGATTTCATGCCCTATTATGTTACAAGCAGAGGTTTAAAAAATATGATATCTAAGGTATATCTGGACTTCAATGAAAATCCAATCCTTTTCATCTCGCAGATAAGACAATCTTAGGATTGTCATATATGAACATATTCTAAGACTGAAATCAAATCACATGCAGTTTGAAAGCTGCTGAAAGTCTTTAATCTATTCATCCAAATCTCCTCTATAAGGAGGAAAAAGAGAGTAGAAGACCAAACTGAAAGCAAAATACACACCACCGTAGCTAACAAAAGCTGTTTCCTCAGCTTAATCACCTAAATCCTGATATAATTTCCTTAAAATCTATATGTTTCCTGAAACAATCTAGCTGAAATCGAATATTGCTTAAATCCTACAACTGATTTACCTTATATCTAACATTAATATTCAGTTGATCTATCCTATGCCTAACATTACATACATTCCATTTCCTCAGCTAATCACCTGAATCTTAATCTTATGCCCAACATTACATACATTCCGTTTAAGGAAGTTATTAACCTGCACATAATCAGAGGAACACAAGCATACAAAGTAGCCAGTTTCTACACTTTGGATTGGAACACAAGCATAATGGAGTGCACGAAAGAAATAGTAAGATAAATAAGAATTCGCACCGTGGCCTCGATCACCGCCAACTCGATTATACGCCATGAAGAAGCCGGAGACAATTCCTAAGGTTCCGAAGACGAGTAGAGCCACCGCGAGAGCGATCTCCTTCACCGGCGGTCGATTATTGACGGTATATGAACTCTCAATCATAATGTCCTCATCCGTTATCGAGAACGCATGGTCTACGTACGCCATTAACACAGCTTCGGGATCAAGATCAACGGGAAACGATCGGGATCGATATAGAAGAAAGTAGAATGACGCCAAAATCAGATTCTATTGCGTGAAAACTTGAAGATCCAGAGCTCGAGAAATCGAAATCGTACTGTTTGCGTTAGGTCTTCTTCAGAAGTTATTAGTCTCGGTTTAGTTTGGTGCAATTTTAATTTTCGTGAAATGTACTCAACGTAGAATGCCTTGCCGGATCTGTTATCTAGATGCAAACTACGCGTCGTT
The DNA here is from genome assembly GCA_963920545.1 of Lepidium didymum. NCBI lineage: Eukaryota > Viridiplantae > Streptophyta > Magnoliopsida > Brassicales > Brassicaceae > Lepidium > Lepidium didymum. The sequence goes on along the minus strand of OY986994.1, from coordinate 3,970,159 downwards.
TTGATTTTTTCTTTTCTCAGAAGCAGCAGAACGTGCCAATTTGAACAAATCAAGTTTACCAATATGGACCTACAGTCCAAAACAAACCAGGAAAAAAAAACCTCTCTATAAACTATTCATTTGTTCATTTTGATGATGACATTACACATCTATGAATTCAAGCGATTTAAGGTAAGAAAATCAAACCGAACCATATACATCATAGAGATTTTGATGGAGGATAGAGTTTCCAGAGAGCAACAGTTGCATCTTCAGACGCAGAAGCCATTAGCTCACAGTCTGTGGAGTAAGACACAGCGTTGCACTACAAACAAACACATAAAGTTCAGAACAGCTTTATCACTTAACTGTTAGATAGAGAATACAAAGTCTGATAAAGATTCACATACCGTTGCAGAATGGTACTTTAGTATCGCTAGAGCATTTCCTTTGCGGTAATTGTAGACCCTTACTCTATTATCCAGATATGTATCAAACATAAAAATGAGCTTTTTGTATAGAACAAGCATTTATATCTTCTAGTTATTGGTAAAAGTACTGGAATGATTGTTGGAAAGCTTTTTGAGGAAAGATAAGAAGAATTTCATATGCATTTTCCAGCTAAGAACTGATTTGCGCATTTAAGCTAAGAAAATCAACGCTGAGCATGTGGATGCTAACCTGTGGTCCCAACCAGCCGTGGCTGCAATTTTCCCATCTGGTCTGATTGAGGTGCCGGATACACCAGGCCTTTCCAAAACCATCTCTTTCCTCATTGTACAAGAACCCTTAAAACATATAACAAAATTCAAGGAATTGATATGAGACTATAGCTGTACAGGGGTTGATCACACAAGTGCATCTTCTTTGGCACATGTCCAACTTACTGTTGAATGGTTGAAATTAAACATCACAATTTTGTCATCTGCCCCTCCTGAGATACCTCCATCACATGATGATGCAACAGAGAGACTTAAAACTGCATAAAGAAGACAGAATAAAAAACTGTGGAATAATTAAAGAGCAAGAACAAATATGTAAGAAAATCTGAATACAGAGGATGGGAACAAGACCTGGCTCTGAATGAAACTTCACACTTGTTAGAGGAATCTTGGCATTGCGTAGATCCCAAAGCAGCATTGAGCCATCCTCATAACTTAACAAGTTTAGAATTACCTAGTCATAACAAAAATCAAAGTACAAATAACCTTCGGCATTTGTCTTTCTTAATTAACAGAAAACAGCTTTGGAAAGTGAACATACCTAGCTAAGACATGTAAGAAACCCTGTGATTCAGGAGGGAAAAATAATTGAGCAGCCATACACATTCCTGCAGATGACCAAATTCCCCACCTTGATGAGAGTATTTTAAGCAAAATTCGAAGGTCAACTGACAAAGGCATTCTCAATTTAACAAGAACCGTACATATGAAGGATCTCGCGGAATGAACAATATGACCTTACCTTTTTCTTTGGTAGAACCATTGGGGAATTCGTCAGGGCTAGCTTGAGGAAGCTGTATGATCTTGTCTCCGGTATTAAGATCCCATATCTCTACCTTTACGGATAGACCAAATGAGGAGAATGGAAACAGGAAAGTGAAACCCAAAAAAAAAACGAGGGGATTTTGGTCCAAAACACTAAGTTATATGAATTTCTGGTCACCTTATTAGGTTGCTCCCCTGCTACTGCTACGTAAGTGATACCTTCGGCATGGTCTCCATCTGTTATTGTCGAATTCTTAGTAAATCTTTGGTATGAGACAACAAGAAGATAAACATTTATTTTTGCTACATCAGACAAATTGGAAAACATAAAGGTTAATGGAAAGCAACTTATGATCTTACATTCCTAACGTTACAATATCAACAGTATAAGTTCATTCCGAAACCAATGATCAGAACACAAAGTCTATAGACAACACAAGTAAAACATACCCTGGAGCAAACCAGAATCCGCCACAGACTCTTCACTATTATCTGTAAATTGAACAACATTACGCGTGTCTTTAGAATCCTGCTCATCACAAATCTCTGAGTGACCTTCAGCTTCTTTCAGAGAAGTCGTAGGCTTCTTAACAAGAGAGAACTTGCAAAAATGATAGGCGCTTTGAGTTTTACTACTGGGTCTCTGCAAAGCATGTCACGAGAATCATTGGTTATATTTTAATAGCAAACGATGCATAAAACGCTAAATGAAGGAAAAATCATATCCACCTTGATAGGCCACCATCTTCAATATCCCAACTCTTAACAGTTCCATCTCTGCCTTGGCTATATAACCATAAAAGGGATGACATATAGGTTTTGAGGAAATAGATTGATAATAGAAATCACGTTTTTACCTGATAATCTTGTTCTCTCCTAACCAGGGACTAGCTGCAACAGCTAAAACTCCATGTGCTCTACTGTGAGCCCTACAAATCCAAAAAGAAACAATGAATGCTACTTCATCAAGAAAAAAGAAAAAATAACGACTTGAAAAATCAATATCACAAACCAAGCAGAAGAAACTGTACGATGCTGAATGGTATCCCAAATCCTCAACTCTCCGTCAGCTGAACTGGAGAAACGAAGCTTCAATTTTGCACCAAATTATCATAAATTGTAAACAATACAGGATTTCAACTCTTCAGAAGCAAAAAAGACTAATTCAATATACCCAGTGAAAAGCAGAGATTTTGATGGATGGAACGAAACGTCCATCACCGAGTGACGGTGCCCTCTAAGCACAGCCACCGGATCAGGCGGAGGTCTCTTGCTCATTGCCGCTTTAGATTCAAAGCAAAATAAAAACCTTGTAATACAGAAATTTAGAGAAGACAGAACTTAATCGAATCCAAAGTCTCAGGCTTTGAAAACAGTAAACGGAGAAAGAAAGCCTTTAAACTCCTTCGGAATTCAGATGAAAACTACACGTCGTTTTTTTTGTCACTTACTACACGTCGTTTAATTTCGGTATTTTTCTCTATAAACGGCAGAACGTGCGGGTTTACTTTCAGGAAACAGGTAAAAAGAAGATTATTATCCGTCAAACGGATAACAATAATCTAGTTTCCAAACAATTAACTCTAAAAACAAGTTTGTTTAAGATAAATAACAAAGAGAGTGAAGAGTTAACTCTGAGGATCCGAGGAAAATGGCTCCGAGATCCGATTCACAAAACCTAGGCACCGGCTCCGTCATGTCTGATGAATCCTCAATCGATCCGATCTTCCACATCCTGCGGATTATCCCTTTCTCCTTCCTCCGACCACCGCGTCTTCGTCTTAAGGTCCCGTCTTTCACGCTCCCGTCTCCGATGACTGTTTTTGCGCTGATTCTCCTCACTTACTTCCTCGTCGTCTCCGGCTTCGTTTACGACGTTATTGTCGAGCCTCCAGGTATCGGTTCGACTCAGGATCCTAACACCGGGGCAGTACGCCCCGTCGTGTTCATGTCGGGTCGGGTAAATGGACAGTACATTATTGAAGGTCTTTCTTCGGGTTTCATGTTCGTGCTCGGTGGGGTTGGAATCATAATGCTGGATCTGGCATTGGATAAGAATCGAGCTAAGAGTGTCAAAACATCTTATGCTACCGCTGGAATCACTTCCATTGTGATCGCTTATGTCATGAGTATGCTCTTCATTCGCATCAAGATCCCTGGTTATCTTCATTAGTTTTTAGATCAATTTACTTAACTCTGTAAGTGGATCACTGGCTTTAAGATCCATCATTAGAAAAATTGTGCCCTTTTTGTGTGTTTTCGATGCTTATGTATTTCTTGTTTGATAATGAGAATTTCAGCTTTGAGAATGTAGCATCTATACGATGTTGTTTAGACCTCTGCTTCTGCGTTGCTTTGAATTTGTCAATCTCATCGTTTAAGGTTGCCTTGAAAAAGATAAATTGAAATTTCCTGTGACAATTACATCACAACACAACCGATGAAATGTGGTCGGAAATCATCATAGCTGCATGTTAATTGAGGGAGGAAACTAAACATCATTGATTCTTCTAAACGATTTATAAGAGAGTATGTAATTGTTTTTTTTTTTTGATAAAGAGAGTATGTAATTGTTGAGTTCTAGATAACCAAAGAGTGAGACTTTGTTTGGAAGCTTCACATATCTGTCAAAACAATTTCTGGGTATGAAAAGGTACGAGGTAGGGGATGAGAATAGAGCTTATGAATTATTTATAATTTTTAAAGACATGTTTTACAATAAGAATTTTATAATCTGAATGCTGTGTATGTACATATTCTTTATACATTTAGTGATGAATTTAGTAAATGGTTGATAGTGTCAAAATTGTGTGTACTGTGTACATTACTATTTATCTACTGAAATAGGTTCTTGGAGAAAAGAGACGTCGAGGTGACAACATCACAGGAAACCTGGTTGAAGTTAAGATATCAATGGGACGGTACTCAGGCATGATGAGCCCGTCTCTCTCTTCCCTGGTCCAAGCCCTTGATCTGCCATTGAATGGTCAGATACTCTCTCACTGTATGCAAGCTCTGCTCCACAACCTCAATGGGTGGGGACACGAGCGGGTTTCCCTCCGCACCAGCTTCCTCAGTCGCCTCATGCATCCAATGGACTCAGGCAACACTGTAATCTTGTTGTAGCTGATATCCAGCTCGAGGAGGTTCATGAGAAGACCGATAGAAGATGGGAGAGAAGAAAGATACTGGAAGTTTTGACTGACATTAAGGATCTCGAGGTTGATGGGGTTCTCTATATCTTCAGGGAGGATCATAAGGCAATTGAGACGAGCATCAAGGACACGCAGGGAAGTGAGGTAAACGATGGAGTTTGGTAAGCTAATGAGCTTGTTTGAGTTGACACAGAGCTTCCTTAGATTGATTAGTTCTAACCCTATGTTGTCTGGTAATATAATCAGCTCGTTGAAGTTGGCATTTAGTTCTTCAAGTGACCTGGGAAATTCCAAAACGAAAGAAAACAGAGGAATCAATCATCTTCAGATATAAAAAGGCTTGTTTCAGATTTGAAAGTGTGAATCTTTGAGGGGTTACCTGCAATGTTGAATAGTTTTGGGGAGGGAAATGAGAAAATTGCCGGAGACATTAAGGATCTTGAGCTTAGAAAGACAACCAATGGAGTTTGGAAGAGCTTTATTCTGGTTTGAATGAATATCTAATGCTACCAAGTCCAATAATCTCGCTGTTAGAGATTCAGGTACTTTCTGTAATCATTCACAGACAAACCCAAAGGAAACAAAAACATTAGAAACGTATAGTTTATCTGTATGAATAGAGACAGATCTAATGTGTTTGAGCTTGTGTACAAGTTTTAACCTTGATATGATTGTTGGAGAGATCAAGCTTGCAAATATTTGCCAGATTGAGGGAAGGATTTGGTAAAGATTGTAAAGCCATGCCACTCAAATTCACAACCTCTAGTCTCTCTTCATCATTGTTGTATGTTGGTGACTTTGGTGGTGGTAATATGGGTGATGATGGTAAAACTTTCCTTAAGTCCATCATCATCATTGTCATCATATGATCATCTTCGCATATCATTGTTTATCTATGTGTATGTATATGTATATATATGTATGTTTGTATGAGTTTATGGAAGAAGAAGATGACAATGATGAAATGAGTGATTCTTGTGCTTATAATGGCAACACATACAGAGAGACTCATTAATGAGAGTTGTATGGATGAGAAGCTATTGTGGAATTTTAAGGAAATAAAAGGTGATTATTTGATTAAGGAGAAAAAGTCATGCATTGCCAGGGTTTTTTTCTTTTAAATTAACACCTAATCAAAAATTGTTTAGCTACCCGTAAATTACTCACAAATCCTTAAAAAATCACATCATTTTAATTTGATTTTATCGTTGTAAAATAATGAAATTCTCACAGAAAATACATTTGTTGGTTACTAAATCTCATTACAAAAGATGGGAATTAAATTCATCAACATTCACCTTAAGAATAATAGGAAGGCAGCGGCTATTGCTAACAGCATTGTTACAGATCGAAGATACAATGACTACCTTGCAAGAGGGGAACCGAGTTGGGTCTCTCACCTCCAAAATAACAATTATACACGGCAAACCAGAAGCGTCAATAGTCCGGAACCCCCATAATACCTTCATGGCGGAGGTTACTACTCTCCAGAAGGACATAGCTATTCATACACCGTGCAGGGTAACTCAGGTCACCGCACCCACTCCAACGGAGACCAATCCACCTAACAGAGGAGCTGGTGGACCCTCAGTGGAGACAACACTGAAGCCGGAAAATTAAAGAGCTTTGGCACCACTTCGACTTTGCTCTAGTCCAATCTCTCTGTGCAGGTTAAGGGTCTCAGTGGTTTTGCCAGGGCTTTTTGATTACAGTATTAGTCTCAAGTTAAGTTAAGGTTTTGTTAGGCTCTAGGATCCCTCCTAGTTAGCTTTTTTCGCATGTTTGGGTCAAGTCACACTCCCCTGGTTTTATTTCGCCTTAGGTTCTATGTTCTCTTTCGTTCTCTTGTACTTGTCTTTGCTGGTATGTTGCTGTCAGGTCTTCGAACTTTTGTATGACCCGGACTATTTCATTAATCAAATGTCATTTGGGAAAAAAAAAAAATCTCATTACAAAAAAGAAATATATACCGGACCGGTTTAAATTATGAAATTGTTATAGATATATAGGTATAATAATTACCTATATGTAAAATATCTTATATCTTTCACCGTCATACACTTCTATATATATGAGTTTGTGGTTTTTGTATAATACAACTGAGCAAGTGAAACGAAAAGAAATAATTATACACTACACAACTATCTCATATCTTATTCCTCTCATGTTGTCTCATTTATTAAATTTTCTTTACAATAATATTATAATAATATAATATACCAAATTATTAATTTTATAACACGTTATCAGCACGAATTGCTCCCGCGCCGGAAAAAGGTAAAACTTATTTTTGTCAATTTTGATTCTATACTTTGATATAATGGGTTACTTGAGTCCCATACATATATACTATATATTTTAATTTAATTTAGAAACTATAATAATGCTTGAATTACAACATGAGGGATTTAGTCTCCATGTTTAAATATTAATTTCGGGCAGATAGGCAATACCTTCCCCGAACCGATCGTTAGATGGCTCTGCCTTCACGATCATGATCATATGGTAGACTATGTCTCCTCAGATCAAATTTTCATATGTCCAGAAGACATTTATAAAATGTTCCACAAGAACATAAAAAATCAAAATGTCCTAAGACATTTACTAAAACGTTCCTGAAGAACAGTAAAAATAAAATGGATATACATATAAATCTGTTTCACATGAAACAAATAAATTTGTCTAGCAGACAAATAAATAAAAATAATTTTGTCCTAAGACAAATAATATATTTAAATTTACTGTTATTACATCATATTTAATTGCGCAATTTATACTCTGAATATTTCGTGATTATGTTATTATTAATTTTGATAATTTTATTTTTGGATATACTTTCCTAACGGTTATGACAAAAAAAAAAATAATAATATTACATAATTCTCCAACGGTTATAAACACTATTTCCAACGGGTACATACAAATTTTAATCTATAAATACACTCATATTTCACTCATTTTCATTACTCAAAATTTTCTACCCTCTCTCAAATTTTCTCTCTCGAAATCGATTCATTTTTGTAAAATGGATTGGGTTTTAATCTTTTGCTTCGGTATAATTCTTTCCACTATTCCCGGATTTTTCATCGGTGATTTCACTCACACGAAATTTTGGGTGAATTGTTGGTTACTTATTGGTACTTTGTATCTTTTTGTAATCGCCTGCTTATTTCGTTTTTATGTGTTTAATCATTGACATATTATTGTGTTATATTTAAAAATTTAATAATAAAATTATAATTATTATGCAGTAATTATGTCTAATTTGGCAAAACTCGAGATCGCTGCCCTGGATATATCAGGCAATAACTATATGAGATGGGCTGTCGAAACAAAAATGCACTTAAGGGGGAGAAAACTCCTTGACACAATTGATAAGTCAAAAACGACTTCCGAAGAACAAAAGGCTAATGCCATGATATTTTTGGTCCATCATATCCACGATGGCTTAAAAAATGAATATATAACAAAAGAAAATCCTGCAGATCTTTGGCAGTCACTAAAAGATAGGTTTGATCACCAGAAATACGTGATCTTACCAAAAGCAAAACATGAGTGGCTGAACCTCCGATTCCAGGATTATAAAAGCGTAAGCGAATATAATTCTGCACTGTTTGGAATTACCTCCAGGATAATGTTATGCGGAGAAACGATCACTGATTATGATATGATCGAGAAAACTCTCCAAACATTTCATCCCGGAAATGTAGTCCTACAACAACAGTATAGGGCTAATGGATACAAGAAGTATTCAGAATTAATGCAAGTGCTTCTTGTAGCAGAGCAGAATAATGAACTCGTCATCCTGAACAATCAGTCACGCCCTACTGGATCAGTAGCATTCCCCGAAGCGAATGTTACGAATTATAATAATTACGGGCGTGGACGCGGTCGAGGTAATTACCGCGGTCGTGGACGAGGAGGATACAAACGTGGATATGGACGTGGGCAAAGGAAAAGATCTTGTCCTACTGATTCCAACGATGAAAGGAATCACAAAAGACCAAAAGAAAAAGAAGTTGGAAAAAGGCAACATGAGGAAAGTTGCTATAGGTGTGGCATGAAAGGACATTGGTCGCGCACCTGCCGTACGCCAAAATATTTTGTTGAACTACACCAAGAGTCCCAGAAGAAAAAGGGAAAACAAAGAGAAACCAACTTTGTTTATGGCAATATCGGGCATTCTTTTGATCATGAAGCTGGTCCTTCTTTTGACCACGAAGTCGATCCACATCTCGATGATATAAACAATGATATGTATCTCGATGTGGCTGATTTCGCTGTTGATTCCATAGAAATCAACGAAAGCCAAAAAGATTAAAATCTTCCTGAAGAAGAAAGTATAATATAATGTATAAAAAGTATAATATAATTAGTTATTATTGCATAATGTTGTTTTCTGCCTTGTTTGTAAAATATTACCTTGTAATATACTGTTTGTGTTAATATTAACGCATCTTTTATAAATATTCTTAAATCAGAAAATGTTGAAATACGGAAACAAGGATGGAGATATGTGTCTGGCAGATAGTGCTACAACGCACACAATACTTAAAGATAAAAATTACTTCTCTTCCCTTAAGATGAATGATTCCGCCGGAAGCGTGAATACTATATCTGGTGATGCAAGAATTATTATAGGCTCCGGAAGAGCTTGTTTATCAATGCCAAAGGGGACAAAATTTGAAGTAGATAATGCATTATATTCCCCTAAATCATGTAGAAACTTACTGAGTTTCAAAGATATTTGAAAAAATGGATATCATGTAGAAACAATGAATAAAAATGATGTTGAATATCTCTGCATCACATCAGTTAACTCGGAAAAGAAATGTATACTAGAAAAGCTGTCAGCTTTATCCTCCGGAATATATTTCACAAATATAAATATGATTGAATCATATGTTACAGTAAACCCGAAGTTTACATGTACGTTCAAAATCTGGCATGAACGTTTAGGGCACCCTGGTTCAGTCATGATGCAAAAGATTGTGGAAAACACAAATGGTCATTCGTTGAAAAACCAGAAGATTTTTCAAATGAAAGAATTTCCATGTAATGCATGTTCTCTTGGAAAACTAATAACTCGGCCATCACCAGCCAAAGTTAAGAATGAATCTCCGGTATTCTTGGAAAGAATACATGGTGATATATGTGGACCGATCCATCCACAATGCGGGCCATTTAGATATTTTATGGTATTGATTGATGCATCTAGTAGATGGTCACATGTGTGTCTATTGAGCACACGAAATATGGTTTTCGCAAAATTCATTGCTCAAATAATCAGATTAAGGGCACAATTTCCTGACTATACAATAAAGAAGGTAAGACTTGATAACGCTGGTGAATTCACTTCACAAGCCTTCAATGACTATTGTATGTCATTGGGAATAGATGTTGAACATCCAGTCCCACATGTTCACACACAAAATGGTATGGCTGAGTCTTTAATCAAACGGTTACAAATTATTGCTAGACCGTTAATGATGAGAACAAAACTTCCAATTTCAATATGGGGTCATGCAATTCTGCATGCTGCGGCACTAATCCAAATAAGGCCAAGTGCATATAATAAATACTCTCCATTAGAATTAACATCTGGCCAGAAGCCAGATATTTCTCATCTCCGTATTTTTGGGTGTGCGGTATATGTCCCCATTGCGCCACCGCAAAGAACAAAAATGGGACCACAAAGGAGGTTGGGAATATATATTGGGTATACATCACCAAGTATAATTCGGTATCTAGAACCCAAAACTGGTGATATGTTTACGACACGTTTTGCTGATTGTCATTTTAATGAAGATGAATTCCCCGCGTTAGGGGGAAGAATTAAAGAAGCTCCAAAAGACATAACATGGTACACACCATCGTTATGGCACCTTGATCCCCCTACGAAACAACGTGAACTGGAAGTTCAGAAAATTGTGCATTTACAAAATATGGCAAATCAGATACCAGATGCATTCACTGATACAAAAAGGGTGACAAAATCGCACATACCCGCTGCGAATGTTCCATCAAGAGTTATTGTTCCGGAAGAACAAAATGATGGAAACATAACAAGTAAACCCAATGTTCAGTTAAAAAGGGGGAGACCTATGGGATCAAAAGATAAAAATCCCTGAAAGAAAAAGATTTTGGGAAAAATAAATATAAATGGTCCAGAAGAACCAAATTATACAGAGAAAAGTCTTGAAGACGAAAATAGAGAAAAACATGAGATTTCCATCAACTATGCCCAAAACGGAAATATTTGGGTTAGAAGTGAGATAGAAGATGATGATGGAATTTTCTCATTCTTTGTATCAAAAGAAATTGACAATGAAAATGATGATCCAGAACCAAAGTCTATATTAGAATGCCAGAAAAGACTTGATTGGGAGAAATGGAAAATGGCCATGACAACTGAATTAAACTCCCTAAATAAAAGAAAGGTCTTTGGATCTATTGTCATAACTCCTGAACATGTAAAACCTGTTGGATATAAATGGGTTTTCGTTCGAAAAAGAAATGAGAAAAATGAGGTAACAAGGTATAAAGCTCGACTTGTTGCCCAAGGATTTTCTCAAAGACCTGGGATTGATTATGAAGAAACATATTCCCCGGTAATGGATGCAATTACTTTTAGATTTTTGATGAGCTTAACAGCATCTAAAAATCTAGAAATGCATCTAATGGATGTTGTGACAGCATATCTATATGAATCACTTGATAGTGAGATATATATGAAAATTCCAGAAGGATTAAAGATGCCTGAAGCATTGAACACAAAATCTAAGGAAGTATGTTCAGTCAAATTATAGCGATCACTTTACGGATTAAAACAATCCGGACGCATGTGGTATAATCGTCTAAGTGAATATTTATTGAGTAAAGGATATACCAACAATGCAATATGTCCTTGCGTATTTATTAAGAAATCTGTATCTGGATTTGTGATCATAGCTGTATATGTTGATGATTTGAACATAATTGGAACTCAAAAGGAGATTGATGTCGCTAGAACTCATATGATAGAAGAGTTCGAAATGAAAGATCTTGGACAGACAAAGTTTTGTCTAGGACTCCAGATCGAGCATCTTCAGAATGGAATTTTCGTACATTAGTCGAATTATATTAAAAGGATCCTAAAACGATTTTATATGGACAAAGCAACTCCTTTAAGTACTCCAATGGTTAATAGATCACTCAATATTGATAAGGATCCATTCCGACCTTGTGAAGATAACGAAGAGGTATTAGGTCCTGAAGTACCTTATATGAGCGCTATTGGTGGACTTATGTATCTTGCAAATTGCACTAGACCAGATATAGCATTCGCTACAAATCTGCTTGCGAGATATAGTTCATCACCTACGCGCAGACACTGGAATGGAATAAAACATATATTTCGTTATCTCCAAGGAACAACTGATTTGGGATTATTTTATAACAGAAATTCTAGTCTCGATCTAGTTGGTTTTGCAGATGCAGGCTATTTATCAGATCCACATAAAGCCCGATCGTAAACCGGATATGTTTTTACAATTGGAGGCACTGCAATTTCTTGGCGTTCCCAAAAGCAGACTCTAGTTGCTACCTCCTCAAATCATGCAGAAACAATTGCACTTCATGAAGCATGTAGAGAATGTGTGTGGCTTAGATCTATGACTAAGCATATACAAGAAGCCTGTGGAATATGCATAAATAAAGAGCCAACAAAAGTGTTTGAAGATAATGCTGCTTGTGTCGCCCAACTCAAAGAAGGTTATATTAAAAGCGACCGAACAAAGCATATCCCCCCAAGATTTTTCTCTTACACACGAGAACTCGAGAAGAATCAAGAAGTGAATATTCAATATATTCGTTCAACAGACAATGCAGCAGATTTGTTCACTAAAGCGCTTCCCACTACAACTTTTAAAAAACATGTTCATGGTATCGGGATGCGTCAGTTACAAAATTTATGATACTCATCATTTCAGGGGGAGATTATGTTACTGTGTTCTTTTTTCCTCATCATGGTTTTTATCCCACTGGGTTTTTTCATAATAAGGTTTTTAATGAGGCAGTACATAATATAACAATATGTAATTAGGGGGGAGTGTTATAGATATATAGGTATAATAATTACCTATATGTAAAATATCTTATATCTTTCACCGTCATACACCTCTGTATATATGAGTTTGTGGTTTTTGTATAATACAACTGAGCAAGTGAAACGAAAAGAAATAATTATACACTACACAACTATCTCCTATCTTATTCCTCTCCTGTTGTCTCATTTATTAAATTTTCTTTACAATAATATTATAATAATATAATATACCAAATTATCAAAAATTTCATTGTTTTTGGTGTAGTTTATAGTTACAGCATGAAATTTAACGAATCGAAATATGTGGGGTTAAATTAGAAATTACTAAAAGATGCCACTTGTCAATCGAGTAGAGCTCTGCTTACTCTCAGCTGAATGGTCAAAAATAAAAAACCAACGGTGATGATGGCGATGATGACCACGATTTCGGCGACCGTGCCGGAATTTCGAAATCTGACTCCAAAATCCATTGGAGGATATTTCAGTACTCATGGCGTATCTGGCGTTTCATTCCCTCAATTTGGTCGGAGAAAACTTCTCTATTCGAGCTCTTTGAGTAGAGTCTTCGCCGTTTCCGACATCAGTAAGCTCTTGACAGAGTTTGATCCGGAAATTCCGTTGGAGAGAGCTTCTACTCCGCCGAGCTCGTGGTACACTGATCCTCAATTCTACAGTTTCGAGCTTGATCGGGTCTTCTATGGAGGATGGCAAGTCGTAGGTAAGGAAGAATTCACACTCAGTGAGCTCTTTTTGAGTGTTGAGCGTTTCTCTAATATCCTTACTTTGACATTGCTTGTTGATTTTTTCAGGATACTCTGATCAAATTAAGGATAGTAGAGACTTTTTCACCGGGAGGCAAGTAACCACATAAATTTAGATTGTTTGCTGCATCTTCTAATATTTTCTGTAATTTATGATTTGTAACTTATCATTGCAACAAATCTCTTCTTTTCTATATCTTGTTCAATGAGAATTTGAAATAAAGATTAAAAAAAACATTGGTACAGGCTTGGGGATGTGGAGTTTGTGGTGTGTAGGGATGATACTGGAAAGGTTCATGCTTTCCACAATGTATGCTCTCACCATGCCTCTATCTTGGCATCAGGAACTGGAAAAAAGTCTTGTTTCGTCTGTCCATATCATGTAAGCTCCATAATAGACTTAAAACCATAACTAAACTGATTGTTCGGTGAGCGAATACTGCTTTGAGTCATGTTATCTCATTTTTTGTGTGGCAGGGTTGGACGTATAGCTTGAGTGGATCTCTTATAAAAGCTACTAGGATGACTGGGATAGAGAACATTGCTTTAAATGTATGGCTTGTTGTTGCAATAAGCATGTGGTCTCTCACTTTTTCTTTTAATAATCAAGAGAATCTGAATTTTCACACTTGACTGTTTGAGGAAATAGGAAATGGGACTAAAACCTCTAAGGGTGGCTATCTGGGGACCTTTTGTTCTCCTGAAAGTGAAAAAAGCCACATCAAGGAAGGGAGAGGATGAGATAGATGGATCAGTGGTATCAGAATGGCTTGGTTCTTCTGTGGAGAGGTTAAGCCAAGGTGGAGTTGACTCCCCGCTTAATTTCATATGCAGACGTGAATACACTATTGATTGTAATTGGAAGGTAAAACCTTGTTCTGACTATATTCTCCTTTTGAAAAACAGAACTCCAAAGATCAATGATGGATCACTGGAAACTTTCTGCAGGTTTTCTGTGATAACTACTTAGATGGTGGCTATCATGTGCCTTATGCACATCAAGGTTTGATGTCAGGCCTCGATCTTGCAACCTATTCTACAACGGTATATTTTTTTCGCTGAATCTGAACTACATTTAGGCTTAACTCTAGTCTAGTTAGTTGCTGGTTGCGATGAACTTTCAGTTTAATGATATCAGATATTTGAAAGGGTTAGTATCCAAGAATGTGGAGGTGGTTCCAAGGCTGGAAAAGAAGACGGTTTTGATAGGCTTGGATCTCAAGCTCTATATGCTTTCATATACCCGAATTTCATGATAAATAGGTATATACACATTAATCCATTGCTCAGCTTCTTAAACTAGTTTTGATCAATCTTCCAACGACTTGACTCGAGTCACTCTGCATGGATTATATTTTCAAGGTATGGACCTTGGATGGACACGAATCTGGTGATACCTTTAGGACCAAGGAAATGCAAAGTTGTCTTTGACTATTTCCTTGAATCTTCTCTAAAGGTACAACAACCTGACAACATGAACCTATATAGCCAGGGGCTGTGTTTTAAGAGATTTCTTTTTGGCTTTTAGGATGATAAAGCTTTCATCAAGAGAAGTCTGGAAGAAAGCGATAGGGTTCAGGTAAATTAATGAATGGTCTCATTATACCCAAAACAATGCCGTTTAGAGAGACATAAGTTTATGGAATGTACAACTTTATGGTGAATCAGATTGAAGATGTTGTGTTGTGTGAGAGTGTTCAAAGGGGTCTCGAATCTCAGGCCTATGACAAAGGAAGATATGCTCTTGTGGAAAAACCAATGCACCATTTCCATTGTTTGCTGCACCATAATCTCAAACTGTAGATACCTACGTGTAACATACATGTACTTGCTTTTCAATATGTATGTAAATATGTGTGAATGTTTTACTATGCTAGTTTTAACCAAATTGGTCATTCAAACAGCTAAACTTGGCCTTGGCCATGTTTTTGCCCTCTAGTAACTTAGTTTTTTTCCTTTGGGGTTGTAATTTGTCGGGTCTAGTTTTAAGTAGTCTTTTCTTTGTCATCTTCTGGTGTTAGTATCTTTTAACTTCCCTTTTTCAGACTTTGTATTTCGGGGATTTCTCACTATTCCGCTGGCTTTTGTATTTCTCCAATATATTCCTCCGAATATCTTCCAGCGAAAAGAAAACAGCTAAACAAAAATTCCTGTTTTGTTCAAAACAACAAAGATCTGTATGTTGCATCATTTTGTTATGTATTAAAAACGAAGGAGCCGTCTGCGTAAGTACTAAGAGAGAGATCAAAGTAGTAGAAAAGTGTATTCACAAGTTGCAAAACTACTGAAGCCACTTCGGTATTTTACTGTTTTCTCTTTTCAAACTAAATATTAACCTGAAAATCAACACAACATTAAAAGTTAAGTAACGTTCATAGCTTTAGATGTGTTTGAATGGCTCGGTAATAGCGGAAAGGCAACTTTAGTTACCTGATGAGTTCCTTCTCCACCGGTTTATTCTAAAGTATTGGCTGACCGGAGTTTCAGGAACCGGTATGCATTTTCCGATCGCCGCCAAAGGCCAACTGGTTATGCAATATATAACAGAATAAGTTAGCGGAAGAACGCATTTACTAGTTCTTGTTATCACCTAATCAAACTCTTTGATATCAAAAGTTTTAAAATAAACCTAATGAAACCGATTCCAATCGAGATGAGCCACATCTCCCAATCAAGCTTAGTCGTTGAGGCAAATGTTCCAAGGAACTCAACGATGACGATCTATTAAACAGTTAAGAATACGCAATAAATGGTATATCTGTCTCAAATGTACAAAATCAAGAAGTGACTGGATTTTCTTTGCAGGAACAGGAGAGAAAAAAAGTACCTGGAGCACAATGGTGATACAGATGATGCCGACAAAAAGGTGATTCCCGAGAACTCCTCGGAAAATGTTTATTTCATCTGGCTTCCGTGCATTGAACTCGTTGAAGATCTATCAAACATAACGATCAGTTGCTTTCTACTGTACCATGCTTTATTTATAGACAAAGTTAGTATCTTTTATACCTGGCAGATAACGAAAGCATTGAAGATGACTGTATTCTTCACTCTCTCGGGATCAGATTTATTATTCAGATGAAGCATACTTATTCCACGGAAATTGAGGATTAACAAAACAGTCACTTGGTACATCGCCTAATAATTTGCAAAACAATTACAGTAGCTGAGATGGCGTAAAGATTGTGATATGTAGAGAAGTGGGGGAAAGAAGAAGATTACTTACTTGTATAAACAAGTTTCTCCACATGATATTTGTGATGAGAGGTTCTCTGAAAGCGAGAGATGTATACAATTATCAAGCATACGAAAGAGAAATTGATATCACTCCAGATTTGAACAAGACTTAACACATGCTCAGGTGACCAAGTCTAATAAAAAGTGGTACCTTCTGCCAACAGGGAGTCGATCCATTAAGTGATCAGTTGGTGGTTCGGTGGCTAAAGCAAGAGCACCAAGAGTATCCATTATAAGATTGACCCAGAGGAGCTACAAAGATAGGGGAAAAGATTCTTTACCAACATGGAATTCTTCATTTAAAAGTGACTACTCCAGTGCATATGAGACAAAGATGAGGTAACTTTATTATATCGAACCTGAACTGCAGTTAGAGGAACTTCACCCGCGGATATGGCAGCCACAACATTGATGACAAGAGCTGCGACATTAACTGTGAGCTGAAACTGGATGAACTTTTGAATATTGGCATACACAGATCGACCCCACCTGACAACCTATATAGGAATCAATGAGTAACAAATTTAAATCTCCAGGTCAAGATAAGTTTTAAAAAAAAAGAATAATTACAACCTTCACAACAGATTCAAAGTTGTCATCCAAGATAATGATGTCTGACTTTTCCTTTGCAACTTCAGTGCCTTGGATACCCATAGAGAGACCTATATCAGCCTGACATAAAGGGGAAAAAACAGAAAATGTGATCCTCAATATCAACAGTGTTCATTACAGATTACACATACGAGGTCTATGGAATATAATAACCTCATGCAGAGCAGGAGCATCATTGGTTCCATCTCCAGTTACAGCCACGACATGTCCCCTCCTCTTCAGCGATTGGACAAGAAGAAGTTTGTCATTAGGTGATGATCTACCCATAACCTTCAAGTTTAGCAACAATATCAGGTACCATTAAATAACTGCCTCTAATCACAGCCTAGATCATAAGGTCTTACAGATATCTCTTCACAAATCCTATCTCTTTCTTCTTCTGAATAGGATCGAAATACTTTTCCTTCAATCAGATTAGGCTCACTAGCATCTGAGTCTGAAGCTAATATACCACACTCCAGTGCAATTGCTTTGGCAGTTTGGATGTTATCACCAGTCACCATTCGAACCTGAGGACATAGTGGTAATTAGAAGACTATACCCTCATGAAGAACTAATCAGTCTAGAAAATATGATGAAAACCTTTCAGGGATAAGCAATTGAGATATATACGGACCTTGACTCCAGCTTTTTGACATAGAGCAACTGAATTTTTGACACCCGGACGACATGGATCCTACAATGTATTGCATGTAAAAGAACTTGCAATGAATTGTTGTATGGTCCAAAGAACCACCTCAACGAGCATGAAGACACTTCAAAGAGGCAAGGAAAACTATGAATAAGTAAAGCTCACCTTAATACCAACTATAGCCAACAGTACAAGATCATCCTCAGGTAATACCCAACTAGAAAGTTGCTCTTCATCAGTTGGAATCTCATCCGCTTCAAATGTTCTAAAGGCAATTGCAACACAACGCAAACTTCTTGCAGCCATATCATTGATAGCATCTTTTAATCCCACCATCTGAAACAACAGTAATTGATTCAAAAGCCAAAAAGAAATATTTCTCTCTCACTACCAAATATGGCACTGATTTGGGATACAAAGTTTATAGCATTAAAAAAAAATAGAATGTAATAACTGACTTGGAGTTGCAATACGAAAACGGCCTTGAATCAAGACACAATGATAAGTTAATCTATTGCGACAAATTATATCATAGTTGCGAACCTTATCTTCACTCATATCTACAAAATTCTCACTCTCATCCATATAGTGTGTGCAGGAACCTAAAACAATTTCAGCAGCGCCTTTCCAGTGAACATGGACACTCGAATCAAGCTGAAAATGAATTACAAGTTTGTTAGGATGCTGATTGACAAATGGAAGCAACCATAAGCAATGAATAAAAAACAAAGCTAATCTACAAAATTGATATTGACAAAATGAAACACATTACCGATTTAACTGCTACACCTCCCCGTTTCTTCTCTGAGTTGAATGGAAAAAATTGTAGAGTAGAAGACTCAGACAGAAGAGCATCAAAATCCATGCCCAACTGAAGAGATTAAAAAAATAGAAATCAGTTCTCCTCATGGCTATATATACTGGAATCAGACAATGTAACTGAAAAATAAACCTTTATCGCCCAATTGAGAATCGCTTTTTCAGTTGGAGATCCAGAAACCTGAATCTCACCACTCTGTCATCAGCAAACATATACATATTATTACACTGAACCAGCTGAAGTAGAAATCAAACAAAAAAATAGAAAGCTCCGAAGTATTTTTATCCTACTTCAGATCGGAACACACTGCCAGTTGTATTATGAGCAATTCCCTCAAGGAGTACGGATGTAAAAGCAGATGGCAATTTTGAGCTGCTGTCCGGAGAATCCATCTTTTGGGATCCAGTATAACACTCAACAACAGTCATCTGAGAAAAGAGAGAGTATAAGGGGACTCGCTGGTTGAGCATACAGTTCAAGATAGCAAAAGCTCGTAATTTAGAAAGCCCATGCAAAACTAGCGTATTAGCAAATACAAAAAGATGAAAGTACTAAGATTCACCTCGTTTAAGGTCAAAGTTCCAGTCTTATCACTGCAAATTGTTGTTGCAGACCCCATGGTCTCACAGGCAGAAAGCCTACGCACCTGAAATTAAACTTCGTTTAAGTTTCAAACAAGATTCACAAATCAGAATTTTGCTAATATTTTCATGCTAACTTTTTCATCCCCAAAAGGTAAAACATACATACCAAAGCTTTATCTGCCATCATTTTTCTCATGGAATATGCAAGACTGCCAGTAAGAAGTAGAATAGATCAGTAACGAATTATTGATTTTAACCGCAAATCTGCCAATGTCTTTACATTGAAATCAGGAAGTAACTAAATCCTTTCCAACTCTACAAAGCCAAAGCAAATATCTTCATTACAATATTTATACAAGACAGTAGACTTACGTCAAGGTAACAGCCAAAGGAAGCCCTTCAGGCACAGCCACTACAACAATTGTAACCTATAAGATTTGAGAAGTTGATCTGAACGGCTAGAAATGTGAATAAGATGCTGATGACCAGATTAATCGCGCTGATTTCTTCGAAAGAAACACTTACTGCAACAGTGAAGATTTCAACAAGATCATCTAGCACGTGATCAAATTTTGTCACTCCTCCAATAAACTGTCTTGCTCCTTGTTCATTCTTCGTGTGACCAGTAAAGTAGCTGCAGCGAACAAAGATTCATTCAATAACCAGTAACATTCACTCCACATGGTACTTAGTTGTCACGAAGAAATAAAAACACACCGGACAACTAGGACAAATAGTACAACGCCAGCAACTGTGAGCCCTACAATCCCGATAAATGTTGCAACACCATTCAAGCGTACCTGAAGAAAGCAAAGTACGAGATGAATATTAGGTAACAGAAGCCACAGAAATATGAACGGAGAAAAGGTGATACTCACCTGCAGTGGTGTTTCTCCACCATTGTCTTCTGAGACGCTAGCCATTAGTAACCCCCATTCAGTGTTGACCCCTACACCAGTAACCTGAGTTTCAAAAATAAGATTTGACTCAAATAAGCAATTCAGGAAGAAACTAGCCTTGTCAGAAGTTTTGAACACCACTGACTCAATTTCTCCTCTCATAAAGAAAAACATGTTTTGCTGCAACTATTTGCCAACCACGAATATCTTTGTTCACCAATTTTTCTTCACAAAGACTACAGATAGTAAAAGTTTGTGTCGTCAAGTCTTACCAACATTGTCCCGTTTCCATCTGCAACTTTACAGCCGGACATTAAGAATGGATTCTTTGCAGAATTTTTTTGAACCTGCCAGAAAAAAGCTTTCTCAGACACATGAAATGCATAGATGTTATTATTGGGAATTACAAAGGCAGAGGGTAAAGCACACAATTTTGCTCTCTCCAGTCATGCTGGACTCATCAATTGCAAGGGAATGACCAGCAACTAAAAGTCCATCAGCAGGTACCTAAGGAAAATTATTTGCAAACATAAATTACATCTATAGGGATATTCGAAAAAGTGATAAAGAGATTGACAAATTTATGCAACTTGCCTGATCACCAATATTGAGGGGTATGACATCGCCTACCACAATGTCATATATTGAAATCTCAACTCTTCTCCCATCACGGGTAACCTTGGCATGTCACAAAGCAGTTTCATAAAACCAACCAACAAAAACGGTATCATCCAACAAGAATGAGCTGCATGATCATCTCTCACCTCTAGATGTATATTTCTCTTCTCTTCATTCAAGTTCTGGAATTGAAGAGATTGCCTATAGTCACTGGTAGCTGCCAAGAAAAAGGGTATACAAATTAGTAAAGTACACGCAGCAGTCACATATATGAGTGGAATCAAGTTCAGCAAGATATATTATTACCTGTCACCACAATGACAAGAAAAACGGCAAAACCAATGCTGACACCATCATACCATCCCTTTTCAATACCCTAAGAATGCAGCAAAATATGTATCACAAACTCAGTAAGAACAAAGAAAACGGTGAAACTTTTGACAAACGATAATAGAACAACTTTCCACCCTCTCAGAGCAGAAAAGCTTAGGTTGAGTACAAAAACACGGGAAAAGATAGTCAATATGAAGTGCTATCGAGCTTCAACAATATATAAGACAGAAGAAAAAAACACGACAAAGACATAGCTCGTTCAAATAACGAGGTACACTAATCCTGGAGAGTCTTGTTTTTATAATTCTTAGTCAACTGAGTTATGCGCTGAGCAAAATATAATGTATCAGTTCCTGAATTGAATACCTCGGTCTTCATTCCCAGTGCCAATGAAGCTACTGCTGCTACAATCAGTATGATCAAAGTAAGATCTTGAGAAGCTTCCCATACAAACCTCTATCGAACATGTGGAAAAAGAAAGAGGAATCAAGATTTTAATTAATGGAATAGCCATACAGATTGAAGCTGAAAAATCTCACAATTATGGAAGCTGCTTAAAACGAAAAAGCATTAGATGTATGTATACCCAGAAACTCCTCCCTTTCTTCTGGGGGTATGTGTTTGATCCAAAAGCAGATTTCCTTTTCAGTATGTCATCATCATCCCCATGAATACCCTTCTCCAAGTTTGTTTTTAACAGGTTAGATAACCCTCTGACCTAATGCAAGAAAAGAGAGTGTAGACATACATGAATAAGTTTTATGGCTGAGAAATAAGTTCTGCAGAGATTATTAATTGATCAGCTAAAGCAAAGACATGCCCCTCCAAGTTCTTGAAGAGCTTCTATATTTTGATCTCTTGACATAGATACAATCTCCACCTGTCCAATACCAAAATCACCACCGCCAGGAGCCAGAGGTGAACTTGTAACTCCTAAAAAGAAATATACCTCAGTCAACTACAGCATACCAATCTGAAAAGTAATAAAATGAATCAGAAAACTTGAAACCATCAATTGGTTCCACAATGATGTCCAAAAAAAAAAAAAGATAATCACGCAACCCACTGCACTGAAGATCAATCACATTTTGGAGAAAACATGAGTAACCTATACTAAGATCATTTAGACTTTCCCTTGGCAAAACTTGTGACTGCAAACAACTAACCATAGGATCGGCCATAAACATTAATGCATATTAAAGAAGGTTATTAAAATTGGCAATCACTTAAATTCTATGGCACTGCAAGAGAACATATACATGCTTCCACAAAATGGTATAAAAAATAGAATATCGCGGAAAAGAATAAGAAACTGAAAGAGGATTACCATTTACTCGGCCTGCAGCTGCTTTAAAAAGGTGTGCAGCCTAAGGAAGTAAACAGCACTGATTAGACACCACCTAAACGTTTATTAACAAAATTCACTAGCAAAGCTTATGTACTCTTATTGCTTGGGCATGCGCTCTCATCTTCCTCAGCATCCGTTTCTTGTCTTCTTCCCTTTTCAAGTCCAGAGTATATCGAAATCGACGAGAAGCATTCAGCACAAGCGCAGCTTGCTACAAAACCCATAATTGTAATCCTTATTGTTAAGAAAAGGAAACAGAGAAGCCTCTTGAAAAAAGTTCCATATTGTTAATGGAACTAGAGCATTTACCCTCCAACGGCGTAGTCGCTCCACTGGAGCATTCTTAGTGCTGGCAATGTCAAACGGACTATCTTGATCTTCATAGTCGTCGGTGAAACTACTGGTTCCAGCCTCCACGTCCTTATCTTCTCCTCGTGGGGAGTTATTAAATTGTCCACTCATGGCTGTCGCAGGAGAGATAGCACCCACTAGAGAGAAAGGATGGTTAACAACCAACAAGCTCTTCCTTTAAAGCTAAAAAGACACACAATAGAAAATAAACAAACCCAAAATTAGAAACATTATATAGCCTTCTGCATTCTCTTCTTCCCCAATTAGAACTCTAAAACCAACCTCAACCCAATTCAAAAATTCACTGCAAAATCAATTTAAAGGCTATTGGATATTTCAGTTTAACAAATCTCATCTAAGCAACTCTCACATTTCACTGTACCAACAGCAACAACCACTCCTTATAAACTATTCCACCAAACTACCAAACAAACTACGAAACCGGAGAAAACTCCGTTTACCAATTCCAGCAGCAGAAACACTAACACGAACAGAATCCGGGAAATTTGCCCGGTAATTTTAAAATTCAAATCGAAGAAGCAAAATCTGGCTGAGTGAAACGATAGTTTTGGTCAAGTGGTCCAACAATCGTGTCGGGCAACATCGTAACTCGTGCCCAAGCAGGAGAGATTCAAATAAACAAACACAAAGTAGCAGAAGAGAAAAGGTTAAAGAAATAAAAACAAATATACATAAATCTCTGCAATTCCCAGAAAAGAAATATACACAGAAACAGGGTTTTGCTTTTCTATGGTTACTATTAAATAAACAAAAATAAAAATTAACCTCAATTCTCGGCGGAAGAAGAGTTTCAGAGAATTTCCCAGCTCTTTCCCTTTGTTCTTTGATATTCTGGTAGATTATTTCCGTCGTTTTCTCGAGAAAACAAAAAATAATAATAGAAAGATGAACTAGTGTGAGCTTTAGGAAACTTCGTCGAAGTAGCTGCGCTCGTCACTCGTGAAACAATTAAGAGAAAAAAAATTTAATAAAAAAGTCTTATTCCTTTCTTTCCAATTTTGTTTGATATATTCCTACTGAAATATTTTATTTATATCAACGTAATTAAGGACCTAATGACATCAATCTATTCAAAGTTTAATTTAATTTATATCAACCTACTTTCAATATATATTTTTTTGGTCATACAGTCTACTTCAATATTTAATTTAATTTATATCAACCTCGTAATATATTTCCATTTTACACTTTTTCAAGTGTACACTGATGGTAACAACACAATCCTTTCATAAAAGTTGTGTTTACTCTCCCAACATGCAAAGCAAAATTCAAAATGTTTCAAAATACAAAACTTTAACTTTTAGAATAAGTAATTATAGCCATATATTCCAGTTAACTTACTTATAATTTACCTAAAAACCATGTAGTGAATTCAAATTTCATTAAACTCTACTTAAAAGTTTTTGGCTATAGATAGACTTTTAATTCTATTTACCAGGATTTTTATATCTATTAAACTGGACTATGGACTATGGACTATGTGATTAATTGGAGTTAAATTTCAATATAGAAAATTACAATAGTAGATTTTTGACCATTGACTAAATATTTTTCTAACATAATTACTTTACTTTCAAATAATGAAAATATAATATTTTATTTTTGTCAACCTTTTTTTTTTATAATTGAACCAATAAAATCTAATTCATAGCCAAAATTAATATCCTAAAATCTTTTTTTTCTTTCTTTCATATCAGAGAAGAATCGAACCCGTATCTAAGAATTTGTATAGTGATCATTATGACTAAGTCACATATCTTTGGCAAAAACTTAATAAATTTTAAAAGTGTTAGTTTTTTGTTTTTAAATGTAAAT
Organism: Lepidium didymum; assembly: GCA_963920545.1. Lineage (NCBI taxonomy): Eukaryota > Viridiplantae > Streptophyta > Magnoliopsida > Brassicales > Brassicaceae > Lepidium > Lepidium didymum. Next base: position 3,945,422 of record OY986994.1, on the reverse strand, counting down.
AGAGGCTTCTTGATGTTAAAAGTGTTAGAGCATCTCCATCCATGAGAAACCCAATTAAAGTTTCTCATTAAAATTATATTAATATTTATGTTTCATTATTTTAAAATTTATTTTTCCATTATTTTAAATTTGATTCTTAATGGACCTTAATAGATAAATAATTTAATTTTATAACTTTTGAATATATGAAAAATATAAAATAACAACATATAAAGTATTTAATTAATTTTCTAAAATATTTTGTGTTTGATTAAACTAAAAAGCAAATTTGAACCATTTAAATAAGGACAATGTCATGTATGAATTTCTCAAAAAAAATTCAAAGTTTCTCAAATGAGAAACCCACATAAAAGTTTTTCAAATGAATTTAGTCATTTTTTATTGATTTATAGTATTTTATTCATGAAAAAGCCATTGAGAAACTACCATAGAGATGGTGTTAGTTACCAAAATACTTTTACAACTAATGCATTAAACTTGAGTATATTACAGCAGTTTGAAAAGTTACTTAACAATAGCATTTTGAATTGTAAAGAAAAAAAATTATGCTCCCATTACTGTTTGACTTTTATGAATCATATTTATTTACGAAAAATATTCTCATAATCGGATCTGATTAGAATTGCTTTCGTTTTGTTGTTTTGAAAAACAAAAATCTTTATAAAATATTGAAATTAAACTAATTATACTTTAAAATAAAAAATAAATTATAATATAATTGATTTAATTTCAGTATTATACAAAGATTTTTGTTTTTCAAAACAAAATAAAGAAAAGTAATTCTAGTTAGGTTTTCCCCATTACCAATTGTTTTCGTTTGGTTTCTTTTAAAAGCAAAAATTTTAGTACGAGATTTAAATTAAATCAATCATATTTTAGAATAAAAACAAACTAGAATATAATTGGTTTAATTTAAATTTTATTTAAAAATAATAATTTTGAAAGCAACAAAACGACAATTCTAATCATGCCAAATATACCAGCAAACTATAAATAAAGAAGTTATGCTTACTTTGAATAAGTTTGGGTATTTTTACACTAATTTCAACAACCCCATCAACTGTCATTCCACGTTATTTATGTTTGTTCTCTTAGCTTCCATATGTGTATTTATTCAAGAAATTTGCTGTTTGTGCAGAAAATGTTATCGGTCTTTATGAGAAAATGTTAAATTTGGTAAAATATTTAATTTGACATTGTAGGCCCTGTAGCCCTTAGTTTCCAAAAATCTTGTACCGCACGCTACATAGAAAATGAAAACTATAGGCCTTTTGACCACAAACAGTATTGACTTTCATATATTTATCAATCACATAATTATTTAGTGAGTTTGTATCTGTCAAACCTAAAATTTTTTTTTTCAATAATTAGATTTTATAATCTATATTATATAGTTAAGAAAAATCAAATCCCAAATACTAATGTCATTAGTTCCATCATTCCTAACTACTATATCGAGATAAATTTACTGTGTGAAACATTAGTTATATAAAATTTGACTTTTTATAAATTGGAAGACAGAATGTTGATAAATGTTAATTGTTGAATTTCTTGAGATGTTTCGACACCAAACTAGATTTATATTTAACTGACAACCTGTCAATTAAAATGCAGTTTAAATGAATTGTTAAGAGGAATAAACAACATTTTTCATGTTGAAAAAATATATAAGTGGGGAAACTATAGAACAAGTTAAGACCGACACTACTTTGTGACGTATTAATGTTCTAAAGTCTGCCTACATCACTTTGACTCACACAATACTAAATACTAATAAGATAAATCTTATGATTTTTATTCGGTTAAAGTTAGCTCTAGGCACAAATCAGACATCCAAATTTTTTGTGATATTTGTATATGCATATCTGTAATTTTTATTATGCAGATCCGGATTCGTGCATTCATGATATCCAAAATTTTTAGACGAATCACGAATCTCGGATAATATATATATATATACCTAGTTAAAATAACAAGATTTTATTTTCTTCAGCTAAACTTTCTATGATAAGATAAATCTTCGGTTAGGTTAGATTTAGAGATCTCTCTACTATAAAGTTCCGACATGTTAAAGTTGTAATTGTTTCCTTACTTGAATATATAATCTATTTAGACCAATCACAACAAAAAATATAGTAATTTACAACAACAAAAATTTGACAAAATTTTAGATTATTGTCAATTTTTTAACTAATTTTAGTCAAAAATTTATATATTTTTTAGTTTTATATTTTTGTTATGGTCAATTTTCCGTCCAAATTTTTTACATCTTAATAATAGCGAGTGTAGCAAAATAACTCTTTAAAATTAAATTCTGATAGTTAGATTATTGAAAAGCATGTCTAATTTTGAGCGACAAAGCATTGTCTTTTTATAAAAAGTGAATAACAAAACCTAAACTTTTATATATAATAATAGCTAATGAGTCAAGTATATGAAATTCAATTTCATTTCATTCCATTCCACTTCATGTTGATGGGTTGAATTATAAATTGAATTTTATGGATGTTGACAAAAAATTTCATATAGTAATTTCATGTGATTTTGTAAGTGTAGTGAACGAAAAATGTTGTTTAGATATTCTAGTTTCACGTTCATAGTGAGTATAATTTCATATGAAGCGACGTAGAGGAGACCGTATCATGTGACTGTTTTATCCCTTCAGTATCGTGTCGTCCGTGAGATCAGGCGCCGTGAATGCTTACATTTTCAATAAAACGGCGTGGACGGTGTTCCCAAACGCCGTCGTTTTCCTATAATGTTTCTTTCTCTTTTGCGGCTGCAATATTTATTTTTAAAATTTTTTTAAAAACATTTTCAACAATTGGATCGACAAGATCTGATCTCACGATGTCACAAAGGAATAATCAAACTCTAAATGTCATAGTCATTAGTTATACTATCGTAACCACCAGACTGAGAAGAGCTCGACAAAAAAAAAGAAGATCATGTTTGTTTCATAATCTGATAGTTGATCAAGTTCTTCTCAATTTAGTGATTAAGATAATTTAGCTAATAATTCTGGTATTAAGAGTTTGATTTTTTCCAATTACATATAGTGAATTAAAAAAAATGTTAGGGTATAAATTTTATGTTATGAATTGAGTGTCGTTGGTTCAATTATTTGAAAAAAAAATAGCGTGGTAGTTGTGTTTTCAAATGATACGTCATTTAAATCTATAATACAATGTTGTAGGACCAATTTTGTAAAGTAAAAGCATGATTAATTTGGTTATTAAGAATGACTAATCAACAAAGCTAAACTTAGTCAAGAATAACGTAATATAGTCTTTATATGATCATTGATGAGTTTCTAATTTTGCATAATAAATAGTAAAACATGCACATCAATCAGTAATCAATAATCATCATAAATAAATATTTGCCGTATCGTCGGAATGTGGCACCGAGGCATTGAATGCATTCACGTAATGAACAGTGGGACAACTCATCAATTCATAACTTCCATTTCCATTATATATTCAAATCTCGATCCGGATCTATTATTTATATCATCTTCATATATATTTAAAAAGTTTATATTATATTATCTTGAGTTTATCGATATCAAACTTCTCCATTTGTTAAAGTTTTCTCTCCTGAAATTGATGCTATATATGGTCGAATTTTTCTTATAATGAATTATAAAAATAAAGGAAAGAACTATTCAAATAATGGTTGGTTCATACCCATAAATCAATAATGACAAAATTGGAATTAAGTGGCATTTGGTACATTGTAGTTTGTAGGCATGTGAAGGAAATTTCTAGGAAATTAGCAAATTACCCACGCTATTAAATGTGACTCATTCTTCTACCCATACCATATTTTCCTGCAAGACTCAAAGCTACTCTCATTTTTTGTTCTCTTCGTCGTCGTAAATTACTAATAATTATAAGAGACTAATGAATTACAAAAGTCTTTACGATTTAAGTGATCCCTAAGCAAAGCTAAGAATCATTTTCATAAGTTGGTAACCAAATGCTTGACTGCCAAACGTACAAAAATTTGGGCCTAGACGATGTCGTTTTTTTTCTTTTTCAACATTGGATGTTTGATCCATAGTCTAATCCAACCTTTAAAATTTTTATTTAATCTATCAACTTTTAGAAGGGAGGAATCGAATCCTAGATGCCATAGTTATTAGTTGGATCATCTTAACCACTAGATTGAGAAGAAGTCGGTGACGATGTCATTTTTTCTGTCAACACTAGATCGACAAGACCTGATCCATAACGTAAAGTTCACTTCCTAAATTCCTATTTAGTTTACCAATGATAGAGAAAAAAAATCGAATCCTAAATATCAGAGTTGTTAATTGGATCATCATAACTATTAAACTTAGGAGAATTCGGCTGTCGGAACGACGATGTCGTTTTTACCAAAACAAAACTAGAACAAAAAAAAGTGTTGGCTGTTTTTTCTAAGAACCTAATTAATGACTCGTGGGCCTGTTGAGATATAAATAGTGTAAATTTGAGTCTTTGATGGTGAGTAAGAGTAACAACATTTTTGGTAAAATATTGACGAGTCTGAGATGGCTAAATTTGGTGTGGTCGAATTGGGCCGTAGGCCCAAAGCCAATGTTACGAATCCTTGTTACCAATTCTAGCTCTAAATTAAATTTTATTTCCTTTAAAATAAACCCTAATTTCATTTGACTCAAATCGGTTTGGTCGGATTTGATTATGTTCAATTCGTAGCGGACAAGAAAAATAAAAATAAAAAATGTGAGAAAAATAATGTAAAATTAGTTGGTAATTCACGTAAAAAATGTGGTTGTGCAGTTGTTTATCTTAATGATGTGAAATGTTGATTGTTATTAATTTATTATTTAATGAATATTGACTGGACATAAAAGCATTTATTTAAGCCCATAAGAGTCTGACAAGTAGACTAATAAAGGTAGAAACCACCTGCCTAAAAAGCTCTTCAAAATGTAATTTATGATTAGTGACTCCATTATTATATCATCCTTTTACGTAATCTGTTGTATGTGTAGCCCTGATCCAACATATATATATATATAGATTGTTTTTTATTGATCAACATTTATAGCTAAAAGTTTACCATACAAGATTATATAATTATATTATACAATTATTTTGTGAATTTTGATGAAAATAAGAAGATTTAACCACTTTATGATTGTTTCAAACATATGTAATGTACAACTTCAATCATCGTAATGATCGTTTGGACAGTATGGCTATGATTTCCTGTCTGAGTCGACCTGTAAGACTTGAAGTGATCGTGATTGTGATTTTCGAAAAGGTAGTTGTTGTTAATGCTAAAGTGTACCTGAAATAAAGTAAAACACTTTCGATAATTATTAAGGAAGGGCTAAAACAAAAATAAAGAGACATTTTGATATTAAAAAGGACCAAAAGAGACAAAGACTATGCTGAGTTCGGCTTTTCGGACACAGAAAAGACACGTATTGTCTAGCGACAATGATGTGAGGTTTGAAAATCAAAGCTTATCTACTCCTAACACAATCAATCTAATTTTGTTGATATGAGTCAAACATAATTGACATTCCATGAATTATGGCCATAATTTTCTAGTAATTCTATCATTAGTTAAGGTATTAGGTTTGAAAATAATTATAACAAGACTCAAATAGTATGAATTGAATCGAATTATCTACCATGCCAAAGTCATTTCGATCGATAATAGAAGAAATATAGGCTAATGTTAATAGAAACGATGCTCTGTTGGAATCTGACTCAAAGAAGGTTATCTTTGGCCTCCAACGAATTGTGACTTGGCAAGCACTTTCTCTCATATCCTCAAAACATTTTTCTTAATTAAAAACCAAAGATTGCTAGCTAGATTTAAGATGCTATCAAACTTTTCTAAAAAAGAATTTGTAGGAAAGTGTATACTTTATATAGCTATCACAAATCAAACACCTATGGATTGGACTGAAAAATATATTTATTGAACACGGTCTAACTCCAATATGCGCTAACAATCTCCTTAACAAAAATGAAATTACCGAGTGATATGATAGATTAGTGGTTTAAGTTTGGTACTAAAAATCTAAAAAGCGTGTTTAATTTATTTTGAGAGATAAATTTACATAGACTTTTCTAATTTATTAAGAGATTTACGGTGCGAAAAATGATGCGTAGATTTTTTATGTTAAAGATTCTGGTTGTCTAATAATAAATCCTACTGATTGGAGTATGTGGTTCACTATAAACCGAAGTGGGTATGTAAAAAATAAAATGAAACTATTATGTTTTTACGGGATAAAATAATTTTCTGTGTGAGCTGACTTTGGTCTAATGGTAGGTGGTAAGTTCATTAAAAGTAGATACTATCTCACACCCAAAAATCAAATTTTATATTTTTATTATATAAAAACTTAGCTAATGGACAGCAAATTTTTTGTTAAATGTTGAAAAAAAAAATAATCTCATTAAAGAAAATGAGAAAACCCTTGATGTGGGGACAATTGTATTATTGTGAAAATAGTGATAAAGATCTGAAATAGAACGTCTCGAATCAAAAGAAAACGATTGGCAAAGGTTGAAGCCTTGAAGGTAAGTTTTTTTTGGGCTTATCCACCAGAAAAAAGATGATAAGTGACAGCCCAACACCTGTCCATCTGTTCTTTCTCTCTGTCCCTTTTATCATGTACATACGATTCCACTAATTATTAATTTATATTTTGAATCAATTTTGTACGATTTTATTCTAATACGTTTTCTTATTCTATAATATCTATTTAAGATCTTACCAAAAGTTTTGACCAAAACAAAATAAAGATCTACCTAAATGATCAAATAGGGAAAGTTTCTACATGTGCATTTAATTTACTAGTTTTCTACTAAATATTATTTTCCTAATATATAATATTCAAAGTATTTATATAAATTTATTTTATATTTTAAAGTTTTAGATAAATCGAATCGCATATTTTCTGTTTTAAGTCAATTTTAGGTGAATTGGAGCATACCTTGAAACATTTGAGACTTTGGAATGAGATACACTTTCATGACATGACATGGAATGAAGAAATGAAGGAAAAGAACCCGAGAAAAAGAGAGGTTGACCCTCGACCCGACATGGAATGCTCGACCCGGGACGCACGGTACGTCGAGGCCTGATCCGACCTGGAGGACCTGACGCTAGACACACAACCTTGAACCTTGCGGACGCACGATACGTCGAGACCTGACCCGACCTGGAGGACCCGACACCAGACTCATGACCCGAAGCTTGCGGGTGTTTGCCGCGCCGACCCCGTCCTGACCTAAGGGACTCGATGCCAGGAACACACGACTCGAAGCATTCTGGATTAGCAGGACGTTGACCCCTAGACCGACTTCACCACCTCGACGCCGCTTGCACGCGTTCCACTTAAGTTTGTTTGACCCGGTCTGTCCCGTATCAACTCGAATCCGTTTTAATACATTAAAACCCAAATGTTTAGGATTTTTTTTGGGATATCTTTCAGTGTTTGATCACTCTTTTATTTTGTAGCCACTTAACACATTAGAGAGTGAGTTTTTGAGAGAATTTTATAAACTCCTTTGGATTATCCTTTTTGATTTTTTCTTTGAAGTTTATTGAAGAATCTCTTTTCCTTTCATCTTCTCTTTCATGTTTATGTTTTTGCCATTTGTTTTGTGTTTCATTGTTGTGATGTGTGAGTAGTTCTTAGAGTGGATTGAGGTTTGGTAGATCGTAAGGGCTAGTTGATTGATTGTTGATGTTTAGGTTGATAGATCCTTCATATTATGTGTTCTTAATGCTAGTTTTATTTTGGCCATTTGAATCTAGAAGCTAGGAGTTTTGTTGTCCGAGAGGTGTTCGATGAAATTCACGAGAGACCTTTTTATGAGCTTTTCTTCCTTAGCCATTGAGAGATGATGTTAGGGTGATTAGTGAACTTAATGGACTTGTTTGTAATGCTTATTGATCTTGAGAGTTTAGCTAAATTGATTGATTAGTAAAGTGGTTAATGCCATGAGAGTGGGTTAGTCTTGATTTGTGTTTCACGTTATAGGTTGAGCTTAATTGTTCCTTGTTGCATCTTCAATCAGTTGTCTTCCCTTTTGATCAATTGCCTTGCCTTATCCATTCGCTTTCGTTTATTTGTCTTTGCATCGTTTTCATTCTGTTTTTGTTTAAGTTGTCTTTTGTTCGATTTGCTTAGTCTATGCTTGTTTGATTTTGGTCTAGGTTGAGTAATCGTAGTTATAGTTCAATTTCGTTCTCTTGGATTGTTTTAACTTAAGTGAGAATCCTATAATCTTATTATGTTAATTCTAAGTTTCTTGTAAATTTGATCTTCAAATATTTGCAATGATAGTTGTTTGTATTTGTTGAAATTAATTGTGTATAAAAAGCAAACATCATCGGTATACATACATATTACAAAACAGTGAAACACTAATAATCGAATTTATATTATCCTTGGCAATCTTAATTTTGTATTAGACTTTATTTCTTTTAGCGTCAATGTCATTTTCGTATATTTATGGTAGATAAAAACATTCAACCTGTAATATATTTGAAAATTTTAATTATTCTCATTATATAAAGCGTACACAGTGAATTATTTTTCTATTGCTAGATATTATATAAAATACCCTACAAATATTAAGAGAGATTTTAACATGCTATAAAATGACAAATAAACGTTATGCTATGTGTAAAAGTTAAAACTGCTAGCTGGCAACAAAAAATATGTTATCTAGATCAGCATATATCTATGTACAAGATGATATGCGGTGTAGAAGTGTCCTACATCATTTTTTTTCAAACAATTAAGATCGATAACTCAAACTTTCCAAATCCTAAATAGATTAGTCTGAAATTAAATACTGATGAAATAAAGTAATAAACTACCGAAGTAGTCACCCTCCCGACCAAACTCTATGTGTTCAACTTAGTATATGACAAGTTGATTGTGCAAGGACATGATAAAATAAGTAATGTTTGAGATTCAAATTAATCGATCTGGTTTTGTAATGTTTAACAAGATAACTCTAAAATACAAAGCAAAATGATGTCTCTCGTATGCTTGAATTAACCATGCTTGGGCTAGCGATCTTAGTTAAGGTTATAACTTTGAATTTTTTGTAATTATTGTTTTAGAATACTCAATTTTTTCCAGTTAAACTTTATTTTGAAGATTTTTTCAGAGACATATTTTTTACAAGATCACTAAATATTTACCAATCAAGCTTTATATATATTTTCTAAATGCAGAAATTTTTTCTTTATTTTTTTTTTGCTCTGTAGAATTTTTATTTTTTTTACTTTACAAAGCCAAAAGCTCATATTACTTATATATATGTTAGTTTTGGAAAATTATTAATCCATAGATCTTGCATTCTTAAAGTCTAAAGTCACAACTAAAAAATTTACAACACTTACCAATTGACTTCTTAATATGTAAGTTATTTTTACTCTAAATTTTTTATTTTTACTCTAAATTTTTTATTTTTGACCGCTAAAAATATTTTATAAATAAAATTGAATTTTTAAAGGAGTAAAGCAAAAAGTAAACGTAAAACACTAATTGTAGTGCTTTTAATTTTTTTTGATCTTTGGAGCAACTAGAACTTTTGGCAAATCATACTCCAATCTGCAAATTTAAGTGGAGAAAATCAAATTGGTTTACAAATGTTTGGTTCTTCTCTCAGTTTTTATATTCTAAGTAATAAGTGATAGTTTCTTTTGTCTATATCACTATAGTATGAATCAAACTTAAACAATTAGAATAATCTCAAAACCAAGGTTATTCGGAGAAAAACTAAAATAAGTGGAATCAAAATAAAAGATACCCGAATATGCGATGGAAGTGACCAATTTAGTTATTAAGATTCATTTCTTTACCTTTTGTGGACAGACGTATATATTCTATTAAGACTAAATAAGTGAACGTACGTAAGCGATTCATGTAATTCTTAGGACCACAACTTTTATTTTTGTCCATATCATGTCAGTCCAGCTAAGACTTACAGCAAAACTTTGGCCTCATTCATATACTGCAACGCTCTTATCAATCACTCAATTTATTTCTTATTTTCACATATTTATACTTTCTGTTGGAAAATGCAGTAAAAGTGTAACTTCGTAACAACGTCGTAATTTTTAATCGTAAGTTCAAGAACTTTATGAGTTCATTCGTTTCGGCATTTTATAATACCTAAATCGTAGCCATTTTTTTATTCTTAAAACAAGATAATGATGTTGCTGAGTTTTTTTTGGTCCGATTGTTAAAATAATTCATCTAATATCTTAAACATCAAAGATTTAATAGTTGCCCTACTAAATAATAAATTAAAAAAGATTTTTAGAGAATGAGATTTAAAATATAGATAGAACTTTACGGATTGTATTATTGCAAAAAATCATGGTGCTAAATTCATCATAACAATATTAAAAAAATATATTTTAATTGTGCTTAACGCATTATCAACATTAATATTTTCATGGTGCTGAATGATCTAGAGTTCCACAATGATATTTCGGTTTATTCTTTTTTATCTAAATAATTTAAACGAATGAATAGGATTATAAATTTATCATAAGACCAACAAAGTTCTTTTATTAAAAACTATTTACAACAAACAAAAACTCATAAGAGAAAAAAGAACTCATTCAAAAACAAAAACCACCACGATGATGAGGGTGTCTTTGACAGAATCAGAAATCACAGGGAGAAATCTGCAAAAAACCTCATAATTGAGAGGAGGAAAACCAAACAAATAAAAAAAATTAGATAACTAATAACAATTTTCAAATTGTCCCCTCTGTTTCTTTCTTCATTTTCATGGTCTCTCTGTTTTGCTTTCAATAATACAAAACAAGACGACGATCACAAGAAGAACACGAATACTTGCGTTTAACATTGAAACAAAGTGGTAAGAAACATAACAACCACTTGGTCTCTATATCCACCGCCGATACTTTACCACCACAATACGGACACATCCCTGGTGCTTCTTGTCGACCAAGCTCTGTCTTCTCTTCATGATACACAATTTCCAAACACATTTTTTTTTCTTACTTCAAAAATCTCACAAGAGTATTATATATAGACCCCAGTTTCTGGTACGTTTGTTAGGAAAAATCTGGAAGTGTGGAGAAGATGAAACGAAAAAGATTTTTTCTTTTATGAGAAAGCTTTTTTTGAGTGGAATAATGTTTACTTTTGTTGTAGGGTTTAAGAAATACAACGACAATGGATTTATAGAGGATGAAAGAGATGACGTGGCTAACTCTCCTACTATATAAATATATATATATTTATATTGCAAAAAAGCTTGATTCTTTGAAATCAAAGTTTATAAGGTGTAGAAGTATTTGTTGATGATATGTACATAGATTAGGACAGGTTTCACGTAACATAAAACCATATATTTCCAAACAGAGACAAAATCTTAAGTCGACAAAGAGATGAGAACAAAAACTCAAGTTGTTTTAGTATATCAATTCCCTAAAAGAAAAGTCTAATCTCATGTCAGATCACAAACTAATTGAAACGACCTAAGTAAACCAGGATTCAAGCTTTGTCTTCATAACAGAATTTAGCAAACCAAGATGGATTCCGAACTTTAATTGCAGTAGAAACCATAGTAAATTTTTTTACTTACTGATACATAGTTAAACTAGGGAATTGCTTCTCAATACTGTCAAGTCTCCGGTACATCAAAAAAATCATGCTAAATTCTACAAAACAAGAGCCGAATGGAGTGTTCACCATTTGTTTCTTCCTCCAAAGCTTTTGGAATTTTACATATTATCTTCTGTACAAGTACTTGGATAGTGGAAAACTGAGGCTTCTCGCAACCTATAAACCATATTAGAGGGGAGAATTGGTGCATCAGCATCTGTAATATCATGTCATGTGGATTCAACAATTGCAAATAAAGTGGGTTACCTTTAGAGCCAGATCTTCAGACACCATAGAACGATACCTAATAGAACCTTCTAATGGGCAGCTTCCGCTTTTGATTAAAAAGTTTGCATCACAAAGACTTGACACTTGCAGCAGAATATCAGTCATAAGATTGGTATTTCCTTTGTCGTAACCTGTGGCATCCTCTTCATCTTCATCATCATCTGTGCCAAACGAAGAATCTCCCACGGAGGCTATACATTGGAATATTGCCAATAATCTTTCCAATGGAAAGCTTCCAGGTCCTTTCATGACTGCTTCCTGCTCTGCAATTTCTTTCTTTTCCATTGATTTCTCAGAGGCCCTGAGAAAAAAACATCATGAAGATATATCAGATTCTTTAATTCAAATGCATCATGAAACAAACTCATACTAAGCAATATGCCTAAAAGAAATATTGACAATGTTTTCTGTTGCTTACTTCCGCTTTCTTTTACGATTATCCATACCCCCTGTGGAGTCAAACATCGATGCATCTAGCGTTGCTGGGTTTCTTGAAGCTAGAAATGCCGCAATAAGAAGAAACTTTGCTGAAGTAGACATATGGAAGTCCAATATTTCAAGTTCTTTACGGTTTCCAGAATTGCAGCTGGCTTTCTGCCTTTTCTCACCTCTGGTGTTACCATCATGAGGGTGATCTGAGACCCTGAATATGTCATTCAAAGAGGCAGTAAGAAGCGGTTTAAGATGGCTATACAGCCTTCTCTTCATATCTTCACTGGGTGAAATCCCTAAATCATCAAGTGGTTCACAATACTTTCTGAACAATGATGAGAAGGTAGAAGACAGTTCCTCAACTCTCCTGGTAACCCTACAGAATGGTTTCAACACATGACTGTTTGACACCAAAGATTACATCAGTAAAAAATATAAGTAAAGGACAGAGAAAAGCTAATAGGGAGGCAAGGTTACACAATAGCCTTACTCGAGGAATGCAGAGTACAATTTCCGGTTAGTTTGATTCCTCACGAAAATTTGACGAAGATCCTCTTCCGAATACTCAGGAAAATAGAGAGGAATAGGGTCTAGGTATCCCATATTTGAGTAATACACATCTGGTGGCAATCCGCTGATAAGTATTATACCAGATTGAGGCATCTTCAAAACAGAATATAGACTGAAAAGAAACTGCAGAATCATAGAGCTTTTGTCCCAGTCTCTGATAAGATCCACATTATCAATTATTAAATATACCATCTTCCCCATGGGCTTTCCATCTGGCTTATCTGAGATTCCGGAGGCAGACTCGAGAGTATCAATCACACTACTAAGAGCTTGCCGAAGCAAGTTGACAAAATCTGATGGTTTGTCACATCGTTTTGCACTGGAATACCCATTTGAAGAACACTTTCTGTGCAGCAACAATTGATTCAGAATTGACTCAAACAAGATACGGGGATTGTAACAAGTACGACAGCTTGAATAAACAAAGGGGCAATTGAGATGCCTGAGCACCTGAAGAACAACACTGGTTTTTCCAGTAGAAGCACCTCCATAAACCATTACTGGAAGCATAGGGCAATCCAATGGCCCCATAAGACGAATAAGGTCGAGAATTTGAGAGCGCCTGCCTGGAAAATTAGATAGAACTGCATCCAAAGTGATAGATTCTTCCCCAAATGTGAGGTCATTAATGGTTAGTGGGTGAGCTTCATCAGGCTTCGGGTTCTCAGCAGTTACAGAAGACGATGACCTTGTGCTTCTCCGAATCACTTTCAAAGTCCTCTCCTTCGGCATGGTTCTTAACCAATGTCCAAAAGTAAGAATGAAAAAAACTACGCACACGAGTTCAGCAAAATTGATTTTGAATTGCACTCAAACTGAAGCAGCTTACACAAACTGTGAGTGGTTCCATCTCAATAATGATACAACATAGAATTTTCCAGAAACCCTAAGCGAAAAGGAAAGAGAGAAAGAGGGGAACTTTGATTTTGATTTTGATTTTTTTTTTTTACATTAGGGTTGTAGAGAGAGGGAAACGGTTGAGGAAAAAGGAGGGAAAGTATAATGGGCCGATGTTTTAATTAGGCTCAACGATTAAATTCAGCCCGTCTTCTTTTGGAGGATAAATTCGGCCCAGTAAAATTGCGTGACTTTTTTTTTTTGATAAAAAATTGGTATGTAATAAGGTTGAATTAATTTATTATAATAGGATCCACAAAATATAAAAGTTTCATTGTAATATATTGAAAGTGGGATTCGGTTTAGAGATAGGACAAAGTAGTTTAACGGTTTAAATATTATATAACACGTAGTAGGACAATAAAAAGCTTTTTTTTTTTTTCCATTTTAATTATAATATCTTCAACTTTATTACATAGGATAAATGATATTGAAAATTCCCATTAATGGAAAAAAATATATGTTATATTTAACAATGTTTTAAAACGAGAGAAAGGTTTCATTTCCGCCGTCTAATACAAATATTGGGAGTAGGGTATAATTACACCTTTTGGTCAAATATATATACTTTAGATAAATCTTGATTGTTTGTTCAATTAATAACAATACAAAATACACAAAGTTGAGGTTGGTTTGTTAGTGGAGAGGAGAATGTGCCTCCACGTTAAATATAATTTGAAACCTAGTATTATTTTAATAGAAAAATTATTTAACTTTACTATTTATTTGTATAACATATACTAATCTCCATATGGTTTGTTTGTCTCGTATGTGTGCCTACAACTAATCTAAATAAAATCACTGAATTCGCTAAAAAGTTCAAATGTTTGGCATGCTGATTAGACTACAATTACTAGTCTTAATAGCTAGTAGCCATGCAAATTGAAAAATTGTAAAGGGACTACTAATATCTGAAGCTGTTATGTAGATAGTGCTACGCATGAAAGGTCTATGAACTAAGTAAGTTGAAAATGCTAATCATTATTATGACAATTGGTTTGCCTAACGTAATATAAAATTGATAGGCGATTTTTGTAAGCACATATCATCTCATTTGTCAATTAATAAATAAATATTAGTAATGGAGGATTACATGCAATGGAATGGTGGTTTAGTGTCAATGACTAGGCAGATTCATACATATGTAGATCACACGCACATCGGACATTATACAAGCACTGTCTTGAGCCACTCTTTCGCATTATGACCTTTCCACTATAACATGATAAATCATATATCTAGTTCACGTAGAACCTTATCTTAACTATGGATTAGTAGCTTTGTTTTCTTTGATATATATATATATATATATATATATCAGATATCCATACTTTTAATTCCATAACTGATCTTCTTACTCGTAGTATTAGAAGATTTTTCTGAAGTTAGTTGAATTTTATCCATAGTTTTTTTATTAAAAAGTTTCATCCATGTTATTACGAAAAATTTGAGTTGAAAAAAGAAACTATGAGTTTATCATATATTGTAATTCATATAGGAAATATTTTTTGGGGTTGTTTGGTGAATTATGATAGGCTTTCAAGGTTTTGAGGAAAATATATTCTAATTTTTACATAAGAAAAGAGTATAAGTGTTCAAAATCTTGTACAAGAAAAGAAATATACAAAATTATAAAACTGAATATTTGATTAAACCAATACAAAGATAATGGAATGAAAAAGTGATAACACTATTTAAAAAAAAAAGAAATAATAAAAAGCACATTCTATCATGAAGTGAGGCAACTTATGTTTATACACAAAGAACAATGTGGTCAAGTTCCACTTTTCTTGGGTCATAATTAATTTCTTCCTTTTTCATATTCTTAATAAAGCAACAAAAAAACTCCATTATATATATTCTAATTAAAAATCAAAACAACAAATTAAAGCCAAATTAAAGCTAATCAACAAAGGAAACTTGGATTCTATTGGGAAGACAAGTACCCATAAATCCTTCTTCTTCCTCGTATACCTCCCCTTCGTCAATCTTATCTATACCCCCCAAACATAGGTTAATTACACTTATGCCCTCTTTCCCGCCGTTTTTAACCGTTTTTAATCCCCTTTGAAAAACTTCTTTCACCCACTCTTCAAACAAACCGTTACCAAAAAACCCAAACCCTTCGTAAAATTTCTTGATCAACTCTGCTTCGACGTTGAACCCGAATCTCTCTTCTCGTTGCCCTAAGATTTCCTCGCATGAATCTTTGATATTCTCCACGAAGTATTTAGTTATGTCTTCGTTTGACAACACTGTTAGATTAAACCGGTTTTGGATTGAATCTAGAAAACGTTCTTCAAATTCGCTTGAGATTTGAGTACCTGGTTTATCTTCTTCTTCGTTGGTATCAACACTTAAGTTGAGGTCAAGACCGTTGGATTCGAAGTTTAACTGTCTTGAGAACTCTTTCTTAATGTTGCTTATGTCACAAGCAACATTGCTTTCCTCTTCCTCTTCTTCGATTCTCGGATTCTTCATTTTATTCACTGTCATTGTAGGATCGAATTCTTGTTTCCTCTTGTTATTGATAGAACTTGATTTGTTACACTTCAACACCATTGGTATGACGCATTGTTCATTCTCTCCACATTCATCATCTTCTCTTGTCAAAAGGAAGACAATTTGGTTCTTCTCATCCAAATCTCCAGACTTTTCAGCCTCAAATCGATCTTTGAGGAGTTTCATGAACCGAGTATCGGCTAAATCAATCCGCTCTATCAAAACAACAATCCTTTCTTGGCCCTTCAATGCGTTCTCGAGCTTCTTGCACGCTTCACTTGCCTTGGATCTTCTTAGATTTATCTTCAACATGTTTTTGAGTGACCCGAACAGAGAAGTTGTCATTGTGAGAGCCAATCTTCGTTTTGCAGTCACATCGTTCCCTGAAACTAGCATCCATGTATCTCTCCTCTTACTCCTTTTGACAGATTCTTCCATGGCTTCAATGATTGAAGGAATAACTTTCCTTTGCCACGGAATGTTCTCGTGAAGCTTTTTCGATAATTCGCTCATTTTCACCTCTTTCTCTGGCTCTTCTTCATCCGAGTTCTCTGAATCAGATGGAAATGGAGAGTGACCAAGTGCAAGAGTGATCTTGGTTTCCACACCTTCATCATTGTTACTCTTGAACCCATCCAGACTCAATTCATCAGTTTTCTTAAGACCTTCTTGATGATTACTTCCGAAACTGAACTCTATAGTACACGAGTTCTGTCGTCTGAATTTAGCAACAGAACTAGATGCACGTGAGTTTTGCTTCAGACCCGAGTCCACGAAAGAAATCGTAGCTGCAGAACCTGGTGAAACAGAGCTGCTCTGTTCCGCCCTCCAACTGTAGCTTTGAGCATTCATACTAGATGTTTTGTGGTGAAGAGCTTGACAAAACCGGTTCCATTTTTTCCTTAGTCCACTCAATCCATCCTGAAACTTAAACCCACAAAAGTAGAACGATTCAAGTAACTGCAGAAACATCTATAACTAATAAAATCATTTATCTATCAAAAAGTTAAATACCTTTTGATTAATGTTGTTGTTATCTCCATGAGGTTGCAGCCAAGGAGGCAAAATTTTGTGTTGAGCTGATATAAAAGCTTTTGCTTCTTTCTCATAGTTGAAAGCACAATCTCCACAGAAATTGAGTTTGTCTTCTTCCTCTTCTTCTCCTGCTCCTTCTTCTTCCTTAACTCTAAATGGCTTCATTTCTATCACTTGAGAAGCCATCTCAGAACTGTGACCACTGAAACATCAAGTAATTTAGTATCAATTGCGAGTACTTAAGTTGGTGATCAATGATCTCAAAAGAAAATGAAAAAGAATAAGAAGAGGATAAAAACCTGGAAGCATGGAGGGTTAGTGAAAGTTCTCCTGAAGGAAATGAAACAGCTTGAAGAGCCCATTGAACATCAAGTGGAGGTTGCTTCATTTGACATCTCATGTATGTTTGGTAAGAAGCTGTTCCCAATAGCCAAACTTTGGCTCCTGAGTTGCTATAATCATAAACCAATCTCCCTATCTCTTCCACTAGATGCTCTGCTGCGTTATAATTGGAAGACGATGCACTCTTACCACCTCCCCAGACTGTCCAATCCAGATCTCCAAGACAAACAATCACACCTTTGCCACCCCAAGATGTGAAAGAATCAATTTTTCTCTTCAATTCTCTAAGTTGTCCTTCTATATCATCCTTCTTCATGAAATTCAGCCCAACTTGTGAAAACTGAAACTTGATGAAATGGGTTTGTTTTAAATCATCTGGAACATCTCCTCTCTCAATTCTACCCATGAGTTTTGCAACCACACCATCTGTTACAGACACAGAGTCTCCAACAATGACAATGTTCCTCTTCTTGTTGTTCTTC
This sequence comes from Lepidium didymum, assembly GCA_963920545.1. Taxonomy (NCBI): domain Eukaryota; kingdom Viridiplantae; phylum Streptophyta; class Magnoliopsida; order Brassicales; family Brassicaceae; genus Lepidium; species Lepidium didymum. The sequence continues at coordinate 3,927,233 of OY986994.1, read as the reverse complement.
TTCCCTAGAAGCACTTCGATGACCGGATTTGCATCTTCTCTCACTGGAAATGCTTGATCTGGAGTTAAAATCTTTCCTTTAGGGAAATGAAAGAAAGGGTTTTGCTCAAAAGAGTGATGATTGGTCAAATGTGCATGCCAGATCTTACTAGGGTTAGGGCTTAAAGTTCCACCTCCTTGATTGTTTTCACTAGAAGAAGGAGAACAAGGAGAAGAGAAGACACCAACAGACGAAGAAGAGCCATAGAAAACAGGGGAAACAACAGAGGAATCATCCTCTATGTTACTCTTCACGGAAACACTAGAGAGTCCAGCTTCTCTCATCACTCTACTTACACTAGGATCATCCAGAATCGATACAACAAGCTGCTCGAGCTCGACTTTAACTGCCAAGAACGGCTGGTTCTGCTGGTTTTGCTGCTCCACACATCCTCTCCTCTGATGCGCCTGTGCTCTCTTCAGCGCCGCAACCAAAGCATTGGAGAGAGAAGGCTGGGTGTGAAACAGAGGGTTTGGGTTTGTAGGAAGCCTGTTAAGAGCAACATTGAAACAGAGCTCGAGAGCTCGACAATGGAGAGAAGGATGAGCCATTTGACGACCAAGAGCAGTGAAAGGATGAGATTTGAGACATGCCCTTCGGAAAAGATTAGATCTTGTGGAAGTTAAAAGCGTCGAAGCAACGTGAAGAGGAGTGACCTGAGAATGGCCTCTCCTTCTTGCTAAGGTTAGAGATTGCTTCAAAACTGAAGCAGCCTCTGGTGTTAGTGTCTGGTGAACGGTATAAGCCCCTGTACGCATTACAAAACCTCCCACCTTGAATCCCTAAACCCGTCTCAAAAATCTCTCTTAAACTGATCTTAATGTTCTCTCTACGCAGAACAAAAGGCTGAGACTTTGAAGTTTTTCTGAAGCTTAAAGGAAAAAGTAATGGAGGAAGAAAACTTAAGTGTTATAAATATGTTTAGTGTGATAGAAGTATCGAAGAGATGAGGAGAGAGCAAGTTATGGTTTTATATTGTTGGGTTGGTTTTACACTTTCGATGTTGTTTTAAAAAAAAAAAATTTATCATTTTTTATATGGTTTTTTAATTTTTTTTTTTTTAAATAAATTATATTCTCCTTTTGCTTTCGTCTTTTGAATAGAAAGGCAGCTTTCTGAAGCTTTTTTGAATTTCCCACTTCCTTCAAGCTTCGTTTCCCTCCACAGCTTCAAGTTAAAATGTGTCGAACTATATTATATATTATCATTTTATATTTATGTGAATGTGAAATATTTGAGGGCCGGCTTAATTATAGCAAAGGCCCAGTGAAAGTTTTTAAAGTTTTGGTATACTTTTTAAAATTTTTATTTATTCAAATATAAGAGATTATGATATAATAAAATTTAGGGCACTAAAGTTTTTTTGCTTCCGTTTATTGAAATAAACCTTTTTTGTGTGGATAAAATATTGAAATAAACTTATGTTGGCTTTACTATAATAACAATTTTTTTTTTGCAGATACTTTTTTAAACCACTATTTCACTTAATTGTTTTCTTGTATATATGTATTATCCCACAACATGAAGTGAGTTTTAAACCAAAGGAAATAATATCAATTCGCCTCCTTCAACTTGCAAATCTCATGTTACGTTTACGTTGGAAAACGAAACTCAACTATAAATTCATGTTAAGTTTGCATTATCTAAATTTATCTATACTATTTTTTCACTATACTCCATAGTGATATTGTCCACATACATGATATTGCTTGTGATTTTAAGAGATGAATTAAAGTTAATGGATCGAAATTAAATTTTGTCAATCTAATAAATTATTGACGAAAAAATAAAATACATTTAAGTATTTATACTACACAAGATTACATAAAGTGCTCAAATAGATAAGTGATAATTATGTATTAATATATCATATACCACATAAATAGAAAAAGCTATCTCTTAACCATAAAATTATTTGTGTAGGTTTGATATAGAAGAAAGAATCATATTTCATCTTTATATTTCTTAGTCCCTCTCAAAAATCTCGATCTTCCTAGAACTCAAAGAGCGTAACCACAATGAAAAGCAAAAGTTATTAAGAAAGAGACATGAAAGTAAAATGTGGAATATATATCTTAACGACATAAATTATATTTTTTAAAACAAAAAAACATAAATTATATTTATAAAATTGAGGTGGTGTCACTGTCTTTGAGGCTGATCTTTGAAGAGAGACAGAATTTCATTCTAATTCTCTTCCAAAAAAAGCACCAATCTGTCTCCTATCTTTCAATTTTCAAACCACTATCCTCTCTCTCCTTCTCACTCACCACATAAAGAATACCAAAGTGGATACAATTTCATTAACCTTAAATATATCACTTGAGAATTTTTTTATATATTTAACAAACTACTTAGAGCATTCTCTTTAGAGAATATTATCTAAAATAGTTTTTTTAGTTTGAAATTACAAAAAATAAAAAAAAATTATTCTTTACACGAAATACACATTTTTGGCCGTAAGGACTATTTCATGACGGGACATTGTATAACATATGTTGTCCACGGTGGATGTACATATGTTATATTGTATATAGTGAACTGACATGATACTATCTACGATAAACAAGTATGATGACTTGTCCTCTATGAATATCAATTGCGTAATTTTGGTTGATATTTATCCTATGTGGACAAATACTATTTTTGTGGACTAATAACAAAATGCCTCCTTTTGCCAAAAATATATATTTTATATAAGGCTGAGAAAATAAATTATTTTCTGTAATTTAAAACTTAAAGAAATAATTTTTAGGTAATTATTTCTTCTCTTTATTATAAAAAATATAGTATTAATTATTGAAGTGATTCGAGAAAATGTCTTGGTCAAATGACTAAACATCTTGTTATTGAATGTTCCATCGAAATTTGATCCATTATAATTGTGTAATCTCATGTAATAGAGTTCATGGATTTGAGTTTGTTGATGAAATTGTTAGAAAAAAAATAAATGTGATTCTATTTCAGCAATATGAGTTGTATCGGCTCATATATATTGATCCATAACGGAATCTTATAAGATTTAGTTAACTAAATTCGGTTTAATCTGTCATATGTCTAATATATATATATAGAGTTCGATATGTATTAATGGTAACAGAAAATATTGGTGGTCCTTGCTGGCGATCGATTGTTGTCAGGATAAAATGATACATTGCATGTTACGTAGAATGTGAAGCTTTATTAATTGTTCTATGCAGTTTTAAGTTACCACATGTACTTTTTGATCATTCATGGTATTGCGACTCTTCTTTATGATTATTTAAATATATAAATACAACATTTATACGTATCTCACAATCATTATGTCTTCTCCATCTACCATGCAAAAGCTGTACTTCACGTATCTTAAATATTATCTTATCATGTTTTAATGTATTTCAATACTCATGAATACATACATGTACACTACCTTATACAAACAACACATGACCGAATCAATTAATGCTTCTTCTTAGTAGTTCTCTTACAGATAATTTTAGACCTGAATACCTAATCATCGCAATTCAAATGAATCTATTTCACGTTCAATTCCCAAATATGTGAAAGTTTGCAGGTTTTTGAACTTTTTTCAAAGGTTACAAACTGGTGTTCGTTGATTTTTTGGTTGTTTTTTTTTTTTTTTGATGCTGATTAGTTATCCTCTTTAATATATAACTAAGAAGGCTGATAATTTAGCTAAACCAGCCTAATTCATATTCTTTGTATTAACCCTAATAAATGTATAAACAATTTATGTGATAAAACCATATATCTCGAGTTATTGCAAGAAAATTCATTCAAAAGATAATAGGGAGACAAATTAGGGACAAAATTTAGGACCTATAAGGAGAAAAAAAAATCAAAAGCAAAAAATAAAAAATAAAAATAAAGGAAGGTTTGAAGAGCTTTTAACCCTGAAATCTAAGAGAATGTGATTAAAGTTACAGCTCAAAAAAATCAAAAAGAACAAAAAAAAAATCGAAAGAACAAAAAAAAAAGCAAAAAGAAAAGGCTATAAAATATAAAATATAAAATAAAATGACATTTATAAATACATAATTGTATATGTATGTGAGAAGCTTAGTGAGTACTTTCACTTTCTTCTTGTTTTAGTTCATATTGTATGAGTCATATAAATTGCATGCATAAAACGATAACGTATTAACTGATGATTACTGCCACATTCTTTCTCCGATCTCTTAGTTTCTCTGATCCCAATGAGAATATTTCTCTTTAGTGTTTTTCTTTTTTTCTTCTCCTTTAAAATCTTCTTTTTATGTGAAATTTAATTAAAGACTTTGATTTTTAAAAGAAAGTAAATCTTCCAATGGTATAAAGGTTACAGTTTAGTGTTACTTTTATCAGATCGATTATCTTTTCTTCAATAAATCATAACCTCCAGGTTAGATTAAAGAAAGATTTTAAAGTCGAATCAAAATTAAAGTTAAAATTAAAATGTTGTTTCTTAACTTTAGGGCTAAATTGTTTGGATAAAGAAAACTAGCTACCTAGATATATTATATTTTATATGAGAATTTTAGTAATGTTTTTTTGTTAATATTAGGTAATTGGCCAGCCCAACAACCAAATTCTTACATAATGTAAATAGTGGAACTCGATCCCTACATAATTAATTTTTTGTTACCAATTGAATTGGTAAGAATGATCCACAATCATCTCTTAACATCTAAACTTTATTACACAGAAATACGACAATTTCCTAAAATCAAAATATAATTTTAGAAAACTACAAATATAAACATTTAACTATATTTTACTTAAAAGACTTTTGTGTTTAGTTTCTTTTATAATAATAAAATGCATTCAATTACTCTATCAGATTTAATTTTCAGAACAAGCTATCATTCACTTTATAGTCATGCAAAAATACAACATGCATTTCTCTTTTATATATATGTATAGATAACAAAATAGATTATCGCTATTAGAAGTTTAAGCGACTTTCTTTAACTAAATCTCTATTATTATTTTATTTTTTTTAATCAATAGTTATCAAGTAGTTTTTCAGTGTAGCATTTTAAGGTTTTTTTAATTAACAATTAAATCGACAAAATCCGATTCATAATTTAAATCTCACACTTTAAAATCTCTTCGATTTTAATTATATTATATGTAGTTTAAAAGGATCGAAACTCTGATACTAGAAATATTTAACTGTATCATCCTAACTATCAGACTAAAAAACTTGGACCTCAAATAATTGATCGACTGTGTGAGCATTATTCATTTTACTCTTTTTTTGTGTGTGTGAGAACTTTATCTATTATTTGTTTGGTCGATCAAACCTATTCAACGTGGTCTAAATGGTCCAGTTCCAGTTTATCATTCAACTTGATTAAATATTTGGGCTTAAACTTAATTATCAGCGGATTCCTCAAAGCCCACACACAAAACAGATTAAATCGACTTACAAATTAAATTATTTCTAGTTATAAATGTGGTTTAGTATATTTTTGTTGTTGAAAGTTATGAATTTCGTCTAGCTATATATTCGTTATATAAACTCATAGGTTGATGATTTGAACTTAATAATAATAACATGACGATATATAAGAGAACATTTTTACTTGAGATATTAAATTATATTACTTATAAAAGAATAAAAAAGGGACGATCAAAGTGGTTATACGATATTACGAAATGTAGTACAGTGTTCAACTATTGCAGTCAAAAAAGCATATTTTAAACCTTTTACGTCTTTTTGGGATAGTTTTCACTATTTTTATAACTTCAAAAGATGAAACTTTGATTTCATATAATTCTTTTGATCATTTAGCGTCGTATCCAAAACTAAAGAAGTAAAGATGATATACGTATCTCTACTTTTGTTTTTTTTGGGGAATATCAACTTTAATTAATTTCTATATAAACTTATTAATTATCACCTTTGCTATATATATTGTGTGTATATATATATATATATTTATAGTTTTGGTCAGATATTTAACTTAATTAGAAACTTGACATATGGTTAAGAGATTAATATGTTAAAACGTAACATGTTTAGTTTTCTGTTGAATTTATAAATAAAATTGATATAGTAATTATAAAAAGGATAAATAAAAGGGAAAAAGAAAGGAAGAAATGATTGGGAAGGATGGGTCAAAGAGGAATAATGAAGCTCTTTCTTTTTAACAAAATTAATTTAGAGTCACTTTTGTATTTGTCTTTTGTTGGGTTACAGATGAACGAATGTTTCTTTACTTCCATCTCAAGACAAATATTTAATTCCCTTCGTAAGTTTTCTTTTAATTGAGTATATTTTTTACGCACTACATGTCGATAAGAAAATATATATATCATAGTTAATATATATAATTCAAAATTTAATTATAGGTATGAGTTAAGACTTAAAGTATATATACTTAATTGTCCATATATACATAAGTAAATAAACTACTGCCCAAGTAATTATTTAATCTTTTAAGGTCAATGTATTTTCAACCATAATTGCCATAAACTTGATAGTTCTAGTTTATATTATTATTCCGAATAAATGTTTACTCTTAATGTTACCACTATTTTGATCCCATTGCAATTCGATCATTTGATACTCCAACAAAAGATCCATAATGAATTTCTAACTTTGAAGTTAGAGTGTTTTTTTTAAAGTTAACTCTTGGTATTAATATTGACAAAAAAATATATTTTTTCTGAAAAAAGATACTTCATTTATTTTTTCCGAAATGGATATAACATAAGGAATTTGCTTTTTTCCTATATTCCTGCGCAAAGAAACTTGCTTTACATACAAAATAAAAACTTTATTTATGAGTTCTTATGTGAAAAAAATTAATGAAAGAGATTAGAGTTAAACTTCAAATTGACTTAATAAAGGCAATATTTGATAACTTAGATTTGCCCTAGTTTTTTTGTCAATTTGATTAAATGCATCTCTTCCCCATATTACTTAATAGTTGGTTGATCTTGTCCTTAGAGATATATAGACCAAAGCAAGGAGATTCCATTTCTTCATGTCTCTTGTAAGATCAAATGTTATTTCAACTGGAATTCTCAGTATTGATCTTTTAGCTAAATTAAGATCAAACAGCTAAACTATATTTTATGTTTTTTTTATGAACATAGATTTAAACTATAGATTGAGTCTTACCGATCTAATTGACTGAAAAATGCTATACAGAAATTTTAGCCTAAAACCAAGCGAAGGACTTAGAACTATGATGTTATGTATATTATTAAGGAATAACATATGCTCATATCTTATATATATATTAGAGAGGATCTATTACAATTTTCGATATAAGATGTTATTCCCTAATACGCCCTCTCGAGATGATGACTCTTTAGCCATTAATCTTGATATATTTGGGGATTGATCAATGACACCAATTTTTTGGGTATAGATTGTCGATAATTGTACTTTAGATCGGATCAGGTTGGAGAATGTGGATTGTAAACTCTAATACCATATTAAATTATAAACTTCCAATTTAAAATCATCAATCGGCAATGAGTAGTATCTTTTATATATTAGAGAAGATCAATTCTACTTCTCTAATATATATCAGTTTTCTTTACAAAGTCAACAGTCAAATTTTGAAATATCTAAATGGGCTAAATCCATAATGCCTATTCGTCTGGGCCTAACCCAATTCGTCCTTCTTTTTTTTGTATACGCTGAAATAAATACTGAATTTTAATCAAATTACTTTTCTCTATCATTCCGTTATATGTGTATCAAAGTATGTGCATTAGTTAGAAAAAATTGTTACAAAGTTTTATTTTATTTTATACATAATGAATTTAAATAAGGATCGAAGTGGGAAGACCATATGATTCACATATGATTTCCTTTAGCCTTTAGTTAGTAAATAGGCTGTTTTATTTAATGTTTGTGGAACCCAAAGAAACCCAAATAAAGAAACACTTTATTACAAAAAAAATTAACTGTTGATTTTTTATTTTGTTAACTTCATTGTTAAGATAGGCAATGGTAGAACCACTCGAGTGTGGAAAGAAAAGAGGCATTTAGATGAAAAACCAAGAATACCGACAGAGCCTGCATCAAATTTGGATCAAGATATCTTTGTCTCTGATCTATGAAACACGGCTACGGATAATTGGGACCTCAATAGACTACAAGATCTGTTTTTAGAACGGGATATTAATCTGATAAAGAATTTAAGGATAACATCAAACAGAGAGGATGAGTACAAATGTTTTTTCTCTCGTAATGGAGAGTATAACGTTCGTAGTGGGTACAAAATTGCAGAGGAACTGGAGTTGATTCCAGGTACTATCCCATCTATCCAATCTCCCTTGGAACGCAGTACATGGTTAAAGTTGTGGAAAGCACCAACATCTCCAAAAATTCGCCACTTCCTCTGGAAAGCTGTAAATGGAGCTTTAGCTGTATCTGAACGTCTTCAAAGCAGAGGTATCGTGACATCTAACCTTTGCTCAGGATGTGGTAATGCAGAGGAGACAATCAATCACGTCTTGTTTACCTGCGATGTGGCTAAACAAGTCTAGACTCTAGCCACAGCTCCGATTCCAGAACGAGGCTTCTCGGTAACCTCGACCTTTCTCAATGTCTATTTCATCCTTCAAAGCCAAGAGAAGAACTGTATTAATGAGGAACTTAGAGCAGCATTACCGTTGTTATTGTGGAACATGGAAGGCTAGGAACGCTCTGATTTTTGAACAAAAACGAATAGAACCTGAGAAAATTGTAGAACTTGCTTTTGATGCCTCAAAGGAGTGGTCTGTGGCAAACAAAAAACAAATAGAGGATGCTCAGAGCGATCAACAACTTGTACGGGACCCGACTCTCAAGTGGTTAAAACCGAACCCGCGATGGTTCAAATGCAATGTTGGAGTTTCATGGTCCTCAGCTACTCTGTATAGTGGCGCAGCATGGTTAACTCGAGACAGTACTAGTCAAGTTATCAATCATGGAAGACGAGCTTATGCAAAGGTCTATAATCCTATACAGGCTGACCTATATAGTAGTCTATGGGCAATCGAAAGTATGCGTCATACGGGACAACTTAATGTCATTTTTGAGGTTAGCTCCAGTGCAGTCTTCACGCTCATTATGGAACATAGATCTCCGAATGATGCAACATAGCACGAAATATTGCTATCCATTCAATCCCATCTGAGGGCTATAATGGGATGGTCATTTTCATTGGTTTCGATTAGTGCAAATCAAATAGCAAACACCATTGCAAACTCAGTTATTACAGGTAATCGCTACCAGTCATACATTGCCATCCACGAACCGATATGGCTCAAGGAACTAGTCGCCAAAGAAGCTGCGTAGTAGACCTTTTCTGGCTTAGACCAACTCTGTTTTTTTTGAAGATAATCCCCATACTTAGCATACCTATTGACTTGTTTTATTCTACTTGTAACTTTACACTCCTTTTCTCTAAATAATAAACAATCTCTTTGCGGATAAAAAAATAAAAAAAAATCGCAGATTGATTCACACACTCGCACTATGTCTCTATTTTATTGACAAGATTGATGATTTTGCTTCACAAAACAATTACGAATCATCTACGAATATAACAACCATATGTTATAAAGACATATAAAACAAAGGGCTATGATTTTAGCTCCTAATATATATATTTGCTTCTAGAAACCAATTCCTTCAATTTAATAAAGAAACTAAAGAAGATACAACTAGAAGTGGAATTTATGTTCACTATTCTCTTTAGAAAACAAACAAAAAGATAAGTTGATTCCGACAATTTTGGGAATGTTTAGTTATCATTTTGACCAAATGTCATATAATTACAATGTTGACTCATCTAGATTTATGAATCTTCCTCAGATAATAGCTAAATTAGCTTTTTAGCCTTATACTTTAATTACACTATCCAATATTAAAACAAGAAAAAAAAAACAAAACAAAACGATTAAGGCATATTTTAATCTATATAATTCTTAACCAAAACCAGAACAAGTCATTGCATGTATAATCATCCACACACGTGGTAACACACTTGACTATCTTCATAATTATTATATAATTATCTTCGATTAGCAAAATCATATTGGGCCATCCAAGCCACGACTTTTTATTTATTTATTTATTAACAAGAGATAATCTAAACCAATAGCGACCTAATTACTAATATTAATGAGTTTTAATTTGTCCAATACTTATAGTTGTTATTACAGCATGACATTATTTTGATTCGTTTTAAATTAATAAAGTTAACGCTAGAATAAAATTGTATATACAGTTCGAATTTACATATACTACATTATTGTTCTTAAGAGTTTTTTTATGGCAATCCATAGTTAACTCTATCAATCAATGTGGATCAATGATTTAAACCATTAGTTGCATTCGACAGTCTTACAAAACTGAACTTCTTTACCACTTCGATTGCCGACCAACTCTACTAATTACACTCTTTTGAGTTAACAAATTAAATGTATTCAAAGATTTAAATAAATAGCATTTGTATAGGAAACTTAACTTAAGAAATTGTATTAGTTAAATGGTTATATATTGATAGTCGTATTCCGTTTCACAAAGATAAATGTTATGAAAAAAAAATATTTCAAAAAGTAAAGATTTTCTCTATTAATATGTATTTGACTAAATATTTTTTGTTTTGTCTTACTTACATTTTTTTAATTTTCTCTTCTTAATTATCTTTTCTCTTATTATTAGAATAATAAATAAAATTAAAATATTATTTTATAATTTTCTTAATATGTGTAAAAAACTTAAAATATAAACTAATTTGAACTGGAAAGAATAACAAAATTTTGTTAAAGGTTAAATAGTCCAAAAAGACTCTGTCATATGGTCCTTAAAAGAGGGAAGTCCAACAGCTCATAAGGTAAAAACTCCATGACACTAATTAAACCTATCCCTGATACGTATGACTTAATTGTTTTCTCGCCTTTGGTAGTTAGCTTTAAGTACAATCTTTGACGCAGCTTTGTCCTCATCACAAATCTATCTAGAAAAATCACACGCAAACAATTTACCAAAAGAGTATTCAAAAATATACAAATTAAATATGATGGGCCTATTGGTTTATATACAATTTAGCAAAAAGAAAAAGTTGACTATTAACTAATGATCACCATTATTGGCATAATCATTACGCACGCATACACATAACCAAGATGTCTACGTATATATTTTTTTTAACAATTAAATATTAGATCGACAACTAGACCTGATTCATAGTCTAAATTTTTTAAATAGAACAGAGTAAGATTCGAACTCACTACCTTATATATAATTAAATCAAGAATAAGCTAACCGGACTACCTATTTCTTGGCGGGTATACATATAGTTGAATTTTGAAACGACGTATCTATCTTCTTTCTTCATATATTGACTTAACTTATTCGGAATTTTCTACATAACGATGTAGAAAATTTATGTAAACTAGAGATTCTGATTTTCTAATTTTATTGAAGAAAATTAGTAAGCAAAATATTTACATGAAGTTTTGAAGGATGTCCAGAAGTGCGATAAAAGTCAATCTATTGATATTTTAAAGGCTAGATGGTATAGAAAAATAACTTGAAGATAATGAATAATATATGTAGATTTTTTTTTAATCTGGTAGTTTGAATTATTGAGATAATGGTTTTGGTATTAGGGATTTGATCATTTTTTATTACAGCTTGTAGATTAAAATAGATTTTAGAGAGTAAACTTTAAGTTATGGATCGAGTATTTATTGATCCAATATTTGAAAAAAAGAATAATATATCATTATATTTATACTTTTAAAATTCTGAAAACATGACTTTGTCTATCAACCACCAAGACTATATCAAATATTTACGTGTTGAATATATTATGAATGTTCAATAATCTATTAAAACAATTCTATATAGTTATATGTTTTTTAAAAATGAATAAGCTGAATGAAAAAAACACAAATAATATATATATATTTTTTTTGGAACTGAATAAATAATTGTAAACTGTTTGGTTTTTTAATTTTTAAATTATAACTGAAATCACAAATAGTTGTGAAATAGTTGTAAAGATTTCTCTGGTTTTTTTATTATTATGAAGATGCTGTGAACTATTTGTTTAACTGATTAGATGCAATAATTTGGAACCCGATTGGTAATTGCTCTACTTTGAAAAGTAAAAATCTTTGTAAAATATTGAAATTAAATCAATTATACTTTAAAATCAAAAATAGATTAGAATATAATTAGTTTAGTTTAAATTTTTAATAAAGATTTTTGCGTAATGAAAATAATTACCAATCGGAGGTTGTATGTTAATTCTAACCGGCATATTTCGTGAACTATATATATGTTTCCGCGAATTATATCCAAACAATTTATTTGCGCTAGAAACTGGCCGACATAATTTGTAGATAATATGAAGATGTATAAAAATGTGGTTAGTGTGAAATGAAAAGATCTTATGAAACATAAGTTTAATGGTGAATATTGTAATAAAATGTTGTCTGAAAACGTGTTTCTAAAATATAAGTTAAATTAGTTAGGTCTCAGAGAAACCACCGTACGTATATTGAGTATGCAACTTATATATTATTGTAAAGTAATAAAAAAAATTAGAATTAGTAATACATATGCACATACAAACATAAAGAGTGACATAGACTATAGTCTATAGATAATATTACTTAATGTTATTATAAACTTTTTTCTTAACTAATAAAATGAAAAGACTGTATTATTCTCAATAAAAATTCTTCAAAAAAAAATAGAAATTAGAACTCTTTGCAGCCCAAAAGAAAAAGAAATTGAAATAGTATAGACCCTCTAAATTTGGTATAAGGAGAAAAATCATATGAGTATTATTTAATTTTAAAATTTCGATTTGACTGAAAATAGAATCATATTTTTAGATCTCTAAATGAATGAACGGCCAAGATCTAATATTAGTTTCAGGAGATTAAGATACAGACAATATCCCACGTGCCTAAAAAACTCAGTGTCAGATTCTTTTGTCTATAAAATCCTCGAACCCACTCTTTGTTTCAGACAGCACACTTCACAGAAAGCAATAAGATACCAAAACCTTCCATTTGAAGAAAGCATCGTTGGTTCTTTTTCTGTACGAAATCAATGGAAGATCTAGAAGATGAGTACAAGAATTATTGGGAAACCACAATGTTCTTTCAGAATCAGGAACTAGAATTTGACAGGTACTTGTGTCTTTCTCTCTACTTTTCTTTCGTATAAATATTATATTGCGTATTATTTTCGATTTCGTAATTTGAAATTATTTTTAATTTTATAAATTTAGTTGGCCGATGGAGGAGGCTTTTTCCGGTTCCGGTGAGTCGAGTTCGCCGGACGGAGCTGCAACTTCGCCGGCTTCTTCGAAGAACGTTGTTTCTGAGAGAAATAGAAGACAAAAGCTTAATCAAAGACTCTTTTCTCTCCGATCTGTTGTTCCCAATATTAGCAAGGTCTTAATCAACTCTCTAATTTTTTAATTTTTTATGCAAATAATATAATAAACAAAATGTATCTATCACCACTCACCAGCAAATATAATTTTGGTCAACAGATAAAACAATTCAATCTAGTGAAATGAAATATTCCAACCAACATTATTAAATTTTAATCATGTAAAAAAATCAAATCAAGCCAAATCAAAATATATTTTGCCCCACTAATCACCCCATTAGGAAATATAAATAGATACGCATAATGATTTGATTTGATTTAATTAAAATATTGATTTTTATGTATGTTTAGTTGGACAAAGCATCTGTCATCAAAGATTCAATCAATTATATGCAAGAACTTATTGATCAAGAGAAGAAGTTAGAAGAAGAGATTAGAAACCTCGAATCGCGATCGATATTGCTGGAAAATCCGATAAGAGATTACGATTGCGTCAATAATTTTGCGGAAAATCAGCTGCAAGATTTCTCAGAAATGAATGTATCAAAGAAGTTCAAGCAGATGAATTACAATAGCAGGGTACAGTACTCTCCAATTGAAGTTCTTGAAGTAAGTATTATGTCATTTTTAATTGTACATTTCAATATATACATTTCTTTTGTTTATTAATTATTCCAAATTTTCTATTTGTTGAAAAAACAGATGAATGTGACATGGATGGGAGAGAAGACAGTAGTGGTGTGCATAACATGTAGTAAGAAGAGAGAAACAATGTTGCAGCTTTGTAAAGTGTTGGAGTCGTTAGATCTCAACATTCTTACCACTAACTTCTCTTCTTTCTCTTCTCGACTCTCCTCTACTCTCTTCCTCCAGGTATTTTCCTCTTCACTTTTCTTTTCTTCTCAATTGTGTATAAAAGTTATATTGCATATTACTTTTGATTACGTATTTTAATTTACATTATTAAAAATAACGAGTTGTAAGGTTGTATTCTGAAATAGAAGTATTTCAGAATATAAGGTGTTTGACTAATAATTTTTTTAAAATATTTTCAATAAAAATCATTAAATAGTTTAGTTTAATATAATTCGAAGAATGATATAAAATACGAGTAACAAAATATAAATTTTTTATCTATAAATTTATCTGTAAAACACGTTATAATTTGAAACAAAACAAAATTTCTAAACACTTGGAAGTGTTTTTGCTTAAATCTATACCTTATTTGGTAATACGATAAGTACAAATCTAAATGCATTTAGAAACTTTTCTTTTGTCATATATTGGTTGATACTCAATTTAGAGTGGTGGAGCCAAAATGTGATTGGAAAGATATGATAGTGCAATCAATTCATAAGATTTTTTTTTTTTGGTCAACATTGGATCACAACTGGTCGGTCCATTAGCCAAATTCCTACATAATATAACTGACGAGATTCAATATCTGATTGTGTAAGTACGCATGTTTTAGTGGATTTACTTAGCATTCATAAGATTCTATTTAATAAACAATTTTAGGTTTAAAATGTTAATTGTAATTGTAATTAGCTGTAAAAGTAGTTTTAGGCACTTGTCGGAATATAAACTCACCAACCAAAATTGTTTATCCATTTATTATATGTCCCAACTATTTAGACTTTTAATATCAAATTAAATCAAATAATATATTGCATTTGTTTCAAAAATATTAGATGTTTTAAGGTTTTCACATATATGAAGAAAAATTGTTGAATGATATTCTAACCTCATTTTTTATTTTAGTAAAAATTGTTAAGAAGAGAAGAAAAAAAAGAGAGAGGACAAAACATAAAGTATTGAGTAATATGTATTAAAATAGAGAAAATCAATTTCTTAAAAAAAATTGTTCTCTGGCGGCACGTAGACAAATACTTAGGTGTACTCCATCAATTAATTAAATGAATAAAAAGGATATTATTTAGTGCTTTTTATAAAGTTGATTGTTCTTTAAAAAAAAAAAAGTTCTTCTTATTCATAATAAAATATTACAAAAATATAATTCAAAACTAATTTTGTTTGGAAAAATCACTATCAAATTCAAAAGGGTAAACTTTACAAGGACCCATTTAATTACTACTTTGTTCCCACCTGTCTCCATTGTGTGGACTTTAATTAACATAAACCTCACGTTTAATTTAATTTGGTTATTAATGAGAATATAATAACCCTAAGCAATCAATTAGAGTTCCAATTATTGAGGTTGCCTCGAGCCCATCACTTCTTTAATCTTTTGAATTTAGCCTTGACTTTTGTTTATGGTTAGATTCTCATAAAAGCCTAATGTCACATTACATTAAATTAAACAAAATTATACTAATAAAATAATTTAATTTGTTTATGAATTGTTAAGTGCATCGTGTCGCATAAAGCGTCGTCCAAACATATAGTAGCTCACAAGAAAAACGTGGCTAATTTATAACCTCCAAGCTTCAACGTTTGTCTCTTTCTCACTTGTCGTTTTATAGCACGTGATTTTTTCATTTACTTTATGATAATATTCTTTAGTCAACTTAACAATAACATTAATGGACGGTTATCAACTTTTGTTTTTTGTTATTTCTAGAAATTTTGTCAAATTTGGTTGTTGTTTGTATCATAAATGAGATGATTTAACCTAATTAGGTCAAGCTAGTAATGGAATAAATCATTTTAGTGAAACTTTTTTTTTGGGTATCACATTTTTGTAATTTTTTTTATTACTTTAAAGAAACATTTATTGTTGATTGAGTCATTTTAGTCCTACCGTTAAAATTATTTAATTGTGTGTTTTACTAAAATGTCTTGGAGAAGCTATTTTAGAAATGGACTTTGGAGGTACTTATTAAAATAAGTCATTTAACATTGGGCTAAAATGGTTCATTTAACAAAAGTTTGAGATTTAAATGACAATTCTATAAAAATTCAGAGTTTTTTTTGATATTTTTCTCTAAATTGATCCTTATATTTTGTCAATAAAACAAACATTTACCACTAGATATATTCATTTCTCTGTCTAACAAATGAATATAGTGACATCATTAATATTTGTTTTCGCCCACATTTATAACATTTGATTAACAAAATAAGTATAATCTAAGCAGACGCAATAAATACAGAGAGTTGTAGTCTTCTAGACCAGTCATAGAAAGTCGGTGAAATCTTACTCTAATCATTTATTAATCAAAAGGTCGATCATTTCATTTTCAAACCTGTCTTTATCTATATAAAACAATGATTTTACCATGATTTAAAGTTTACTTTATCTTTAGGACAATATGTTGTTGAAATTCCAATATATTCGAATAAATTCATATCTAACAATTGTAAATTGGTGTATTGACAGGCCGATGAAGAAGAAAGCAATGCAGTAGAGGCTAAGATACAAATGGCAATCGCAGCCTTTAATGATCCAAATTGTCTTCTCAACTTCTAATTTATTTTTTCACATCCATTTTATGTATTGTATGTGAAGAGGTTACTATTTTCAGGTTTATTTGAGCTATTATATGCAAGTGCCATCATGAAATCTCAATATTGTGTCTAAAACTCCACTTAAATTAATTGGCAATTCAAATAAAGCAGTAAGATGCCAAGAATGATTTACATGTCCTAGCTCATACTTCAAGCATCCGAACTTCGACTTTACCTAAATAGAAATTAAAAACTAAAATTTATTAGTAGATTTGGGCTATGAATCGAGATTTGTCGATTTGACAATTAAATCAAACACATAAAGAAAAAAGTCTTAAAGACCATATATGACTTTACCAAAGATATGTTTTTTCTTGACTGATGAACAGAAACTAAAAACATAGTGTAGGTTGTAATTAGAGAGACTAGTCATTTGTTTCTATTTGATTTAATTGGAAAACAGATTTAACAAAAAAGTTTATATAAAAGAAGAAATGTACTAAAACAAAACTAAAATTCTATTAAAAATCCCAGTTTTTTGTATTTATTTACTGGGAAGTTTAAACTTTAAATGACGCACTGAATAATACAAAAGCTACATGAGGTTTTCTTAGACTAAGTACTCAAAGAATCTAACAACACCAAAACTTCTACAACAGATCTGTTTTCTCTTTGATCTCTGCTATTGGGACATATACTACGGAGTCTTCTTCAAGTAAAGAAGACGATTTCCCTAACCTTTTTCGGCCTTTCGGTGTTTTAAATCTTTCAAGCCTCTGAGTCACGTCCAGTAACTTATTTTCTGTTCTACAAAGCATCTCCATTACTGCTTCGAACTCTTCCTCTTCCATCATCTTGCTCTCTGTTTCCTTCTCCTGTACAGTCGTCTGTAAGCTCATCTCGCTGCTCAGCTCTTCATGTGGCTAAATACAAGCAGGACAAATAACTTATAATCTAAAACTTTGCAGAAACATGGTTTATAATAATAGATATGTTCTATAAACTCATTTTGGCAAAATGGCTAATTTATATCTTACCAATAGAGTAAAAGACGAGTCCTTCTGTTCCAGATACTGTTGGCTTTCATCTGTGGGTGTAGGAAAGGAGATATTGGCCTGTTGAATTTCCTCCTCCTGGTTGTTATTACTGGGAGAAGTAGTTTTCTGATTCGTACTGTAATCATTAAATCCGGGAGGAACAGTCTCGTCCAAAGTGTCTTGAACTTCATTTGTATCTGTGTTGTTCTCCACGACTGCTTCTGGTCCTGAGTCTCCTCCAGAGACTGTCTTAGAACCCTCAGGTTGTTTCACACTCTCCGTCTATCATATCAAAAGAATGGCCAAATGATCAATCTCATTGTAAAGAGTTTAGTCTTTCAAGGAATACAGACAATGATAATAGGTGTGAAGCAAGTAATAGCGACAATTTGGTAACGACTTAATACACCTCCTTCCTATTTCTCCGTGCCATATACCGTGCATTTTTGAACCATTTGCTGACCTGCAAAAATGAAATATAAGTACACGGAGAACCAAATAAAACTAGGACGACCATTAACTATATGAATGTGCCTCATAAGGTTCCACTGTTACCTTCTCTGGATCAAGACTCAGCTCTTTTGAAAGACTATCCCTCACATCTTTTGAAGGAAGCTCATTCTCTGCAAACACTTGACGTAGCTTCTGGTACATTATGCAAATAGTTTCAAACTTAGTAATGAGTTTTTTCTCTCTTTTTCTTTTTCTTCTTTAGCTAAATAAACATATATCAGATTTAAAATCGAGAAGAAGCAATTTCAGACCTCAACTGCACCTCTTGGGAGTCTAAACATCGGCCTTCGACCTCCTTTATCCTCCACAGAGACAGAATCTCTCTCACTCTGTTCTGGTATTTCTACAACATCTTGATCTTTCTTACTGCTTCCATATATAAGCATGCTTGCTAGATCTGCTTCCTTTTTTCTCTTCCGTCTGTCATTTGGACCCCAGTCTTCATCTTCACTACCTTGCTCTTGCAAAACTGCATCCTTTCCAAACATTTCCTAATGAAAAGGAAAAAAAACAGAAATTTACAACCAAAAGAATCATCAATAAGACAATAACAAAATGAAGCAGACCAACAGTTTAAGGAATTTTTAAATATCCATGGATGTGGTGGTACTCACATAGTACAATTTTGTATAGTCAACAGTACTCCGCTGTCTTGGCCCACATACAGTTTCTTCATTACTTGTTTCACATTGTTCCTCCATATTCCTAAGTCTATGGCCTTCCCATGATCCTGTTGAAAGGGCTACACCATCAGAAGATAAGCTAGTTGAAATGCTTTCTTCATCACTATCACCACCACCATCACCACTAACGTTGCTGCAGCTACCTCCACGGTTTTCCTTCATTTCAGGGTCATAATCATCATCCTTAGAGTCATCTGAAGGCCAATCCGCTTCGTTGTTAAGTGTAGCTTCAGATCCGATAGGAAAATTAGCTTCTTCTTTGAAGATATCCTTATCCATAGAAAAAGAAGAAGTAAAAATATTACAAAACTAGAAGATTAATCCAGAGTTCTGATACCGAAGTCTCTCTATCTCACGTTCAAACAAAATAGCACTCTGTTACTTGCCAAAGGCTTACCTGCCAGTTGCTGTCCACAGGGAAATTGGTTCCAATTTGAGCATTCATTGTGTCGATGATTTCCATTTTGCAATCACAAAATTTGCAAAACCAGCCCTGATCTCCAGGAGGAACTGTTGAGTTTATTTTAACCAGTATTATTTTTAAAAAGTATTAGGTGGAGAAGCCACACTGTATAAACTTTCTAAAGATAATATATGTGCGTATGTAATAGATATTCTTAACATACTGCTTTCTGTTTCCAAAGGAGGGTCAAGGCACTTCTGGTGAAATGCTCGGTTACACGTTCCATCACAAAGTATAATATCATTGTCTGGAAAAGCTTCTCGAGAATTGCATTCCGCACAAAATATCTACAAAAGGTTGAACCCCATCAGTCAATTCTCCTGTACAAATTTTAGTATTACTCAAAGAAAAATGGTGTGTGCGAATATAGAGATTTCTTTACATGGTCATGATGAATAGAACCATCTGGAGCCATAACTTTCTCTTCAATTCTTCCCACTGAACTAAGCAGATCCAGCTGACGAATGTCATCGCGTAGTCCAAGTTTGCAGTTTAAGATCTCTTTTCGTGCTCTCTCAAGCTCCTTATCTGGTCTTATCTTTTCCCGGCTGAAGAGTACACGATACAGAGTCACAATCAACATTAATTGTTTGCAACTAAATTAGGCTACAATTGTCTCTTTGTAATCATTTGCATTTGCATATCCACTTAGACATTTACAAATGATGATTAGAATAATATAAACATGTAACCGCAAATGCAAAACCGAAGTTCGGTTTTTACATTTAAAACAATCAGGGCCTAAGGAAAGCATAGGAATACTCGCTCAATTTGGAAACAGAAAAGGTTAGACATGTAAAACAAAGATATGGACTGACGTACTGACAGCAATAAACTTAATAAAACACTTTAGTAACGCATCATTAACTATACTTTTGGCTATATATCTGGGAAAATCCTAAATTTTAAAAGCTTTTCCATATAAGAAACCTTGAGTCAATAGAGAAGAAATTCAAAATTTTGTACCTCTGACCTTTCCAACCTTCAGTTGCATATGCATCGATAAGATTCTGCTGCATCTTCATCTTAATTAGCAAATACCTTGTTCTCCTCCGCAACCGTAATGCTTCATCTACCTCAACCTTATCATTCTTTTGTTGTCTCTTACTTTTCCTCTTCCTTGTTTTCTTACCCTTCTCTTCCTCCATTTCATCACAATGGATCCATCCTCGAGAATACTTCTTGTTGCTGGATTTTGAACAGATTTCCTCTTCGGTTTTACGCGTATTATGCTTACAGTTTCTCTTATTTGCTGTTTCTTTTCCTTTCTTAACAAATGATGAGAGTAAGGTAGACTCTATTCTCTCAACAGAAATACAAGCCTTTTCCGTATCTGGATTGATTCTCCTCTTTGTTTCAGTCTCCTCCATATCGAGTTCCCCGATCACAGAGACTTATATTCCTCTTAGCAAATCATCTCATAAAAGATCTTACACTGAACATTCATAATCCTTCCCCAAATCAGTTTCCTAACTTCTACACAAACGAGCAAACAACCCAATTTCAGATAAAATCAAAACTATTAATGCCTAATTTCCCATTTATTGACATCTCAACAGAGAAAAGGACTCAATCAAAAGTCTTATACGATTTAAGAAACAACACACAGGGAAACACATTTAAGACACTGCTACATTCAGACAATCCTCTGGCTTTTAACTAATGATATTACAGATTTGTAATTAAAGTAAACACTCCCAGACAAGATAACGAAACAGATCGAACATTAGACTGATCAATACAACCTTGGTCTCTAACACTAATCTCTTCACATCTTTATCAAAGCTCGTGACGCATAACATATAAAGATTAAAAATAATCTGCAAAAAATCTGAGCAAAGGAATCTAAACTTTGATTTATCGGAAAAAATCAAACAACAGGAAATTGAGAAAGCCTAAAAAATAGATCTTTTTAAAGAATAAAGAAAAACCTGGAAGAGAGTAAGGAGATGGGTTAAAGGAAATTGATGGTTTCTTCTCGTAAAAGATCTTTCCAAAAAGGAAAATGGTGGCTGATGAAATTTTGCCACGGCGGTTGTATCACCGGCGGCGACTTGAAAGGGTGCTTTCAACGGTCGGGTTAACGTCACTCTCCGTTCTTTGGTTCTTTACTCTAAGGTAATGCTCGGAACTCTTTATTTATTTGCGTTTAAGTCCCTGCATTTGGACATTTTATTTTTAATTTACCTATCTTTTTGGATTGCACATTATTCGCCAAATTAATTTCCTTTTTCTATCGTGAATGTTGAGATTTGTTTCTCTTTGACAAAGAAAAAAGAAAAGAAACGCGTCTATTTAAATATAACTGGACTTCTTTTATTAACTATTCAGCCCAATTAAAAACGTTATCGAGCCGAACCACTAATCAAAGCCCATTACCAAAAGCCAGTCACTATGTTCTTGGATTTAATTCAACTTTTTCGAAAGCCTATATATGTCAGTAATGAATGTATTATTGGTCACGTTAGCTTAATTAGGCTGAAAATCGTAATCAAAATTAGGCTTAACAAAAAAAAAAAAGATTAGCCCATCTCAAAAGTCGATATTTTACGTAATAGTATAATACCCACAAGGCCACAATCAATTTAGATATTTGTTTTGACAATCCCGTAAAATAACATCTAAGATTATGAATTTGACTTAGTTTATATTGCACAAGTTATAGGAATGTTTGATAGCTCTCAAATGATATAAGAAAGAGATCAACATTTTGTGGAGTAATTGAATCATGCACCACATGCATAGGTGGAAGTGAGACAAGAACAAAAAGTAGCCCATAAGTAATTTTCACATGTTAAGTTTGAAATAATAACCACCGACTATATGGTGTATAGCTTGTTTGGTTGCAAAAAACCAAAAATATTATTTATGTCTCTATATTAAATGGGATGCATTACTCGGAAAATTGTCATCTTATTGACATGTGGGGTTCAATGAATTATTTCTTTTCTCTTGACATGGGGCTACGTTTAAGACTCATGTTTGTTTGTCTAGTAATGTAGCTTAAGGTTTATTACATATGGTAATCGTATAATGGGTTAGATTTGTAAATCCAATTATTATTAATAATAATAATAATAAAAAAAAAAGTAATTAATCATATACACTCTAGAAAAAAAGTATGTAAGCTTTTTGGTTTTATTATGGTCATATTTGTATAATATATGGTGTACAAATGCATACCTAACTTTTACATTATGATGTAATTTTCACATAGATTCAATTTATATTTGCTTCCAACTAATTACAACCAAATCTTAAATTATAATTAAACATGAGTACACGAAGGTATTAAGGAGTTGTTGTTAGCGAGTTGTTTTCACCTAGCTAAATGTCGGAAAGTTATTATTGTTTTGTAATGATTATATTATTATAATACTGGTTGTCAATATGGTATAAAAACTAGTCATATGATTATGATTGCAACTACAGAATTGAAGTTGTATTAAAATTTTAGTTTGAATATTTTAGCTTGTCTTAAACTCCAACCAAGTTATTTTGGGTAAAGTAAAAAACATAAAATATATAGTTTTAAGAGTTTTTGGATTTACCTAAGTATTAAAAGATTTGATTGAGTCAAATTGCGGACAATTCTTTGCAATCATATATACTTTTAAACCAATCAACAAAAGAATAATAAAACTAAAAACAAATCAAACTCAAGCAAAAACTTAAGGACATAAAAAATGAACATTTATCTTGGACGTGAATTGGTGAAAGTGATGTATAGAATAATCTTTTCTTTGTTTATCCAGGTGATGCAGAGAGATCTATGTGTAAAAAACCATACAATATTATAAAAAATATTATAATAGTACACGATAATATAGAATATAATGCTTAGCTAATATTATTATTAAAAGAGAAAATCAATTTGAGGACCGAAAGCCTACCAACAACTCTTTTTAGATGCATCTAAACCACACCAATCATTCATGCATTGCCCCATATATAATATGACTTTTCATGTCCACTAAAATACATATATTTTTTTAGTAAATTATATACACAAAAATTATAATAAGTGATATATATTCTGGGTGTTTTATATTTTGTTTTTCACAAGTGGACGGAGTATATATTGATAAAGACTTCTACGTAAAAGTCCACATATAGATTCAGTGACAATGTCGAGTGTTGAAGCAAGTTGTCAAAGTTTTTTAGAAATCTTTTGGTAAAATGAGATTCACATGATAGTATCTATGTAGAAGTCATGTTCACGTTCATGAAATATTTTGGTTGTTTTGGTCAATTATGTCTTGCTTTAACAAGAGAAAAAATACACCAAGATGATAGACTAGTGAACCTTAGTACCAAGGGATACGAGGTTCAATTTGTTTAGAATAGATTTCTCCGGGTTTTGAAGAGATATACAAATTTTTAAAAAGATGGTTCATAGATTTTCAGTTTAGAAATTTCGGTTCTCTAAAATTTTTATTAATCGAAGTCAGTCAATCTTAGAAATCAGAACCTTTAATTATGAAAAAAAATAATATAAACTATTTTTACTTGCTAAAAACAAGTGATCCAATTAATTTACCTTTGATTTATTTTGGTACCAGATAATAAGTTCGAAAAATCTTATCAAAATTTAATTGTTTTGACTATGTATGTAAAATTCTATCTAGATTGACACGTAATGAAGACGTGTACTAAATGCTTACTTGGATTGGATGACTTTTAGTTTTAGCCAAGTTGCAGTCAACTTCCTGGTAATTGTCGCTACATTCTAAAATTCTACGAATATGCCTTTTCTATTCTTTTTGGTCTGTTTTAGGTTTTATCGTAAGCAATTATACTGTTTTTAGATAATCAATTGCATCATTATATTATAATTTTTGTTTTTTACGTTTTACAATTGTTGATTTCAATAGACGGATCTAACTATCTTAAATTGTAGGATTTAGCACATGAGATGAGATCAGGAAGATCTCCAAAAATATATTCACTACAAACAACAAATCTCTTTGCAAATTTTTTCTGAAAAACATATTCTATCTTTTAATTGACTTCATTAAAAATAAATTAGTAGTTTCAAGTTTAAAAACTATAATTTAAATTCTGTTTATAACGAATCCGAAAAAAATGACCAACGTTTGTCTTTTATCGGGAAGATTTAAACTACAAAACTAATTAATTAATTTGTAATGTTTAAAAATTATTTTGAAATTATACATTTGAAACTCTATATTTCTTTCTTGGTTTTCATAATTAATGTGATAAATTTTGCCAAACAACAATGTTGGCAATATTTTTTTTGTTGCCAACAAAATAAATTAAATGGTGATATATAGTATCATTTTTGAACACTCATTGTTAAATAAGAAAAAAGGAGGTCATTTATATTTTATTTTTATACAACAATAGAATATTAATAAGTCAATAAACAACTAAATAAAAATAGAAGGAAAAAGGAAGAAAGAAAGAAGTAATAGATTTGAGCTGGTGCTGCTTCATCATCATCTTCACCACTTTGCTCTCCGACAGGTCACCTTAAATTCGCTTTTCTCACGAAACAAACAAACTTCCTATTTTCTTCTTTTATTCACAAAAACAAAAATAATGGAGCTTCTCTGAAAAAGCCTTTATACA
The DNA here is from genome assembly GCA_963920545.1 of Lepidium didymum. Classification (NCBI taxonomy): domain Eukaryota; kingdom Viridiplantae; phylum Streptophyta; class Magnoliopsida; order Brassicales; family Brassicaceae; genus Lepidium; species Lepidium didymum. The sequence goes on along the minus strand of OY986994.1, from coordinate 3,902,144 downwards.
AAAAAAACCCATCTTTTTGTCATTCTGATTCATCAATCTTCCGATTGGATTCGGAGAGAGAATAAGAGAATTGATTCTGTCTCTCTCCTACCTTATTGTGTTCCGATCTGATCGGAAATTTTCTTTTTGTTATCATTTAATTTTTTCAGGTTTAAATTGGAGAATTTTCCGGTGACAGCTTGAATCATTGTTGACCAAAAAGACCATTTTTTCGTTGATTTCAATTTTGTGAAACGGGAGAAAGAAGATTAAGAAGCCTATGGTTCCACCGGAGATAGAGCCATCTTCCGTATCGGAAGCATCTGATCGTCGTTTCGATAATCTGAGAGGCGTGCGGTGGCGTGTGAATCTCGGTGTTCTTCCGTTTCAAGCTTCTTCTATCGATGATCTTCGCAAAGCAACTGCCGAATCTCGCCGAAGGTAGCTTCCATGTTTTTAGTAAAATCTTCAACAATATTAGTGTCAAAAGGTGTTATGACAGTTTAAAATTCCAATTTTTGGGATTGAACTGTTCATAAAACTCTAGAATTTGATGTTTAACCTTTCTGGGTTTAGCATTTTTTTGATGGCTTCTCCATGTCATAAATGTAGATATGCTGCTTTAAGGAGACGCCTCTTGATAGATCCACATTTGTGTAAAGGTGTTCGAAATTCCCCTGATCTCTCTGTCGACAATCCCTTATCCCAAAACCCAGGTCAATAAAGATTCTATGATTTGAGTTTCCAGATACATTTTCTTAAGAGTTTTGCTTAGATTCTTGGGTTTTAATCATATGAAACCATTTTTAATGGCAGATAGTACATGGGGTCGGTTCTTTCGTAATGCGGAGTTAGAGAAAACATTGGATCAAGACTTATCGAGGTTATATCCAGAGCATTGGAGTTACTTTCAAGCTCCTGGATGTCAAGGAATGTTAAGACGTATTCTGCTCTTGTGGTGCCTTAAACATCCCGAGTCCGGGTATCGACAAGGTACAAGTACAACAGATTGAAAGTTGTTGACTTTTGTTAATATAAGAGTGTAGCTTTTCTTGATGTATGTATAATCTGACTTTTTTCTTTGTTCATTTTATTTTGCAGGAATGCATGAGCTTTTGGCTCCTCTGCTTTATGTACTTCATGTTGATGTGGAGCGTCTCTCTGAAGTGCGTAAAAGTTATGAAGATCATTTCACGGACAGATTCGATGGTTTATCTTTCGAAGAAAAAGATTTTACTTACAACTTTGATTTCAAAAAGTTTCTTGAGGATGTCACAGACGATGAGACTGGTGGTATTCAGGGAAGTTCAAAGAAACTAAAGAGTTTAGATGAGCTCGATCCCGAAATCCAGTCCATTGTGAGGTTAAGCGATGCTTATGGAGCTGAAGGAGAACTCGGGATTGTCTTGTCCGAGAAATTCATGGAGCATGATGCTTACTGCATGTTTGATGCTTTAATGAGTGGAGCTCAGGGTTCTGTTGCAATGGCTGGTTTTTTTGCTTACTCTCCAGCTAAAGGATCCCTCACGGGGTTAACTCCTGTCCTTGAAGCTTGCACTGCGTATTACCATCTTTTATCGTTTGTTGATTCTTCATTGCATAGCCATTTAGTAGAACTTGGAGTTGAACCTCAGTACTTTGGCCTTCGTTGGTTACGAGTTTTGTTTGGAAGAGAGTTTTTGCTTCAGGATTTATTGATAGTGTGGGATGAAATATTCTCAGCAGATAATATGGCGAGAACAGATGTGGATAACAATACAAACCAGAGTTACAAGATCTTTGATTCTCCTCGAGGAGCTCTAATCGCGGGAATGGCGGTTTCGATGATATTATGTTTACGATCATCATTGCTTGCTACTGAAAATGCAGCTTCTTGTCTCCAGAGACTATTGAATTTCCCAGAGAAGATTGATCTGAGGAAGATAATAGAGAAAGCTAAGTCTTTACAAGAATTGGCTTTGGACAATAGTGTGCGATTATCAGCTCTATCGATAAACGATGTTTCTGATCAGAGCAACAGTCCTGCAGTACCGGCAAGAACTAACAGTTTTCCATCAGGATCCACTTCGCCTAAATCTCCATTGATAATTGCACCCCAAAGTTATTGGGAGGAGAAATGGAGAGTTCTGCACGAAGCTGCAGAGGAAGAGAAAAAGAGCCCTCCAATACAGAAGAAAAAGCCATGGTTCAGGGTGAAGAGACTTTTCAGATCAGAGTCTGAGCCAACTCATAGTGCCAAGTCGGCAAATGGGAAAAGTGAAGTCAAGATATCATCAGTCGCGCGTAACTTGCTTGAGGATTTCAACCGACAGGTCGTTTCTGAACGTGAGGAAGCGAATTCAATAGATGTTGTAAACAAGGAGGATATCTCAATTCGAGAGACCGAGGAGATAACTTTGGATTATGAAGCTGCTGCTGAAGAGAGCATAGCAATTGAGGAGAACTCATCTGATGTCAGTTCAGATCCAAACAGTCCTCTCAGAGACTCAAACTACATCGAGAATGATTCGGATAGCAGTAACGAGTCAAATCTGCTTCCTGATGAAATAGTTGAAGATCAAGAAACAAGCGTAGTAGATTCCCCTCTTCCCATTTCTTCTCAACCAAGCATCGAGTTTCCAGTAACCCAAGCTCATGACAAAGAGGACACTGCAGATAAATCTTTGGCCATTTCAGTACAGTCTCAAGACAAAGAGGACACGGCAGATAAATCTTTGTCCATTCCAGTAACTCAGTCTCATGACAAAGAGGACGCTGCAGATAAATCTTTGGCCATTTCAGTAAGTCAATCTCATAACAAAGAAGACGCTGCAGATAAATCTTTGGCCATTATTAAGGAGCATATTAAAGTTATACCGGGAAAGTTCCAGTGGTTTTGGAAGTTTGGACGCAATCTCACCAGCGAGGAGACAAGATCCAATGGTGTCGAAAGTAGTAAGAGTGACTCACAGTCTCTTCCTCAGGCTTCATCTTCGAGCAGCAAAGGAGACACAGACCAGAATGTGATGAATACTCTAAAGAACCTTGGCAATTCGATGCTCGAACACATTCAGGTATAGTGTCATATTCAAACTCTTTCATCTATGCTTAAAATTATCAAACTGAAACATTCTGATGGATTTTGACCATCTGTTTCAGGTGATCGAATCGGTTTTCCAGCAAGAACGAGGACAGGTTCAGGCTGGATTAATGGAGAACTTATCTAAGAACAATTTGGTCGAAAAGGGACAAGTCACAGCCATAACAGCTCTCAAGGAGCTTCGAAAAATCAGTAATATTTTGTTGGAAATGTGATGGAACTTTTTGATCCTTCTTGTTGTATCTCTGTCTGTGTATATATCTATTTTTTGGTAAAGTATTGTTATCTTAGAGCACGGAATTAGAGAAGGAAACGTTTTTTCTTCGCAGCATATTCTTTATCTCGGTGGTATTGCCGTCGAAAAGCCCAAAATTGTTTTGGTTTTGTAGTCATGTATAAAATGTTATCAATAAAGATGCCTAATTTATCTGTTGCTCTGCTTAGTTAAATTTGAGGCAATATCATAAAAATTGCTGCTCGCATACATTGAAGTTTTACAAGATTTGAGTAAAGGATCAGCTTTTCTGTACTTACACATGAGATCAACAAAGACTAAAGAAGAACATAACACCTGTTGTTTTTGAGTTGTATGCAGAAAAAAGAGAGTCTAATCTATGTTGTGAAAACCAGGGAGTAGGGAAGTTATGAAGCCGAAAACTATCATCTGAATCTCTTTCACTATTCCCCACCATTGATTCCCTTGGTTTCCTGCATCACCGTTTTCATTCTCATTTGCGTTTACTTGGTTCTCATTATTAGCTTCATTCTCTTGTCCCTCTGCGCAAACAATAGAAACAAATGGCTTCTACGTAAGTTGTTGTGATGGCTTCAGTTAACACCTGCGAAAGAGGTATTGTAAAGTAAATACCTGGAACTGCATTTTCGTTCAGTGGCAATGCAGCTGCGGGATCATTATCAGCTCTCGCAGCAGGTCTATGAGGTCGAGGTGGTGGTACGGCTGCTCTATGCATACCTTGTGAGAGCCATCGGACAAATGGTGCTAGAGCCCCAGTTTGGTATCTATCAAGTTTCCAACACGAAACAGAGATCACCTAAAGGATTCAAACTGTACACCAATAATTGCGCACAAAACAGATTGCTACTACCAACACCAATTCATCATAAATCATGCACATGAGAGGTCGTTGTATTTGGTGAAGATATAACACCCTACGACTGAAATTAAGCCAGATTCTCGAGACTTACAAGTATATTATGGTGGCGAAAATCACAAGAACAGCGAGCCTTTGTCTTGATCCATCTTGGTTGAACAAAAAGATGACAGCAGCAAGCTTGAGTATGAGAAACAAGTCAAGCTGAAATGCAATCTGAAATCTCCTTTCCACAACGTGCCTTTGATGTGCAGGTTGCTGCTGTTGCTGACCCTGCCCCGCTTGCCCTTGATTCTCTCCCCCATTCTCAGCCTCATTATTTGGTCTAGCCCTAAACAAAATATACAAAAATCAAGCCAAAAACATTCAATAGCAAGCCTATAAGTCATCAGTAATAATAATAATAAAAAGGTTTAAATCCAAGTCCCAAGCCAAGAGCAAGGGAACAACCTAATTGTACAACGCCACAACCCCTTGATTCTTCTAGCTAAATCAACTACTTATGAATAAGATTCTACCCCATCTATAGGATGTTACACGGAGACGCAATGGCATTATAAATTATTCATCGAAGCAAATCCATTAAAACCGTGGGAAATTCGAAGGATTTACATACGTGGGAATATTGTAAGTGAGAGGGATAAGATAGTTTGAAGGAAGACCAGCAATATGTCCTCCAAATTGATTTACAGGAACTGCATAGATTCCAGCTCCACGGTTCATTTGTTCCTCGTATTGTCCACGATTCAATCCGGGAACAAGACCCGGATAAAAAACCGGGTACATTGGAGAATCACCATTGGGATAAGCTCGAAATCCAGAAGAAGATGCTGGATCCTGCAACATGAAAAACCCATAAATTCAACCACGGAGTCAATTCAAGATCAAATGCATAAACTTGTATCTGTAAAATTATCAAACCCTTAAACAAGAAAGAGAAAAGGGGGGAAATTGCTTTTCATCACTAATCAAAAATCAAAAGACGCGAAACCTCACCGGAGACGAAGAATCAAATGGGAAGACTACTAAATCAGACACAATCATACAATTGAATTCGAAGTTAATTTTAAGAAAGCAAGTCACAGACCTTAGACTTGATCCCAGCATCTTCAGGTTTCTTGTCAGCAGGAGGTTGATGTATAGCTGAAGAAGACGGCTTCTCTGGTTCTTCCGCCATTTTCAAAGGATTAAACTTTACAAGAAGCACACAGTCTCTTGAATCCCCGAAATAGTTCTTCACATACAATACGGAAATCTGATAAATTTTCGCTTACGAAGTTCATATTGATCTGCTTCCTTCGTCAGCTTATCCAATCATATATCGACACGTCATCAGTTCATGTGACATGATTATGTTTGTATTTCTGATAAATTATACAAAGCCTCCTCATCTTTACAAAAAGCGCAACTGTGGATACAAATAATAAAATTATACTGAAAAAACCCTCCCGGTTAAACCTTATTAACCTTCCTTATCTTTTTTTACAAGATGATACAATAATCTCAAGCTTATCACTTTTGTATTGGATTCAAACCAACTCATAGTAATTTATTTGCTAAAAATTTCACTCTGTAGGTTAAGAGATCATGTTTGAATCCTATCCCACTTCGATTTTTGTGATGTTTTACCATTAATGTAAATGTTTAACATGATGAGAAAATAAATAACAAACAAACCAAAAGAGTTGAGAAAGTGAGATAAAAGCCCTAACTTCGGTGTCAAACCAACGGTTTCCTTATTAACCAATTTAGGTTTAAAGTGAAGAAGCGAGTAAAAAGTAAGTAACTACAACTACAATGTATCGTCACCACCGTAACGAGAGAAGTTAAACGGAGAAGCAATTCGATGAATAACAATGGAAGGAGAGACAAAGAGATCTGGCTCAGAGATGAGAACATCATCGAGTGTAAAACTGGAAGATGAATTGTTGGTAACAACGATGGAGTTTCCAGAGAGAATCGTAGGGAGGCGAGAGAATGGCTTCATGAGGGTGATGTTGGAGAAGTTAAGCCATTGTGGAACAATGTGGTAAGCAGCAACAAGTGGTGACGTGGCGTTGATTCCTTCGACGGATGTTTTAGGGAGGAAGAGAGTTGATGTTAGGACCGGACCGTTTTTCTCGTCGTTGCTGTTGAGGAATGCTTCGCTCCAATCTTCGAAAGAGCCACCAGAGATCATTGCGTCTATGATTTTGATTGCGATACGGTCTTGCTCCGTCGTTAGAGAGGGAAGCGAAGTGGCAGATGTTGTGGTGATGGTGATTATAAGGAGGAGGAGGTGCTTGGTGGTTGCCATGGAAGATTGGTAATAAGAAAGCCCTAATTTTCTGAAATCAAAATGTAAAATTTTGGAGTGTTTGAGTTTTTTTTAAAGATTATAAATGAACAATCTGTGAGTAGTTGGCTCATGTAAATTACACTATGAATTTGGTTGAAGTTAGACAACCAAATTAAATATATGATATTGCTCTGTCACAGTTTCGCAGTTGTTTTGAAAAGACATTATACATTAGAAACCGTCTAATGTATGAGTTTTGCTACCTTGTAGTTCACCAATCAGACACAAGAGATCTTGCCTCACTTCGCATGTTGTTCTTAACTAGCAAAACTGTTGTATTAATGGAACAGATCTTTATATCAGGGCTTATGATTATTCGCCAATCATCCTTTTGACCTTCTCAGCATTGCGTCGCACACTTTTGCTGCGTCTGCGTTATCTCTAACATTGTGAACTCTAATGATATTGGCACCTCCTAATATGCCTGCAGTAACAGAAGCAACAGTTGCAGCATCTCTCTCTGTGGCCTCAGGACGCCCACAAATATCTCCCAAAAATCTCTTCCTTGAAGGTCCTATGAGTATAGGCGCATGAGACAATGCTATGCTTCTCTTCGCCATCTCTTCTCGAATTTTTGGTAGACCTGTGATAATATCTAGATTGTGGCCTATACTCTTTGAAAATCCTATCCCTGGATCGGTCACTACCCTCCAAGCAGGAATCCCCGAAAGTTCTGCATCTCTTACTCTTAAGTAGAGTTCAGAAGCAACATCTTTGCAGACATCATTGTATTGTAAATTCTCTTTGTTCTGCATTGTACACGGATCTCCTCTCATGTGCATGGCCATGTAAGGAACACCAGATTCTGCAACAACCTTATGCATATTTGGGTCTAAGCTCCCGGCAGATACATCATTGATAATTTCAGCTCCATTACTTATTGCTTCTGAAGCGACTTTGGAGTTGAAAGTGTCCACGGATACGAGCTTGTCCTCCATCTCTGGCATAGCACATACAGCCTTTAAAACTGGTAGTAGTCTATCTAATTCTTCTTGACTAGAAATTCTCGTGGCCATAGGTCGTGTGGACTGTGCTCCCATATCAATTATATCTGCACCCTCTGAAATCATTGAGCGAACCCGAGAAACTGCAGAGTCTATCGATTGAAAGCGTCCTCCATCACTAAAGCTGTCGGGAGTAAGATTAAGTACACCCATCACATGAGTTCTGTTAGAAAAATCCCAAAGTTTATCTCCTATTGGTAAAACCCTTTGAATACCATCTTGTCCAATCAGTGATTCCCCACCTAGTCTTTCCCACGCCTGGAAGATCCCACCGGCATGAATGGCTAGCGAATTCCAATGAGCAACTGTATCATTATCAACAGCTGTTCCAAGCAAATCTACCAAAGGTGCCAATACAAATGACCTTTCCCATAGTCTTTCATGGGGTATGATCAGAGTATCAGAACTTATTCTCAGCTTCCCATAGAACAATATGTCCAAGTCGAGCGGTCTTGGTCCATACCGTATACCACCCTCACGTCCCATATCTCTCTCAATTGTCTTGAGAACACTCAATAGCTCATGAGGTCCAAGCTTGGTGACACCTCTTACTGCTGCATTGAGAAACCTGGGTTGGTCAGTCACATGAACTGGAGCCGTTTCGTACAAACGACTGTGCCTAGTTACGCAAATGCCATTACGCTTCATCAACCGTAGAGCTTCTCTGAAATTATTCATGCGGTTTCCAATGTTACTTCCCAAAGCAATTGCAACTTCATGCTCCGTAGATTGAACTTCAACAGTTGTAGTTGTTGCCGAAGATGAGAAAGCTGAGTTACATATTGCGGCAAGAACATGTAAACGGATCACATATCATCAAGAACTTTTCTTATTGGCACAACCAAATCAGCACAACATTCAAAAACTAGCTGAGAAAATTATTTCCAATACCTGGAGGACGACTGAATATAGAGGAACAGGGCGAGCCAAGTGGAGACACGAGGGAGAGGGACTTGGACGAATAGTATCGGTGAAAGCTGAAGCGACTCGGGGACACATCCATTACTACCACCAGAGGCGGTTCTGAGAAGCGGCGAAGAAGGTATCTTCCGGTGTGGATTAAGGTTTGTGACAGCAATCGAGCCATTTCTAGAGAGAGAAAATTGCAATCTAACGCTTGTGCTGATGACTGAGGAAGGCGATTCAGGTCATACGGGTACCAACTGAGATCCGACCCGTATATGGAAATTAGCGGTTATCATACCGGTTTAAATGTTCCGAACCGGGTTAAGACAATTATCAGAAGAAAACCGAATCAAATCAAATATTCTTTTTTTTTTTTGGGCTTTTTTGTCCTTCTGTGTTGTTTTTTTTCTTTTTCTTTCAAAAGTCTTTCTCGATCCCCAATTCGTGGATTAGGGTTAAAAGAGCCAATTGTTCTCGTCGCAACAACAAATTCAGATCGAAGAAGCAAGAGGATCCAATGGCGATGAGGAGGGTTTACAGTGAGATCAAGGGGAAGAAGGTGACGGAGCTTCCCGGCTATTTTAAATCAACATTTTCGACGGAATCCGTGAAAGCCTCCGTGAGGAGAGGACTCGATAACTACAACGACAAATACATCCAGACTAGCTCCGTCCAACCTCTCCTTCATATCTGCTTCGGAGGCATGGCTTTCTCTTACCTCGTCGCTCTTCCACATGAGCGTCGCCATCTTGAGCACCAGCAGCATGCTAAGGAGCACGGTGGCCATTGATCTTGACGAAATCGTTTCAATCTCGAAATGATTTTAGGTATTCTAATATTCGATCCTTTCGATTATTGCGTGGCCCTAAAAAAAATTCAAATTTCAGGTTTTTTTGGATAAATGTGTCATTTTGTGTATTGGGATTTCATTATATGATTTAGTGATTTGCATCCGTGAACTGAATTGATAGATTTCGAGAATGTTGTAGAATCTGCACGTCCCTTCAACGTCTAATTGCCACTTTTGTGAAGAAAATGTTTCGCTTTGGTTGATTTCTTTAGGAAATGATTCATCTTTCGTTCTTATATGAATGGCAAAACATGTGGACTTTTAGTAATCTGCAATAAGGTTGAATCTTTCTAGTTTTCTCTCTGACTTCAATGGTGGAGACTTGAGATGTAATGATGTATAATTGGTGACACAGCGACCTTGTTAGCCTATCTGGTTGTTCCAGTATCATATCACATTGGTTCTTATTGTTCTTTGGAATTTTGTGGCTGGTTCTATATTTGAACTTCTCCGTGTATTAGTGTATCAGTTTCTCATGAATGTTGCTTGTGTTTATGAATGTAGGGGTTGCTGTGAAACCTTTCTGCTATGGTGACGACTCAAAATTATGTGTCTTATATTATTATTTTTCTTGAACTTTCCTGGATATTGTTGACCAAAAGGAGAACCTTTCCTTTGAATTGCACTCGATACACAATAATTGAATCATCATGATATATCCATGAATAATGAAACTGTTTTGTTCTTTAATCTCTGGATTGAGCTTTTTTTTAAAACATTTTCAATGTTTCATATTGAACTATTTGCTGTTTGTGTTATTGATTACACACCTATCTATCTGAAAAAAGTTGGAAAAACATTCAAACAGATCAAAGTTCGTTGAAAATCTCGAAAGTTGACTCCCAATTGCTTTTCTTTAGTTATCCAGATCTCGAAAATCGGTGAAAATCTCGAAAGTTGACTCACGATGCGACTCATTGATTGGTAGGATACAGTTAGATGTTTGTACCACTCGTAGTCGTAGGTCACGAGTAAGTACCAAATTATTCTTTGAGAAGTAGAAAGTAAACCATTGATACTCTCGTCGGTATCATTATTGGCTCAAGCCTCACGTCCTCAGATTAATAGCATCGGTGAAAGCAGAAGACCAATGCTTACTAGCTGCTATGCAAAAGAAGTGAACCACATGCATCTCGTTCCAAGGATTTAAACTTGCTAAAATGTTTGTTTTAGCAGTAACTATGAGGAAAAACCGAAGATTTATGATACTAATAATAATAGACATGCAAAAACATATTTACATAATTATGATATATGTGCATTTGTGTAATCATTGAACATATAGATTTATAGAAACTTAGTGACTTTGTTTTATTCTCAAAACACTTTTTGGGTTCTTTTTCATTGTCATTTTATGAGGATATCTTCACGAGAAAGCTAAAGAATCTTTTCCAATCTCGTTATGATGCCATCTACTATTAACCTATCTACTATACACAATCACTATAATTCTTCTTTATTCTTTATAAAGAACAAACAAAAACGGTATCGGTATCCGGACAAGCTAGTTCTATTGGTAGTTTCCAAATAGGAAAGCCTTAGAAGTTACCGATTCGAATCCTTAGTTTGTGCGGGGAAGAAAGGTATGTCCAAAAGAAATATGAAACTATAACTTTGATCCAAACTTTACAGTTAACATAAAAAACAAACAAACACGTTTTCTGATTCTGCAATCAAATTATAAGTAATCTTTGCAATTGCAAAAAGATGGAACTTCATACAATATGAATGTCACGTAGCTATATATCATTAATGATATATTGATAATTCATACTTATTAGTTAGGTTGAAAGTTTTAATACGAAGGGCCTTATAAAACTGTGTATATTTATGAAATAAATACTAAATTTAATGCTGCAATTTTTTTGTCGTTACACCTAATTAAAAATTATAAATGATTGTTATATAGACTCACGAAAAGTACGTTGTCACGATTTCGCACATAACCAATTCTGTCTCTTTTGACCGAAAGCCAATCCAAAGTTCCTTTTTTGTAATCATCAACAAGGATTTCCATAATCAATGGGCTAACAAATATAAACTAATAATTTATTCTTGAAAATAATAATGTTCTTACAATTTTGTTTTCTGACACTTTACAAATGCACAAACTCTTGACATTTTAACACAAAAAGACAATTAGACCTTTCTCAAATAAAGAAAAAAAGGAAGAAAAACAATTAGACCATTAGATAATTTTTGGCCCTGATTGGTTACACAGATTAGATAGTTTGCAAATAAGATATTTATCTCATTACCAATTAGCGGTTGGAAAGATTCTTTGGAAACGACTATCAAACGATTATTTAAACTTATTTATAGACGTTTGAATACTTTTCTCAACCAAATTTATTTATAGGTACTTGGGAAATGACGGTATTGAAAGAATCATAAAATGATAATTTATTTTTTCATTTTTGTTTCCTCCACACATGTTAATAATAACAATAATGCGATTTGTTGTTTCGTTCATTTTAATAGAAAATTTTCATTTTCATTTTGTTATTTGTGTATATATGTCCCATTTATTATTATCCACACAAACCATTCATTTATTTGAATCAAATTTTACCTTATTATATTTATCTCATTATACTATTGAATAGTTCTAGTACATCAATCAACATTACATTTAAAACAATCTTCATTTTACAAACTATTTTTACAAACAACTATCACTAACCGCATATAAACATTTGTTTCAACCATTCATTTATTTTTCTACATCCCAGAATCAGATACTTTATAAAGTAGGAAGTTTTATTTGTTTGGTTGGTGTAAAGGAATCTAATTTAGTTTGGACAAAATGAAATGTCACATGACACATGATGTGTTTGGACTAAACGACATATCACTTGGGAACAATCCTTGACATGTTGTTGTTTGTGGTGAGATTAGCACAATGTTTATTGATCAAAGTAGAGTAAAGATTACAAAAGTGAATTTAGATTTTCAGTTTTGGGTGACAAAAGTGATGAAAAAAGTTCAAAAGTTCTACAGAGAGAATGATGATCCTCCACCCTGCTCGACGTTCATTGTAATTCCTTTTATAGGCAGAATGTCTTGAGCAACTCTGCTAACTTGTCAAGCCGGCTATGATGACCTATAGACGTAGTCTGTGAGGTTTGAATAGGACATTATTGCTTTGGATATGCTCATCGAACTACTGAGTAGTTAAGCTATTCTTCTGCAGCATTAAATGCTTACTGCGCGGCTAGACTTATCTACTGGGTAAGTGAGCAAGATGAAGTGCTAGGTGAATTCGGACGCATGCCGCAAAGACTATAGTGCCGTAATGGGTTATTTTGCACGTACTGCTATGTGTTCCTGTCTTGTGTCGTGGCGAGATCGGTGTTCTCAAGTAGACCTTGCAATTGGAGTGAGGCTCACCTCCAACAACAACACATGTGCCTTTCGATGTTAACTTTATACGACCACACATACCTCCAATAGTCCATTTACTTAACTACATTACAAATATCTTCACATTCTCAATACTTGTGATTACTCATTCACTATCTAATGTGATAAATCTCGTGTCTTCTACTACTGTTTTTTTTGTGTGTAACGAAATATAACTATAAAAGTGTGATCTGTCTCTACAAATATAACTATTGTTTTTAATGTTTTCACAACTTTAACTTGAAAACATTATATATCAAGACTAACTTTTCTTCATGTTAACCAAAAAAAAACAAGAAAAAGAAGACTAACCTTTTTTACACATATGAATTAATTTACACACATACATACATATATATATATATACATTTGGGGTTTTCCGTTGTTATTAGGAGGATTTTTTTCAATAAAAACAAGTTTGTAAAGGCAAGAGTATTTTAATCATAAATATAAAGATTTGTTGGCTACAATCATTTTATTCTTGTAGGGTACGATATGTTTTTGCATGATTTCTAATTTTCTCCTGTTTTAGATTGTTAATTAAATAATGATGTTTAAAATTTTAAAGATGGATAGCTATTAATTTTCTCCTATTTTAGATTGTCTTTACACAGCACATGCATAATGGCCAACAAGTTTTGAGTTTAGTCCGGTTCAACAAAATATTAATTTGTGGGAAAATGTCAGAATAATACTAGTATTTTTTTGACATATAAAATGTAGAAAGCATTAACTTTTTTGGTTTGACCAATGACAAATGATACATTTGTTAAAATTCAAACACAAAAGTTTTGGAGTTGGAGCCAGGTAAATTTATATACATTTATTTTTACCAAAAACAAAATTTATATACATTTGTTAAAAAACAACATCTTTAAACTCACTGTAAATATAGATTTGCAGCCAGGTTCAGAGGTTTTCTTTTAAGAACATTCCATAAAAGTAAAAGAATTTGGTTACTAGTATTGTTTTGTATAATATTATTTAGAGTTTGGAGATTTGAGTTATGGGCTATATTTTATCGATTTAATTGTAAAAAAAATATAGTTCTATTTTTTTGTCTCTAATGTCTTAGAATTGATTAGCATATAACTTGATAATTACTCAAAAAAAGAAGAAGTGTAATCCAAAAAAAGAAACACAATCAAGTGCTATAATTGTATTGATAATGCTTTGAGAGCAAAGCCGCGTTATATGATTGAAACATGGATTTTAATCAAACATCATTAATCCTAATTTAGGTCCCTCTCACTATTACATTATTAATATATATTTCTTAACTTTTTTTTACTTCTACCTTTCATCAATGAAGTCAACTATCTTTTCTCTCCCTCCTTGGACTTTTCACTCATCTCAACAAATACACCCAATATTTCCTTACATTTAATGAAAAATTAAATAACAATACATGAAAATATTAAATAAATTTGTTGATCAATTTATATAAATGATCTATTAAAGTTTCTTTCTATATATATTGAAACCTCGTATCTTATGCCTAAATTCCCACTGATAAGCTACTTGTATGATTATACTATTAATTTTCTTAAGTAACATCTCTTAAATAATTAAATACATAATCTGTACAAAGCTATACATATTACAAAGCTATACATATGTGTAAGAGTCTCCATTATCCACGCTTCATTGTCTGCTTAAAGGCAATTAGAATAAAAATTAACGAATTAAAACAAAACCCTAATAAATCTCTAATGCAACACTCTCTCTCTCTCCGTCTCTCACTAAAAGCGCACTAAAAACTTCTCACTTACATTTCATCTTTCATTTACTCTTTTCTTTTTCCTTCCTTTGATCTTTTGCAAGATCTCCATTGTTCTTCTGAAGATAAAGGAAATAAAAAACTCAGAAAATCAAAGTTTCAACATTTTATTTATGTAGTAACTAATTTGGAGTCTTTGGTCGCTTTCGCTTCGGTTTGATTTAACCGTAATCTCATCGTCTCGTTTCAAATTTGCTTTACTTTCTCAGCTTGATTCGTTTCGTGAATCTGGAGTAAGTTTCTACCTTTAACTAAAAAAATATTTGCTTTATGGCTTTATTCCAATGAGGCTTCAAATTTAGAAGATCCTCTTTTGTAAGTGTGGGAGTTTTTTCTTTGTGTTGTTTGTTTCTGGGTTTGCTATTGCTTATTCTTTACTTGGATGATTTGTGAAAGTGAGTTAGTTTTTCTTGTCTTTAAACTTTTGATGTGTGTTTCTAAATTTCTCAAGATTTGTTTTTTTTTTTCTTCTCTATCTCACTAATTGCTCAGCAACAGTTGCTACTGTAGCTACTGACCTTACTGTATCTTCTTCAAATAGTTGATTTGGTAAATTTGTCTACAAAAGTTGAGTTTACCAATCTACAGTGGATTGAAGTATCAAAGTTTTTAGCTTGGAGTTAGTTTGGTGTGGCCTTTTCTTTATGTGCTTGAATCTCTTCTCTGCTCATTCGATTTTCCTCTTTTCTGATTCCAATTAATACTTTATTGTCTCGGATTTAATGTCCCTGGTTAGCCTTAGAGATGATTCATGTGTCTGTAAAATGTAATTTGATTGTGAGTTGTCCGATTAGAAAGTTACAGCTTTTAGTTCTGTGAAAGGGAGTAGAACTATATCATAAGGTCTGACTAGTGTTTTATTTTAAATATGTAATGTGGTGGTTTGAACACAAGGCTAATTATGTGAAAATGATTGTTGCCGTTGATAAATATGGTTGCTTTCAGGGATGCTATGCTAATGCGTTTCCATTGAATTTTGATGCTGCAGATTAGTCTCTAGCGAGTTAAGCTGGTGCTTCTTTGGTGAGAAGCAAGATGAATACCGGGTGTAAAGTTCTCGTCTTTTTCACACTTTTCTGCACTGTAACAGCAGAGATTTACATTGTGACTATGGAAGGAGAACCAATCATCAGTTACAAAGGTGGTGATAATGGCTTTGAAGCAACTGCTGTGGAATACGATGAGAAAATTGATACGACAAGGTACCCTGTGTTTTCTCTCCTTCGAGTACAATCTTACTAACAGCTGAATTACCGAATGCTTTATTTTGTTTAACTACTACGATTAGGAACCGTGCATGTAGGATTTGGTGGTTTCTTCAAATTTTTTAGCTCTCACTGGGGCTGTCATTGATGTGTATCACAAATCTTTGACTAGGATAATTGGCATTTTGTAATCGCTCATTGCTAACAATCTGTTACTGCTCTTTTGGCAGTGAATTGGTGACATCCTATGGCCGTCACCTTGAAAGGAAGCATGATGTGCTTCTTGGAATGCTATTTGAGGAAGGATCTTACACAAAGCTTTACAGCTATAAACACCTTATAAATGGATTTGCAGCTCATGTTTCCCCCGATCAGGTGAAATCCTATTTAAGATAGTTTCTACAAATTTCCTTTTATTCTTGTAGCTCCTTACACTATTCCACTTCATTAGTAGGCGGAAATGCTTCGTCGCGCGCCTGGTGTGAAATCTGTGGACAGAGATTGGAAAGTGAGGAAGCTCACCACACATACACCACAATTTTTGGGATTGCCAACGGATGTTTGGCCAACTGGTGGTGGTTACGACAGAGCTGGGGAAGATATTGTTATTGGCTTTATTGACTCAGGGATATTTCCGCATCACCCAAGTTTTGCCTCTCACCATACAGCAGTACCTTATGGCCCTCATCCTACTTACAAAGGGAAATGCGAAGAAGATGCTCATACTAAGATCAATTTCTGCAATGGGAAGATTATAGGAGCGCAGCATTTTGCTGAAGCTGCTAAAGCAGCTGGTGCATTTAATCCGGATGTCGACTATGCTTCACCAATGGATGGCGATGGACATGGAAGGTTGGTCTTGCTGATTTTTATGCTTCTGCAGATTTTGATTTTTATGCTTCTTTGTTTTTCTAGTTGACTTATTGAAAATTGGCTCTTCAGTCATACAGCAGCTATTGCAGCCGGAAATAATGGTATTCCAGTGAGGATGCATGGTTATGAATTTGGAAAAGCAAGTGGAATGGCTCCTCGTGCAAGGTAGATATATAAACAACTCAGAAATTTGTGGTTTTATATACATTTTCTGTTCCTGTCTTTCAAAATCTAATGCAATCTTGTTTCAGGATTGCTGTCTATAAAGCTCTCTATCGGCTCTTTGGAGGCTTTGTAGCTGATGTGGTTGCTGCCATTGATCAGGTAAGCTAGAACTTAACACAATACTGAATTGGATGGACCAAATATATGAGATAATGATATCTCCTGCTGCATCGTCAAAGATCTGCTTGTTTGTTCTGTTTTGAGATTTTACTTCACAAATGAAACTATCTCTTAAACTGCTAGCTTCCACGAATTTCTAATATTTGACACTGGTCGAAAAGGTTTATCATCTAAATGTGTATGCTTTTTCTTCTCTTCTGAGCAGGCTGTTCATGATGGAGTAGATATTTTGAGTCTCTCGGTTGGTCCAAACAGTCCTCCAGCTACCACCAAGACAACATTCTTGAATCCATTCGATGCTACACTTCTTGGGGCAGTAAAAGCTGGTGTTTTTGTTGCTCAAGCTGCTGGAAACGGAGGTCCCTTTCCAAAAACTCTGGTCTCATACAGCCCTTGGATAACTACTGTGGCTGCTGCAATTGATGATCGCAGATACAAAAACCATCTGACCCTTGGAAATGGGAAAATGTTGGCCGGAATAGGATTATCCCGTAGGTTTCTCCTTTATCTGTTATATAAATAGTTAAATATGAGTCTTTCTTTTGTTTGTTTGAGGAATCATTATATGTTTGTGCAGCTTCAACTCGACCTCATCGTTCTTACAAGATGGTCTCTGCTAATGATGTTCTGCTTGGTTCTTCTGGTATGAAATACAATCCCTCGGACTGCCAGAGGCCAGAAGTCTTGAACAAAAAATTGGTGGAAGGAAACATTCTACTTTGCGGATATTCTTTCAACTTTGTTGCTGGTTCAGCTTCAATCAAGAAAGTTGCTGAAACTGCCAAGCATCTTGGTGCCGCTGGTTTTGTTCTTGTTGTTGAAAATGTTTCTCCAGGAACTAAATTTGATCCTGTTCCTTCTTGCATTCCAGGAATTCTGATTACTGATGTCTCTAAGTCAATGGTAATACAGTTTCGATGTGTTTGCCAAACAGATTATTATGCATTCACTTCTTCATGTTTTTCTCAACTTGGAGTGCCTTTTTTCCCCTCAGGATTTGATAGATTACTACAATGTCACAACGTCTAGAGATTGGATGGGAAGGGTCAAAGACTTCAAAGCTGAAGGAAGCATTGGAGATGGTTTAGAACCCATTCTTCACAAATCCGCACCTGAAGTGGCTCTGTTCTCAGCACGAGGACCCAACACCAAAGATTTCAGCTTTCAGGATGCTGATCTTCTCAAACCAGATATTCTTGCTCCAGGCTCTTTAATATGGTCTGCTTGGTCTGAAAATGGAACAGATGAGGCTAATTATATCGGTAAGCATTTCATCACATCTTGTCAAAGTTATCCATAAGTACTCTAGAGCAAGAAACCAGATATTTGCAAAGTTATCCATAAGTACTGTAGAGCAAGAAACTAAATATTTAGTTTCCCACTGTTGAGCAGGTGAAGGATTTGCACTAATTTCTGGAACAAGCATGGCTGCACCACACATTGCGGGTATAGCTGCTCTAATAAAACAGAAGCATCGTTTATGGAGTCCAGCTGCTATCAAATCAGCTTTAATGACGACATCAACAGTCATAGATCGAGCAGGAAGACCTCTCCAAGCACAGCAATATTCCGAAACAGAGACAGTCACACTTGTTAAAGCAACTCCTTTTGATTATGGAAGTGGTCATGTCAATCCAAGCGCTGCTTTAGACCCTGGTCTCATCTTTGATGCAGGTAAATTCTTGTACTCAGTTGACTCGAACCTTGGTTTTCTTCCATTCCCTCTTCGGTCTCTGTTCAACCAGATACTCATTGGTTTTGTTCAGCTCGTGGCCATACCCTTTATTGATTGATTGAATGTTCTTGAAGGTTATGAGGACTACATAGGTTTCTTGTGCACCACACCGGGTATCGATGCTCACGAGATAAAGAACTTCACTCACACACCCTGCAATTACAAAATGGGACATGCTTCAAACTTCAACACACCATCCATAGCCATCTCTCATCTGGTGAGAACACAAACGGTAACAAGAAGAGTGACAAACGTTGCAGAAGAGGAAGAAACATACACAATCACGTCTAGGATGGACCCATCAATCGCCATCGAAGTGAGTCCTCCTGCAATGACAGTTAGAGCAGGAGCTTCTAGAACCTTCACGGTGACTCTAACAGTGAGATCAGTAACTGGAGCTTATAGCTTCGGACAGGTTACATTGAAAGGAAGCCGAGGGCATAAAGTGAGTCTCCCTGTGGTTGCTATGGGACAAAGGCGATGAAGAATATATGTGAGATTTTTGTGATCTTATTATAATTTTATATTTTTGTAATATGGTGTTATAATAAGAAGGTAGTTTTGTTCGAGTAAAAAAAAAAAAGAATAATACAGTTTGTATAATTAGTTTTATTTATTTGTAACTCCATTAAGAGATACGAAGTATATGGTTAAATGGTACATTTATGCTTTTACTCTGCTTTAGTCGGAAAAACAAAGGCATTTGACTCTTTGTGTGAACTTCTTTATCGTATGGAAGGTTTCTTTTCTTGCATGATCTATTGATTTTACCTACACAATACCAACCTAATAGTTACTTTTTACCAAACAAATATTTGAAAAAAATATGATTACTTGTTATAAAAAATAACCACAATTTATTTAGTACTAATTAATTTCAGGTATTATTTAGTTCAGTTTGGTTCTTCGGTTTGATTAGATTTAGTATTTTTGTTCCAGTTTTTTTGCCCAGCCATAGTGGTCACGATAACTAATGTGGTTGACCAATATTTGCTCGAATTACCCATTGTAACATTCCATTTCTATTGTTGTCTTTAGGTGTGAAGAGTTTGCTCATGAAGCTCGCACCAAATATATTTGCTTAGCCGTCACCCCGAGAATTGGTATTAAAAATGTGAACATCATAGGTGTGACCGTGTGAGTGCTCAACAGGATGAGAAGTGAGAACATAGGGTATGATTTTAAAGCAATGAGTATTGCTGATTGTGGTGTCAAGTGAACTGTCTAAACGTTTATTTAGAATATTTGTGTTTAAACAAAACCAAAGAGCATATATATGAGCAAAAAGAAACTCGATAAACCTACATAACTTTATTTGTTCAGAATGACAATAGCTAAAAAGAAAAAGGAAAAAAGAGTAGAATAATAAAAAAAAACCAACCGAGTGAATTATAAATTGAGACAAACTCTCAGATCTCCATAAAGCTTCAATCGACTTTAAGGAGTCTTTTTGAGAATATTCTTCAGACCGCCATTACAGATGTCATATTCCGGTAGACATCTGAATCCGTACCGCACCAATCTTCTTATATTCTGTTTTGTTGTTAACCACAATGAAAAATAATTAACGAAACAATGAAAAATCTGAGACGGATTTGGAAAACGTAGCAGAGAAAAAAAATCAATATTGCATACCCAATAGGTGCCGTTTGTGGTTAGAGGCTTGGTATGCACGTAACCGGATATGGCCTTCTCTTTGATTAGGTTATTAAAGTATGCCAATTTGGGATTTTCTTCTGGTTTATATTCTTTAATTACCTCATGATTTCTTAATTCTGATGTGATGCCTTTCCCACGCAAACGCAAACGATCCAAACGATCCTGTGAAATTGCCACAAAACGAGCCTCTAAAACTCCCACAAAATGAAAAAACAGGAAGAAAATGAAGAAAAAACTGATTTTTCCAATTCTAGTTGACATTGTTTGAGATTTGGAGAAACTCGTTTTTGTTAGGGTTTCTCAGATACATATATAACCCTTCTGTACTTATATATTGTTGTAATTTCTTTTTCCTATTAATTAGGATAATGATAAGTTTTAAAACTATTTCTCACAATATTTTGGTTTGAGATATATATTCCAAATATACATATATTTTGATCATATCCACATATATTTATATCTTCAAATACAATCTAAATCATTCTGACATTGTTTAAACACAATCTAAACACAATTTCCTGCAATGACTCCATCTTTAAGAGATAAGAATGATATGATTATATGATACATTTATGCATTTCGCTCTGTTAACTACTAAATTTGTCTTTTTTTAAATAAAAAAACTCAACTTTTGTGTGGAAAATAGGAAAATTCTCATATCAACATTATAATTTTGATAAAACTGTTAGATCCAGATCGGGATCGAACCTGCTTTTTCGTCTTCGGATCCATGTATTATGCTTAGGGGTAAAAACATTATAAGAATTTTTCAGAAATAATCAAATCACCTTGATTTTTTTAAAATTATATATTAAAGAAGATAACAATGTTGCATAAATAATGGCAAAAAAACTTTAAAGAATCTCGGACAGATTTAGGAGACCTAGCATAAACTCTAATTCTAATGCAAAAGAAAAGCCTGAAAATAAATTGGTAAATAATAAAAAGGTAAAAATGAAACAAAAATGAAGATCATAAGTGTGAAACACCTACTTTCGACAAAATAAAAAGTGTGAAACACCTAACCACCTAACCACACTTACTAACACTCTCTTTGTTACTTGTATATAACTATATATATGCAATATAAGTCTATCACATAAACAAAACAAAATGCCTATTTCATCATTGCTAGTCTCTCTCATTTACCATCCTATGTTTCTCCTCTGCATCAACATTAACCCTTAAGCTAAATATTATTCATTCAAGCCATTCCTTCTCTTATATAGCGGAAGCTTCCCGTAAAATTTACTTGCAATCCCAGGCAAGTGGTGATATCGTAGCACGCGCTATCTCTAACTTCCCTGAACATCCGAAAGGTTTCTTGGTGAACATATCGATAGGTAGCCCACCGATGCCGCAACTTCTCCTCATAGACACCGGCAGTGAACTTACATGGGTACAATGCCATCCTTGCAGCGATTGTTATAAGCAAAGTCTTCCCATTTTTGATCCTTCGAGATCACAGACATACCGCAAGAAACATTGTAGAAACTCCATGCCTTGGTTCACATGGGATGCGAAATCCAAAACTTGTAAGTACTACCAACAATACAATGATGGTGCGGTGTCCATAGGTACACTTGCCACAGAAACGCTGACGTTTAAAACAACCTATGGTGAATCTTCATTAGCATCTTTACCTAATGTGGTTTTCGGTTGTGGTCACGAAAACTACGGTGCACATACTGGAACCGGCATTCTTGGTATAGGATATGGTGAATTATCGTTGGTTCATCGATTCGGCTCCAAATTCTCACATTGCTTTGGAAGTTTAGACGATCCTTCTTACCCTTATAGTGTTCTAGTGGTAGGTGATGATGCTGCCAATATAATGGGAGATTCAACACCTTTGAAGATCGAAGAAAATCTATATTTTGTTCAAATGGAAGCCATCAGTGTGTATGAAACAAGTCTCCCCATTGATCCAAAGGTATTCCAACGTAATTCCCCTACGCGTTCAGGCGGCACATTTCTCGACCTTGGCTCTTCAACAACGAGCATTCACAAAGACGCGTATGAGCTATTGAAGAAGGAAATTGAAAAGAGGTTTACCGAAACAGTCACTGCTGCAGACATATTTCCCGATGAAGAAGATAAGCTTTTAATAGATTGCTACAATGGGGATATTGATCGAGATTTGCTCGAATACCCCACTGTATTATTCCATTTCTCAGAAGGAGCAATTTTGTCTTTAGGTGTGAAGAATTTGTTCATGAAGCTTAAACCAAATATATTCTGCTTATCCATCACCCCAAGCCTTGGCATTAGAGAGATGAACATCATAGGTGCGAATGCTCTACAAGATCAAAACATAGGGTATGATTTGAAAGCAATGAAGGTCTCTTTTGAGAGTATTGATTGTGGTGTCCTCTTTGATTAATGATTATGACATAATAATATGGTAATTAAGTTTGAACTGTCTAAACGTTTATTTAGAATGTTTGTGTTTATACAAAACCAAAGAGCAAAAAGAAACTCTATAAACCAACATAACTTTATTTGTTCAGAATGACAATAGCTAAAAAAAGAAGAAAAAAGAGTAGAATAAAATTTAAAAAACCAAAGTGTATTATGAATTGAGACAAACTCTCAGACCTCCATAAAGCTTCAATCGATTTCAAGGTGTCTTTTTGAAAATATATACTCTTTATAGCTCTTCAGAAACTGATTTTCCCGTAAGAAAATGAGATCAGCATGCCTTGTTCTTCCGAACCCCAAAAGTCTATTTATACCCTGTTTTGTTGAAATATGAAAGGTATTAAAATCCTGAACAAAGATCAGAGCAGATAGAACTCAGAAGAGTCTGAGACAGATTTGGAAAAACCTAGCAGAAACAGAATAAGAAAAAAAGAAGAATCAATATTGCATACCCCAGAAGTGCCGTTTGTGGTTAGAGGCTTGGTATGCATGTAACCAGATCTGGCCTTCTCTTTGATTAGGACGTTATTAAAGTATGCTAATTTGGGATCTTCTTCTGGTTTATATTCCTTAATTACTTCATGATTTCTTAATTGTGATGCGATGTGTTTCCCACGCAAACGCAAACGATCCAAACGATCCTGTGAAATTGCCACAAAACGAGGCTGTGAAATTCTCACAAGAAGAAAGAAGACGAAGAAGAAGATGAAGAAAAAACTGATTTTTCCAATTCTAGTTGACATTGTTAGAGATTTGGAGAAACTGGTTTTTGTTAGGGTTTCTGAGATACATATATAACCCTTTGGTACTTAGCTTTGTTTATATATTGTTGTAATTTCTTTTTCCTATTAATTAGGATAATGATAAGTTGTAGAGTTACAGATTTAAAACTATTTCTCACAATATTTTGGTTTGAGATATATTTCAAATATACAAATATTTGATCATATCCACATATAATTATATCTTCAAACAAAATCTAAATTATTCTGATATTATTTAAACTCAATCTTCTGCAAAGACTCTCCATTGATACATTTATGCACTTAGCTCTGTTAACTACTAATTTGTTCAAAAAGAAAAAAAAATTCTCTGCTTCTGTGTGGAAAATAAGAAAATTCTTATAAGAACATTAAGATGTTAAGAATCAAGAAGCTCACAATCAATCCTCTGGAAATAAACCTTCATGGTTCGAAGATCATAACCAACATTATAATTTTGTTGAGCCATGGCACCAATAACGTTCATATCATCAAACGTGTTCATTGTCATACCCAAGCAAACGCTATCTCCACTTTCACTACTAACAAACTGTTGTAAAACAGAAGAAACAGAGCAAAGTACGAATGAAATCAAAGAACACACACTTCTATTACTTTAGTTACAAGTTATATAATTATACCTAACACAACCGTTCGCGTATGTGTGCGGTTATTACAAAGAGACATGTTTCTTCTATGAAAGGTTGTGATCAAAAGAGAAAGACACGTGTTTGATCTTAACCGAATATAACTTCTAATAATATGAAACTTATGTTTATACGATTAATCCTACTAGACGATCCAATTATATGAAATGTAACAATGTTGAAGATTAGATTAACTTCAACACTCCTCCTTAATCGAATCTTCAAGTCTTCATGTTGATGCCGAGCCTTCTTCGAAGATCTTCAAATCTTCCCACGCTCAATGCTTTAGTAAGAACATCTGCAAGTTGTTCTTCACTTCGACAAAACTTGACTTGAATTTGACCCTTGCTTATTGCCTCTCTAACGAAGTGATACTTCACTTCTATGTGCTTTGTTCGCTTGTGTTGCACTGGATTCCTTCCTATGGCAATAGCCGATTTGTTGTCGCAGAGAATTTGAATTCCTTCTTTGAACTTCATGCCAAATTCTTCAAGTAACCGTTGTAACCACACGGCTTGATTCGCCGCCGCACATAAGGCCATGTACTCCGCCTCCGCGGTTGATTGTGCAACTGTATGTTGCTTTGCCGATTGCCAACAAAAAACACATGATCCTAGACTGAAAACATACCCGGTTGTGCTCTTCTTATCTTCGGGACAGCCTCCCCAATCGCTGTCCGAGTAACCGATTAGACAAGGATCTTCAACACTTGTGAAATGTAGACCATAGTTCAATGTACCCTTCACATATCTTAACACCCGCTTGGCCTCTTGATAGTGTCCTTCTTTTGGTGCAGACATATACCTTGAAAGGTAACCACTTGCGTACATAATGTCCGGCCTAGACGCACAAAGGTATAGAAGCCCTCCGACAATACTTCGATACCTAGTTTGATTTTCATAGGCCTTATCTTCTTTGAAACGTTTTCCTCTTGGTGTTAATGGTGTGTTAACACACTTACTCATGCCCATACCAAACTTCTCGATGAGTTTCTTTGCATACTTCTCTTGCGTAAGAAACAATCCGTTTTCATCTTGTCTTACTTCCATTCCAAGAAAGTAACTTAGTAATCCGAGATCCGTCATTTCGAATTCACACTTCATGCAATCCTTGAATGACTTGATGAGATTCTCATTGTTTCCCGTGATGATAATATCATCAACGTAGAGACTTATGATCAAGACATCTTCATTCTTCTTCATGATGTACAAAGCTGCGTCACTTGAACTTCTCTCGAAACCATTGCGAGCAAAGTAGGTATCTATCCGACCATACCAAGCCCTTGGGGCTTGTTTTAAGCCATACAAGGCCTTATAAAGGCGTAGCACCTTCTCCTCCTCACCGTCTTTGACGTAACCTGGCGGCTGATTCACATAGATTTCTTCTTCAAGGTTACCATTGAGAAAAGCCGACTTAACATCCATTTGGTATAATCTCCATCTCTCTTGAGCCGAATATGCAAGTAGAGCTTTTATGGTATCATGACGTGATACAGGAGCAAACGTCTCTTCATAATCTATCCCATACTTTTGCGAGAATCCCCTTGCCACTAATCTTGCTTTATGCTTCACCGGAGAACCGTTTGCATCCGTTTTTAATTTGTATATCCACTTAACATCAATGATGTTCTTATCCTTTGGTTTCTCGACCAACTTCCAAGTCTTGTTTTTCTCTATCATCTTGATCTCCTCGTCCATTGCTCTCCTCCATTCTTCATTATCAACCGCATCTTCATAGAACAGAGGCTCTTCATGCACAAGAAAGCATGATTCAATAACTTGGGCAATCTCTTCATCATCTACTCTTGGTGTAGATTGCATTATCTCATTCACGGACTTGTATCTCCTTGGTATCATATCCGTAAATTCTCTTGGTTCTTCTCTTTCATTGTTTCCTTGAAACGCTATTGGACTCATATCTCTTTGAGTCTCTTGAATTGGTTCCTCTTCATGCAGTTGAATTTGCGATTGTAAATGATCGACTGAAACCATTCTTTCCTTCTTAACTTCTTTCTTTGAATCCCAATCCCATCTTTTATCTTCTTCAAAGATCACATCTCTTGATAGTTGAACCTTCTTATCATCTAAAATAAAGGTTCGATAACCTTTAGATTCTTTACTATATCCTAGAAAAATGCCTCTCTTTGCTTTGACATCCCATTTCCTTCTCTTCTCATTAGCAATGTGTACATAACACATGCTACCAAACACCCTTAGATGAGATACATTCGGCTTGTTTCCACTCCACTTCTCCATTGGAGTCTTGTCATTTTCAATCGCTTTTGAGGGTAAGAGGTTTTGAATGTATACAGAAGTATACACGGCTTCAGCCCAAAATTTGAGTGGCAGCGCTTGTTCCATCAACATTGTTCTAGCCATCTCCACGATAGACCGGTTCATACGTTCGGCCATACCATTTTGCTGTGGAGAGTAAGGTAGAGTTATTTGCCTTCCAATCCCTTCTTCTTCACAAAAACGCTTGAAGTCTAATGAAGTGAATTCTCTTCCTCCATCAGATCTTAACATCTTGATTGAACATTGAGATTGCTTTTCAACCAAGGCTTTGAATCGCTTGAATATGTAAAAAGATTCTGACTTGTGTTTGAGGAAATATACCCAACACATATGGGTATAGTCGTCTAGAAACAAAATGAAAAATCGATTTCCATCCATCGATTCATTTTGCATCGGTCCACATACATCCGTGTGGACAAGTTCCAACTTCTCTCTTGTCTTCGTTTGAGACTCTTTTGGAAACCCCTTCCTTGCTTGCTTCCCAAGATTACAAGCCACACACATATCCTTCTTTATTTTGAAGTTCGGCATACCATTAACCAAACCCTTCTCTTGGATTTGTTGCAGCCTCTTGTAACCGACATGTCCCAACCTTTTGTGCCATATATTTGTTTCTTCTTGCACTTGAGAGACCATTGCTTCATCTTGTAATGAATTCCACTTAATTCTGAAACTCTTGTGAGTCATAGGAACCCTCATGATTTCTTTGTCGTTTCGGTTTTGAATGACACATTCTTTGTCTCCAAATATCACTCTATATCCGCTTGTGATCATTTGAGGAACACTTAAGAGATTCTTCGCCAGCCTTGGTACCAAAAAGACGTTCTTTATAAGTCTCTTTCCATCATTGGTAACCACCGTAATGTCACCCTTCCCCGCGGTCATCATCACCTCACCATTACCGACCCTTATGGGTACTTTGATACTCCGATCTATGTGAGAAAAATACCTCTCTTCCTTGGTCATATGATTGGTACACCCACTGTCAATTAACCAAACATCATCCTTCAAGGCTGTGAAAGCCTCTTCAGTAGCCGAGAATAGCATATGATCATCATCCGACCCACATTCCTCTTGAATTACATGAGCCCTCTCTTTCTTTTTGTTTCGGCATTGCCTTGAGAAGTGGCCTTCTTGTCCACAATTATAACATGATCTGTTATTCCCTTGCTTCTTGTTAAGACTAGTGTCTTTTTTCTTCTTGAAACACTTATCTTCAGTGTGGTTGCTTCTCTTGCAATAATCACACCACAATTTACCATTCTTCTTTTGATCATCATGGTTTCTTGTGTTTCCTTGCTTAACACTCCATTGCTTCTTTCTTTCTTGAATGTTAAACGCACCCTCATTCATATTTTCTTCTCTAGCATTTACACGAGCCTCATGAGCCTTCAAAACTCCAATAAGTTCTGTCATTGTCATAGAACTTAAATCTCGTGTTTGCTCCAACACACTCACTATGCTATCATACTTAGCCGGTAGTGAGATCAATATTTTTTGAACAATTTGATAATTGCTCTTCTTCTCTCCATGATAGGCTAATTGATTTTCCAAATCAATCAACTTATCCGTGAAGCTTTTGAGAGATTCACTCTCATACATTCTCAAGTTCTCATACTCTCTCCTTATCGCTTGAAGTTTGATCAATCTCACTTGGGTGGATCCTTGGTACTCTTCCTTCAGCGTATCCCACACCTCTTTAGAAGATGTTGCTGCGGCAATTCGAGAGAATAGGGAGTCTGTTACAGCCATTTGAAATAATTGCAAAGCCATGACATCGTTTGTGATTGCTTCTTCCTCACGTTTCTGTCTTGCGCGAGTCGCTTCGGCGGTTTCGTTTTCCAGTATCACTTGTGCCGGTACACCACTTTCCACCACAGACCATAACTTCCTAGCCCGGAGTATGGTTGCCATCTTGATGCTCCAAAAGTCATACTTTTCCCCATCAAAAAGAGGAATAACTTGTTGAGAGGAGCCTTGCATACTTTTCCTTTAACTTTGATGAAAACGTATGCGTAAACCTTAATCAAACTCTTGTTAATTCTTTTGTTTTTGTGTATATGTTTAATCTCACAGTCCACTTTTAATCATATAGCTCTGATACCATGTTGTAAAACAGAAGAAACAGAGCAAAGTACGAATGAAATCAAAGAACACACACTTCTATTACTTTAGTTACAAGTTATATAATTATACCTAACACAACCGTTCGCGTATGTGTGCGGTTATTACAAAGAGACGTGTTTCTTCTATGAAAGGTTGTGATCAAAAGAGAAAGACACGTGTTTGATCTTAACCGAATATAACTTCTAATAATATGAAACTTATGTTTATACGATTAATCCTACTAGACGATCCAATTATATGAAATGTAACAATGTTGAAGATTAGATTAACTTCAACACAAACAAGCTCTCAACGTCTAACGCCAACTCAGCACCGCCTGAGAAATGGAACGTGACCACCGGAAAGCCATAGAGATCAAGCTTACGATTCCCTTCATAGCAAGGTTTTGTATATGGCTCCCAATCTTTGACGCGTCTGAGAACTTCTCCTAGACGAATATCGATTTCTCCTGAGAGAGTTTCGTAAGCTTCTCTAGTTAAAATCGTCGGTGAACAGCCTGTGTCAATGACCGTGTCTCCTCGGGAGCCATATCTCCGGAAAAATGTGGGTTCAATGTCGAGAAGTTTCTCTCCTAAGGAGATTGCTTGGAGTTCAAGGTAGTAACGGTCTTGGTAGATGTGTAACGGCGTTGGATCGCCTTCTGTTCTTGCACCGTTACCGAGTATAAGAATGTTGTGAGGATAAGTAGGATCATATAAGCTGCCGAAGCAGTAAGAGAACTTAGAACCGAAACTGCGGTTTACTACAGAGAATGTACCAGGTCCTAAACCAAGCACTCCACTATAATGACTAAAACCGGAGTTGTCTTGTCCGCAGCCAAAAACAATGTTTGGTCTAGAGATTATACCGTCGTCAGATGTTTGAAATGTGAGCTTTTCTTTGGCTAAAACGCCACTGGTGCTTGAATGGTCGCGATATCGGAGGCGGAATCGACAAGTTCCAGTCTTTTGATCGATAGAGATTTGGGGCATTGCATTTGGTGCTGATTCGCAGGAAGCGTTACGGTAAGTGGAAGATCTTGAAGGACGGAAAAAGGGAATTTTTTGAGGGTAACATTTGCAGGGAAGACATTGGATCCAAGTTAGGTCACTACCTGTGTCTGTGAGTAAGAGTTGCGAGACTGGTGGGTCTCCGATAGAAATGTTTGCAAGGAATGCTGCTGGATTTGAAGGAGGAGTGACATGTGAGACTATATCCGCTGTTTTCGTGGCCCTCTAGACGAGATGCAGGAGTTGACTTATAATGCAAATAATCGACTTTTCTATTAGGTAACTCATGGGTTTTGATTGATTTTGTGTGTAATGGCCAAGTGAGAGCGATTAGAGTGATTAAAAGGGCCGCACGAATACGTAAGATGGCCATTTGATAGTTAAGAATGTGGTTTTAATTCTAATCCTTTTAAGTGAGTCGGAAAAAAACAAAGGCATTTGACTCTTTGTGTGAACTTCTTTATCGTATGGAAGGTTCCTTTTCTTGCATGATTCATTGATTTTACCAACACAACTTCAAGAAATCTCAATCTCATTTTATTTTATGCAAAAAGATTACGTTCATGTACTCACGTGCTTCTATACTCAAATATGTTTTCAATAAAAAAAGGAATTATAACACAAACGAAAAGAGTACCATGATAATGAACTCCTGATATAAAATTAATTAATGTCATGTATGTTCAATTTATTATTTATTTAAATCTTGAGTAGATAATGTGAAATCTTATAAATATATTTATCAACCGCCATTCTCTCATCATGAAGATTTTTGATTTTGTGAAAATAAGATAATAGTTGTAAAATTTCCATTGTTGTGTGTGGTCGCAAATTAAATTTTTGTTTACTTTTCTTTTTATTGAGCTATAATTGCATATATATCTTAAGAAATATCAATGAGACAACATAAGAGTTTAACAGAAAAATTAATCAAATCACCATGAACAACTTGATGCTTTAAAAAGTATATATATTAAAAAAAAGAACCAATATTGCATAAATAATCGGAAAAAAAAAACGATGTAGAGTCTCACACAGATTTGGGAAACCTAGCAGAAATTCTCCTTCTAATGCAACAGAAAGCCCTAAAAACTAAAGGGACAATAATGTGGGGTGCCTTTTTTGGCCAAAATTATGTGCAGTGCCCCATAATTCAAAATTATGTGGAGTGCTATCTTTTGCAGGCAAAAAGATGGTTCTTGTTTTTAGAGTTGAGTCAAAGTAACGGCGGACATGTGGTGTAAGACGTCCAAAACAGACAGCAAATATGATAGAAAAATAGATTATGATGACTTTCTCATGGGGATTGGAATTACACAAAATGTATAATGCCATCTTTAATCTTGAAATTATGCCACATGCCACCAATGTGAGAGTGAGTGCTTCATTTGGTGGAGATCAATTCATGTTTTAGAAATATTTGGCTTATAAGATGTAAGTGTTGGTTAAGTAGTGTTGAGTTATGACCGAAAATGTGAAATATTTTAAGTTGTAGGTTGTTTGCTTTGTTGTGTGGGTGGTTCCTTTTATTGTTTCGTAATGTAAGGGTAAACGGTAGTTGTAATATTATGTACGCTTTTTTGTGTTTGGTAATGAAGACAAAACTGATATGGGGACGTCAATCCATATGTTGTCTATTATAGACGTCTTACCCTATATGTCCGCCGTTGTTTTGAATGAGCTGTAGGGGCAAAACCGTCTTTTCACTTGCAAAAAAAGGACTAAAACAAAAAAAAATTACAAAAGAGCATTTGACATAATTTCCACCAAAAATAGGCACCCACACAATTAATTCAAAACTAAATTCGTAAATAATAGAGAAAGAAAAAAGAATCAAAAGAACATCAATCCTCCATAGCCAATCGGTGCCATAGGTGTTTAGAGACTTGGTATGCACGTAAGCATGATAAGCAGATTTGG
This sequence comes from Lepidium didymum, assembly GCA_963920545.1. Classification (NCBI taxonomy): domain Eukaryota; kingdom Viridiplantae; phylum Streptophyta; class Magnoliopsida; order Brassicales; family Brassicaceae; genus Lepidium; species Lepidium didymum. Next base: position 3,870,715 of record OY986994.1, on the reverse strand, counting down.
CATTCTCTTTGATTATGTTACCTAGTGGGGACCCAAAAATTAATTTTACATGATTCATAATATAAACTAAATAATAAAATAATTTACCTATAAATAATAAGTAATAAAATCATATATATATAAATATCCTACAAAATCATTATGCATTGAAATTTTTTCATCAGAGCTTTAAAAATACATATCTAACTAACAATATTTGAAAAAATCTCGTGCTACATAAATGTTAATTTTATAAAAGAATCAAAACTTTATTCATAAAAGAAAAAATGATAATTCATATGTTTAAAATTCTTCAAAATTGAACAAAAATACAAATAAAAGAGATTGATCAATTGTTTCTAAATATAGATGAACATAAAAAATAATTTGATTAAAATAATAAAATAAAATCGAAATCTAAAATAGAACTTACTAAAAATGAATGAAAAAGGGTTTGAATGTTCTCTAGAAAAAAATACAATCATGTACTAAAAATTAGTTTAATAAAATTGTTAGTTATAAGATAAATAAGTTAGTATTGAATACGTCAATATTGAGTTTCCTAATTATTATTAAGGAAATCTTCCAAAAATAAGGTTGAGTAAAATCATGAATCATTTATTTGGATGTGATTTATTTACTATAATAAAATTATTGGATTCTAATAAATTAGGTGTCAATAAAAGAGTGGGCTTTAATTAATTGGGTGTCAACTAAAAAGTGTGTTTTTAGTTCTCTTAACTTAATTGGGCGTCGATCAAAGAAAAAAGCTTAAATCAGTACCATAGTATGCCAAATTGGGATCTTCTTCTGGTTCATATTCCTTAATTATGTCATGATTTCGTAATTGTGATGTGATGCGTGACCGACTCAAAAGTACCAGATGGAGTTGACATTGTTTGGATGTTTGGAAATCATGACATTCTTTGGATGTTTGGAAAGATTTTTGTTAACTTAAGGTTTATGATATAGAGAACACATCGGCTACTTAGCTTTGTTTATATATCTGTTGTAATTTCCTTTTTCCTATTAGGATATGTTTCAAAACTATTTCTCATAATATTTTGGTTTGAGATATATTTGAAATAGACAAGTGTTTCACCATATCAGCATATATTTATATCTTCAAACACAAACTTAATTATTCTGATATAAGATATAATTTTTTAATCTAATTAATTTTATTTTTAGATATAATTTACAAATCTATTTAATATAATTTTTAAATATAACTAATACATATATGGTCTGGCCAAGACCTGATCCAAGTTAGTTTTTATTGAGTTTGGGTCTTTCGATAAGGAATTTTTGGACTCGAATAGTATCGTTACTCTATATATATATATATATATATGCATTGAGTATGTAAAGTGTGTCACGTACACAAAAATATGGCCATTTACTTTACATCAATGCTCGTCACTGTCATTATCACTCTCTGCGTTTCTTCAGCATCACCAAACCTTGTTCTTAATCTCGTTCGTTCCAACAAAATCTATTCCTTAGAACCACTACATGTCTCTCAAATGGAGGAAGCGTCCATTGCACGTGTAGATTACTTGCAATCCAAGGCACGTGGAGATATCATCTCACACATTACCCCTAACGTCCTTTTAATTCCACAAGCTTTCTTGGTAAACATATCGATAGGTAGCCCACGGATCACACAGCAAGTGATCTCACATGGGTTTAGTCCTTGCACCAATTGTTACGGTCAAAGCCTTCACATTTTCAATCCTTCAATATCTTACACATACCACAAGGAAACTTGTAGAACCTCTGAATACTCTATGCCTAGCTTAAGATTCGATGCAAAATCCAAATCATGTGAGTACTCCATGAAATACATGGATGGTACAGGGAGTAGAGGCACCATTGCTACAGAAACACTGATGTTTAATACAATTTATGGTGAGTCTTCATCAGCTTTTTTACCTAATGTGGTCTTCGGTTGTGGCTATAATAACTACGGTAATCCACTAGTTGGAACTGGTTTACTTGGTTTAGGATATGGGGAACTATCGTTGGTTCATCGATTCGTTTCAAAATTCTCATACTGTTTTGGAAGCTTAGAAGATCCTTCTTACCCTATAGGAGATGATGGTGCCAATATTTTGGGAGATACAACACCTTTAGACATTGTAAATGGTTTATATTTTGTTAAGATAGAAGCCATCAGTGTGGACGGTACGATTCTCCCCATTGATCCGGCGATTTTCCAACGGAATTACCTAACCGGTTCAGGCGGTACGATACTAGATACAGGCAATTCATTAACAACACTGGCTGAAGAAGCGTATGAGCAATTGAAAAACAATATTGAAGATGTTTTTGATGGAAGATTTACAACCACAAATATACATCAAGATGGTAACTTTAAATTGGAGTGCTACAAAGGAGATTTTGAGAGAGATTTGGTCGGATCTGGATTCCCCATTGTGAGGTTTCACTTCTCAGGAGGAGCAGAGTTGTCTTTAGATGAGAAGAGTTTGTTCTTTAAGAGTGCACCAAATGAGTTCTGCTTAGCCGTGACTCCCAGCAGTGGTCGTAATTTGAACATCATTGGTGTGACGGCTCAACAGAGTCATAACATAGGGTATGATCTTAAAGCAATGAAGGTCTCTTTTGAGAATATTGATTGTGGTGTCCTCTTTGATTATTGAATACAACTTAACATTTCTTTATAATGTTTTGAGTTCAAACAAAACCAAAGAACAGATATATGTGCAAAGAACTCTATAAACCTGTATAACTTTGTTTGTTCAGAATGACAATATCGATCCAAAAGAAAGAAAATAAAAGAAAAAACAATGAAAAATTCTCTGTCTCTCACAACTGTGAAGAAAACAATGAGATATAAGCAAAAAAAAAACAGAGTAGAAAAAAAATCAAACCAAAGTCTCCTCTTCCAATCAAATAAAGTATAAATTGAGGAAAACTCTCAGACCTTAAAGCTTCTATAGACGTGTAGTGTTAACAGCTTCAAGGAGTCGTTTTGAGAATACTCTTCAGAAGGTGATTTTGATCATTCATGTGGTTGGAAAGTTGAACATTGGTCAAAGAATCTGAGTGTATAGAAGAAAATACCCTTTTAATCACAATTGCCAAGTGACTGTTCTTGTGTAATTTGAGAAGAAATCCAACAGTTTATCGAGAGTATCCGGGTGAAATTTCCTTCCAAATAAGTAACAAGGTCTTTTGATTCCGTTCCACATACAAGGCATCCAAATTTCTTCACCCTGTTTTGTTATCAACCACAATGAAAGGTATAAAGAATATCAGAACTATAATTCGATGGAACAAAAAGAAACAGTAGTTTTGTAAGGACTTACCATCCCAACACTTGTGACATGTACGACTGTGTCAGCAGACTGCAGATGGATAAATCAAAAGTTCAAGACTTGATTAATTTTTCTTAGGTAAGACAATGGAGGAAAATGTATAATGCAAGAGATGGTAGTGGTTGGTACAATACCGTGAGGTTGTATAGTAACTCAGGTGTGATATCCTCAGGCATATATGTTTTTGGATGCCACTTTCTCTCTGACCAATCAACTTGTGTTACAGTCCAGTTAGAAATGCCAGTGGGATCGAGCATCTGCAACCAAAACATGTAGAACAGATGAAGAGAAGAAAGCGTAGAGAAATATTATCTTCCTTTTGGAGTTGAAAACTGTTTCTTACATGAAAGAATGTTGGCAGATAGTGTTCATCAGCTATGCAGTTCTTGTTGTTCTCTATACCTGGCTGAAACAAATTAAAAGCTTATTTGTTAATAAATGGTTTTATGCCTTTGTAAGTAAGAAGAAAAGGAAGGTAGATAACATCTAGTTGAACGGATACTCACTCCACAGTAATCCCGGAATTTAGTGTAGTAAAGACTGTCTGCCATAGTTGCTACAGCGTGTTGCCGCTTCATGGTGAACCACTGCATGAAGGAGTAATTTGGAGTCCAAATGTAAAATTTCGATTCTGTAAATTGAATGCAAAAGTCGACAGACATTTACTGGTCTATTACTAGTCCCTTAACCAGCAGGTCCAGCACTGAAACAGAGCCAATGCTTTATATGTTCCTAAAGTGTTTGTTATATAATGGCATCAGGTGGGTATAATTACTAGCTAGATCAATGAAACGATTTTTTCACCTGAGCTCCCTTTCGAAAATCCTTCTGTGCAATTTCAGGTAACATGTGATTCATATGCCTGCCTGCTCCATGTTGACCTGGATCGTCAAAGCTGAAGATTCCAAGGTAATTTTCATAGTTGTGAGAGTTGTAAAAAGATGGGAAGAAGAGTGAGAGGTGAGAATTTGTCAATCTGATGGAAACATGAGTTTTACCAATCAACATAGCTGACATTGCTGTACATCAAGTAATTGTAAACATATTCAAAACTTCGAAGTGGTACACAACTGCAAAACCAGAAACACATAAGGTTTTAGGCAAAGTCAGAATTCAGAAAGATCAACAAGAAGGGAAATAAAAAAATTACCTTTCAGAGAGTAAAGCAAATTGCTGGTTTGCAGGGTCTTTAAGAGCATTAGTTAACAACCGTCTCTCTGCATCAACCATTGATATTCTTCCCCATACCACCTGCAGATGAATGAATATACACATTTCTATTGTCATGAAAATGGATGGTAAAAGATTATAGACATCAGAAAAAGGATATAAACCTCATCACTGCGAATTTCGCGGTTGATAAAGTAACGACTGTAGTGAACTGGTTTTTCCTTTGATGCATGAATATAAACAGAGAATTTCCCTTCATGGCCCTGTGAGGATAGACAAAATTCAAAAACCATCAACCAAGGAATGAAGTTAAAGAACAAAATATCTTCAAGTTATTTACAATCTTTCTGTATAAAGTATCTAATCTAAAAGGAAGCTTATATCTTTCCCTCTTCATCAGTAACTTCCTAACCATAAAGAGACACAATTTCTCAAATGTAAAGCAGTTGGTAAGAAGAAAAGTTTCTGTACCTCGAAAAATCTGTCCCATAGCCTCTCAAAAGGCAATGTACCAGGAGTTAAGAACATGAATGCAATTTTAGAATTCTTTCTTATGACAGGAGGAGAAGTCAATATTTCTCTAGTAACAACGCGAGCTGCAATCTCATCATCTGAATATTCTCTCAGAGAAGGTGGAAGCCAATCAGTTATAGCTTTGCATCCTCTTGATGAAATCATATAACAAGCACGTTTACTATGATGAGGGTATATGTAAGCGATAATAAAGAACATGCTGATCAGTGAAAGCCCCATGATGATCCAAATTCGTCTTCTCGCAGGAGGAGCTCGATACCGAGTTCCAGGCAAAGACGACATATCATTAAAATTACCTGCACTCCATCTTTTAATTCCCTTCATTTCATCAAAATGTTTGTTGCAGAGCCACAGTAGCCTAATCTATATGAACAAAGCTAACTTCCTCTGGTCAATTAGAATCGATCGAAACCTGGTAAGTTATATAAACAGAAACAAGAATGAATTGGAGTTTGAATTCAGAGAACACACAACAATGGAAGTTTTGTTTCCATTCGAATTCCGTCGAATTAGTCCAACAACAAAATTCTAGCTATCCACGACACCGAGGAAAAGTCAAACCAGCTTCGCAGTCAATATAAAAGAACGTATTATACAGTTTCGTCGAATTTTAAATCATTTTCTCGGGAAAATCATCCGATTTCGCGGAAAGAATATCCAGAACAGAACGAGATCAAACGAAAACGAGACCTTCCAATTCCGTTCAATTTCAATCAAAATCTGCGTATCGGAAACACATTTCGATCTCTTTCTAACTATCGCATTGCCCAAACAAAAATTCCAAAATCGAAATCAAATGCATTAAACAATGTGAAGGATTAGAACCTGAATTTTCAACGGAACCAGATCCAAGCACAAGCAAAAATCTCAGAATCACCGTCTTGATGTTGCTAATTTCTTGTGTTCGTTTTATCTTCGTCTAAGATCTCAAGAAAATCCGAGGAAATTCCAACTCTCAAGTCTATATCGCGTTACGTATACGTATTAGTACGTTTTATGAACGCATGTAAAACGTTTCTTCGGCAGTTTCAAAATTTTCCTTGGTGTTATTGTTTTCCTCTTTCACGAATTCGTTTCGTTTTTTTCTCTCTGATCTCTCTGTCTCTCTGTCTCTCTGTTGTTTCTCCTCTAATCTCTCTCTTTGAAAATGAAGAAATGGCTGTGAATGAGCTACAGAGAAAATGATGAAGAAGACGAAGATGCCAATTGGGTTCGAAACAGAGGAAGCAAATTTGAGGCGGAGAGATTATTAATAAATTAATTAAAAAATTACATGAAGAAAAATGCATTGCCGCATTATTATTTGACCATATGATATGACGTGTCATTTTGGTATTGGTCAGATGATAGAATGCGTGTCTTTTCCATGATTTATGGACAATTGGTAATTAATGTTTTTTAGTGGCTTAATTTTCACGGTGAATGTGTAATTAAATGACGGTTTAAAAATAATTGTAAATGGAGGTTTAAAAGATACAGTACAACTAATACTTTATTTTATTCTTTTCTATTACCAAAAATATAATAGTTCAATCATAATGTTGAATAGTAATAAGTTAATGAGGATTAACATGAGTAATTAAACTTTGCATCTACCATTCGCACGTTTATTAGTTACGCGTCCCATGCAAAGTCATGGCCTACCTTTGGATTTATATAGTTGGATTTTATATAAATATATGGTCCGTTGAATCTGAGAGGGATATCAAAAGTCGATTTTGCCCTTCTTATAGTATAATTAAGTTTTATAATCAAGTCGTTAATTAAGACGTTGGTCAATTTTTGTCCCCGTCAAGGACGGCGCGTTGGATAGTTGTGTTCGGTCTTTCCAGTCTTGTCCTACGATCAAACCCAAAAAAAGAAAGAAAACAAAACAAAAGCCTCTAGAAAGAGCAATAATTATTTTTATTGAATTTTTTAAAACTGTGAAATAATTAGGACAAAGCTATATGCAAGGAACACCGTGTAGAAATTAACGGAAAATACATTTATGTAAAAAACAGTAATCATATTTCAGTACGAGTAATTACATAAATATTTATGAAAAACTTTTAAAATAAACCTAAAATATGTGTCCAAAATTCTGGTAGAGCACCTCCAATAGCAATACTATTTTTACTGTTGAAATTACATACGCCGTTACACCAAATTTAATATTTTCGTGTTTTTTGTGTCTTGTTTAAATCGATTTTACATTAAATTTAGAATATTTGGTATTTCATTGGAGTTGTTCTAGGCAGTTAAAATATAAGTATATGACAAAGTTGAAAATGTCATTGAAGACTTTTTGGTTTCAAAAATAGTTCTGACTTTTCACAAATCACATCTCAAAATGACCCAATTGATTACCCTTATTAATCGACATATAATTCATCCACTTGCATCATTATGGTTGTTATTTTAATGTCACTTATTGAGTCATAGGAACGTTCTCTGCCAGCCCGATTCAAGTATGATTAAAATCCAATTCTATTTCATTATATATATGTGAAAATTGAGCAAGTTGACAGATCAACTTCATGTGAGCTTAGCCAGATATGCTAAATGATGTCCACTTTATTATACTATTATTGTTATAACAAATGATCAATGTTGTCTGAGCCGTATATGTGCATTGCATGCACCTCACTTCCTTTGGATATTCATTCTTAACTATAATACATATTCCTTAACTATAATATTAATTTTTACAGTTTTCTGTCATTATCTTCTCATGAATATTTCCTATTTTTAAAAAAATATTTCTAGACATTTAAAGTTTGATTCTATTTATAATTGATATAATTGTCCATCCAGTTGATAAAGAAAAATAAATTTGACTTTTCTGAATTAGGGATAGGGATCAATTATAAGGACCTATTGACCAAGTCAAGCATTCTAACATTGTCAAAGGGTTTCATCTAGAAAAAATTCAGTCTACTAATTTTCTTTTTCTAATGAATTACATACTTAATAGAAAAATAGCATGATACGTGAAAATCTTATATATTGTTCAACACTTATATAATATGAAAAAACATATAGTATCTCGATAACATAGATACCTACGCAAAAATGGTTCAACTATCCGAGAATAATTAAATGAAAATGTTAGAATTGTTCAAAATGTTTTTTTTTTTTTTGGTCAGAAGCATAGACTTGTTCAAGTTGCTTAGAAATCACTTTTGTTCACATGGATAAGTCTTTTTTAGATTCTTTAAAAATGAGCAGCTTTATGGTATTTTGAAAATTACTCAAACATGTGATTATTGTGTTTTTGATATATGATATTTTCCTTGCCCAATGCTTTGTGGGGGAAATGCCACATATATATATATATATATATATATATATATATATATATATTACCAAAATATTTCTATAACAAATGTCGTAAAACTACAAAAAAAAAGTCTAATAAATCATAATTTAAAAAAAAGTAAAATAAGGAAAGTCTTCGGTAATTAGATATTTTAATTTCCGAAATCTTTTTTATTTATTTAGAATGATCTAGTTAATAATTTTAACATTAAAGGTTCAATCCTTTTCTACTACAAGAGTTGTAGAGGTAGATTACAAGGGATTTTAAGATATTGATCGGATCTTGTTGATCCAAGTATTGACAAAAAGTGATTTTAATTGTTAATAGGCCATAACAATTATTCCATAATAAATTTGATATGATTTTTTAAGTTTAAAAAACAAAGAGCATTGCAAGTGACCTTTAGTATAGTGACAGACGGTAAAACCACTAAAGAATGAGCACTTACGTAATCAGGGATTGAGTCCTACTACCTATTTATTTCCATAAATGAGTTACTAAAATTTGACTTCTATATTAATTTTAATGAAATAAGAATCTTAGATTCTTAATAACACATTTATGGATGGAGAATCAATTATCTCAACTTACAAATCAAAATTATTTTTTCAATTCTCTTTTTGAGATATTCAGTTTGTATATAAATAGATCAGCTTATAAATGTCTGCATAACATATATCAATAATTATTTCAAAAGCAAAACCTAAGAAGTAAAACACGGAGAGGACAATTTTTCTTGCATTTTTCCTTGGCTTTCTTCTTATGTGTACTTCAAGCTCAGGTATCTATCTTCTATTCAGTATAAGACATTAAACTTATAAATATTATATTATTATGTTTGATTAATTAAATTTAAGTTACAAATGTATTAGTTGTGGATTACAAGAAGGCAAATACAAACAAACTTTGCGAAGGTGGAGCTGGTTTATGCAGTTATGAATGTGCGGATAAATGTTGTAATAAGAAGTGCAAGAAGAAGTATAAAGGTGGAAGTGGAGTTTGTATCTTATTTGGTGAAATTCATCTTTGCCAATGTTAATTTCCTTGTTAGATGAAAGCAAATTTATCAAATATATGTATTGGGTTCATATCCCGGCCTCATTCTAGTTCAACATTTGGGAGAAAGAAAAAATATTTTCCTTCACTGTCAATTTTACAAAAGAAATAGAATCAGATAACTTGAATTAATTATGATTAAATTAGGGCATTAGCAAGAGCATACAGATACAACTAGCAAAATACAGTAGAATTAGCATTTTTTTGTTTTTTTTGTGAACTTATTAAGAAAACGAGGGGAAACCTCAAAAAAGAAGGCTGGCCATTTGTTTTACACAAATGGATCCCTAAACAAATCATCGTTTAATATATGTCAAAATGTAGATATTAATTACGGTTTCCTTTTTTTTTCCTTTTTCTGTAATATGTTTAGATAAATATTTTCCAATTTAACTTTTTCTTATTTGTAAATAATTAAATCGACAAAAGCCCGATCTATAGTGTAAAGCTCACACCCTAAAATCTCTTTTTAATATATTAGTGTAGTGATGAAGAATCGAACCTTAATGCCATTAGTCATTAGTTGGATCATCCTAACCACCAGATTAAGAGCAAGTCGACCTAAACTGAATTTTTAATATCAATAAAAGTAAATTATGAGAAAAAGTACTCCCTAAGTTTAATTGATTAATGTTTTTCAAAAAATTGATTTTCAATTTTCATAGTATATATTTGACCAAAAATCCATTCTTTTGCCCTCATTTATCTATACGAGTTCGATTCTTTATATTTTCTCATCAGAAAATTTAATTTTAAAAAAGAAGAAAAAAAAAATCAAAAATCTCTGATCTATTATTTGAGGAAGGTACTTTATTGCTCATTACCAAGTTTGATAATAAATTGATTAGCTTTTTTTTCCAACAATTAGATCGATAAGATCTGATCCATAGTCTAAATTCCATTCATATAATTATTTTTTTAAGCTACTATAATGCAACGGATAGGAATCGAACCTTGGTGTTAAATCATTAGCTGGATCATCCTAATCACCAAATTAAAAACAATTCGGCAATTAGCTTGTTTGTGGACGGAAATATAACTAATGTTATTGACCAAAAACCAAAAGTAATAATAATTCTTTTATACTATTGCATTTAAATAGATGAACAAATGTTCCAATAACATAAATTAAAAACTCTTGAGAGAAAAAAAATCAGAAACCTTGAAAAATATGGAGAGGATAACTTCATCTGTATTCATTGTTAGCTTACTTATAATATTTGCCTAAGGTAATATTATATCTTCTATATATTAATGTTTATTTTATTCATTTGACACGTTTTTGTTACAGTCTCAATATAATATAATTCTATGATCAGAATAAAAATATTGTGAGACAGCCACTTTTGCTTAACATCTTGAGTCTATAGGGCATGCATGTGATCTTAGATTAAAAAATAGGGTAATGATTCAACTTTTGCAATGATAATACATGGTAAGATAATAAGTCTAAAACATAAATAATTGTTACAAATAAACCAAAAATATTAATTTTATGTTAAAATTTCATGACGTATACAATGTTATAACAGTTGTGAATCATGTTAAGAGTAAATCAATGTGTGTACGCTCTAGACACTTGCGTAAACTGTGACGAGAGATGCAAGGCCAAGCATGGACCATCATGCCAAAGCTACTGTGACCATAGTATTGGAATTCCTGTGTGTATGTGCGTCTACCAATGTTTCCCACCACCCAAACCACCGATTGGTCCTAGGATGTGCAACGGTAATGCTGGTCTTTGCAGTCAAAGGTGTTCCGGTGATTGTTGTAATACGAAATGTGGGCGAAAGTATAGTGGTGGACATGGACTTTGTACCACTCTAGGTAGTTTTAATTTGTGCCAATGTCAATACATTTGCTAAAACCGGTTGAGAAAATTGTAAACTGTTTTTTTAAATTCAAATCATTCAATAATTATTGTTATTATTAATAATTTCTATATATTTGATTGAATATTTAGTGGCCATAAATGGATTTTCAATTATTATTTTGGTTTGTAATTCTAAAGCTAGGTCATATAGAAGGCTAGACATACTATGAAATTAAGTTACATGGTCCAAATCAAGGTTTATTTGATCAAGTAATTAAATATCCGTGTTTTTTCAGAGTTTAACTAGAAGTAGTTGCGTCACTCTGAACTTTCTTGTTATTTTTCTTCGACAAATTTTAGTATAGCAATGATCATTCGCAACCGAAATCTCAAATAACAATCATATTGCTAGCTTCATTTTCACGTTTAAAAGAAAACTAGAAGTTAAATCATAAATGAGGATATATGAAAAGGATTGTTTGAATTTTATTTCTTTTAACTTTATGAATTTTTGAATCTTATAGATTATAGGGAGGGATGTATAAGCAATTTATTGGTTTAGAATATCTTCTATATCTCTCACATAAAACACTGCATCTCTTTTGACCCAAAAAAAAGAAAGAGAATAATATCATAATCTCTCATTTTTATCATAAGAAACAAAAACATCTCTATTGACAGAGAGTAAAACTCTCCCCGGAAGATACTGCATATAATGATCGTATCAATTTTTGCAATAAATTGATGTATTTGAAAAAAAAAAATTAACTTAATTAGCGTGTTTGAAAATAAAAATGAAGATTTATTTCCTTATTAGCCTGTTTATGGACGGAAATTTAATTAATGCTCTTGACCAACGTAAAAGGGAAAAACCTGATGTTTTTTTTTTTTGTCAAGTACTTCTCTGCATTCATATTAACTAATGGTCTTATAATCTTACATTTAAATAGACTAACAAATATCGCCATAACATACAAACAAATACTTCAGAGCAAGATAATTAAGAGAAAAAAAACTTGAAAAATGGAGAAGATAACTTCGCTTGTATCAATTGTTAGCTTTCTTGTCATATTTGCCTCAGGTGACATTTTATCTTCTATATATTTTTCAATTGTAATTTTTTTTTTTATTCATGTGACAAGTTTTTCTTACAGTCTCAATAAAATAAACCAACATATTAATTTTAATGTTGAATTATAGTTGTGAATCAAGCAAGAGCAACTATATGTGTCGATGGTTTAGGCACTTGTGTAAACTGTGACATCAAATGCAAATCCAAGCACGGACCATCAAGTGAGAGCTCATGTGACCGAAGTGTTGGAGTGGCTCTGTGCCAATGCTACTATCAATGTCCCTCACCACCAAGCAAACCGACTCCACCTGCAGGTCCCAAGTTTTGCAATGGTAATGCTGGTCTTTGCAGTCAAAATTGTCCTGATAATTGTTGTGATAAAAATTGTGCACAAAAGTTTAAAGGTGGACATGGATTTTGTAACACTCTTGGTACTTATCGTTTGTGTCAATGTTCATACCCTTGCTAAAAACTATTTTAGGGGGAATAGTGAACCATTTGTTTTCTATTTTTATTGTAATTTCAATTATGCAACGATATTTGATTTAATAACGATTAGTATTATTATTATTAATTTGTGGAAGATGTTGTTTCTATAAATTAATTTGAATATTTAGCCTTTACTTTTATTACATAAGTTTATTTTATGTTGCAAAAACTAGTGTATTCACCAGAAATTTTGACAAAAAACTTCCGAGATATTTGTAAATATATATTCAAAGCATAATTTTTAGTCACATTAACACACACAAAAAAACGTTACAAACATTATTTTACATGAGTATCAAACTTTTAAATGGCCATAAATAAAGATCTTATTAATACTCCAAAGTATAATTAATCAAAACTTGATTTTTTTTTTTTGTAATTTGGGAAGTGTCTTTGATCAAGTGGTTGAGTGTCACATCTGCTGCCTTTTCCATTCGACTTCGATCAAGTAGTTGAGTGTCACAAAAAATTTAGAGGTTTTGGCTTGGATCAGATCTTGTTTATCTAATTGTTGATAAAAAGAGATGGATCTTATAGAAACTAAAGTTGAAATATGAAAATTACAAAATCGATAAATTTTGCTTATTCAAGAAACATAATAAACAGTTTTTAGCAAGGATATTCACATTGGCACAAAAGAATATAGTCCAAGCTTAAACAAGCTCCAGTTCTTAGGGAATACTTCTCGGCACAGAGGTTATCGCAACAATCAGGCCCACACTTATCGCTGCAAAGACCAGCCCCTCCATAGCATTGTTTGGACTGTATAGCCACCGGCGATGGATCCTTTTCACATCGGTAAAAGCAAATGCATTGTTGAGTCTGGAAGTCGCAACCACCTATGGCCTCTCGTCCATGTTTAGCCTTGCAATTCTCATCACATCGTTCACATTTGCCTAAATTGTCCTCGCATATTTTTGCCTTCACTATATGTCAAGATTAATGTGTCATCAAAAAAATCAAGGATTGTGATCTTGGTTTATGAGCATAAATCTTGTAAACATATATCAATGAAATGAAATCATTACGAGGTTATAACTTAAATATTATGTGGTACCTATATTTTTAGTAGAAATACAAACGAGGTTTGATTGGTAGCATTACACGAGTAGTTGCTTATTTTTCAACCATCTTACTCAAACAAAATCACTAACCAGACCCATAAATTACAGAACAAATCATATAAATAGGGCAAAAGGTGAAGTCGATCATATAAAAAATAGTGTTGTAAGTTTGTAGAAAAATATAACTAAATATAAATCATGTTTTTGAGTAATTGACGAAACAATGTTTGTTAGTATTAATGGCCTAATTAAAATAATACCAGAAGCAGGCATGATAAAGAAAATGATTGTAACCACAAGTGAAAAGACATCCTTCATATTTTCTATTCTCTTTCTTTTACAATTTGGTTTAGGTGACTAGTAATTTATAATCGAAATAGTAAGCTAGTGTATACATATATTTCAATATAGATTTTCTAAAAGGGAAAGTTCATTATACATTATGAAGTATGGATACTAAGAACATCCAATAATTTTTAGTCAACCCTCATTTAATTGGATTAAGAATTATTTCAGACTGAAATTGTAAATCCATGGAAACATTTAATACTTCATTTGGTAAATGTAATAAACTAAGCATAGTTACATGAGTTAAAAATTGAAGTCAAACTTCTGAATGATATATAAATTAGTTGAATATCTTGCCTAAAATGTTTATTACATATGCAAAAACTAATGTATAGTCACCAGAATTTTCGATGAAAAATTCGAGACATTTATAAATAAATAACCAAAAGGCAAACTTATAAATGGCCATAAATTGATTTCCAATATATCTGATTTTTGTGTGTGTATATTTTTAAAACTATGTGATATAGAAGACTAGATTTACAAGTGGTTAAGTCCATTTTTGTGATTTTTTCACTAGAATACGACTTTAGAAAGTCACATAATCTCTACGTGATATTGTTTGAAGTTTTAGAAATGTTTGAGTTAAAGATCGGATTTGTCGACTGGAAATCAAAGCAATTACATTGTTCATAATTATGCATTGTCAAAGTAACTATTCGCTAACAAGACATAAATCAGAAACATATAAAGGTGTGGCTAGCTTTGAAATAATGTAAAATAGTAATGTAATTGTTACCAATTTTAATTACTACATCCAAACTGAATATGAAAAATTACAAAATTGATAGATTTTTTTGCTTATGTAAGAAACATAATAAAGAGTATTAGCAAGGATATTCGCATTCGCACAAAGTAACAAAGTTAAGTGGATGACAATATCCACGTCCTTCGTCATATCTATATCCACAAGGTGAGTTGCAACAAGCAGGTCCGCAATAATCGGTGCAGAGACCAGCCCCACCTTGGAATCGTTTTTGCAACATAGGTGATGATGATGATGGAGATATACTACGTTGGTGAAAACAAATGCATCGTTGAGTCTTGAAGGCCCTTTGGTCCATATTGGGGCCTTGCATCTTTCATCACATTGGTTACATTTGCCTAAATCCTCCAAACATAGATGTGCGTTCACTATGTTTGCAACTGTAATAGAACGTATAACATGATTAGTTTTTTGTTTTATTTTTAACAGGAAAAAACAAATATAAATCAAATGAAATCGGAAGATTAAAAAGAGATTTTAGGGAGTAGGATTTGGGTTATCGATCGGTTTTTGTCGATCTAGTATACATATATATATTTAAAGATATATTGCCGAGGAAAGAAAGTTCATAATACATACTATGGATGTTAAGAACATCCAATATTTTTTGGTTAACCCTCATTTAATTTGGTTAATGGTTATTTCAGAATAAAAAGTTTAGTCCTGGAAAGATTTAGTTACTTACTAAATGTATTAAAGCATAATTACATTTTGGAAATCACGTTAATAAAATTAAAAGTATTTTTGAAAAAATTTGAGATATAATTTAAAGAAAGTGTGTTTGGTAATACTTAAATATTCACTTATGCAATGTTTTTCACCAAAATTTGACTCTAAAATTTCTCCTAACCTTACTTAATATTGTTTTGAAGTTTGATGGTTTAGATGATTAGATGTTTTTTAGGCCCAACAAAACTCATGCTGCTCTTTATCACTTATCTTTCTTTGAGCAAGAGATTGTTCCAACTGCGATTTGGGCTTCTGCAAAAATTGAGCCTCTCGTATAAAACTCCTGCTAGTAGAATAAATTGGATTCATTTTTGGTTTTTTCTTTTGTTTTCTGTGTCGGTACAATGCTATATTCTTATGCTTTTAAATATAAATATCATTTAACACATACAAAAATCATCTGTATTAAATGATTTTATCTAATTAATGCAAATCAAATATCGATTATACTAAAAAAAAACAAATACATGCTATTAAAATAATTTTAGCAATTAAATACATATATAGATATTATATATGCTATACAGTTTATTCAGCTAATTAAATTTGCTATTCAATCAAATCAAGCCCTTTTTATTTATTTATTAGGGGACCTCAAATTGAGCTGCGAATTGTCACTATTCCTGTTAGATTAAGCTTATCATCAAAGATTTGCTAAGTAAATTATGTGGATAGGTTAGTTAAAATTGAGATATTTTAGGAGTTATCTAAAATATAGTTTTCCTAATAGGAATAGGAACTTAACTAATCTATATAAGGAGATGCCAAGGTTGTGGCATAACTTGTGAGATTAAAGAGATTGAGAGTTTGGGTTTTGAGAGAATTTCCCAAACTAATAAAAGAAGAGTTATTTCTTTTATAATCTTTGATTTCACTGATTTACTTTCTTAAGTACAACAATTCCCGCCCTAAGTTATATGAGTCGGCATGTCGTATTGATTTTTGGATATCATTGTATAAGACAAGTGGACATTGGTCGTATCGTATGCGTTAAAACTTAAAAGGTTTATGATGGACTAATTCTATTCGATGCGATTCTTATTAACAAACACTACTTGTATAATTCCAAATTACCTATGCAGAAGAAGTCTAGAATACTCGACCAATTGTTTTTTTATGTCAACGAGTAACCATTAAATCGACAAAATATGATCCATAGCCTAAGTTCTCTAACTGAAAAATGATTGAACTCAAACTCACCACCTGATATCTACCTAAATTAAGAACAAACTAAGTGGACCACCTATTTCTTGAAAGTCGACCAATTGTTCTGATGTCATGTTTTAGTCAAGAACACAAAATGTTTTAGTATTCTTGTGTTGAGTAAAACTAGCTATTGAAATTTATTCACGCGATGGTTGTAAATCTCGAGATTAGCATTAAAAACAAAAATAAATAAATAAGAATTCACATAGACATAGAAGAAAATGACAGATATAATAGTTTAGAGGAAGAGGACACATGCATTGATGTTTCTTCACGTAAAGAAAGGTCTTCGAGTTGGCATTTCCTTACCTCACGAATCTTTGTCTACCTCGTGCCTCTTTTTAATTCTCTTGTCTTTATTTATATTTATTTATAAAAATGGTAGTATTCAAATTGCCACAAGGTTCGCTTCTCTGTCTCTTCTTCTCTTTGACTTTTGTCACACTTGTCTTAACTCTACCATGGTTAACTAAGTTTGTTGCTAAACCCTTCAAGTATAATTAACGTGACTTGTTTGATTAATTAAATGATTAAACCAAATCAAGACTTCCCCATGTATCTCTCGTTTTGCTCTTTGTTTTCTCTTATGAATTTGTTGGGATTGTGAATTGTGAACATGTGTAGTTCAAGAGTCAACTTCGGACGTACGTAGAGTTGTCACAATCACTTTCATTAATGTAAAAAACACTATATTTTTGATTTTATGTAGATATGCAATTAATGTTTATATCTCTAGTTCTATACAATGTTCATATGCAATTTACTTTACCTATTACATGTGATCGGATTTGAGAGATATCTCTGGATAAACAAAACTGAATCCTAGAGAATCCGAAATTAAACCGAAGCTTTTTCGATGAATCTATGTTCTTCTTAACAATGATAAAAGTGGTTTGAAGCAGAAAAGTGGGGTATGACTTTATGAAAAAGTGTCAGAACTTTGACAATAATAAACAAAGGCAATATACTTTATGAAATACAAAAATTTAGAAAGGTGAAGAAGAAATGGAATTATCGAACATTGGAAATCCGAAAACATTAAATATAAAAAAAGTTTAGAGATCCAACTGAAGTTTGGTGTTAAAGACTTTTTGTTTTGTCAAACATAGGATCCGACCGTTGTTTGTTGTCCATGTGCCTACAACCATGACTCTCCCATCATCCTAACTAATTGTCTTCCTAATTTTTCTACTTTTCAACAACCTAAATTATTTTTACTTTTTATCAATATTTTGGATGATAAAATTTCCCATGTATCTCCTAAAATCTTAAACAATATCACGTATAAATTACTTGATTCTGTGAATTCTTATAGCGGAAAATGTATAAAAAGAACCCAACAACTTTACCAAAAACACTTGCTCGAACCCAACAAATTATATATATAGTGAATATATTCCTATTTTAAAATATACTATTACACATAACGAGTATCTACAACATATATATTGTGAATTAACCATATTTGATAAAAAACCAGAATTATATATTTGTTTAAAGAAGGTTTCCAAGAGAAGAAGAAGAATCTATTTTATTTGCAAATAGATTGTGAATGCATTCTGAACATTACAGAATCCAAAATGGTGGAAGCAAATTTAAATATATTTTTTAAGAAAAGAAAAAAAGAGATTCAAGCTCTTCAACTTCCAAGCTTCCAATTAACAAAACACTCTGTCAATTTATATTACAACGCTCTCGCTTCCTTGCTCTGTCAGAATTGTCAATCTCCGAGCTGTCTTTGAGAAGTCACTGCCGGAGATCAATCAAAATTACAAACATTAATTAGAATTTTCATTCATAGATTGAACATTAGGAAAAAAACAAAAATTGACAGTCTTATAGTGTCTATTTACCTGAAAGGTTCATTTCCTGCGTACTTAGTGGCTCCTGATGCATCCCTATAGAGAACAGAACTCAACATCTCAGACTTTTGGATCCCAAACATGTCAGAGAGTTTGCTTTCCAGTTCTGCGTACGAACCGATACCCGATAGGTCTAAGGTTCGACCTACATCGTCTGACTCCATGAACACTTTACAATGCCCTGTTTCCAAACCTGCTCCATCATGAACTTTGTTGGAACAAGGTGATCCTTCGTCAGAGGAAGATAGTTCCCTACCTGCAACACAGTTCTGATTTGATCCGCCTGATGAAATTTGCGTTTTCTCTATGTTTGCTGTATCTGTTGATCCTTTTTCCGAAAGCTGTTCCTCAGGTAATATGAGCTTCCCGAACAATACGATGTGGGACTTTTTAGATTCTGTATCATTGCAAGGTGTTGTTCCCATAGTCAAAAAGCAAAACCCTTTCTCGTTTTTTCTATCGATGTTTCGCAACCCGAGAGAAGGAGAACGAGGTAAAGAGGATGAAGGTGGAGGAGGAGGAGGTCTATTCAAGTAGTAATGTTGGAGATCCCCGTAGTACTGATGAGCGTTATGCCTGGCTCCCTGTAAACCCACGGGAACATTGTCCAGAACGGAGCTTAACTGGCTTGATCTGATGAGTGGATTGCTTGGGAATGAAGGTACTGAAATCGAATTCATCAGATTGTTATAATCTGGATGCTGAGGAAGCCGCAACTTCTTCCTCGGAGGTGAAAACGAAGTAAGTGGGATTGGATGTACGTTGGATACTAATTCTACCAACCACGGGTTAACTCGCTTCACATTTTGTAGTAAATCCGGCTCATCCCAACCCACCTGAATACATAAAAGAGGCAACCTTTGAGTCTATTTCTATCTCAAAGACATTACAAGAAGCAAAGACCAAAAGGAGAAAAGTTTTTGGTGGTTTACCTGTAGAAGCCGCCAAGGAGAATTAGGCCAACGGACAGGATCACAGACATTAACAGCTGAAACAGTCCCCATAAACCAGCTTATTCGAGACGAATCTTCTGTCTCAAAAGCCATTTTAAACCTCATACCCGAGCACCATGGAATCCGCATTGCAGCTCGAGCATCCAATGCCTTGACACAAAACTCTGACGTGCTAGCCCTCGGATAGTACACAACCTCAAATGGTCTTCCGCTAATAGCGCGAGTCGCTGCTTCAATAACAGATTCTGCTGTCACTTTTCCCTTTCTATCTGCAATCGAACAATTACTTCTCAAACTATTGCTTTCATTTTCCCTTAGAAGAGAACTGTAGCCACAACTCCCTCCAATCGGATTCCAACCTGCTGAATATTCGGGTCCATTACTAATCCCTCCTCTCTTAGCTCTCCTTATACCTACACAAAGATCTCCATTCTCAGCTCTCATGAAGACAATTGAATCTCCCGCCACAAGCTTCTTCTGGCTCACGAAATTACTCCATCCTGTGGTGAGAAGATGGCGACGAGGTGTCCCTCTATAAATATGTCTAAACTTCCAAACATCCCCATGAACATCCTTTGCAAGAATCGTCTGAACCGGTGGCTCAGCATTATAATCCAATCTAGGAAAGATTGTCTCTGCACAATAACGGGGAACAGAGAACCCTCCACCGTTATTAGCATCAGACTGAGTCAGAGTCTTAGCAAAAGAAGGTGTTTTCTCACTATTACTCTCGAAACCATTACTATCTTCGCCATCTCCATACTCATGATCAACAAAATCATCATTTTTCAAAGGAATCAGCCTTAGTTTCGCAAAAACCTCATCCGATTCAGCATCAGCCATATACTTAATAGCTTGAACACAACACAAAACCATCGGAGGAATAGGCAGATTCCCGAAATCGACACAATCATAAGCGTTTTCGGCGTGTCCTTGAGGAAAGTAAAAGACTTTAGAGTTCTTAGGAGGCATACGAACCATACCACCAGCACATGCATGCCATAGTTGAGGATCTAACCCTTTCTCTGATCTACCTATCATCGGATTCATAACATTTATCATATTCTATGATACCTCAGGACGTTTTTCCTGCAAAAATGAATATATGAAATCAGGAGCTTCCTGTGAACACAGTAGCAAAAACAAAACAACACAAAACCAATCAAATTAAGTTCAAGTGCTTCTTTTAAAAAAAATCTTAAGTCCTTAACAGTCAACTCTACCTAACAAAACGAGATATTCCCGATAAAAATAGAAAACAGAAACAGTTTATAGAAAATCCGACAAAAGGGTCATTTCAAACAGAAAGAAGATTTCAACTATCAAATCTGTGAAGAAACCTATACAACAGCAGTATAAATTATTCCAACAAAACTGCACGAACTTTGGGGACAAGTATTTAGTTTTGTAAAATCAAATACCATCATCCAATAAGAAATTAAACACTGCCAATTTTGAAAACTTTGTTCGATTTTCAAAAGAGCTAGCTTGCAGGTTGTGTTGTGAAGCATATAAAGCTAGAATTACAGATCGGTAAACAAAAGTAAGGAGCGATGTTTAAGAAAGTTTAAGAGTAACAGATATAGCTAGATCAAATTAAGCTCTATAAAATTCAAATTCACAGCGAATCGTTTGAAAAAACATCAAAGATGAAATTTGATCAAGAAGAAGAGAGAAACGAAACAATTAAGAAATTTGATCAAGAAGAAGAGAGAAACGAAACAATTAAGGGTTTGTTCAAACCTCAAACACTAGTAGATCTGAACAAATAGGAGTAGATTCTGCCTAAATCCTTTGTTGAGTCCTAAAAATCTGAAGATTCTGCAGCTAATTTCTGCTTCAGAATCGGATAAGAAGTTTCACTTTGCACTGAGGAAAACGAAAAGGGGTTCGTATAATATATGAAGGAAAGAGGTTTTGTCTTTCTGGAAAAATAAATATTATCTCTTTTTTCTCAACTTTCATTAACTCATTCACATGTCTTTTATTATTATTATTTTAGCCCTTAGTTAGTGATGTTGAAAGTTTTTAATTCCAAATTTTTAAAAGAGGTAATATTATGAATATAAAAATAAATCCCAAAAATGGGTAACAATTTGGTAAGTCAAACCCCTTGATTCCGGGCATAAAAATCGACAATACGGACTGTGAAAAACATAAAATAATATAATAATGTTTTTATTTTAATAATTTTTTATGTTTTTTAACGAAAATATCGACATACGAGTAAGAGTTCCATCGCGCACGTGACGGATCCGCACGTGTCGTCGGTGCTTCCGACATATCTCCTAGAAATCTGATTAGAAGCATCTAATTAATTAACAATTCACATTAAGCTAATTAAATTTTTGACTAAGCCATTAATTGTTCTTTCCATAAACTAAGTTTTACAGTTTGATAATCCCAATATCATTCAATTTTTTTATCTTCTTCTTTACGAAACACAATATTTTTTGCTGGTATTCATGTCATTACTAGCTATATTTATTAATATGACAGATTTATTTATAAAATACAGCCATTGTATTCAAATGATGGAAAAAACATTTAGAAATTTCTCAAGACTATAACATAGTCTATAAGTATGCTCCATATATCCAAATAAGATGTATATATATATATATATATATATATATATATATATATTATTAATTTATTTATGTGAGTATATGTCAATACTCAATAAATTAGCGCATGTGTCTTTGTATATTTCTGTCGCAAGAGTTAGCTTTCCGACTAATACGAAGAGTTCGATCTAGGCCATACGTAAAAAAGAAAATTCAGTATCCAATAGTAATATAAACCAAATGGTTCACGATCTATTGCATTTATAAAATACATGTACATTTATATTAATTTCACTCAAGTTTACGTTATTTCAGTTATATAGTAAGTTTAAAACACAGTATCATAATTTAAACAGTGGTTTTCTTCTTGTACCTTTTTAGCATGTCTTTTTTATTGTCTGTTTCTTAGCTACGAACTATAACTATGTTTTTTATAAAGCCGAAGTAATCGTATATATAAATCTAAAAGTAACAATAGTTTTTTCAATGTAATAATTTAAAAGTAACATTAGCCTTTTAGTAGTTGCAATCCAAAAACAAGCCTATTCATTTGAAATTTTGAACAATACTAAAATAGTAAAATGAATGGGAAATGATAATAGGAAATTTAATGATGAAAACATATTTGACCGGAGGACATAACACGTGCAACTAACCATGGTTAACTATGAAGTGTGTCTGTGTATAAATTTGTTAGTCAACACCATTGCTTTCCTTGTCAATAGTTAATACTTGTGTCTCCATGTCACAAGGGCCAATTCTGCATTTGAATCTAAACCAACGAATCTGATCTCATTGTCTCATTTACATTTGCATATAAACCCACTTGGGCTGGGCCTGGCAACATTAACATTCTCTTTATTGTCTCTGCATCATGTGAGAAGATTTCTTTCTCTTCTCTGCTTATAAACCATAAACTATGAAAACTGCAAAGATTGTTATAAGATTTGACGATTCAGAGAGTTAACATATCTAGTTTTGTAAAACAGCTCTGCTCAAGTTCTTCAGCCAAATCCAATAACTATCATAAGTCTTGAGATACCAGAAATATATTTACAAACACAACCCCACAAAAGAGATTTCCTTCAACCAACTAAATTGGAACCAAAACCAATTGCTATATGTAATGTCACAAAAAAACCTTTCTGATTTCCTGAAGTTAATGAGGATGACGACGTTTAGCTCTGCGATGTCCGATGATTGGTTCTTGGTTAGACATGTATCTCTTCTTCCCTTTAGGACTGTTTGAGGAGAAAAGATGCAATTTTGTGCTTACTTTCTGATTCAACAGATTATAATTCATTGAGTGAAGTTTTAGACTATTCTTGATAGATGATCAAAGCTTACTTGGAGACAGCAGAAAGTAATTTGATGATGAATATAAGAGGAAAGCCAATTAAAACTGTGGCCTGTTAAAATTAAAAGTGACTAAGTTAAGATTTGTAGACTCTATGGATTGAATGACCAGAAATTGTTGGAAACACATACCCCAACCCAAGCTAAGTCCATGGTAGCAACGGGTTTGGTGACCTCATTGTTCTTCAGCATTTCTTGAGCCTTGGTTTCAACATAATGAAGCTTATCAAAGAGTTACTGTAAGTTGAATAAGAAAACTATTAGGCAATATGATGACATACCTGTTGATGGTAGGTTTTCGTCGAGTTGACCAACTTCTTAAAGCCATGTCTTACATGTTCTGTATATGGCTGTAAGAAAACTTGTACATTTTCCAAATGTGGCTTCGCTGTGGTCATAATCTGGCTCGCATATGGGTGTATATTGGTCCTGAGTACCTAGAACAAAAGACAACGCTATGTAAAACCAAGGTAGACCAAAGATAAGATGAAATCATGAAACTATAATAGTAACCTGAAGATAGTAGTATGAAACATCGAATCCTTGGATGAGATGTGGTGTCAAAGCTTGCTTAGACGTATTAAACACCTCGATGGACTTCTTGGTTAAATATTGAACTTTTGGTTCCAGATACATGGTTAATGAGACACACGCATCTTTGATGCTTGGAATCAAATTCTGCAATGGATTCTCGGCTGTTAGTATCAAGCAAATGGAAAGTGAATAAGTGTACAGTAAGAACAAAACGCACTGAGTTCAGGGCTTCAATGTGAGGCTCTGACCAGTTCTGGACTTGATCAATTTTCAAGGAAACCTGAAGAAGAAAGGACTTGTCTTTAAAGGGAAATTGAAGACTTTCAAGCTTAGTTCTGAATTGAAGTCAAACCTTTTCAAGAGTGACATGAAGAGTCGGGCTAAGATGTTGATGCCATAGAGTCATTAGGTATGCCTGCAACCAAGGAAAAAACGGGTTTTTAAGAAGAGTCATCACTAAGATCAAGCGACGTTATGTACCTTAAAAAGCTTTTAGATTTACCTGAGTTTTATCTGGGTTAAGACCAAGCTTAGAAAAGAACCACTTTCCATCAATCTGAACACAAAGAAAACATCAAAAAGTTGAGTAAATTTTGGAATATGTAGATCAGTTACAAAAGACACCATATTTCTCTTACATTTTCAAACTTTGATCTAAGTTGTTCAACTTTCTTATCTGCGATTTCAGCTTCCAATTCGAGCCTTTTCTTCCGTTGTATTTCCACTTCCTGTTTTAGTTTCAATACCTGCCAATTTAGAAGTATCAAACAAAATTTTCATACAAGCAATGAGGCAAAAGGAAATACACAGTTCAAACTACAAACACCAACCTGGTTCTGAAGTTGGTAAACTGTTTCTTCTGCTGTAGTCTCGTGCTTCACTGGATTCTCAGACTTAATAACGAAAAGAATGTCAATAACTTTCTGGGACATCTTCTTAACAAAAGAATCAAACTCATAAGAGAAATAAAAATCTCACTTGGGAAAAATCTATCTCACTATCAAACAAGTAAGATTTCTCCCTGATAAATAACTCCAAGCCTCGGATTTTGTCTTCCTTGCTCAACAATTCTTGGTTTTTTTCTTTGATGATTGATTCTGTTAACAACACACACAAAGAAACACAAAGCCTCGAGTATTAGTAATCAAATCAAGAGTTTAAAATACACTATAATGCAGCTGAGAAGTTGTTAAGACTATACACTATAGTTTCCAGAATCAGAACAGAAGCTAAACAAAATCGAAACGTCTCTAATTTCCAGAAAGATTAAAAATCGAATTTCACGATTTTCTTAGAAGCCAAACACAAAAAGAATCACAAGCTCATATGAAATCCAATGAATCGTTACTTATTTTTCCATAACTCCAAAGCAATGCAACAAATCAAAAATACCATTCTCACATACGCTTCAGTTACTTTTAAGAGATAAAAGAAATTCCCAGAAAATCTAGCTAATCGTAGAGTAAACTTTCCTAAAGACCAAAGCTTTATGTCGACACTAAAGCAAGAAAATTGCACACTTTTCCGAGAAGATCTAGAAAAAAATGACCAAAACTTAAAAAGGGTTCAAGAGATTTTAGACGTACGAAGAGCAGAGACAGTGGATTTGAGTTCGTCGAACAAATGGTCTTGATGCCCATTACAACCATTGTTCTGTAACGAAGTAAAACCTTCTTCATCTCCATTGACTGAAGAAGAGTAACAACAGATTTGGAACGTTACGAGAAAAAGAAAGAAAAGTGACTTAGAAAACGCCATTATTGGAGACTGCAACAGAGGACTCTGGGCACAGTAAGGGGAAAGAAAGCGCGAGTCGCGAGAGAGACCGAGACAAAGCGTTCCAAGTCAAATAAAGAGTCTAAGTATCTTTTTGTTAATTACACATCAGTCCAGTTACTTTTGATCAATTCTATAAATCGACACTTACTTTTAATAATAATATAAATAGACTTGACGAATGGGAGTTATCTGAAAGTATCTTTGGTGCAAATGTATGTTTTGGCGTATCTTAATAGTCGTAATTACTTAAAGAAGTTAATGCACTTAAACGGAAGGATATAAACTTAAATGTAAAGTTGTGACCCAAAAATATATAAAAATCTTAAATTTAAAGTATATGTTTTAATGTTCCATTATTGTATTCCTTTTTATAAACTCAAACTGTTATGATAAGATTTTTTTCCCCTTTTCATAGTTCTTCTATTTATTCTATCAAATGTTTTATTTTTTCACACCATTTTTTTCCTCAAAATTTCTTTTTTTGGCAAAAAATAATGAAAAGATCCTCAATATAAAAAACTATAGATAAGATATAAAGTTTCATAAAATTATCGATAAACAAATTATGATATTCATCCAATCATCCAAACAATTATCAAATTCAGTTAAACTGTATAGTTTATATTTTGAGAACATATAAACATAATTATTTGATTCTTGTATATATGAAACGTATTTTTCATCAACAGTTGGATCGATGAAGTCTTATTTATAATCAAATATTCAAATTTTAACAATATTATTTTCTTTTTCGAATAGTATATAACAAAATAAATATTAAAAATATACAAAAGTTTTTATATCAAATTTCAGTTAACTTTCAATTATATCTACCTTAATATATAAACTTATAAACCATTTAAATACTTAAAAACAAGATTTTTCACTTTACACCTAAATTTTGAAATATATAAAAGTAGAAAAAACATATATATATATATATACCACACAAATGAAAAATATAATTTCAAAATTCAAAAGTTATATTATATGCTAAAATTTGGTAAAATAAAATGTAATTTGTAATCTTCTCATCAAGTAATCTAAATTTAATTTTTAAAATTCTAAAATCTAGTGTAAATGATCATGAAAGCTTTTGAAAATACATAAAATATTATTTTGCTTATTATATATGATTTCGCATAATGAATTTGTATTTTTGGAGGTAAAAGGTAAATTGCAAACAATAACGATTGAAAAAATATTTTCAAAAACAATATGTGAAATTATTATTGTATATACTGCTAAAAAAATATATATACATAATAAAATATATAAAGACAAATTAAACATGTTGACAAAAAAAAATATGCTTACTATTTATGGTCATAATACAATGAAATTGAATATACATAAATAAAACAGTTGTAGACGTTTTTATATTCTAAATTTCAAAACAGAAAGATATTCTCAAAAATTAGTAAAATCTAAAAAGTATATTTTTAATATCATTATAAATTTTATAGTTAAATTCTTTTTAAAATCAAACATTTCATAAATTTGTTTACAAATATATATGGGTGTTTGAATGAGTAAAAAACCATCTAATTGATTAGAACATTTGAAAACCTCTTATAAATAAAAATGCAACTTAGTCCAATACTTAAACGACATCACTCATTTGTAATCTTCATACGTAAAAAACCACACTTGTAAACCCATGCATGTGAGCATCCTTAACACACTTGACCATATCTTCATCAGACGTGATAAGTACTACTACACCGGAAATAGGAGTCGCTCCTAACCATTTCTTCAAAAGTTTCTTTATTTTCATGTCTGCAGCTTGTTTTCTCTCTATCAAAAGACAACAAATCATCATCATAAAAACAAGAATACATGGTATACCAACCTAAAGCCTAAACTTACTATTACCCGCCTCAACGATAGGTATTCCAGCTTCAAGAGGTCTTGCGCGACCCGATTGCTTACTCTTTTATTAATTGCCGCAACACAATCTATCTTACACCACCAAAGAACCCTAATTCATTGAGAGCTTTGTGGCCTATTTAAAACCAAGGAAGGTTCAAAAAATTTTGAGACATGACAATTCTCAATATCCCATAATACATAAACATATCTGATCATTAACGAAATAGACAAGCAAAATGTGGAATCCATCATTAACGGAATTGACAAGCAAAATGTGAAATCCATCATCACACCATGAATAAACTTAAGCAATCGATTTCTCATACTTCCTCACAGATATACGAACTCTCACAGATCGATGAAGTAAGAAATAAACAGAAAGCAAAAAAAAAAAACTATGAAGATTCAAGCATTACAATGGTGTTACAATGGAAGAAAACACTCACGCTCACCTTGTGATTAAGCCTAAAACCAAGACCTAAATTACCCAAGAGGAAGTAGATAACTGAGAAAGAGAATCCCAAGAAAACCCCAAAGAACTCTTCATTTTCTCTCTTCTCTTACTCTAACTCTCTGAGAATCGATCCAACTTTCTTCTCTTCGCTCTCTAGCTTTATATTCTTTCTTCCTTCGTTATTGTAGAAAGAATATAACGTCATCGTTCTATTGAAATGATCTTAACCAGTAACCAAACTATTGATTACCAATCTCAATTAGACCAGTTTATATAATGATTGTACCATACTCCACAAATGGTATCAGTGTGTTGGGTGATTCACGGAGACGTCAACGACAAAGAAATGGCGACAAAGATGACAGTGAGAGAAGAAGCAAGCGTGCTCAAGAGAACCATATCAAAGCTCCAGGTTCTCGTTATTCACGGGGAAACAAACATCGAAGACATCGAGCAAGAGAGAAGAAGTATCCGAGGTTAAGGTAACATATCGTGAATAGACATCCATGGAAACAATGTTGAAAAGATTGGCGGTGAAGTAGCTCGCATGGAAGATTCTTTGAAGAAAAGAATCTAAGTTATCAATTCAAGGTTCAAGAAACATCTGTTCTGAGGCAACACAGCAAAGAGACTTGTTTCACTATTGATAATTGAAGAATCTTTTTAATGTTTACCTCGAATTCAAAGGTTACCTCTTCTGTTGAGGTTTTCTAAGTAATCCAATGTCTCTAACCCTTCAATTCTCACTTCATTGTAGAGAAGAATAGCAAGTTATAATGATTTCACCAAAACATAGAAACTTTTGCTGGTTAGCTATATAATTGTAATACCTTATGCGTGAGACAGAGATGTTAGTATGATATGCGAATGAGAAGCTAGAAAGCTTGCCATTGATGTTTCTAATCCGAGAAACTAAAGTCAAGTCGCCAATAGCTACTGGAACTCGAAACTGCAAAGCAAAGATTTGAATTTTATAATCAGAGAAGAGAACAATACATGATGAAGCAAGAGATAAGGTTGCATGTGAGGCCATTGTTTCAAGTCCTCTTCTGATGGTTTCAAAAGAAGATTTCCCTCCACGCATTGATTTTGGAGGTTTGAATATAGCTAACAATTTTACAACAAATAAAAGTCAGATTTTTCTTTATGTGTACCTTGTTGGTAGTGAAAAGAAGCTCTTCTCCTAGCTCATTGCTCCATGAAATCACTTGCTCTCCATGTAAACTAATCTTAAAATCAAAAATCAAATCCAGAATACATATATCGATTAAACAATGATGAAAAAGCTCGAATTTTGGAAACAAACAAATAAGGTTGAAAAAAGCTACGACCTTGGCTGAAGCACCATGTGGGTTTCTGAGAACACGACTTGGTCAATGCCATTCTAATCTTTGATTATCTCAGTAAAAGCTTCTCCATTGTCTCTCACTCTCCCAATTGTTGCTACACTAAGAAATAAGGTGTAGATAAATCCTTTATATCCAATTTTTCCAAAAAATTTCTATAACAAATCAATAAAAAATAACCATAGTTGCCCTGTATTTTTCAATCGCTTGTATTGCAAGACATTACTCATTTATAATAAAAAGAATTTCGCTGGCAAAAACAGAAGAGGAGGTGAGTATCGAAACGATAACGGATTGTTCTTATCTCTCTCGTTTCAGATTCAATAACAAGCCAGCTCGGTGATTTAACCTAATTCTCCGAAATTCTTATCTGATGTATTATTGAGGAAGATTTTTGCTATTTATATCAAAGACCTAACTACGATTTGCTTTGAAATTTTTAGTTTTAGGTTAAAAGTGTTGAATGATGATGCACCAGAAGGCAACGACACAGGAGGAGGCTATGGCTAGAACAATGGTCATCTGGGACATTAAAAGCTGTCCTGTACCCTCTGGGTGTGATGCCGATCATGTAGGTCCGTCTATTAAACGAGCTTTAAAGAATTTAGGCTATTCTAGTCCTTTCACCATCAGTGCCATTGGCCATCTATTAGACATTCCTAAGAACGTCCTGCGATCGGTCTCATTCACTGGAATCACTCTTTACCACATCCCCTTGGGTTAATATCTTCCCATCATCCTTCATTATGACTTTTCTACACTAATTGATGCATAGAGTCGTCTCAAGTCTTTTGTTTTATGAAACAGATGTAGTAAATATTCTGGAGGCTATGCTTGAGTGGAGCAATGATAATCTACCTCCAGCTAATATACTGCTCATAAGTGCGAGAGACTTTTCTGATAGTCCTGAGTGCCTAAAAAAGAAAGGATTCAACATTTTTCGACATATATTGTATGATGATTCTCTAGGAGCCTTTCCTGACAGTTTTTTTCCTCTCTCACATGCACTAATTTGTTGAAATAAGCAGATGAATTATAGTAGCTACTTTATGCTCACAGATACAATAGATACATAGGAGATGTCCAATAAAATAAGTGAATGTGTTTGGTTATGGAGAGTATGTAGAGATGTTGCTTGCAATGATCTTGCTGGTAAAGGCTTTGAAATTTTCATCGAGCATCTCCGGAGTCAAAAACATCGTGAAAGGGTAAAAGGACATACCTTTGTTGTATCAATATATCTTTGAGTTATTCCCTTTCTCACTTGTATTATCTTTTTCCGCTGCATTTTGCTTTTCGTTTTTTCAAGCAGATGTTGGAATGGCTGCCTCTTAACTATAAGTTAAGAAGAGACGTGGATGAGGAGGAAGTTGACGCTTCTTTTGATTCTACTTGTATCATGATGAACAACAAAACCGTGGCAAGTTTTAATATCTGAGAAAAACTTTGAGATTTCTACTTTTTTAAGAATTTTTTGGGTCTCCTTAATCAAAACTAAAACGTTGTAAAGGAAGGCGCCGACACAAGAGGAGGCTGAGGCTAGAACATGGGTCATCTGGGACATGAAAAGTTGTCATGTTCCCTCTGAGTATGCTGCTCGTGTAGGTCCGTGTATAAAACGAGCGTTGGAGAAGTCATGCTATTGTGGTTCTCTCACCATCAGTGTCATTGGCCATCTAATAGACTTTCCTCAGGATGTCCTGAGATCGGTCTTATCCACTGGAATCTCTCTTTACCACATTCCCTTGGGTTAATATCTTCTCATCATCCTTAATTATGCCTTTTCTACAGTAATTGATGCACAGAGTTGGGGCTGCTATGCGAAAGTGGAGCAATTATAATCAACCTCCAGCGAATATACTGCTCATAAGTGCGAGAGAATATTCTAATCATCTTAAGTACATACAAAGGAAGGGATTCAACATTCTTCGGCAAATTTTGTATAATGATTCTCTAGGAGCCTTCCCCCCCCCCCCACCACTAAAATGGAGAATCTCTGGAAGAACTTCGTGACATGTTTTTTTTTCCTCTCTCACATGCGATAATTTGTTGAAATAAGCAGATGAATTACAATAGCTACTTTATGCCTTCAGATACAATGGATGCGGAGGAGAAATATAGTGAAACAAGTGAAAGTGATTGGTTATGTTCAGTATGTATAGATGATGATTTCAATGGTCTTGCTGGTAATGGCTTTGAAAATTTGAGCAAGCATCTCTGGAGTCTAGAACATCGTAAAAGGGTAAAAAGACAAGACCTTTGTTGTATCAATACATTTTTGAGTTAATTCCTTTCTCACTTGTATTATCTTTTTCCACTACATTTTGCATTTGGTTTTTCAAGCAGATGTTGGGGCGTCTGAGTTGTAGCTATAAGTTAAAAAGAAACGAGGACGAGGAGGAAGTTGAGGCTGTGAGGACGAGGTTGAGGCTTCTCTTAAAAAGAGACGAGGACAAGGACGATGTTGGGGTTAATGAGTAATAATACTGACGCTTGTATTTGAGTCTTGTTTTTTAATTAACTAAAAATTTTAGTATTATTTGAATGAATAATATTGTATATTTATATATATATATATATATGGAGACCTTCCAAGGGCCATTCGCATTAGCAACTGCACTCAGTTCCAGTTCCTCCATTGCATTATTTATTAAAAGACCTCAGAATGCATTTCTACATAAACACCATATGCATCACAGTGTTTGGCTAAGTTGATAGTCCTACCTTTGCTGCAACATAAAGCCATCGTTCATTGTAGCTTGTAACAATATACATGGCTTGTTTGGCACTGGCTTGTCTCTAACAATATACATATGCTATTGATGGTCTCGTGGATGCGTATACTGTATATTGGAGTATCCTTTCAGCTTATCCTTAAAATGTATTAAAATAGATGCGAGATGCTGAAAACAAGAATATGTTTTTCATCATTATGATCATACCAACTCAAGGTATATGGACAGAGGAGGTTCAAGTTAAGGCAGCAGAGATAATTCACAGGTCAAGAGAAAAACCACAAGTGGTGATATCAATAAAAGCCAGACGTCCATTATATCATCCAAATGATTTTCCACAAAAGCCAGACGCCCATCCGTGTGGAAGCTTTTCAACACCACCTGCATAAAGGTTTGGTAAATGTATATTTCACCCAGTGCAAGCCTGACTTTCTAGGTGGTCATCCTTCAGCAAACTCTAGGGTTCCACGACCAACTCAGATGATTGAGATGAGGGTGCATTGGGTATGCACGGACCCTGAAGTGACGGTTGCGAGGGTAGTAGAATCCTTCCTCGTCTTTCATTTTTTTGGACACCTGATCAGCTGATAATGTTTAGTCCTCATCTCTTGCTAGGTAAGTGAAGACATAACAAAATGGTGTACCAATAATCCATTAAAAAAAAAGCTTGTAATCTTCTAATGAGCATAAGATTGAAGCATCGTGATTTCTTGCTAGATGGATGGCTCGTTTGGTTCCTCGGGAGTAAGTTTTTTCGTGGAATCACACTCATTCCTATCTTATCATGTTTACCGACATGAAATTGATCAAGAAAAAGATAAGCAAATGATCTCAAGTGATTTATGGAGAAGGTGAATTTTAGCAACTAAGAGGTTTTTACCTGTTCTTAGTCATAAAAAATGAGCTGTAACTCTTGTTCTCTGTTTTTTTGAAAACTAAATCAAATCTGTAAATGAGCATACTTTTCAATTTTCATTATCTGTAACATTAAACCATGTGAAAAGCTTGATCAGAATAAACAATAATACACATCTAAAATAGTAAAATGATTTGGGAATAGAAAACAAAGTAAAAAAAGACACGATCCAAAAGCCAAAAACCTTTTTGAACTATTTAAATATCAGAATACTCTAATCACAGAAGAGAACTGTAAGCTGAAGATATTGTTTATGATAAAGTCAGATATAGTGGGAGAATAAATTGAGTACTTAAAAAACTATTTTTAGTGGGAGTCTTTCAATGAGTCTCTCACCATTTAAAAAAAAAAAAAAAAAAAAAAGAGATGAGAGATGCTCTCTCATTTGAGAGACTTTGAGAATTTCATGAGAGATTCTCATGTCACATATGTCACATGTGTCTATATGATTAGTTAAACTTCATATTTAAAATTAAAATTTAATTACAAAATTATATTATATGAAAAAATTAATATTTTTAATTTTTGAAAGACTATATATAGGGTTTTCATCAATACAAATGCTCTAACAAACCTATTGTATAGACAATTCTTTTAAAAGTTATGTGTTGATGTGGCAGCTTAGGAAAGAAGTTGGAGATGGTGATGTGGCTAGTTTGAGTGGCCACAAAACCTCCATTTTTTTGTTTAGATTTTCATATCGAAGAAACACCCTTTCAAGAACTTTATGGCATACGGTCATACCGGAGATGTTTTGGACTTGGCTTGGTCAGACTCAAATGTGAATATTCTTCATTTTTTTATTGTTTTCAAGCTTTCTAGATCCATTACTTATGATACTGTCTTTTTTGTTTTGGCTTTGCACTTGCTTTTCTCAGCTTCTAAAGTCAAGACAGTTCGGTTATGGAGAGTATTGTTTCCATGTTTTTCATCATAACATTGCCACAACACAATACATTCTTATAACACCATATAATTCCAAGATTGAGAGCTATCTCTACCCGCTCTAGGACCATGGAAGATTCATGTACAGAAATCGATTGTTAATATAAGATACTCAAACATAAAACCAGGTTCGTAATTGAGAATCGTGAAATCCTCTTGGAATCAGTATTTTATTTCATTAACAGGTTAATGAAATATTGTTCACAATTGAGAGATTAAGCAAGAAATCAGTATTTTTCTTTCTTTTTATCAACTCATTGTAGATATTATAATTCAAATATATATATATATATATAGTTCAAAATTTGAACATATTTTCTATAGTAGTATTGTATCCGCACAATAGCGCATAATAACAGTTTTTAATAAATGTTTGATTTTAAAAATTAATTGAACTGTAAACATTTTAATGATATCAAAAATATACTTTTTAATAATTACTAATTTTCAGAATATCTTCTGTTTTGTAATATGAGCATCTATTTATTGTATTCTGTGTACAAATTGTACTATGTTTGATTTGTCTTTATATATATTATTATTATTATTATCGTCTCTAGTTTATTTTTTCGCCGTCAAAAGACACAACAAATTATCATCATAACAACATATATTATATGGTATATCAGTCTCAAGCCTAAACTTACTATAACCCGCATTTTCGATAAGAATTCCAGTCTCGAGGAGACCATTCGCCCCACTTGGCTTACTTTTTCTTTAACTGCCACAATACAATCCATCTTTACATAATCACCAACGAATTCTAATTCTATTAGAACTCATTTTACCTTTTCTAGAATCAAAGAAGGCTCGAAAGTACTTGGGACATGAGTATTCTCCATATCCCATAACACATACACGTCTTTGTCATCTCTTATTCAATAGACAAGCATATACTTTACAGGCAGACCCATAACACATACACGTCTCTGTAATCTTCCATTCGTTTTCGTTGTATTATGTGCACAAACTTTACATATGTTTGATTTTTCCTTATATACATTATTATGTATGTATTGTTTTAGCAATATATACAATAATAATTTCATATATTTTCTTGAAAATAATTTTTCAATAGTTATTGTTTACAATTTTACCTTTTATCTCGAAAAATACAAATTTATTATGCAAAATCATATATTATACACAAAATAGCATTTATATGTTTTTTAAAAATCTTTCACGATCATATACATTAGAATTTAGAATTTTTAAAATTAAATTTAGACTACACATTACTAAGGTTACAAATTAAATTTTATTTTACTAAAATTAGCATATAATATAAATGTTGAATTTTGAAACTATATTTTTCAAATATGTATGGTTTATATATATATATATGATGTTTTTAGTTTTATATATTTCAAAATATAGTTGTAAAGTGAAAATTCTGTTTTTAGGTATTTAAATGGTTTATAAGTTTATATATTAGGATAGATGTACATTTATGAAGTATATGAAATATATGAATTTAGATCTTGAAAGTTAACTGTCTTAAAAACTTTTGTATATTTTTAATATCTATTTTGTTATATATAATTTGAAAAAGAAATTGATGTGATAAATATCTTTTGATATGTATTATTTTTTATATAAAATATGTATTTATTGGATACATATTTTAAAGGTTGTATGTAGATGAAATTAAATTATTCTATATTTGTTATATTGATTTTTTCTTTTTTGGTTATCACATTGACATTTGTAGACCAATAAATCCAGTTGGGCTGCGCTGGGCCTGGCAAGATTGACATTCCCTCTCTTATTTTCTCTATTCTACTTATAAACCATAAACTGCAGAGATAAGATTTGACAATTTAGAGAGTTAATAAACCTTGTTTTGTAAACCAGCACTGCTCAAGTTCTTCAGCCAAATCCAATAACTCTTATAAGTCTGAGAAACCAGATATAAGTTTACAAACCACCCACAAAAGAAAAGAGATTTCCTCCAACCAACTATTTGGAACCAAAACCAATTGCTATATGTAATATCACAAAAAAAACTTTTCTATACTTCTGTAGTTTCATTAATGAGGATGACGACGTTTAGCTCTGCGATGGCCAATGATTGGATCTTGGTCAGAAAATAGTAGGCGATATGGTGAACATACCTGTTGATGGTAGGTTTTGGTCGTGGTTACCAACTTCTTAAAGCCATGTCTTACATTTTCTGTATATGGTTCTAAGAATACTTGTACATTTTCCAAATGTTGTTTGGCTGTGGTCATAATCTGGCTTGTGTAAGGGTGTATATTTGTCCTGAGTACCTAGAACAAATGATAACGCTATGTAAAATCGAGGTAGACCCAAGATAAGATAAACTCATGGAGATATAATAGTAACCTAAAGATAGTAGTATGAAGCATCGAATCCTTGGATGAGATGTGGTGTCAAAGCTTGCTTAGACGTATAAAACACCTCGATGGACTTCTTGGTTAAAGATTGAACTATTGGTTCCAGATGCATGGTTAATGAGACACACGCATCTTTGATGTTTGGAATCAGATTCTGGAAAGAAATCTCGACTATTAGTATCAAGTAAATAGAAAATGAATAAGCGTACAGTAAGAACAAAACTCACTGAGTTCAGGGTTTCAATGTGAGGCTCTGACCATTTATGGACTTGAACAATTTTCCAGGACACCTGAACAAGAACGGACTTGTCTTTTTAGGGAAATTGAAGACTTTCAAGGTTAATTCCGAATCGAACACAAACGTTTTGAAGAGTAATATGAAGAGTTGGACTAAGATATTTATGCCATAGAGTCATGCCTGCGACCAAGGAAAAAATGGGTTTCGAAGAAGAGTCACCACTAAGATCAAGCAACGTTATGTAAAAGCTTTTAGAATTTACCTGAGTTTTATTTGGGTTAATACCAAGCTTAGACAAGAACCATTTTCCATCAATCTGATCACAAAGAAAACAAACAAAAAAGGCAGAGTAAGCTCTTTCCATTATCTCCACCATCTCCACTTCCATCTTCTCTTTCCCATTATTTATACGTTTGTAGGGATGAGAATTAATATTGCTTAGGCCTAGCCTCGTCTATGGGTGCATTTCTCCTTGCTACTGGTTCAAAAGGAAACGTTTCTGCATGCCTAACTCTAAAGTTATGATCCATCAGCCACTTGGTACCGCAGGAGGCAAAGTAGGATACTTTGATCTTCTTTTATATTGCTTCTCAAATAGTTTTTCTCTTCTATTGAAAAGAAAGTGTTAGATAACACACAACCTTTGAATGTTTACTTTCAGGCAACGGAAATGAGCATACATATTAGAGAAATGATGTACCACAAGATTGAACCAAACAAAGTTTTCTCTAGAGTCACTGGAAAGCCAGAATCAGAAATATTTGTAGATCTTTTGTCGAGTTTTTGTACATGCTTCTTTTGGCTTACAGCCTTATGCTATCATTCACAGATCGCGAGTGACACAGACTGATAATTTTTGGAATCCATGGGAGGCGAAAGAATATGGTTTGACGCTGTAATCGATGATGGAACATCGGGACTAATTGCACCAATTGGAGATGGCACTCCTCTTCCTAAAACCAAAGTCTGGGATCTTTGGAAAGTTGAAGGAACCAAGAAAGACAATACAAACTTGCCATTTGAGCGCTCCATGATATCGAATGGCTATGCTGCCAACAAATAGAACTGTTGTTGTACCGTTTATGGTCTCTTACAAAAAAATTTATCTGTTAATAAGCTAGCTGGACCATAATACTGTGGTTCCTGTATTTGTCCCATATCTTGATTCTCGAGTAGATTTTGGAGTAATTTGAAGGCAAAAATATATGATTTGTTATATCAGAGAAGATGGATTTCATTGCTGGGATTTGACCGGAATTGTGAAGGAAACGTTCCTATAAACAAGAGGTCGTGTGAGTATTCAGACACATGCTCTTGGTTTTTTCTCGGATCATGAAACTCTCTTCTACTAATGCCCTAATGCCTAGAGGGAGGGAAAGATGATAGAGATTTGATTGCTCAAATCTTAAACTAAGGAAACAATTCAGAGTAAAATTGCCTATTTTTCTCTAATCATTGATTAAATAGAAACAAGACAATGAAGCAAACAACTGACTACTACTGATGCATAACCCTTAACTTATAGGAAAGGAGAAAGTGGAGATATTAGTTCCTAATTCGTAAAGAGGTCTATTCTCTATTAATTGACAATTAAACAAACGAAATTTAAATTGTAGAAAAAATTAAACCATAATTCGATTTGCTGGTTTGAATTGAGACATGCTGGTTTGGTTAGTTCGTGAGTCGTGACGCATCAAAATGTATACTTAAAATATTCTCTAAAATAAGGAGATATTTAATGTAGTATTCTTTATTTATAAAAAAATGAAAAAGTATCAGAAATTCGTGTTTTCTAGAATTTTAAAAAATAATCACGATCAAGAAAAGGAATTCAATAATAATACTAATAGTAGTTTATATTTTGAGAACATATAAACATAATTATCTGATTCTTGTACATGTGGAACATATGTTTCCTCTAACAGTTAAATCAATAAAGTCTAATTTATAACCAAACTAGATGATATCATGTGCATTTTTTTTAAAAAAGTTATTATGCATTTGTAGTTATTTTTATTTATTTGTAATATTTATATGTGATATTTGATTTTTTTTGTTTGCTTCATGATTTGATTTGTATATATAAATTTATTAATTATATATATATTTGATATACTAAAAATAAATTTATAATGATGATCAGTGTTGTAAACGAAATATATTTATTGATCTTTATTCATTTAAGTTTTTAGATTTGTATTCGTTTAACTTTTTAGATTCGCGGTTATTTAGAGTTTTAAATCTGTATTCATTCATGCTTTTAGATTCATGTTTAGTTAGTTTTGTAGACATATGTTCATTTAGGTAAATATGAGTAATGTGTTCATTTAGGCATTTAAACTTGCATTTAAAAATTATTGTAATTTATTAATCTTTATTATATTGATGAAAAAATTAATATCTTAATACCTTTAAAATTTAATGTTTGTAACATTTAACTTTTTATGTTCTTTTAGTTTCATCCCATTATCATTATTATATATATTATCAACTAAATCTATATAATATAACCATTTGTACCATTTAAATCTTTTATAAATACATAATTATATTATTAATTTTTAGTATGTTTTTCACAAATTTGGAAATCAATTCCTTCTTCACATTACAGTGAATTTTATCACCTTTAAAAACATGAATTAATTAGACAATATTCCTAACGATTATAAACACAAATAGATAAATTATTAGTTACATACCTTAGAATCACAAAAAACCATATCAATGGTTTGACCAAATTATTTAATGAATACCTTACAGAGTTTAGGAATCTTAACTTTAATTTTACAATTTTTTTTGTAGGGTTTTAACAAAGAAATTTCAGAGAAATACATGATTAAAGGCAAAAAAAATTGAGAGAAAAGAAGATCCAGAATCATAAAGGCAAAAAAGATCAAGAGAAAAAGAAAACTTAGAATCGTTAAAAATCATTGGTGTTTTGAGAAAAATCATGCGATGTGTCTTAAACATAAATCGTTTGATATAATTTTTCTATTAGAATTATAAATATAATTTTAAAATAGATATTGATTAGGAATATTTTTGTATGATATATCCTAAATATTATGAATTAGATATGATAAGCTTTTATATTTATTTCAAATATCTTAGTTGAAGATTAAATCATATGTTTAAAACTAATTATATATAGTATTAGAGAAGTGGTTCTTATCAAAAAAAAATATATGTAAACACTAAAATCTTTATCATAATTTTTTTCTAGTAATAAATTTGTTATAATAATTCATACGCCAAAACAAACTAATATAAAATATTGATAAAAATCTAGACTAATACGAAAGCAGTCGAATTAAAATATTGATAAAATCATAGAAATAAAACTTTTATTCTTTATCCCAATTACAAGCATATGACACGGAGGACCTAGACACTAATAATGGTAATAGAGTATCCAAAAGGACCAAAATCTAAACTAATTTGCTAAGTAAATAATAATAATAATAAAATAAAGATTTTAATATTAAACAAATAAAAAAAACCTAGTTTTCGACGCAATAATAGAAGCGAACCAAACTTGGGGTTGCTCTCTCTCGCCTATAAATACAATACAGAGTTTAGCG
Organism: Lepidium didymum; assembly: GCA_963920545.1. Taxonomy (NCBI): domain Eukaryota; kingdom Viridiplantae; phylum Streptophyta; class Magnoliopsida; order Brassicales; family Brassicaceae; genus Lepidium; species Lepidium didymum. The sequence continues at coordinate 3,830,352 of OY986994.1, read as the reverse complement.
TCAAAGGATATGCAATTTCGCAATATACCCAAACCAAGGTCTTCTTCACTCTCTTTTAGTTTGTTTTACACAGTCGGATTATTTCCATTGTCTTAATCCAACGGTTGTGATCCAATTTCTGTGAAAGACTCTCATCGTCTCTCAACCACCAGATTCCTTCTCTCTCCCTCCCTCTGCTCTCTCTCTCTCGCGTCAAACCTTTACGAAATCCACGAAGAAGACCAGATCTTCGATCCGTCTCCGTCGCAGTCTCTTTCGGAAGAATCAGCCGTTTTTTCCAACTGGGGTTTTCGGTTTTACCCTTTTTCTCGTCGGAGTTGAGAGATTGGGATTGAGATTTCTTAGGGCATTTTGGGCGATTTGAGAAACCTTTAGAGAGGTTTTTGCCGCATCCCCACCGAAACGGTCACTGGTTTGTTTGCTTGATCTCGATCTTTGATTTCTAATTTGTTGTTATTAAATCTATGCTTCATTGATTTCGTTTGTGAATCATGGGTTATGGTTTGTTCATGCGCGTGATTGGCTTCTTCTTCTGTTTTTTTTAGTTAGGCTGCGGCGATTGAAAAATTGTTTTGTTTTAGAGATTTCTTATCATCTTTCCCATTTATGTGCATTACCTGTTAATTGGAGTACAGAAACTGTCTTCCTTTGAAATTAAGTAGGACAACAATGGGAAAGAGAGCATTTTTGTCGCGTTGACGTTTTATGTGGGTCTGTGCACACATGCGAACTGATTTAACTAATGGGCGATTTGAATCGAGATATGAACTTTGGGTTTTAAGTTTTCTATATCACACTTTACACCAGCATAATAATTTGATTGCGTTTTCTGTTGGGTTTAAACTTTATCTGCAGAAGGTGGCGTCGTCAGAGGGGATACGTCTTTTGATTCGTGTTATTCTGGCATCTTAAGATAAAATTTGCATTAGCTTGGAATTATATACTGTTTATGACTATACAGACGAGATGGCTTCAGAAGGAAAAATATTATTTGATCTTAATGAACTTCCTACAGAAGATGATGATGGGAATGATCATGTTAACTGTAATCAGCCACAGAAGGCTACCCCATCTGCAAACGTCGATACCTCTGGCTTGATTGCAACACCATCTTGCCCGCAAGATAGAGTGAACAACCGTGTGTTCTCGCATGCATCAACTGTTTCCGGTTTTCAGCCTTTTGTCCGCTCTCTTGCTGCTCAACATATAAATGTAGCAGTTGAACAAAAGATGGTCGAGGATTCTATTAAGGTTCCGTTGTCATCATCAAAGCCGGACACTTTTGAGGAAGCAAAATTTGCATCATCGACAGTTCCATATGATGCTGGAGCACCTGAGAGAGAAGAAGGGGAATGGACGGAGTCAGAAGTTCCTGCCGATGATAATGTACATAGTAGTTCTGATTATTCTAAACTTACAGAGAAAGATAATGGCACAATAGGATTAGATAACAACTCAAACTCGGGTGTTCAAAAGAGAAACGTCAGTCATATTTCAGAAACCGGTGCGAAAGATACTGCATCAATAGATAGTCCACAAGAACAGGGTTTACATGTTAGGCAGAGAGAAACTAAAGGAGTTGAAGCAAGTCATGCAATCAAGTGCGCAAACACCACTGTGAAAAGAAAGATGGATCATCACAAAGAGACCATGTTGGGAAAGAAACGCAACAGGCAGACCATGTTTCTTAACTTGGAAGACGTCAAGCAAGCTGGTCCTATTAAGACAACAACGCCTAGAAGACAGAACTTCCCACAACCTGTTGTCACACGCACAGTTAGAGAATCTCGTGCAGGTCCTCCACCTGCTGAGCAAGGAGGCGGAATTACAGGGCAATATAGGGATCAGAAGCCAGTTGACATTCCTAATGGTGGCATACATCCAGAAACATGTGAACAAAAGTTAGAATCTAATGGTGATTCACAATCCGGCTTGGTTGGGAAAACTAGGAGGATGAATGGGGATGTCGGACCTTCTGCTGAGGGGACATCGACATCTGTGTTAAGGCAAGGATCATGGAAGCAGCCAATCAATTTACGGCAACCAAAAACTGGTCCTACGTCGAACAGACAAGTCTCATTATGCAGTCAAAGTTCTACAGACTCTAAGTTTGGCAACAAGAAATTTACTTCGTTTAAGAAGCCAGCAACAAATAGTACCCAATACCATGATACATCTGTGGAGCGTCTTATACGAGAGGTGACCAACGAAAAGTTCTGGCATCATCCAGGTATGTCCCATTTAATGTTTATGCTTATGCAATGTGTGTCTGAGTGCTCCTATTTAAGTTATCTTAATTTAAGGTAGGAACTTTTATGCCAATTAAAATCTACTGCTCTGGTGCCAGTTCCCTGTGTTCCGAATCATGGCTCAGTGAGAATCGTAATGGCCACAGGATTTGGAAGGTGATACGATCAAATCATACTTGTAAAAGTAGATGACAAAATTCTTCTAGTTTGTGTTGATCTTTTTATCTACCTGTCCTGTTTCGCCACTCATCCTCTTTAGTTAGAGTTGTGATACATATCCAAGTATTTTGTACTAGTTTTCGTCTCTGGTGCTATCTCTGCTTGCTAAGGCACTAGAAAACAGAGGAAGTACTTCATTGTCTTAAGACATGCACTTAATGGTTCATTGTCGATGAACATCATTTTATCAGTTTAGCTCTTGGTGGCTTTAATTCTCTTGGTTTAGGAAGCTTTTTACGACCCAGTACTGGATGATTCGATGCTAATTTAAGCTGAATGGACTATTAATGAAAATAAATATGGATGTTGGTAGGCTTTTTGATTGACATGCCTCTGGTCTTTTTTGTACACTTTATACTGTAGAGTTTGACTTGCATGGATGATGGTGATTCACTTCCCAAAGTTTCCTTGTCTTTTCTGCGCTTTACCCTGTAGTGTAATTGACTCTTTTGCATAAAATTTTCTCATGTTTAGAGGATACTGAGCTCCAGTCTGTCCCGGAGCAGTTTGAATCCATGGATGAGTATGTCAGAGTGTTTGAACCTTTACTTTTTGAGGAGTGCCGGGCACAACTTTACAGTACTTGGGAAGAATTGGCTGAGGCAAATTCATACATGAAGGTCAGAATAAAGTTCATCGAAAGAAGAGAGAGAGGTACCAGCCCTATTACCTAAATTACATTTGTAAAGGTCTCTGGGCAACAATATTAACTCTCTGCCGGCTGTTCTCGTGTTATCTGACTAGTAGTCTTTGTTCTTACTTATTTTAGGATGGTATGATGTGATACTTAACTCAGTAAATGAATGTAAATGGGCTTTCAAGGAGGGAGATGTTGCAGTTCTTTCAAATCCTGTGCCTGAATCAGGTATGGTTGGAACTCGTAGATTTGTTGGTTACTTTATATTTTGCTTCTCTGTATATTCTGTAATTTTGACCTTTATATGTTTAGAAGGAGAGCATGAGGATGCTGGACGTGTAGCTGGTACAGTTAGGAGATACATACCGGTTGATACTCGAGATCCTCATGGAGCAATTCTCCATTTTTATGTTGGAGACACTTATGACTCTGGCAGGTATGTGCCTGTTCATATTTTTTTTTTAGCTATTATACGGTATACCATAGCTGAGTTAAAACTATTCTTACTGGAAGCATTTGGTCTCTCATTTCTTTACTTTGTAATTTTCTTCTCCAGCAAGATTGACGATAATCATATTCTACGGAAGCTTAAACCTAAGGAGATCTGGCATCTGACAGTACTTGGCTCACTTGCAACCACACAAAGGGAATATGTTGCTTTGCACGCATTTTCTCAGCTTAACCCACAGGTTAGTTTTGTTTTCTCTTATTAATCTTTCGCAGAGGCTTTCAGCAATGCTGACGCTGGGGAAACACACATATTCTGCAGATGCAAAATGCAATTCTCAGGCCCAGCCCAGAGCAGTTTCCTAACTACGGGGAACAGACTCCAACAGTGCCCGATTGTTTTACTCCGAGCTTTGCTGGACATTTACATCGAAGTTTTAATGCTCCACAGTTGGCAGCAATCCATTGGGCTGCAATGCATACTGCAGCTGGTACTAGCAGTGGGGTAAAGAGGCAAGATCCATGGCCATTTACTCTTGTTCAGGGCCCTCCGGGAACAGGCAAGACACACACAGTTTGGGGGATGTTGAATGTTATTCATTTGGTTCAGTATCAGCAGTATTACACTTCCTTGCTGAAGAAATTAGCCCCTGAAAGTTACAAACAAGTTAATGAGAGCAGTTCGGATAATATTGTGTCAGGGTCTATTGATGAAGTTCTACAAAATATGGACCAGAACCTATTTCGTACGCTACCAAAACTATGTGCGAAACCAAGAATGCTTGTTTGTGCTCCTTCTAATGCTGCGACTGATGAACTTCTCTCACGTGTCCTTGATCGTGGTTTTATTGATGGGGAAATGAGGGTTTATCGCCCTGATGTGGCTCGAGTAGGTGTTGATACTCAAACGAGAGCTGCTCAAGCAGTTTCTGTGGAGCGAAGAAGTGAGCAATTATTAGCCAAGTCCCGTGATGAAATCTTAGGCCACATGCACAACCTTAGATTACGAGAAGCTCAGCTATCTCAAGATATTGCTGGACTTAAAAGGGAACTAACCGCTGTAGCCTTTGCTAACCGTTCTCAGGGATCCGTTGGTGTTGATCCTGATGTTCTTATGGTTAGAGATCAAACCAGAGATGCAATGTTACAGCGCCTTTCTGCTGTTGTTGAAGCCAGAGATAAAGATCTTGTTGAAATGTCTCGCCTTCTTATTGTTGAAGGGAAGTTTCGCGCTGGGAATAATTTTAATCTTGAAGAAGCTCGTGCAAGTCTTGAGGCAAGTTTCGCAAACGAGGCTGAAATTGTTTTTACAACGGTATCTAGCAGTGGTCGCAAACTGTTTTCTCGTCTTACTCATGGCTTCGATATGGTGGTCATCGACGAGGCTGCCCAAGCTAGCGAGGTTGGAGTGCTTCCTCCCCTTGCTCTTGGTGCTGCACGATGTGTACTTGTTGGTGATCCTCAGCAGCTTCCTGCTACAGTTATTAGCAAGGCTGCTGGAACCCTTCTATACAGTAGAAGTCTCTTTGAAAGGTTTCAGTTAGCAGGTTGTCCAACTTTGTTGTTAACTGTTCAATACAGGATGCATCCTCAAATACGCGATTTCCCTTCAAGATATTTCTACCAAGGACGCCTCACAGACAGTGAAAGTGTTTCCACTGCTCCTGATGAGATTTATTACAAAGATCCTGTCCTTAAGCCTTACCTTTTCTTTGATATCAGCCATGGAAGGGAATCCCATAGAGGTGGATCGGTGTCTTATGAGAACATTGATGAAGCTCGCTTCTGTGTCGGGGTGTACATGCATCTGCAGAGAACTCTGAAGTCATTGGGTGGGGGTAAAGTCTCTGTTGGGGTAATAACCCCTTACAAACTACAACTGAAATGCCTGAAAATCGAGTTTGGAAATGCTTTGGGCCAAGATGAGCTGAAAGAGATTTATATCAATACGGTAGACGCATTTCAGGGTCAAGAACGTGATGTCATTATCATGTCATGTGTGCGTGCTTCCAATCACGGTGTTGGCTTTGTTGCTGATATCCGACGGATGAATGTTGCTCTCACCCGTGCCAAAAGGGCTCTATGGGTATGATATCTCTTAGCATTTTTCATATAAATATATGTTCGGCTTCTTGGCAAAGTTTCTGAGACTTGTCTTTTCTTAAACAGGTGATGGGAAATGCATCTGCTCTGATGAAATGTGAGGATTGGGCAGCACTGATCACTGACGCTAGAGCAAGGAACTGTTTTATGGAGATGGAGTCTCTTCCCAGGGATTTCCCGGTTCCAAAGGTACCCAGCTTTATCCCAAAAGCACCTAATGCTAGAGGTTTCAGATCAAATGGGCCTAGAACCAGATCTATCGATATGCACCCTGAATCTAGGTCAGGGACACCATCAGAAGACGATGAGAAGTTGAACGCAGCAGCATTCCCAAGAAATGGAAATATTCGAAGGGAGAATTCAGTTGAAGATTCTGATCCGCCCGGGGATAGATATAGAGATGCTTGGCAACATGGGATCCAAAGGAGGCAAAATTTTGGACGGCCTTTAGGGAGAAGAGACTAATTTATATCTTCCGACTGGACTTAACTTCCATCCATTGGAGGTCCTACTGCGTTACTTGTGATTTCAGAGCACCCGACCTGAGCTATAACGGTCTCATAACGTCATCGCCACGGGAGCGTCTCTCAAAGTCATGAACTGCTGACCAATGAATATTTGACGGCATCTACGTCAAAGGGTAGCATGTCGGCGAAAGATGATCCATGCAAATCCTTCCAAGTACTCCTACGCACTTTAATCATAACCTTCTTGAAGGGAAGCATGTCTGGGTTCTTTGTGCTTCACCTCCAGATTCAGAATCTGAAAAGAACAAGGCGGGAAACTACACTGTAAATTCAAGGCCGATCTTTTCCGAAAAGTAAATCCACTTGAATGAAGACGCAAGCTGCTAAACCTAAGGGCTTGACTCCATCCGACTGAAGCAATTCCTACAGTCAAACTCTGTCGTGTGATGCAAAACAACAAAAGATGTTTAGTCGACAGGGGTTCCAGAACGTAGGGAATGGTATCTAAGGTTGTGTTTTTGCAAAAGTTCTTAAGAGGATCACACTGGCCAGACCACAATGTGCTAGCGTTTTTGTACATAATAATTCCATTATATCTTTAAGTTATGAAACTTAGTTCTTTATTTCCTTCATTCTATTTGTTTTATCTTATATTTTGTTTTATCATATCTATTCATTGAAGAATGTTATATTCTTTACTACTGTTCCTTCTCTTTCAACAGATTTATCAGGATAATCTGGTATTGGGGAACAAAGAAAGACTTGAGTTTAGTAGCACACCAATTTTATTTGGACCTTTTGTTCTGTACTCTTACTTGCAAACTTCTATGTGGCCAATGACAACAGGAAAAGATTGAAAGTTAAAAAGGATCATTCACATTTCCTTGATGAATCACATGATTTCTCTATCAAACACATCATCCTTACTGATGATTGCAGATGAAAGGTCATAAGTACAAGAGTGAACGAGAAGCTAAAGCTATTCAATCACAATCTCTGTCAAGCTTCCAAAGCCAACAGCCCTTGTGTGATGGTGATGATGATTGCTAGACTCCTTAGCGTAGCTCCCGCAACAGCTGCTGCCCTGGTGGCTCTTCTCTCTGCTGCTACAGTTAGATTTGCAAGCCTCCTTCGTGTTTACCTGAGAACAGGTCTCTTCTTTACCCCTCTTAGAACTTTTGCAGCAGCTCGAATTGCAATGCCCATCACTGTTCACTTTCAAGCTAGCTACCACGGGATCAGCAGGACTTGAGCCGCAACCTTTGACCGACAGTTTCACGTCCCCTTGGTCATCTTCATCCACATTGACCATGGTTGAAGAACCTTCTTGCTTTGAGCCCGTTCCACAACAAACTGACTTGCAATTACTATCACCTTTGTCCAGGCCGCGGGGCTTGTTATGACAGCTTTGTTTCACCTCGTGTTGATGTAATTGCTGAATCTTGTCACCACAACACCCTGAGTCACGGACTTGTCCCATACCACCAGGTTCTGCACAACAGCTGTTTGTCACGATCCTTGTCTTTTCTTTCTGTTTCTTCTCACAACAACCAGAGTGACAATGGTCTGAACTGGTTTTACCTGGTTTCATCCCTTTCTCTTGATTCTTCTTTCCACAACAGCCTGACTTGCAGTGCTTATCACTATTCGTTGGTAATAAGCCTGCTTCAGCATCACCATCAACTTTCTCTGTGATTAAGGCAGGGGATGAAGAAGCCCTGTAACATTTTTTGTTTCCAGTGTTGTGTTTATCACTAAGCAACAACATGCTATTGACAATCACAAGCAAACAAGTTCCCACATCTGCAAGCACAGCTGCCCAAATCAGAGGGTGACCAGCAAAGGCTAACGCAAGAATTGCTCCTTTCATAGTGATCGATATGACCACATTCTCCACCACTTTCCTTTTTGCTCTGCGTGCAAGCTTTATCGCTTGCGGTATTCTTCTGACATCATTTGACATCAAGATTATGTTACCGGTTTCTGTTGCAAGTGCAGAGCCAGAAACACCCATAGAGATACCAATATCTGCTGTAGCTAAAGCTGGTGCATCATTCAACCCGTCCCCTACCATGCACGTTGGTCCTTCTCTCTTGAACTCTTTGATGATTTCGGATTTACCTTCTGGAAGAAGCTCTGCTCGAACAATATCAATGGCATTCCCTATCTGTGGTTCATATGACATTTTAAAGTTTTCGTTAATGGGATTTACGAAGTTTCAAGAGAAGCATCACACTCATAATAGAAGATTGCTCACCTGTTCTTGAGCATGCATTGCTGCAGCTTGATTATCTCCAGTCAGCATTGCAGTCTTAATCCCCAAAGATTTCAGTTCTTTCATCGCTTGAACTACACCAGATCGACAAGCATCTGAGAGATTGAAAACTCCAGCAAGTATTTCTCCAACATAGACATATCCAACAGTCTTGCCTCCTTTGGTATCCACATCAATACCTGGAACTGTATACATACATCAAAAGCAAAAAAAAAAAAAAAAAAAGAAGAGATCAGAGAATTAGATAAATCTAAAAACCTCAATGTGATAATTTGATATGCACCTGATGAACACCCAGCTCTGGAAGCAATCCTTTTGTTCCCGATATAGACTTCCTTGCCATCAATCTTCCCATATATTCCTTCCCCTGGAAAGTTCTGGTAATCCTCGACAGCTTCAGGCTTAGGTTCAACAGAGACGGTTTTTGCATAGTCCACAAGTGCAGCAGCCATTGGATGGCTTGACTTGCTCTCTGTGCTTGATACCCTGACAGAAGTCATATTTCACATTTTGAGAAAAATTTACAGAGCCATAAGTGTCTTTATTTAATAAACTGGTTAGAAGAGATGTTTCACCAGTATAGCAAGCTGTGTAGGCTTATATCTCTGGAAAGTGACTGGAATTCCATGACAATGAACTCGCCTCTAGTTATTGTTCCGGTTTTATCAAAAGCAACGATCTTTATCTTGGCTAAGGTCTCAAGATAATCAGCTCCTTTGATGAGAAGTCCTGATGTGGCTGCCTTAGTGAGTGCACAGAAAGTGGCTACTGGTGTGGAGAGGATAAGCCCACAAGGACAAGCACTTACTAACACAACTAGTGCTAAGTGTAACCAATGTTGCGGGTTGTGAACCTTCAGTGCGAACGGAATGGCCGCAAAACAGATTGATATGAGAATGATAGCTGTATATAAACAATAGCAATTGAGGACTCAACCAAGAGAAGAAAAGAGATGTAATGAAGCTGAAATCAGTTGCTGATACCTGGAGTATAGTACTTGGAACATTTGTCTATAAATCTCTGAGTTTCGGTTTTGCTGTTCTGAGCGTCTTCTACAAGCTTTGCCATCTTCGCAACCACACAATCCTCAGCTAGAGCAGTGGTTTTCACAGTTATGTAACCTTGAAAAACACAGAGGAAAGATCAAACCTTGAAAGTAAAACAGAGGAATAGTTCATATTTAGATATGAAGTGCAACGATTAAGCCTTATTATACCATTTAGATTGATGGTTCCAGCCCAAATCGTTGAATCTCTCAGTTTAGGCACGGGGAATGCTTCGCCGGTCAAGGTTTTCTCATCAACTTCACAGTTTCCATCCACAACAACTCCATCAATTGGTATGGTTTCACCAGCTTTGACTGCTATAACTGTGTTGAGCTTAAGCTCATCCACTTCAACTTCTTCACCAGTCTCTGCAATCACTGCCTTTTGTGGAGCTAAACTCATCAGAGACTGCATCACTGCACTTGCCTGAAATGTAAAAAACTAATTTAGCAACCACAAAATCTTTGATACAATTGAATCAAAAGAGATGGAAAAAGGTGGAAAACCTTATAGCTAGCCCTTGTTTGGAGCCATTCGGCGATTGTGAACAAGAAGACAACTACAGCAGCTTCTGTGTAATCTCGCATACCGATTGTTGCCCCCACTGATTCAAACAACGGAAGAGCATTAGCTATATATAAGTTCACAAGGACCATTCAAGATTATTTGATCTTTTTCTTAACATTACCGGTTATGATAACAAGAATGTTGATGTCGATTTTAAACCTTGTAAGGGAAGCTATAGCTTTGGCGAGTATAGGATAAATTCCAGCGAAAACAGCTGCAACAGCGAGCCAACGGAACGGAGAGTACACATATTTGAGGAAGGAGAGGAGGAGAAGTAGACCGGAAACCACCGCAAAAGGACTTGGCCATTTGTTCTTGAAGTTGGTTTCTCCGGTTACCCTCACATTTGCTTCTAACTGCGCTTGGTTTAGTGCTTTTACTGCAACCACAGCAATTTATTAATAACATCTCTATATGCTAATATATTTTTGGTTGTCTGCTAAATTCCACCGCTAAACTAAATGAGTCAATGGAAAAAAAGAGGATAAAATAGTAAAAGATAAAGTTATAACTTCCTTTTTCTTTTACATATATAATTTGTTTGAATAGACATAAATAGTGATAGATATAAAGGAAAAGTTATACATGTTAATCATGTGATGGAAGATGCGTTACGGAGTCAAAACAAAAAACATATAATATCTTCAAGTGTTTACGTAAACTGCTTTTTTAATGTTTAGTTTCACAACTTTTTTTTTTTGTTAACTTAATTCATTCGATATATATAGTTTCACAACCTTGGTAAAACTATTTCTTTATTGAAATATCAATAGATTTACTTATAATAAGCTTCCCTCTTATTATATTTAAATCAAGGGAACGACGAATTTTTAATTTTTATTATAAATTTTCGACATTTTTTAGTAGGTGAAAAACAGTACTAATTGGATAAGAAATGTAAATATACATTAAATATAAATATATTGGCATATATAAATGAAGCGTTGAATGACAAGTGTACTACTCAGTAGAATCGCGTAATTTAACGTCTGAAAATGACGTTTGCGTTTTGACTCCGCGATACAGAAGCCATTAAATTGTGAAATGGATAGGTACTTTATTAAATTAGCCACAGAGAAAGAAACTAAAAAATGTTAGAAGCTTTACCGATTTGGAACTGAGAGATGAGGAGAGTATCGTGAACGACGATGACGGTCCTTGACGGCACGATGACGGAATATTCCTTAACTCCGTTCAATGTGTTGAGGATGTTTTCGATCAATGGAACTTCTGATGTACAACAGATTCCCAGAACATCGAAGTAACTCTTCGTCATCTTCTTCTCGTTCTTCGACGCCATTTTTTTAGTTTTTCAATTCTGAGAAAATAAGACGCAAACCCAAAAATCAACAAGGAAGATGGAGATTATGTATGAATCTTAGTTCTGGGTTTTCTGTTTATTCGTCGAACACGACGAATTCAGGGAACAGAAGCAATAGAATTGAAGGATGCACGTAACTTGGTTGGTGAAATGTCTAAAAGAAGATGAGTAAACTCTAAACTTGGCTAAAAACTAAGGAACAAATTTCGGGCATGGCTATTGAGTTGTCTTTTTAAGACTCTGATATTCAAAAAAGGAAATTTTAAGCGTTACAACTTAACAAAAATCTTCATTGAGGAGCTCAAGAAATTACAAGAAAAAAAACTATATGTAAATGTTTCGAATTGGGTAATGCAGAGGAAGACAAAGGAACAGTCACGAAAACAATGCGAGGGAGAAGAGAGAGGAAGAGAGCGTTTCGAAACCGTTCATGAAATTTATGTGAAGTAGACATAAGAAGAATACCGGAGATAAAGACAGAGCTAGCAATCGACAGAGAACAATGACTGTACCGGTTTGGTTCGGTTTAGATACTTTGATAGTTAGTTGAAGAGAGAAGAGATTGTGATGATGATGATTTGAAGGTGAAAGAGGCTATTGCTTTATATAGGCAAATGTGTAGAGTGGTGGGGTTTATGATCATTGGTTCGTTTGGTTAACTCTCTTACCATAATTATATTCTTTCCAAATTCAATTTTTAATTTGTGATTAATTTATTATCTGAATTCCATTTGTACTCTGGTAGGCTGCTTCTTTCAGTTTCCTATTCTCTCTAATGTTCCCATGCATTTTTATTTTATTTTATTTTTTGCAAGTATATCTACTTGAGTGATTTTTTTAGCATTTTTGTGTTTCATAAAAGTGATATTATGTGTGATAATCCAAAATTTAATTAATGTACATGCACCCAAAATAAGTTTTTTATATTTGATGTAAAAGGAATATTAAAAGTAAAATTCGATTTTATCCTGAAATAAAATATGATTTCAGATTTGGACTTTTAAAAGTTGTTTATATTGGTTAAACATTAAAAGAGCTTCCATTTCATTGATACCAGAATATAAATTGACGTATTTTTTTAATATTAAATTTGACTATTAATGTATGGAAAGATGAATTTGCGTTTCATAAATTTTTTATGCAGAAACCATCCATATATATATATATATATATATTGTTAATTTGCTTGAATATATTTGCAAAGGGAACAAAAAAAAAGTTAAGTTGAATGAACATGATTTTATTCCGAAAAGCTAAAATAGATTTGACTTGAATATTTATGGCAATAGTATAATATTTTTGTTAATATGGTAAATTGGTAATTTATTAATAGAATTGTATACCAAGATAAAACTATAATATAAAGATTAGAAATTTAAAACTATATGTATATATGTGTGTATACTTCTATATTTACCGCGAAAATAAATATATGTGTATGTAGTTTGAGAAAATACTGAGATACTCTTAAGAAACAGTTGGAAAACAGGAAGAGAAGAGAACTAGTTCGAGAAGTCAGGAATTTAGGTATATTATTTATTTGGAATATATTTCTTGTTTGTACATTTTTATCTTGATTTAGAACAAAATATTGTTAAAAAATGTTAGGGGAAGAGGTAAAAATCTTGTAGGTGAAAAAGACGAGAACAAAGTTGTACTACAAAACATAGCTAAGAATCCAGAGTCTTGTCTACATGGAATCCATATGTGATTCTTTATTCTCAAATCTCAAGAATATAAATATTTTACATATATGTATTTTGCCTAACTTTCATATGCTACATTCTACTTCTCGAAACAGTCCTCGTCGTCGTCATTGAGCAACCATCAGCCGGTTAACTTTTATATTTTCCGGTGGGCCAAATGTAACCAAATCATACTCAAATAATAAACTCAGTACAATATTCTCCAAAAGAGAGAAAAAAAGAAAAACTAACATAAGGATTCCTCTGATTCCTGACAAAATTTAGAATTCTCCCTATGTTGTTTGTCTCTATCTAATATATTTCTTTTTATTTTATGCTTGCGACTCATTTATAATTTCTATTTGTTTTTAAAAATATGTGAAGTGGTAGAGAATATTTATGGTCAAGTGTTTATATTATAGTTGTTCCTATCAAAATTCTGTGTCTAACAAATTGAGAAGTGTGTATATTTGTGTGATATAGTTTGGGATATGGTAAAAATTGAGGTACTTATTGAATTTTGTATATCTAATTGTTGAAAAAATGTAAAGTTTTCAAAGTAGTTATTTTATTTCTATAAAAATTTTATGTATTGGTTGAAAGTTTCTATGACTCAATTAATGGTTCTAAAAATAAAATTTTGATCTTTTTTCGTTATAGATAAAAGATTTAAAATTTTTTTAATAAATGAGTTTTATACTATGAATTAGATCTTGTTGATCCAATTGTTAAATAAATGATGTATTCTCGCAAGTCTTAACCGACGATTGCCTAGCTCAATGTGAGTAAAAAGCTCTTCAATAATTCTTAGTATAAAAATACCTTTTTGTTGCCCTTTAAAAATAAATGTTCCTTCAAGTTATCGTAAGAGTACAACTTGCAGAGCCATCAACACAAACAAAATTAGTATTCGTATTTTATTTTCGTCGTATTAGGACGATAGTCATCATTATAATCTTTGATAAATAGATTAAGTTAATTATCTTCATTAATATTTTTAAGAAAAACAAATTACAGTAAAGCTGTCGAAGTGCGGCATTTCCCACCAAATCTTCCATTATTGGCTTTTACTGTCATTATTAAGACTTTCATAGATAGTCTTCCATTTTTTACTTTTTGTGTTTGTCGACTCTCCTCAAAAGTTTTCCCAACTCATACTCACTTTGTCTAGTCTCTTGAGAAAAAAAACATATTCACCTTATTTGTTTTTCAGTTTATACAACTTAGCTCATGAATTGTTACCTTTTTTTATTACTTTAAGTCAGATTCACAAAGTAATCTACAATTTTCAACAAGAAAAAAATAATTTTGGTTAAATATTCACGTCTACAACAAAACCGATACTATAACATATATGTCTAAAGTTTATGATCCAAAAATAATGTCTCTTAGTAAAAACAAGAAAAAATAATAATAATAATAGAAAATCGAATTTGAACTCTTCACCTAATGATATATAACTTAACGTTATTACACTAAATAATATGACTAATACCTCTAAATTATCTAAAATATTCGGCTCCTAAATCTTTTGTTTTATCAGTTTTATAGATCAGGCTAGCTCTATCTAGTATTTACAACGTTGTCTACTAAAATTCGACTTCGAATAATCATATACTTTCAAATTAGGTTTTATTGATTCAATTGTTTGAAAGACAAAAAATGTTTTTTAAGCACCACTTTTAATGGTTTTGAATCATTTGCATATATGGCTTCATATCTCTAGGTTGATTTTCTGTTTGTGCTCTCTTTTCTCATTATTTGGTTGTTTCTAACCCTTGAATTTCTAAAGACTTCTTTATCAAAAAAAAATTACTTTATCAAAAAAAGAATTTCTAAAGACTTATCAACTAATGCTACACACTCAACATAAAATTTACTGGCTCATGGATATTATATTATTGTCCATGCATCCAAAGCCTTCTAAATTCTTAGAAAGGCAAGTGCCTTAAGCCACATCTTTTGTAAACATAAAGGCCATATTTCTATATAAGTTGATAGTTGGTCAAATTTTTATTCGATCCACCAATATAATAAATTGAAATTCTGATTTATTTGGACTCAATATTTTTTAATGAATACAACTAAAAGAATCAAGATATTTACTAATGTACACTAATATGCACGTATGAAGGATGTTATATATGAAGTTAACTATTTTGGTGATAAAAATGAATTATTTAGATTTATCAAACATTTTAAAATCACATATTCTTACCAATATCGTAAAACATTATATAAACAAACATATGTTTTGGTAATGTAAAAGATGATCGCAAACTAGGCTTTCTAGTTTGAAATTTGTCTTAGCCTCTATTAATTTAGGATATTTTTATATCTAATACTTCTTGGAAACCATAGTTTTCATTTGATTTGCTATCTTTCTAAAACATTTACAACAAAATGTATATACATATTTTTTATTTTTTTCAGACAGAACTTGTAACATTTCTGATGTTCATATTAAAAGAAACTAAAACGTTTAGGGCCTAAAACTTAAAACAAAATTAATCATCAAAATAAAATCTAAATAAACTTCACAGAATAAACATATAAAAAAGGCTCATGAGACATGACTCTGTTAGCACCTTCCATTGTACAACCAAAGTTTTTTTGTTTCCTAATGGTCAAAAAGCCTAACCTTTTTCTTTAGACACAATTTCACATTTTCTCTTTTAGCTATGAACTTATTTATGTGTCGAGAGATCTTAAAGACTAAGAATAAAATTTGCAAATAAAAGAGACTACAAATAATTTAGGCAGCACAACTCTCTCCACTATCTTTTAAAAGGTTTTCAAGTAGTGGAGGAATCTCCCAATGTCTCAAAACCAAACAAAACAATTTACTTTGCTTTTGTTATAAAAACTATATATATCAAAGTGAAAAAGCAAACGTAAATGAGCCAAGCACTAAATAGATATTATAAAAAAATACATAAAACATGTCTAGTGGGAAAAGGAATATAATTGAAATATTGAATTGCAATGATCATAGATATCAAACCTTCTTTTGTGTTTCGATAAGCTATGCTACTTATATTTGTTCTACCACCTGATACCTTTAAATATTAGTTCCCGAAACTTCGGAACTTTTCGTTGAATAGTGACTTTACTTTTCCCCCTACTAAAATATATTATATATATTGTTTTTATAATTAAAGATTATCAACGATTTTTTTGGTACGAATCAATCTGAAATAAACTACAACGAAACATATTTATGCATACTAGCAAATTTATAAATACTTTTTTTTGTTAATTAAATTTATGAATTCTTGACTGAATTTGTTTCTTGGTTTCTCATTTGATAAAAATTGTACTACCTATAGTTTTTGTCTTCCTTAAAATCTATAAATCTATTTGAGATTGAAGTTATGCCTTAAGTTACCTCGATAGAGTTTTTTTGGTTTTTTATAGCCTTAGTTTTCGAATATGAATTATATAATATAGTGGTGGATATATATTAGTGATGCACTTATATGGGGGTCTATATGGATTATAAAATGTTGATAGATACGTATTATTGATGAATAAATATTGCAAATTTTGACAAAAACTAGTAAAGTAGATATGAAATGGTCCAAAAATTCATATGCTCGAGCTTTTACGAAAGAGTTAATTCTAGTAAATATTCCTCAAATATTCTCCTTATCTTTTGTTCTAACCAATGAGCTAGGGCTCTATGGAATTTAAGTTTGAAAGAAATAATATTTGTATAAAAAAATGAGGAGACCAGAAACATTTGTGGATGTTTGATAGACTCTCACGATCCATTGCTTATTCTTGAATAGACATAATCAATCATCTTTTTTCGCATGATTTGTTGTCTAATAACTCAGATAAGAAAATTGATAAAATTAGAAAACGCACGATTTAAGGAAAAAAAAAGATAAAGCAAATTACAAAGTGTGTAATCAGCAGAAGTCGTAATAATGGAACACAATGAGCTTAGTGGACATACGTCAGCAACCCACAATAGCAATAATAGCAAGGGTCAAATTTTAACCAGTTAAGCTAATAATTACATAAACATATAGAGATATACTTCTCTTTAGTACCATATTGTTCATTGTCCCATGCGATTATTTTGTCTTTTTTGACAAATTTGGCAACCACAATATTTATTACAAGCCATTTAGATAAGGTTTTGGTGGAATTCACATTAATTATACATTTGCTTAACATTAGCAATATTCGTTACTAATTGGATCAATATAATCAATCATATCTTTTTTTTTTCAAAGGAAATTCATTTCATTAAAATACAAGCAGAGTCTAAACAACATTGTTCAAAATAAAAACTTTCATAACAGATTTAGCAGCACCATCTGCCAAAATATTTGCCGATCTAGGAACGAAAGTAAACAAAACTGATAAGAAAAGAGGGAGAAAATTGGCAAGATTACATTGGACGTCATAGATCTTCAAGATTATCAAACCTTTTGTGATGACGTTGATTAAGATTTGAGAATCGGATTTGACTTCTATATGAGAGAAACCAAGAGCAGCCACTCTCTAAAGCCCCGATTTAATGGCCAGAGCCTCCGCCATAAGAGGAGATCCAACCGATTGGAAGATTTTAGTGAAGCTCTCCATTTAGCAATTCTCCTTCGTGAAAATACTCTACAATTAGTTTACCGCTATGCCATGAAGCATCCGAGAAGAGAATAGTTGAATTAGGATCGAGTTTAATAAAAGGGATGGGAACGATACGCATTGGATGGGAAATTTGATTTTGAGTTTCGATCCATTCTTTCACCGCTTGAATAGCCGATACGGTGGTCTCCGAATTACTTTATTAAAGACCAGATTATTTCTAGCTTTCCAATCAATCATATCTATCCTATAAATTTTCTTTAATATTTGTAATGGAGCACTTCATTCGCTCCTTTTTTTTCTTTTTTTTTTCTCATTTCTATTTTTTACCTATCTAAATTTTTTTTGGTTTGTAGATGTTGACATGGTATATTTTTGCTCTTCTTCTTTATGTAATTGATATAATGAATTGATTCGACGAAAAAAATAGAAAATAGTATAAATCTTAATTTTTACACCAAGAAAAATTATCTACTTCCCTTTACATTCCTGAATCATGTATGAAAATTATTATATATTATTAGGGTTTAGAGTTTTCCAAAATAAAATACAAAAAACATTATTACAGATAAATTATTCTTGTAGTTTTCGTTTTCTATAAACTTTTTTTTTTAGATATTAGTTTTTAGGATATTTATGTTTTCCACCGATTTTGATAATTCATTATTGTAAAATTTCATAGAGTATGTTCTTTCTAATGTAGAAAATAAAATTACTCTTCGGATTACTCATCACTCACTACATTTCCGATGAATTTATACCTTAAAGATAAAACCTAATAGTTTTAATACTATACCACTCTTATGATTCGGCTTGTATCGGTTGAAGGCAAGTAAACAAAAGTAGGAGTGATGAAGTAATATGTGATTCTAATTGATTAACAAAAGAAGTACTGTTTATTTGATATCATTTATTAAGAATATACGAGGAATATTCGGTTTGAAAATCCATATCAACAAGTCACAATCAGTCGAGTAAAAGTTTTTTTTTCATATTTCTAAAATATTTTCAAGAGCCCTTTCTCTACCAATATTATGTCGTAAAAAGTCAAAAATAATAATTACTTGCTGTAAATTAACTTACTTAATAAGACAAATCTATTGTAAGAACAAATCCATTAAGAAAATGTATTGATGTGGAATTGAAGACAATAATAGTAAGTGCATTGTGATTGCAAATGACTCAGAAGCCAATAATATCATATGTCTATTGAAATATGGATTCCAAAGGGATTCTTATTAAACACCATAAGAAAACGAATCTAAATATCATATATAAAAAATACCTTTAAAAAGATGTCTACCTAAGTCTTCAAATTAAAATATTCCATTAACTATATATATATATATATATATATATTCTTAGAATACAAAAATTAAAATAAAATAATTTCAATCGTAACATGGATATTATATATAGTAAACTATTTGAATTTATGATATTTTAATTATCAAATTGAGATATTAACTACTATATAATTAAGTTAATGTTATTAGTTATTTTAAAAATTGTTCGACTTAAGAAAGAAAAAAAAATTGGTCCACTTTACCAAACTCTACATGCTCCAACTACTAATTCATGCATTTAAATTTTGATTCCATCTTCCTACATGTAATAGAAGATTTTAGAAATAATTTGAGTTTGGACTATGGATCGGATCTTATTGATCTAGTTAATAAAAAGAGTCTTTCGACTTTAATATGTATTTCTTTTTGTAAGTGACATTTAGTCTAGTAGTATGTGGTAAGTATACTAAAAGTAGATGTATTTGTATATCTAGAGATCGAAATCCACTGTTTATATTATGTAGAAATTTGGTTAATGGGCGGTTGTTGACGAAAAAAAGAATATGCTTTTTTTTGTTTCAATTATACTAAAATTTATTTATTAAATTTTAAGTCGTCCACGTTAGAGCTAGAAAAATATTCCTTAATGAATTATTGATCTTAAGAGATTCTAGATCGTCTTCTCTCTTAAAATGAGCCATAAATATATTTATGAAACCAATACACCGGTTCCAATTTGATGTATTTTATTTTTCGTTGTTGCAATCAAATTATAAAAGGGACCCAAATTCACATATATTCTTATGATTGGTGGTGACAATTCATATTAGTCAAACGCTAAATGTGACACTCACTGTAGGATATAAAGTAACGTGGGCTTAAAACACTCGTCAAAGACACACTAATTTTGTGATAGGTCCCTGCTTATATATATGTGACCCATCGATTTATCCACTGGTCATATACACAATTACACATTGCTTTTTTTTTTTATTATTATCATAATTCTACAAAAAAAAAACAAAAAAAATTACCGAATGATTTTAGACGGAATTTGAGTTTTAGAAGGAATTTTTTTTCTTGCATGTTGTAAAGCTATTCACATTTCATATGCTAATTTGAATATCCTTCAGATTAATGTGACTAAAAATAAATAAATAAATATATTCTCTAGTGTATTCAGCTAGAAAAACAAATTAATATGTATTTATAGTTTAATGTTACTAGTAACACGATTTCGAAATTCGGTTTACATCAAATGTTAAATATATACACATGTGACATGTATATACATAGAAGTATAGAACCCTCTAAATCAGAAGAAGGTTTTCTACCCTTGTTGATTTTCCTTAGTACAAACGAAATTCGGTTCACATCAGAGGTTAAATATCACTGGTATATATACATAGGACCCTCTGAATCAGAAGAAGGTTTCTACTCTTGTTGATTTTCCGTTGTGCCAGGACGACAACTGGAGCAACAAGTCTTTTTACTTGTCTCCTCACTCTTCTACAACAAGCCCACTTCTAGATCATTTTCTTCATTCTCCTCAAGCTTCACAGGAGAAGGAGGAGAAGAAGGAGAAGCACGATAACATGTAGATGTGGCTTCACACTCGTCACGTAGAAGCATCATACTATTGAGTATCACAAGCAAACAAGTTCCTGCATCTGCAAGAACAGCTGCCAAAACCAGAGGATAACCTGCAAAACCAAGCACCATGATTGCGCCTTTTATGCTCACTGACAGAACCACATTCTCAGTCACTTTCCTATGACTTCTCCTCGCTAGTCGCATTCCTTCCGGGATCTTTCTTATGTCGTTTGACATAAGAATGATATCTCCTGTCTCTGTTGCAAGTGCTGAACCTGATATTCCCATAGAAATACCAATGTCTGCTTTAGCTAAGGCTCGTGCATCGTTAAGCCCGTCTCCTACCATCATTGTTGGCCCTTGGCTCTTGAACTCATCAATGATTCTTGCTTTATCTTGTGGAAGAAGTTCAGCGTGAACAATATCTAAAGCATGCCCTAGCTGTGATATTTATGATTTTCTGATTATATGACTAACAAAATAGAAATAGGGGAATAATAAAATGACTCTGCTTCACCTGTTGTTGAATAGACATGGCTGCATCTCGGTTATCTCCTGTGAGCATAACAGTTTTGATTCCTAAAGACTTGAGCTCCTTTAGTGCTTGAGCAACCCCATATCGACAACCGTCCAAAAGATTGAAACTTCCGGCTAGTTTTTCTCCAATGTAAATGCAACCAATGGTCTTACCAACTTCATATTAGCCTCAATATCCGGAACTTTATGTAACATCCACAAAAAAAAAGAATTTGCAAAGGTTAGATAGATAAAGAACAAGAACAAGAACACCACTTAAGCTGCTTGGAAGAAAAATGTAACTTCCATTTCAAAGTTTTGAGACCTGCTAAGCATCCAGCTCTCTTTGCAATTCTTTTGTTTCCAATGTAGACATCTTGATCGTCTATTTTCCCATAAACTCCTTCTCCTGGAAAGTTCTAAAAGTTCTCCACAAAATCAGGCTTAGGCTCAACAGAAATCGATCTTGCATAGTCAATAAGTGCTGCTGCCATTGGATGGCTTGACTTGCTCTCAATGCTCGAGACCCTGTGATAATATCTCAAAAATCTGTATGCTTCCATTTCATAGCACGGATTAAAATATGCTCAATGCAGTGAGAAACTTACATACATTACTTACCAGTAAAGCAAGTTGTGTAGATTAATATTGTAAGAGAGAGACCTAAAATCTGAGACCATGAACTCAGCCTTTGTAATAGTTCCTGTTTTGTCAAAAGCAGCAGTCTTGATCTTTGCCAGGGTCTCTAAACTATCACCAGTCTTGATCAGAAACCCGAACGTGGCTGCCTTAGTGAGAGCACAAAAGGTGGCGACGGGTGTAGATAGAATAAGACCACACGGACAACCACTTACTAACACTACGAGTGCTAAGTGAAACTACAGGCTGAGATTATGAACCTTTAACAAAGCTGGAATTACCGCAAAACATGCTGCTAACACGACAACAGCTGAACAAACAACAATGAAAAATGAGATCAAATTTCATTCTCCTCTACTAGATTGTGATTGTGATCTATGAAACTCATCACATCATTCTCATGACCTGGAGCGTAGTAGCGAGGATTAGTGGCTCTGAGCTAAAGCCCATAAAGCATGAGCTTTAGGCGCCAAAATCTGTACAAACTTTTAGGGGCATCATGTTTGAGGTTTTGTTGTATGGTAGTAGTAGTATATTGTTGGTTTGGCTTGAGAAAATTGGTTCAGCTCTCTTAAAGTTCTGTTTTATTTTATAAAAAATTTATTTGTTTTAGGTATAAAATAAGTTTGGGCCGGCCTTGTAGCGAGAACATTTGTCTATAAACCTTTGAGTTTTGGTTTGGCTTTTCTGTGCTTCTTCCACAAGTTTAGTCATTTTAGCAACCACACAGTCTCGAGCTAGAGCTGTAGTTTTCACCTTTACATAACCTTGAGATACACAAATTGTGGTAATGAGCTGCAAAATTAGGATCATATTATATATAGGATGATCAAGTTAAAGATTCTGCTTCGTACCATTAAGATTTATGGTTGCAGCCAAAACAGTTGACTCTCTTTGTTTTGAGACAGGGAATGACTCTCCTGTCAATGTTTTCTCATCCACATCATAGCTTCCATCAACCACAACTCCATCAATCGGTATGCTTTCTCCAGCTTTAACTGAAACAATTGTATTGATTCCAACCTTATCTACATTGACTACTAGTCCAGTTTCCACTATGACTGCCTGCCTTGGAGCTAAGCTCATTACTGATGTCATCACTGTGCTTGCCTGAAAAAAGCTGTTACTTCAGAACAATCATCAATTGATAGATGTAAAATTAATGCTTGTAAGGAGCATAGAGTAACTCTACACAAACTAACCTTATGAGCAGCACTTGACTCAAGCCAATCTGCAACTGAGAATAAAAATACAATTGTGGCAGCTTCTGTGTAATCCTGCATACATACCGTTGCAATCACTGTTAAGAAGAAACAAACTTTGATTTATTAGTTCACCAAATAACCTCTCCTACACAGAGTTTTGATATGATGTCTCAAGAAATAGTTTATCTTTCTACCAGCAACTAAAGTGAGAGCATTGATGTCAACCCTGAGCCTTGTAACTGAAGCTACAATAGCAAGCCATTTAAGCGGGCTATAGAAGTATTTGAAGATGGAGACACCAAGCAATACACCAGAAATCACTGCAAAAGGACTTGGCCATTGAGTATTCAAGCTTGTCTCTCCATATGGTCTCACACTTGCTTCTAGTCTTGCTTGATTCAAAGCCTTAGCTGTCAAAAAAATCAATTTCATACCGTAAATAAATAAATAAAAAGCCAAAAGAAAAAGTTCACAATTTGAAACCCCCAAAAACTTCAATCACATAACCCCAAAAAAAAACAAAAGTTTGACTTTAGTTAGGAAAAATCAAATTTTGGACCCAGCCTTTTACTAGGACCGGTATTTGTAAACAAGTCAACAGCAATGAGGAAAAAAAAGGATGAAATTTTTTTGTGTTATTTTACCGATTTGAAGTGAAGAAATCAAAAAGGCATCGTGGACAACGATGACGGTTCTAGAAGGGACGATGACGGAGAATTCATTGACGCCATTAAGTGGACGGAGAACATCTCCAACAAGAGAAACCTCCGATGAACAACAGATTCCAACCACGTCGAAGTAGCTCGTCTGTAAATTCTTTTTCGTCGTCTCTTCACTTTCTGCCATCGCTGTTTGAATGGTATTCCACAGAGGAAATCGTGGAGATATGAAGTGATGGAGTCGGAAGGAAATAATTCTAATTTTTATAATCAGTAGAGTCTCTACAAGGAAAAATAGTTTTGTGGGTCGATAAAATGTTATTTTCGAATGTCAATGCTCTTGAGTCTTGACATTGTATAGACAATTAAATAACTTTCTATAATTAAAATATCATAAAGATTTTTATTACATCAAAAGAATTCGTCAAAAAACCATAACAAAGTATTTCCCATATTATTTTGATTTATGTTGTAGAAAAATATTTTTGGTTTTTGATTGTATTTTCATTATTAGGTATTTATCATTTCCATTCATGAACATATTGTGACACTTAACTGTAATAGTTATTTCTTCACATGTATTATAACTTCTATAATAAAATTCTATTCATTTTTATACAACGTTACCAATTATAAAATAAAATTTGGTAAGATACTAAGATATATCCATCAATAATTTTGACATTTCATATTTGATTAAATTATTCCGGTTTCAAATGGAGCGTATTGGGGCCATAAATAGGTTTCACATAATGCCCAATGAAATAGCTTTAGGCCCTTAACGATATCTAAATGGCAGTTTCGTGATTAAGTAAAATATTAAAGGGTAACATGAGAAAACCCCACAACCGAGGGCCGAGGCATTCATCCAATTATTTATAGTCGTTGGTCCCATTCTCTGACCTAAACTGCTCGAATTTACCAAATTACCCACGACTGAGTCTAACATTTTATAATTATCATGAAACAAATCAAATTTCTTTTTAGTCCTTTTCCTAATTTATGATTCACCTCTGCATAAGACAAAACCAAATCCTTCTTGGTAGGTCCAGACTTCACACTAGATTCATGAGAACTGAATCATTTATTATTTATTATCTTATCTGAATATCTGTCACTAAACTAAATCATTTCCGTATACAAATAAATACATCTTTCAGTTTTCATTTTCAAGCCTCAACCCCATATTTAAAAATAGAGCTTATTATTAAAAAATGCCAAGAATTTTAGTTACTATATTTGGATTAAGAGAGTCCTTTTTATTTGTTTCTATTTTGAAAGTTATGAAGTAATCAAGTAAACAAAAGTTGTGTGACGTAACGTCTTTAGTTAGAAGTGTTGTTAGATGCACAAAACAAAACCGCATGTCCTGACGCCATAATGAGACACTAAAAGTACAATAACAACGCAAAACAAAACACCATTGACTCATTTAGACTTCTGTCCAAAACCAATAACATTGAGACTTGAAACTTATTAACCAATGAACATTGAGTGCATAAAGAATTAACCAATGTAAGGGCAGTGGCAAAATAGAAAATAGATGTAAAAACCAAGGGTAATGATAACAGTAACTCATAATCCGTACTTTCATGTTTCACTTACGATTTTTTAATATTTCTGTCTTCTTCGGCTACTTCACTCAACGCTCATTATTTAGGTTTGGACATAATAACCGAAACAAAAAAACTAAATCGAATCGATTTGAAATTTTTGGTTTGATTTGGTTTTGATTCCAAAAATAGAACCGTTCGGTTTCAATTTTTAGGTAATTTCAATTCTCGGTTTAATTCGGTTTTGATTTCTAAAAAGAACTGTTATGTTCTAATTTTTAAGTAATTTCGGTTTTTGCTTTGGTTCGATTCCAAGAACCGAAAGTTATCAAATAGAAACCGAAACTATTTAGTACTAAAATATTTTGGTTACAACTAATCATATTTTTTTAGATATTTGGTTATTTTTGATTACTTTTCTGAAAAAGTAATCATTCGGAACCGAACCAATATTATTTTGAGATTCATTCGGTTCTACTTTTTGGAATCGGAACCAAACTAAAACCAAACCGAATTTTAATATATACGTATTGATTACCACATTTCTAGAACTAAAAAAACCGAACCGAATCGAAAAACCTAAGCAAATTCTACTCACAAATGATTTGACCGTTGTTTCCTTCACTTTAACACCTCTCTCCTCCAGTCCTCCTTCACGCTCCACTGTTTCTTTTGGCTTCAAAGGTTTTTGTCTTCTCTGTCTGTCTCTTTCTTCCAAAAATCTTAACCTTTTTCTGATTCGGGTCCCTCGCTTCTTTGATTTACTTTTTTTTTTTTTATGAAGAAAGTGTAAACAAATGTGCAAAGGATTCTTAGATTCTCTACTTATTTACTTCCTTTTTCCTTTCTTTCAAGACTCATGACGCATAAGATAGTTTAAGAGTTCTTGTCTTCTAGATTGATTATTTTGGGTCTGACTGTTGATAATCTCCATTGAGAGGAGTATCGACATAGCTCACGAACCACGAATTAAGACAGGAAAAGAGTGTTATTTCTTTCAAATAAAGCCAAAACTAAAGAATTTGAGACAAAGAGAAACGTTTTGTCTCTCTATTAATCAATGCTATGTTGTTCTTTTTTCAGCTGTTTCAAGCGTTTAATTATGTACATGTTAAAAATCTGATATCTTGTTCTTAGTTCTGCAGTTTCTCCAACATTTATTGTATGTCTTGAGCTTTGTTGTTGAAGCTAAGAAAAGAAATTAGAGAGATATGGGATGTTCTCATTCAAGGTTAGACGACGATGAAGCTGTTCAGATCTGCAAAGACAGGAAACGTTTCATCAAACAAGCAGTTGAACATAGGACTGATTTTGCTTCCGGTCACATTGCTTATATCCAGTCTCTGAGAAACGTTTCAGATGCTCTCCGCGAATATATAGAAGGAGACGAGCCACACGTGTTCTTGGTAGACACATTCGTTACTCCAGTGAAGAGAAAGAGCAATCCAGACGGCTTCATTGAGATACCTCCTTCTTCAAAAGTGATTCAGAGCAAGGCAGAGTCAAATTTGAATGCCAATTACTTGATGGCTACTGGAAGCAGTTCGGTTCGGGTTGCAGAAAAGCCTCCTAGTTCACCTGAGATTTTCCCGGTTGAGACTTATGGAGAAGATAGTCTCTTTGGAATGAACATGAACATGATGAACTCATTTGAGCAAAGTTCTGACCTAGGCAGTCAGGACATACCGCCTCCTTCTCCACAGAACTCTCAATGGGATTTCTTTTGGAATCCATTCTCGTCACTGGATTATTACGGATACAGTCATGATAACCGGGGTGGTATGGATGATGAAATGAAACGGCTGAGGCGAGTTCGGGAGGAAGAAGGGATTCCAGAACTCGAAGAAGATGAAAATGTAAAGTTTGAGGATCACCACAACATGAAAGAAGCAGAAAATTGTAGTGGAGGTAAAATGTATCAAGAAGATAAAGTAGAAGATGTTAATGAGGAGTTCACAAACAGTGGATGTGAAACTGAGAATGAGAGGAAGATGAACTGTATTGGAACTCAAGAACGACAATGCGTTGAGGGGTCCAAAGGAGAAACTACAGGGGATGTTGTTGGGGTTGGAGTTACAACAGATGATGCAAAAGAAGAGACACATGGTTTTACTGTGTACTTGAATCGAAGGCCAACAAGCATGGCAGAAGTCATTAAAGATCTTGAAGATCAGTTTGAGAATATTGGTGTTGCTGGTAAAGAAATCTCAGGTCTGCTGGAAGCTAGTAGAGCTCAATACACATCTTCCAATGAACACAGTGGTAAGTTTGTAATCTTCGTTGTTTCTGAATATATATAACATAGAGGAGGATCTAAATCTTCCTATTACAGGCATGAAAATGCTGAACCCAGTGGCTTTGTTCCGCTTGGGCGGCCCATCAAAATCCTCGTCCTCTTCAAGATTATTGATCAGCTCTTCTGGAGGATCTTGGGCGAGCGATTATGAAAGCAACAGTAATTTTTCGGAAGAATCTTGCATGCTTTCGGGTAGTCATCAATCAACATTAGACCGTCTGTACGCGTGGGAGAAGAAACTCTATGATGAAGTTAAGGTAACAAGTGAGACTTTTAATAGAACTTTCAGTTCAGAGTCTCTATCTCTGGTTAACCAACTTGGATGTTGTGACAGGCTGGAGAACGAATACGGATTGCATATGAGAAAAAATGTTCAGTGCTGAGAAATCAGGATGTGAAAGGAGTAGACTCTTCTGCAGTTGATAAGACAAGAGCTACAATCAGAGATCTACACACTCAGATCAAGGTCTCAATACACTCAATCGAGTCTATCTCCGAAAGGATCGAGACTCTTCGTGACCAAGAACTTCTTCCTCAGCTTCTTGAGTTCCTTCAAGGGTATGCCAAATTATCACTTCTTCTGGTTCCTGGAAAAACAGGTTTCTCTTTAACTGACAAGAACATGATAATGGCATTTTACAGACTAGCTCGGATGTGGAAAGTGATGGCAGAGTGTCACCAGATACAGAAGCGAACGTTGGACGAGGCCAAAATATTACTTGCAACCACCCCTTCTAACCATTATAAGAAGCAACAACAGACTTCACTACCAGAGATCAACTCTCAGAAATTAGCTCGATCGGCTTTGAATCTAGTGGCTCAGCTTCGAAACTGGAGAGCCTGCTTCCAAGCATGGATCACATCTCAGAGATCCTATGTGCTATCTTTATCCGGCTGGCTACTCAGATGTTTCAGATGTGACCCTGACCCAGAGAAATTCAGGTTAACATCTTGTCCTCACCCAATCTATGAAGTCTGCATCCAATGGTCAAGGTTGCTCAATGGGTTGAATGAGAAGCCAGTGCTAGACAAACTCGATTTCTTTGCATCTGGTATGGGTTCAATCTACGCTCGGCAGCTTAAGGAAGATCCATATCAAGGAACCGATGATTCAAAGAAGTACTCAGGACGACCAGAGAGCATGGCGCTTGTTGAAGCTGACAAGATAGAAGAGCAAAAGATGATGACTGCGGAGAAATTAGCTGAGATTGCAGTTAAGGTACTCTGCCATGGAATGTCGCTTGCTGTGAGCTCACTCGCTGAGTTTTCCATCAGCTCAGCTGATGAACACTCAAAGCTTGTTAGCCATCCAAAGGATTCCTTCACGCGGGAGCAAAGCGAGATGTAAACTTTTGTATTCTCAACTTCTCATTTGTTTATTTATGTTTTTCCTTTGGGTCATATAAGTTTAGGATTTTAGGTTAGAGCTCTGGAATCTGCATCTTTTGCAATCAAAAGATAGACTGGATGTTGATATGTGTATAATTAAGACACATAGAGTTAGTTCAGTTAGACTTCCAGTTTGGGATCTGTCAATTCGGATTTGGTCATAAAACTTTTCTTAAATGAAGCATCTAAGTAACAAAATTCTTATAGTCAGAATCTGTATCATAAATCTATCTCCACTTTTGACAGAAAAAATAAAATAATAATTATCTCCACTAAACTAAGAAATCAAGAACAAGCATATGATGATGAATCTTTTGTTTTCTTCTTATCCTAATAAATCAAGGAAAGAGCTGTACAAAATTGGGCAAGAACATTACCGGTCCATTACAGAGGTTAGCCTGTAGTATAGTTAATCCCAGTTTTCATACTCCAGATCATCAGGACTAGATCGATCCACCCATTAAAGAACAACAGCGATAAACTGATGAGCAGCTAGAAAGAATTTTGCTTGTTCCTTGAGTTTGATCTTCCTCTTTGATCCTGTATACCAACAACATTCCATTTGCATCAACTTAGACACTCAAATTTTATTTATTTGAAACAGACAAATTGGTGGTCAACATGTTACGAAAGTCGAGATCTTTTTCAAAGCCATATTCTTCTTCTTACATAATCTACTCGAGAAATCTATATCGATCAGCCTACATGAGTAATTCATATCAAAGACCTTTTACAAATCAGCCAATATTAAATACATCTTGCAAAGAAAACTAAATTTCGATTCGAAAGCCTAAATCCATGAAAATCAAAATAAAAGCTAATTCGACCAAACAAAACACAGTGCTTAGTGAATCAAAGTGAAGATCACAGTCTCTTGATCGTCTTCCATTGACGGTCAATGTAAGCTCGAATCCGATCGTGGACAGTTGGGTCGGGTTTGTAAAATATTAATTTGCGGCTTTATAAAGATGACCATTAAATTTGGGCCTAATTAGGCTTTCACGAGGCCTTAAAGTGATTCTTTCACCCTATTTACATTTTCAAAATATTAGTTTTTAGATGAGATAAATTTTAATCTATCAATTGTATTAAGGAAGAGTCAAACTCTAATATCATATAATCATTAGTTATATTATTCTAATCACCACATTTAAAAGAACTTTACAAATTGAATTTAACTTTACAAATTGAATTTAATTAATTGTTTTTGTTTGAGTCAAAGTTAGTTAATAATGAATTAACAAAACTAGTGACGTGCCGTACAATACATTCAATCTGGTTTTATATTTGACTAAGTGCATATTAAATTTGCTATGCCTATTAATTACGTCAATAATGTAAATATATGGTTTCTAACTCAAAACTAATTGACAATATATAAAAAGATTTATATTTTTCGGTATGTTAGAGTATAATGTAAAATGTTCTATACATATCTCCTCAAAATATACATGAAAAATTATTTCAAACTCACAATCTCGAAACATCACAACTACACTCTTAACATACGTTGGACATGCAACAACTAGATTTTTAGCATATATTGGGTCAACCTGGTTCTAATATCATATCATGTTATATTAATTGTGAATTTTCAACTTAAAAGCAATAGATAATGAATGAAGAAACATGTATCCCTTATGTGCTAACGTAGATTTTCTTTTGTTTTGGATCTATTTGTCATATGCAAACTTCTTTTTTTCTTTTGACATCAGCAACTTTAACGATAAACACTACTTTTTAGTTAAGTTGTAACCATATATACATGGATGGATCAGATGATATTATAGTGATTAAAATATTAGTTATATAGCAAACAGATTATTGAAAAGCGCACCTATGAGTAAAAAAAATACTCATCTTGGACTTTGGGCCCCTTAAATAAAAACAATTTTTGGAGCTCCTAAATTTTTTCAAAACTCATATATTACAATGATTTTCTGGTTCATATTATAAAAATGATCTTTGTAAATATTTCTTTCAAGAATTAGATTTTTCTTTTAATGAGAATTAAGTTATTTCGAAAAATATGTTTGATTTAGTTTCCATTGTCTCTACTAAAAGAAGTTTTTCAAATCTCATATTGATTCTTATTTACGATTAAGTATATCACAAAAAATGGTTTAATGGTTTAATTAATATATATAGAAAAAAAACGAATTTATATTATACATGTTATATTAATTTTTTTTTTTTAATTGTCTTATGCCCCTATAACCCAAGGCATGACACTTTCTATGTGAGTCCCCAGAACGATGATATAAGCCACACACAAAAAATCAACTATTTATAAATTGTTGACCGATAATATAACATACAATTAGGTAATTGTAGATTAGAGGTCATTGTCTCTTGATCATCTTCTATTGTCGAGTTTGTCAAGTATTAATGTGAGGCTTTTTTTAAAAAAGGTTGCCATCATATTTGGGCTTTCATAAGGCCTTAAGGAATCGGTTTAAAACTCGGTATTTATAAGAATATGATGATTTTTGGTATGTCACCCACTGCAATTCAAGTCCATATAATTTGTATTGTTTAAAAAAAATGATTAAGGACGTCATTAAGCTATTTATTTTCTTGTTTTAGTATCAACTATCAACCATTACAGTCCTTTTTATTCATTACATTATTCATTATGTGATATATTGTGTGTATAATATATGGTTTCCATGTAGCTGAAACCGGGCATGTGTGCCATTTTCTTTCCAATCCTAATTTTAATTCACAAGCTGAGATATGGTGAATGGAGAAGCTATAGTTCCGTTAAACGCACTGGTAGCCACCAGTACATTAATCAATTCCGTAGGATGTACGTTATCCCAAAATATGTATTGATTCCGGTTTGGACAAACCGGTCCGTTTCTCGTACAAAGTTCTTCACCAGCTGCAACCGTACAGCAACTAATATTACTAACCGTGACCCCTACAAAAATATTAAAATGAGTGAATAATATCACAGTTTCTTAAATTGTAAAAAAAAAAAAAGGTTTTGCTAGCAATTTCATCGTATTTCTTTTAAGTATATAATTAATTACCAAAAGTGGCGTAATCTGAGACATTTCCAGAGAAGAAATCAACATAAGTAAATTTAACTCCTGATAGTTTCTCGTTTAAATTTGTGATTAGGCCTTTGAGTTCATTGTTGAAAAGAATCGCGGCTTGGTTCACTTCTTCTGCACAGCGAGTGCCGCCGCCGAGACTAGCAATAATCCGTGGCGTACATCCAATTTTACCGATTCCGAACAAAGCCACATTCCTAGCTCCTAGGACGTACAATTTCTATATACAAAAACACATTTAATTACACTTGGCAGAAATGAGAAAAATCTACATTGTTGATGTAGATGTAAACTCTAAGACGATATTAGGAATTAGTGAAGTGGCTTGAAACTTATATATTAGTTGGAAAATCTCCATTTTTTCAATGTGAGATATTATAATAAACGATAATTTCCTAAAAAAATGGGAGTAGACTAATCACTACAAGAAATTAGGCCAAAACAGTTTGGAATCTGTCTTTGACAAAAAAATCTCAACAATTTCGAGACAGAATTTGGCGGAAGCTTATAATGTCTTCACAATATCTACTTATATTTATCTATGCAATAATTAGCTCTAACATTTTGGACGTGTTCTCTTTATACCATACTTACTATTAATTGGAGACGGTATCGGCGTATGAGAGATCGAGCATATCGTTCAGGAGTATATAGACGACGAGCTAATGTAGGAGGCGACAAAAAGTAGTTGTTCAAGTAATCATTGCTTCCAAAGCTGAATGTGTATAGACATTGCTTTAACTTAATTCGTGGCACTCGTGCCTTTACAATCGCCGATTGGTGATTGTTTATTTGCTTTCTCAAACTGATTACTTCACCCTATTTGCATTTCATGATTTTAGTTGTTAGATGAGATGAATTAGTACTATAGCTAATATATTAATTACCATATTTTGTTGGCTGGTTTCCTCACGGATACCGCTGGAACCGGAAGCATAGTTGAGTCCGATGTTAGCTTGTGCCGGTGATGATCCGACCAACGATGGAATGGGGACGTTGAAACCCTCTAGTTGAGCTAAAGTAAAAAATAGTCTAATTTTGTTAGATATACTAAAACCAAAACAAAATGATGAAACTTGAACTATTGAAGATTAACTAAAATTTTCTTATGAAAGCCGTTAACAAAAGAGAAAAAAAAACTAAAAATTTCATTTCAAATAAAAAAATTTATTAATATTGTTGATTATCACAAATAATATAATATAGTTCACTATATTATACTATGATTAGCAGGGCTACGAAAAGTAAATGTGAATGAAATTTTAAGTAGTCTTTCAATTTGGATGTTATTTTAGAAAGGAAACAATAAAGGATTATTGTTTAGAATGCCTTTTAATTGAAATCTGTAAAATATGATTATAATTCTTGAATAAAAAAAAGTTATTTTTCGTTTGATCAAAGACTCAGAAAAAGTTCATGAATATGAGTTCCGATATTAGTGAATCACTATGAACAAAAAAAGTTTATGAATTGTGAACGTTTTTTCTTCTCATATAGCCGTGTTATAATCGGCTAAATGAAATGGATTAGCTAATGATCGAATATTTTTATGTAACAAAAATTTGGATTTAATTAAGTAACATTAATCTGTTGTCAAAAAAAAAGAAAAAGAAAAAAATAACATAAATCAAAGCTAACAAAAAAGCGCAAAGCGGTTTATAAACTAACCGATAACGTCTGGCATATTCCGACCGTTGCTAAACCGACCGGTTGGACCTTGAGGGAAATCTATACCATACGGTGGATAGTTGACTTTTGCCTTGGTATCTAAAACATTGTTGTTACCGTTGTCAAAGATTGAGTCTCCGAACACGAAGTAACACGGCACTCGTTGTCCGACCGCCGCTGATATGACCGCTACGGCTGCAAACACGGTGGCTACAATAATCCACAATGCGTTGGACGAACCCTTAGCCATTTCTCTTGCAAATCGAATTATACCAAAAATGAGGAAAGAGAAAGAAACTTGGCTCCTTAGTGTGAACAGATTTGCAATTTGAAGGTTAAATGAATTGCTTTGACAATGAGGAAATTTACCTACTATATATAGGAAAAGGACCAAAAGGAAATGAGAGACATAAGGTGGACTTTGAAAACTATAGAGTCAAAGTTTTTTTTAAGACTTTGATCCACACTTAATTCATAGTCTAAACTCATTCCTAAATATTTCTTATTTTTTAAACTCCACGTATAAGGAATATGATCAAACTCCAAATATTTGAACTATTAACGGGACATGTATCGTTGAGACTATATATGACGTTTTATAAACCTCTGTATAGTATATTGGATAACTATATGTGTAATTCATCTTTCAAAATCTCGACTGTATAGAAGCTTCCTAAATAAATAAATCGTTGAATAAATAGATATCTATTGTGGTCGTGTAAGATATAAAAGAAAATTTAGTTGAATTAATTGTTTTTTATTTGAGTCAAAATTAGTTAATCACTTAAGTGTGTAATTAACAAAATTGGATATATATACAATACATTCAACATAGTTTTATATTTGACTAAATGCATACTTTATGTGGGACCTCTATGCCTAATACTCGGGTCAAGAATGTCAAATATGCCTTATAACTCAAAACCATGACAATGTAATGACAACGTATAGAAAGACTAATATCTCTATATATGTTAGAGTATGATCCATTTTTTCGATGTTACAACTATACTCTTACTTGTTGGATATGCAGACTTTCAGTATATGTTGAGTCAACCTCATTTTGATATCATGTTATATTGTGGACTTGTAATTATTAATCAATTTTTAATGAATGGAGAAACGCATAACTTTTTTTTTGTGTTAAACTAGATTTTTTTTTAGGATAAATGTCAAAAATAAATCCAAACTTTTAAAAACAGTTGAAAAGACTGCTGAACTTTTAATTAGTCTTAAAAATCACGAATTTTTGTTGATGTACCATTTAAATCTCAAATTTTGTATTGATCAAACCATTTTAACCCATTGTTAATTTAGTTAACTGTCTATTATAACGCCGTTAATTATCTTCTGTTAATCTCAATTTAAAAAGATTACGCTGTTTTGGTATTCGAGAATTTTTGAAAGTTCAGAGTTTAGTTCGGCATTCAATATGAGATATTCTTTACACATTGGTAGAAGATAACAATTGGTTTTGTTTTGGATGAATTTGTCATATGCAAACTTCTTTTTTTCTTTTGACATCGGCGACTTTAACCATAGACACTATTTTTAGTTGACTTGTAGTCATAAATTTGGATGGACTGCTTGTTATGTTCTTCTTTGACGATGCAACTAGTTCCTTAATTATAATCAGAGATGGATCAGATGATATTATATTGATTAAAACATTAGTTATATAGAGAACAGATTATTGAAAATAGATTATATGTGAGTCCCCAAAACGATGGTATTAGCCACACACAAAAAGTCAACCATTTATAAATCATTGTATTTATAAATCATTGTACTAATTTCATTTTTCTTTGTTCTCAGAACTTTGGGTGAATTGCACTTTTGATATAAGCCAAAAGACCAAAAGTAACATTTTCCATAATTTTTAAGCGACATAATTTATAAAAAATTTTTTTATCTCAAATCAAAAAGTGATGGTTTAGAATTTCCAAACACAAATGTTCTAAAACATGATAAATCTTAAAATCATATATATCGTTTAAAATCTTGCATTAAGCTTTAAAAAATAAAATTGCGAGGTATGAACGTAGTGATGCCATAAAGTTAGTTCTTTGTTTGTTTTATTATCAACCATTGTACTTTTTTCATTACAATATTCAGTATACGATATATTTGTTTGTATAATATATAGTTTCATATAGATGAAACCGGATTTAATTCATAAGCTGAGATATTGTGAACGGAGTAGCTATAGTTCCGTTATATGCACCGTTAGCTGTCAGAACATTAATCAATTCCGTGGGATGTACGTTATCCCAAAATATGTATTGATTCCGGTTTGGACAAACCGGTCCATTTCTTGTACAAAGTTCTTCACCCGCTGCAACCGCACAACAACTCCTATCACCAACCGTAATCCCTACAAAAATATATTTGGTAAATGTGGTGTAACCGGACTTGTCAATCTAATTATTGATAAAACATAAATATAAAATTAATTACCAAAAGCGGCAAAATCTGAAGCATTTCCGGAGAAAAGATCAACATAAGTGATTTTAACTCCAGCTAGTTTCTCGTTTAAATATGTGACTAGACCTTTGAGTTTAATGTTGAAGAGATTCGCCGCTTGGTTCACTTCTTCTGCGCAGCCAGTGCCATTACCGAGGCTAGCAACAATTCGTGGTGTACATCCGATCTTACCGATCCCGAATAAAGCCACATTTCTAGCTCCTTGAACGTACAAGTCCTATATTAAAAAAAATACAATTAGCTATACTTGCAGAAAATTATGGTTTATTAATGTAAACGTAGATTCTAAATGACGATACTTTTCAAAAAAAGATGTGATCACTAGAATAATGTCTTCAAATTATAATGGCACTATATATAACTACAAAAGATATGCTTTTCAAAATAAGTTTTCTCAACGAAAATTATTATATGTGTCTGTGAATTTTTTTGCTTTTTCTTTTTATGAAAATACTTACTATTAAATAGAGACGGTAGCGGAGTATTAGAGATCGAGCGTATTGTTCAGGAGTATAGAGACGACGAGCTAATGTAGGAGGCGACAAAAAATAGTTATTGAGGTAATCGTTGCTTCCAAAGCTCAATGTGTATAGACATCGCTTTAACTTATTTTGTGGCACAGCTGCCCTTAGAGTCGCCGATCGGTGGTTGTTTACTTGCTCTCTTAAAGTGATTCTATCACCCTATTTTCATTTCCAAAATTGTAATCTTTAGTTGGGACAAGAAAAATATTTACACAAATTTGATTAAGAGAAGTTCGAATTCAAGCAGCGTATTATTATTGTCTTGAGTCTTTCCACTCAACCACTAGAACACAATTATGTTAACTTAATTTATCATTTTTGGGTGAGGTTGTTACCATATTTTCGCTGGTATCTTCACGGATACCACCAGCACCGGAAGCATAGTTGAGTCCGGTGTTAGCTTGTGCCGGTGATGCTCCGGCCAACGGTGGAATGAAATCGGCGAAACCCTGTAGTTGAGCTAAATTACAAAACAATGAAACAGTACGATCAAATATTAATTAAAAAGTTTCATTTTTTTAATAAAGAAAAATAAAAGTTTCATTTCAAATATAAGAATTTATTAACAGTGTTTGTGAACTAATAAAGAAAAACGGTATGTGAACTAACCAATAACATCAGGAATATTCCGACCGTTGCTAAACCGACCAGTTGGACCTTGTGGAAAATCTATACCATAAGGTAAATAGTTGACTTTTGCCTTAGTGTCTAAAACATTGTTGTTACCGTTGTCGAAGACAGAATCTCCGAACACAAAGTAACACGGCACTCGTTGTCCGACCATTGTTGGTACAATCGCCGCCGCTGCAAACACGGTGGCTACAATTATACACAATTCTTTTGATGCTCCTTTAATCATTCTCGCAAATTGAATGATACGAAAGAAAGAGAAGGTTCTTCACGAAAAATTAGGAAAGAGAAAGAAAATGATTTTTTTTTTTACGGAAAGTGAGGAGAGAAAAAGAAAGTTGGCTTCTTTATGTATACATATTTATATGTGTGTTTGAGGAGGATTGCAATTAGAAGGTTTGATGAATTGGTTTAACAATTAGGAAATTGTATGAGTATATATAGGAAAAAGGCAAAGAGTACATCATTATATAAGGGAGACTTCGAAAACCAGATATTGTTTTGCATGAATTACGAGTCTTTGTTTTCAATATTATGTACGTGAGGTCGACGTTTTGATTTCTAATATATTGTAATTGTCTTAAGTACATATAGTTTTCACAAAGGCCAAAGAATACTCCTGATTCGTTTCTACCATGGACAACTCATATAAGCACAGTATCACCTATATATAATATCAATGATTATGATATCATGATTAAACTAATACAGATTTTATATTTTCAAACTTCACTGCTTTAGTATTGTTTTTGTATTATTTGATAAATTTTTAATTATGTAAAAATGATTTTCAAATTCAACATAAATATATATATAGAAAACCGTTTTTTTTGAATTTAACAACTTGAGTACGCTGAATTATTTTCAGTTTGGTGGTTATGATGATTCTAGTAATCACTCTAGTATGAGGAGTTCGATTCTTCCTCACCACATATAATTGATTAAAAATAGATTTTAGGATGTAAACTTTAAGTTGTAGATAGGATCTTATAGATTCAATTCTTGACCAAAAAAAATTTAGCAACTCGACTACTTGAACATGTTTTCATTTTTTTTAATTACACACAAGAATATTTTAAGCATAATAAAAAGAGTATGTAATAAAAATAATAATTATACATCACATATATATATATATATCCAATAAAATGTATAAGAGATATATTTTATCAAGAAATTATAACTATTTTTTTTCAATATGCAATCTAATTTGTAACAAACCCGGTTCAACTAGTAGCATATTGAGACCTTCAAAAAGTTTACGCGTGCTTACTGCAATATTAGGTCAATCAAAACATCATATTATTTGACAAATAAGTGGATCAAAAACGTTTCCAAAAAAAAAAAAAAAACTAAAAAGAAAATGGGATTAAAAAAAAAAGTCAGAGAATTCGTTCTTTTTTGTTTTTATTACATAAAATTTGTACATATGATTGTGAAAAGAATTACTTTATTCAGGAAAAGTTTTTAAAGTAGGTCTGAACTGAATTCCTTGTAAACTTAAGCAAATATTATATGAGACTCATGATTAAATCTAGGGTTTGGAAATTGGGTCCGCGGCCCGCGGATTTTGACCCGCGTAGAACAAATATGAGTTTTGGATTTAAAACTTTTTTATGCAAGTTTTGTGGGACGGGATTTTTTTGCGGGTTTGGTCCGCGGGTACCCGTAAAAAAAATCGTGTTGTTTTTATAAAACAACGTAATGTTTGCATTACGAGTGTGTGAACATTATAACATTTAGAGTTAAAAAAATAGCACGATGTTTGAAATTGGACTTAATTGCAGGTTTGGTCTGCAGGGCCCGCAGATTTTTTTGAATTTTGTGCGGGTCCGTGATGAATTTTTTTTTTCTTTTGCGGATCGACCGCAGGATCCGGCGGAGTGAATTCGGATTTTAGGTTAAAAGCTCACATTTTAGCAGAACATGTACGGGTAAAAAAAAATCTATGAGTTTTTTGCGGGGTGGGCCGCGAACCCGTCAACCCAATCCTAATCAAATTAGTATAAACTTCTTTTTTGGATTAAAAAATGCTTAAACAAATTCTCTCAGTATAACAAACCTATAAAAAGTTTGGTCAATAAATGCCAGATTCCACCAAATGCAAATGAAGCCTAAACCATACATGTTTTATCTACATCTTCAAGATGGACCACTAATTATTTATATTTATCTCCACCACTAATAATATATTTTTTTTAACATTTCATCGACAAAACACAATCCTTCACTCAAACTCTTCTATGACCATAACAATATGACGTGGAACTATGCAACTTTTTAAAAATCAAATTCCAGTAAAAAGAGATAAAATTTTATGAATATTTAATGACCAAAATATTTTCCCACTACTAACAAAATATATCTTTTACTTCCAAAAATATATTTTAGACTTTTCAGTAAATTATTATGTTTAATACTTGGCTAAAAAATCAATAACTTTTCTCACAAGTAAGTTATAAAAGTTGAAATGTAATATACTATATTACATACTACTATTTATGTATTTTATGTCTCAACATCTCAATTGGAGTGTAGATATCTATCGTGGCCGTGTAAGCTATAACAGAAAATGAAAGTTTATTTAATTGTATTTAATTTCGGTCAAGAATAGTTAATTATGTAATTAACAAAAATGGTTATGCATGCCACATTAAGAAGGGGACACAATACATTCAACATAGTTTTATATTTGACTAAATTCATATTACGTTTGGGATCACTATGCCTAATACGCGGGTCAATGAGGTCGATGCCTTTCATTGTTTGGTAGAATAGTAACAATTGGTTTTGTTTTTTAATGATTTGTCATTTGAAAACTTGTTTATCTCTTTTTACATCAGCGACTACTTTAACCATAAACTCTTTAGTCAACTTGTAATAACCATATAGTTTGATAGAGACTTTTAGTCAACTTGTTAATAGTCTTTTTGATGATGCAACTAGTTTAAAGCTTATATTAAGAGATTGATGATATGATACGATATGATATTGATTTTTTTTTTGTCAACATTGGACCACAACTAACCGGTTCATTAGCCAAGTTTCTATATAATATAGGCGGTGAGACTCGATCCCTAATTGTGCAAGTGCGCATGTCTTTAATGGACTTAACACTTGTCGCTAGACTAAAGATCACTTACATATGATATTGATTATGAAACATTAATTAAATAGCAAATATATTATTAAAAATAAATTCTATGTGAGTGCCCAAAACGATGTTATGATTACCCATTTTCCATTTTTAACATTCAACCATTTATAAATTTTTGATAACACACAATTCCTCTTAATAGAGGTCACTGTACTAATTTTCATTTTTTTTTTTGCTAAATGTTTTTATACAATGTAAAAGGTAATTTATTCATAGAAATTCGTGTAATTGCACTTTAAGTGGGAAATAATTCAACTTTTTACATGTTCTATAATTACTTTTGATTGAATTTTTCCCGGTTTTAAACGAAATAATAGTTTCATGCACCTATACATTTATCTACTAGTCAAATCTTTTATTCTAAAAAACAATTTCGAATAGATATGCATTTTTTCTCATGATTACTATATAACTCTTTTTCTTTATTTTTAATAGTAGAGTTTTTGCAATCCATAACATTTTTCTAACAAATTTTGGGAGATTTGGTACGTTTTGGGATGTATGAATTTAGACATCATGAATGTCCATATTCCACTTTTTTGTCACTATACTTCCCGAATTTGTTCTTCCAGATTATAGACTAAGTATAATAGGAGGTTAATTATGTAATTGTATAAAGGATAATTAGGGTTGTCTACCGTTGTATATATACTGTAACTTCATCTAATAAAAATTATGAAGCCTTCAAACATACATAGATGCCGTAATGGAGAAAATATTATTCTCTCAAAATTATATAAAATACATAAAAATTAGTCAAAAATGATATGTTATCCAAAAAAATTTTCTAACTTCTTTGTGTTCCTATATGTCTCTTCATATTCTATGTCACGAGGGATTATTAGTAAGAAACTCTCAAACGATGGTTCAAAGTTTTTTTAGTTTGGACCTTGTTTAAATGATATCAATATTTACCTCCCTCTGGGATTGGATCGGGCCCAATTAATCCATGGAGG
Source organism: Lepidium didymum (assembly GCA_963920545.1). Classification (NCBI taxonomy): domain Eukaryota; kingdom Viridiplantae; phylum Streptophyta; class Magnoliopsida; order Brassicales; family Brassicaceae; genus Lepidium; species Lepidium didymum. The sequence goes on along the minus strand of OY986994.1, from coordinate 3,789,126 downwards.
ATGATGTGGACCATTTGGAACGTCCTTAACACATTGATATTTGCAAAAGAAACAAGCTCAATCCAAGATACCATCATGAAATCTCCCTATAAGAAGTCAGAGAATGGCAAGTTAATCATTCATCCAATTTTGTTCCTGATCAAAATTGTAATATCCTCAATGAATCACATAAATTAACCAAGTATGAATCAAAACGACTCAAATCGAATCGGACTGGCCTTAGTCAAAACTTTGGCGAATTCAGGTGAGGCAAACCTACAACGACTTAGAGTCCGAGAAAACTTTATCTTATCAAATAGTCTCACACAAAATTACCTTATGACGCTTGGAATGCAGAACTGAAACTTGGTAGGCTTGACTTGATAACTAAATCAAGAGAATGTGTGACAAGATTAAGTGGAAGTTGCATCCATGGTCACGTAATCTCTCCTTTATTGGCCGAAAGTTTGGCCACAAGAGAGGTGTTGAAGGAAGCTCAAAATTACTCGATTCAAGATCTGAATATAGCCTCATATTCTCTTGCTAAAGAGATAATGTCTTGTACTCTTCTAGGTGAACCCATTTAATTTCAATTATCAAGAAAAAAATACTGTATCAATATTTTTGAAAGTCCATATATTATCATTATTTAACAACAAAAAAACGTGCTATTATCCATTCATTTAATAAAATAGTTCAGTTGAAACAATATGTTATTAATTAAAGTATTCATAAACTCTACTCTAACAAGTCTTTCTTACAGAAATTCCTACATTATTAATTACCTTAACATCCTACTAAATTAGATTTAAGTTTATTACAGTCAACAATTAAATCAACAAACTCAAATCCATAATTTAAATGCTCTAGTTTGAACCGTATGGAAATCGAATTATTACAATTTGTCATGTCAAAATAATTCTTGAGTTAACTGTTGAGAAGATAATTCTGTTATAGTTATCTTTGGTCAAAATTAGTAACAATGTTATAATAATAATATAGAAAGTTTCAGATATTATTTCTAGACAAAATTGATGAGAAATAGAGGTCACTACAAATTTTAAAAATAGAATTGAAATATTTTAAAATTTTCAATATATATTACAAATTTCTTCACTACAATTTTTTTTTAAACAAATTAGATTCACATATAAAAATATTTAAGTTTGAAGTAGTAAAATACAATATTTTGGAAATGTAAAGATACGGGCCGCAAAAAATTTTAAAACTTTTTTTTTTTTTTTAAATGAACAATTGGAGCTTGGGAGGGTTTTAGAAGCTGCATACCACCGCCGTCGATTGTCTGTCACCGGAAGGGTTTTAGGGTTTATCTACACTCTCCTTTTCTCGCCGCTTGAATTATAAAATCCGTCTTCTTCTTTTCTAATCCATCTTGTTCTGAGAATACTTAGAAGATGAAAAGGAAGCGTACGAGTCCAAAGAAATCTAATTCGTCGAAGAAGACAAAGCAGACGAAGAAGAACCCGAAAACCCAATTAGATGATTCTCCGGTTGATCGAAAGGAATCGCTTACGGGTACTGTCACTGAAGAGCGTCCATGGAAGAACCTTGAGCTTATACTTTCGTTGCAGAGCAATGAATTGGACGTTAAAGAGTAAGTTTTTTTTCCTGCTTCTTTGCTTTACTTGAAAATGTTATTGTTTTAGTTTGTGAATTCAGAGAACATATGCAAGGAGTACCGAAAATGAATGAAATTTGTGAGATTTTTAGCTCATATGTTTTTTTGTTCTTGTTTTCTTAGTTATTGGTGTTTCATATTTTCTAGTTGAATTAGGAAATAAAGTAAATGTGCTACTTTTATTGAATAATGGAGGGAATATGATTTTCAGGAAGGTGGAGTTGGCTTTCAGTTTTGTAAAATGTTATGGAGGAGAACAGGGGAGTGACGAGGATGAAGAACGTCAAGCGGTTAAGATATCGCGGCTGATTATTTTTCTCAGCGACTGGATCCAGTCACTGTTGATTTCTTCAGAAAAGAATCTTCAAGTTAAGGGTGATTTAGATTCTGAATTATGTTTGGACTTCAGGTGTTGGGAGATCTTCAAGTTTTGCTTGAAGCAGTCATCAATTTTGCACGTCTCTATAAACTTGGCTAGAAACCTTCTAAAGGCTATCGGGTTTATCACGGAATTTTTTATATCTGCACTTGAGACGTCCTTGTCTTCGGAGGTCGATTTCCGTAATGGTGATGGTTTTGAAGTTTATGGTTCTGTGGTTGATTGTCTGGGCTTGTTATTTTCATCGAAAAATGGGATGTCCAATGATAATTTAGACTTGTGGTTTTCAACTGTTGAACCTGTTCTGAAGCTCACACATAAAGTTCTTACAGAGAATTTTAAGGATAGTCGTGCTGATAGATATGTCCTTCAATTCGCTTGCTTGGTTCTTGAGCCATTCTCTAAGTTCTTGATGACTCATCCAACTAAGAAGAATGGGTTTCGTGATTTTTTGGACAAGCTTTTTGAGCCCTTCTTGGATGTGTTGGGTTTATTAAATCGTAGCGTGGACAAAAATAATGATCTGGAGATAACCATGCTGAAGTTCATTCAAGAAATATTATCTCTGGCTCTTTTTCATTCAGCACATATTGATGGGTTCTTAGGCCTAGGCGGATCGGAAAGGTATTTACCAGAATCACAACAAGAGAAGAAAAATATTCTGAAAAGCTATCATCGGCATTTTTTTTCCAAGTTCGAGAACATGTTATTAACGAAGAAAGAGTTGGAACTGAGCTGTATGGGGTCATTGTTTAGGTTGTTTATCAACAGAGTGATGAAACAACAAAGAGATTCAAATCAGTTGCATGAAGGCGTGGCGACAATGGCCTCAACTGCCGGGCATGCAGAAGAAAGGCCATGGAAGTTAGAGAACACAGCTTCAAATGAAAATGAGTCGTCTGCGAAGAGTCATTTCTCAAGTTCCCTCCGCCTAGAGACACGGAAATCACTTTTTGATTTCTTCCTGCATCTTATGGAACCTATATTGCTTGAGATTGATGGATATAAAGGTGGTTCCCAAATGGCACCTCGATTAACTGATATCTGTTGTGTTATTAAGTCTGCAAATAGTTTGCTGTTCCACTTTGCTCGCGAACGAATATATTTGAAGACAGAAGATTCATCTGGAGGAGCTTGCTTTTATTTTTTCAAGAAGATCTTTAAGATAATAGTTTTAGTTGCTTCTCAATTACAAAACTGTGATACAAATGACAACGGGTCAGAGATGCATGTTTTGTTAGCCAAGGAGCTAGTAACTGCAATAGGCTACTTGTTGCAAATTGAATACGAAGTTTTCGAGAAGGATTTAGTTACTTTGTGGCTAATCATTCTCTTTTTAATGGGGTTTAGTAACTTTTCATCAGAGAACGCAGAAGATGACGACCCACTGACTTCATTGTTACTTGGACTTGGGTACCAGCTGATAAGTTTATATAGTGATCTCCGTCAGGTTTGTCAAAGTTTAATTATTTCGAGTGGTTGAGCAGTCAGGCTTGGTAGTAATTTGTCTTGTTATTTTCCACTGCTAATTTTTCTCTAATGATGCAGGTAAGTGTTGCTGTATTTGCACTGTGCAAAGCTGTAAGGCTTATGATACCTACTGATGATAATGAGAAGACGAGTGACACTGAAGAGCTTCAACGAGTGGTTAAACTTATTAGGACTGTCTTTCCATTAGAACAAAGTGCAAAATCAGTGGAAAAGCTTTTGTCATCTCAAGATCTAAGACTTGCTATACATAGAGCTATACAAGAGATACCAGAAGGGCAATCAAGTGGTTGTATCAAGAGCTTGGCTAAAGATGTATCAAGGACAATGAAGTGGATAAAACAAGTTTGTTGCTCAACAAATGCTAGAGAGCAAGATGGACTGGTGGCAGCACTCCTGACCGGACCTGTATCTGAGATTTATTCACTTATTCTCGACTCAGTAGGTATTACAACAGGGAATAGTAAGCTTGTTGATCAGTGCATGAAAGATCTAGTGGATCGCATCTGTCCTTGCTTAACCTACTTGGTTTCTGCAGACTCAGATTGCATCGAAATTTTCTTTTCTGTGCTTACCGGAAAGCATCTGGACATTGTGATGGCTGAAAAGAATAGAGAGACCTACAGAAAGTCTGTTCGCTTGTTTATAATTTTCTTCTTGCGTGTTTACATGTCTTCCAGAAGTTTATATAGGCAGGTAATTAGTCTTATGCCTCCTAAAAAAACAGAAGATATGGCTGGTATCAAGAGCGACTCTATTGCAGGTCGTTGCGGAAGTGATTGGATAAAAGAGAAAAATTGGAATTATGAAGGCTATTTTTCATGGATCTCCCAACCTTCAGCTTCCATTGTTGACATTATTAAACACATTTCAACTATTTATCTGAAGGATGACAGTGCAGATTGCTCCGTACTGGTATATACATTGTACGGAGTCATTCTTCAGAGACTTGTTGATTTAAACAGGGACATGAAATCACTTGATTATGTGTCACAGATAAGTGATAATCAGATACATGGTGTAATGCTTAAGCATGTATCAGTTCTTAAGCGTGAAGGAGAAGAGCTTACTGATTTCCTTTTGGGCAATGACATCATATCAGGATTTGCTGATGTTAAAACTTTTGAAATGATACAAGACACTGATCAGTGGGTTCTCAGGGTTTCTGGCATCAACAGGAAGCGTTTGCCTGCTGTGCGTTTGTGGGTTCTTAGCCAGCATATTGATATTTGGTGCCCCCATGCAGGAAAAAAGAAATTGAAGAATTTCCTGTCTCAGCTTATAGGTAGTTCTGTTCGTTGTATATTGAATGGAGGGGATATGTCTACCCTTGACTGGGAGAATAATGTAAACAAGGGTACTCAAACAAAGAAAATTAGGTTGGAACAGTTCTCGTTAGGACTTCTTTGTGATTCAGTACTGTATGAGCACGAAGTAAGTCATCTTTCTGTATGCGATATCTATCTTCCAATTCCATTTTTACTTTCCTTTTTTCAAGAGCTTATATCTAGATATTCATTTTTGTTTTTTAACTAGTTTGTTCGCAGATATTTGGCCCCTAGTTTTCATCACGTACTGAAAATGACGGCAGAAACATATTTCAAAGATTTGACTGAAGAAGTAAATTTTGATTCACTACCAGATTGGTCAGAGGTGTTGATCTTGCTTGAAAGTTCAATTGCCAACTCATCTGGAAAGCTTCAATCAGAAGCTAATCTAAAGGCAGATGTGTCACATCTGGATAATCTGAAGTTCACAGCTTGTCAAAATTTGCTAAATCTGTTATGTGGGATGCCCAAGGAGTATATGAATAAGAAATCATTCCAACTTTATGCAAGTTATGTTCTCGACCTTGAGAGGTAAGTGATCGTATATAGCATATGCTTCTTCTGTACGAGTGCTGCAGTAAGGCGTCAGTTGATCCTTTATTTCATTGGCAAACATTTTAACAAATTCTATGTTTGTCAATATCTCTTGTAGGTTTATACTTTTCATCATGTCGAGATGTTTGAACAAGCTGTCTCCGGGTGATATGCAGAACCTTTTCACCCTATTCATCACTTGCAGAAAAACTTTGAAAAGTATTGCTATGATTTCTTGCGACAAATTGTTAGGAGCTACCAAGTTGCCTTTATCTGATAGTTTGTTGTTGGCCTCTTGGCTACTCAAATCAACACAAGCTGCAATTACTTTTCAAGAGAGGTTTGGTAATGATTTTACAAGAAAGTCGATGAATGCCCTCTTCTCTTTGATTGATCACACATCGTACATGTTTCTAACCGTAAGTAAAAATCAATTAAGCAAGGCACTACCATTGCTTGATGAGCAACTCATTTCATCAGAACTCTCAGAGGAAAGGGGACAAGCAAACTTAAAATTTGAGAGCTTGGCAGAACAGGGAGAAACTCTACTAATTGCTTTGAGGGCTACCTTCAGGGATGAGGAAAACGTTTTTGAATGCAAGACTCTGATACTGAACGAATTAGCACCCCTAATTTCTAGTTTTAGTGGGTGGTTGTGGGGATTAGCATCTGCAGTGACCCACGGAGATATGCAGAAGGATCATCAGAACAAAAGACTGAGATGGAAATCAGAACAATTCTCAAAGCTGCTGCACATTATCCATGTGCTTAGCAATTTTTTTGAGGTTTTCACACAGTGTCTGTTTCTTAGTGGTGATGTGCAGCGAGAAATCCAAGCCAATATCAACTGGACCAGATTGCTTGATGGGACCGAAGGTTCAAATGGTCTTGTGTGTGGTGATATAGTGGAGACTAGTGATGAGAAAATGAAATTTATTGAGACCTTGATAAAGGGTGATTCTGTGGAAGTGGTATTGGCACTCAGGCATCTGCTAATTGCTTCTGCTGCTATTTTGAGGCTAAATCTGCAGATTGATGGCATTACCTTATCACCTACATTTGTCTCTGTTCTCATGGGTATTTCAAATGATCTACTGTCTGTATTCGCAGACCTAAGCGAGACACCACACGAATTTTCATTTATATGGTTGGATGGTTCAGTGAAAGTTCTAGAAGAGTTAGGGAGCCAATTCTGCTTATCTAACCCTATATTAAACAGAGATCTGTACTCAAAGTTGATTGAATTGCACCTGAAGGTGATTGGCAAATGCATATCACTACAAGGAAAAGAGGCTACCTTGGAGTCTCACGAGATAGGATTTGCTGTTAATACGTTCCATGATAAGCAACGGCTATCAGATCAAAATCGGTCTCACAAACTGCGTTGGTTGGATGAATTAAAACAGAGGATTAGGATGTCATTTAAAGTCTTTATACATAGTTCGACAGAGTTACACTTATTGTCTGGAGTACAGGCGATAGAAAGAGCACTGGTTGGAGTGTGGGAAGTGTGCCCAGCTATCTATTGCATACAGACGGGAAATAGAGATGGGGGTAGAATCTCTGAAACTGCTGCTGCTGGTCTTGACTGTCTGGACCTTATTCTGGAACATGCCACAGGTAATTTTTTGCTGAAAGGGGATCTTAGTAAGCATGATGTTAATAGTTGATTTACTGTAATGAAACGAATCTGATTACCATTTCTAGCCGGTACAATGTATTTAGTAGGATTCAAACACATTGTGAACTTTTCTCTTCCTTTTGGCCGAAACACATGAACTTAACTCTTAGTAATTTTGCTGAAGGTAATAGTCCAAATTGTTTTGTAGGTCGCAAGCGTTTAAATGTGGTTAAAAGGCACATTCAAGGCTTAATGTCTGCAGTGTTCGGTATTGTGGCTCACATGCAGAGTCCATCTATTTTCTTCACAAATGCAGTTGCTGGCAGCCAAGGTTCCAATTCTCCAGATGCTGGGTCAGTCATTCTCATGTGTGTTGAAGTCTTGATAAGAATAGCAGGAAAACACGCATTGTTTCAGATGGATTCATCGCACATAAGCCAATCTATACATATACCCGGAATAATTTTTCATGATTACCTCCAGACAACAAGGGTGGGATTCTTGGTTCTGGATAGAACTTTGTTATACAAGGATGGCCAGCAACAAGATCAGTTAGGAAGCTCAAAAGATCGTCAAGTAGACCAGAAATTCTCAATATGCATGTATGCTGCTTGCTGCCGACTACTGTATACAGCTGTTAAGCATCATAAGAGGTGAGCAGTACATTACTATGCTTACACAAAGTCTTGTTAAATTTTACCGTCTTAGAACTCCATCTAATCTTGTCCTTGCTGTGACATATCAACGTTTAGTGAAACTGAGGGGTCCATTTCTACACTTCAAGAATCTGTTTCTGCGCTTCTTCATTGTCTAGAGACAGCAGGAAATCAATTGGGTTCTTGTATTTCATGGGAAGTGGAAGAGGGGATTAGATGTGCTTCTTTCCTCCGAAGGATCTACGAAGAGGTAAGTCACTGCATACTTTCTTCCTTTTGTCTTTGAAAAAAAAAAACTATTTCACTTTTACCAATATTGTGGACTAAGAAGTTATCAACTAAGTTATGATTATTGTTATGACGGATATTGCAATTTGAGATTGGATGTCTGAAACAACCAGCTGTCTCATTTTTTTCCCTAATAACAACTGGATTGCAGTTAAGGCAGCAGAAGGATGTCTTTGGACAGCATTGTTTCAAGTTCTTGTCAACTTACATTTGGGTTTCTTCCGGATATGGTCCCCTAAAAATTGGTATCAAAAGGTAACAGTAGTCTTCTCCCTTTGTAATCTCTCTTCATACATTTCCCTATCCATTAAATTTGAAAGAATGTTCATCAGACAGACTCTGTTAGGTAGTATTTACTGCAAATATGGCTTGACGGTGTTTGTCCTGAAGTTTTAAGATGTCGCAAAAATAAAAATGATTTTGCAACTTTTGCAGGGAGGTAGACGAAGCTTTAAGGCCTGGTGTGTATGCTCTTATAGACTCATGCTCACCTAACGATCTTCAATATCTTCATACAGTATTTGGTGGTAAAGACAAAAGACTCTTTCTTTCCTACTTGTCACATCTTTTAAATGTTCTAATTCTAGAATCGGTATTTTACTTAGTATGTTTGTCTCTGGTCTTTCTTTGATTATCTGCAGAAGGTCCTTGTAGAAACTCTTTAGCAACTCTGCAACAAGACTACAAGTTGAATTTCAAGTACCAAGGAAAAGTCTAAAAAATTCTCAAGTAGCTTTCTTACTTCTCAAAGTGCTGCAAGTTCCGTGGGATAATGGGATTTGCTCTCTTCTTCAAGCTGTACAGTTGGGCATTACCTCTATAAGAGACAATAGCCAGTTTTGTTCTTAATTGTATTCCTTAGTGAAAATTACATTAAAATTTCAAACCACATTAGCTTCTAATATGATAACAATTTTGTTCACAAAACTGTTGTTTATATCTTAAATATATATATAAAAAAAAGGAACAATAGATTCACAGAAAGAAGACTTTTACTTTTTCCTAAACGTGTCGTTGTGTTTATGTAATGGTATATCTTAAATAGAGAAGACAATTTTATCTGTTCAGAGAGAATAGTAATCGATAATGTACATGATTTGCGCTGATTATAGAAAGATATATTGATTCTCGTCTGCCACTAAGCAACCACATTCTTTGCTCGTAACTAAAAAATAATTAAAAAAATTTAACCAAAAATTCCCAACGATTGTCGAAGCAACTAATCAATGGTATCTCCACCGGCGGCTCCGAGCCTCCGACCACCAGTTTTTCTAAGATGGCGACGGTTATGCTCGTTCATTAAATTCTTTGGGGTCAACATAAGATAGTTATTGTCCTTTTAATTGAGTCATATCTAGTGACGCCGAAAGTGAATGTACTTTACTTTGGTCGGTTTTTGATATCAAGCATTATTACTTGTCTTTTTATTTTTTGTTAAAAGGTCTTATTATTACTACTCTTTTGAATAGATAATATAGTTTGATATATACATTCTCCAAACTTAATACAAAACAATATTTTCTTCTCTTACCCACAAAAATATACAATTGTTTTCCCCACACGATGAGTCCAGTTGGTGATGTATTACAATCGCATTGTAAACTATGTTTTTTTTTTTCCGAGATCTCAAGTAGTGTAAAGTTGTTATCATGAATTCGAATTCATCTGGAGATCAGAGAAAATCACGTACATATTTTCTGAGATGCATTTACATAATATGATTTACCAGAAATTCGAACTCATGTAAGATGAGTCTTTTTCTCATACACTAGATTGTATTGACCATTGTCAACTACGTTATTAAGAGATGTTTTTTTTGTTTTTGCTAAAATAGTAAGCAATGTTACGATAATACTACGAGATAATTGAGGTTTATAGCGATACAAAACAAATAAAATATCAAATCATACAATTTTTTGTACAAGTAGTTTTGTATTATTAGACTTCCACACGAGCTCACAACTATTGAACACATTCAGACATAAATGATTTTTATTACACTGACGTACGTAGATGAATTAAGGTGCAAAAATATTAAATTTGGGAAAACACTTCAAAAAGAATTTGCTGTTCATTCGGTCCCATATAAACGTTCGAAAAATAATATAAAAAGTTTATAATAATTTATTCTAAACGGCAACGAAAGTCTATGCTCCTGTTATAAACGTATTTCTTAATTAATTATTTGATTAATTTGGTTTTCTATGATTATTTGAGTATATAGTTGTGGACGTGTCTATAATTTGACCGAGCACTTGTAAAGAAATTTATCACATCGAAACTGAAAGACGATCGTTATTCCATGATTGATTTAGTTAAGTGGATTAGTAATCTTCTCTTTTAGACGATTATTAAGACGAAAATATTATAAACCTTGATATAATATAGTTTCTTATTATGCTATAAGTACTCTCTGATATGTAGTAGTCTTGATTAATAGTTCAATATTCTTTTTGCTTTTCAAAATAAAAACTGAACTCATTTAATTATCGAAACAAGATATTAGGAATCGAAAACTAGTTGTTGTCTTACTTTTCCTATTATGTTTGAAAACCTAAAATATATTTTTAGCAAGAAATTTATAACTTCATAAACTTGACCTGATTAGAAGTAATGCATGTATAGTCACGATTAGAGGTAGGCCGCAGATGAACATTGTATTTGACAAAAGTACGAAATTATACCAAACACATAAAATCTAGATATAGTGGTCCTAATTTCTGAAAAAGAATAGTAATAAAGATATAATATAAACACAACATTAAATCTCGATTAAGATTGGTCCAGTTGGTTTGTTTTTTATTTAGTTAGGTACGAGGTGGTGAATTCAAATCTCACCATGCTCTATTTGGAGAATTTACACTATAAATCAAACTTTGTTTATCGATCTAATGGTTACTTATTGACCAAAAAATATAACATTAAATCAACCTTCAACATACTTAACCCGCGAACATAAATCAAAATCATAATGAATTCTAGTTTTATTATTACATAAATTATATCGAACATTTCCTTGTTTTTTTTTATGAAAGATGGTCTTATGATTTTTATTCACTTCATATCAAGCAAAACTTAAGTCAAAAAATAATTTCAATTATTCTTTTTTTTAAAACATATTTTAGTATTCAAAAGAGGAAGTATAGTTTTGAATTAAACTAAAAGTTCCATAGTAAAACTTATATGAAATACCCAAAAATACTAATCACCTTGTCAAAGATTTTAAACTTAATGATGTAATTAGAATTTGGTCAATTCTGCTGTCAACAAAGGTTGGTCTAAATTAACCACTTACGGAAGCTATATTTAATTTCATGAGACTTTTTTCTTTCTTTCTCCGAATTCATGAAAATAACCCAATTATATTCAATCATAAAAAAGCTTGAAATTATTTGTTAACACATAGAAACTTAGAAAGTATGACAGACAGCCTTAAAGTTAAAGGTAATATAGTACCTTTTGTTTTCTTTGTTTTTTTTTTGTTTTTTTATTTATTTTTTGCCTCAAATATCTTTTGCTATACTTAATTTTTTGTCACTTTATAAATCTTCAAGGCACTAAGTTTCGAACCCATTACCTGCAGTATAAAGGAGAGGATTAAAAGCCACTATGCCAGTTGAGAGAAAAAAAAAAAAAATCTGTTGTTAGGAACTAATAGTTACGTTTCAAACAAGATTCATCAAATGTTCTTTTGAACTCTATAATTAGTAACGGCATTTAGGAGAATATAAAATTTATGAAAAGTTTTCACTTTATGGAAATAAACAATTTTCCACCTGTAAAGGAGCAAAAAAAATTAATAAATCAAAACAAATAAATGTGAATCTAATTAAATTTTCTTTTCCAACTTAACTCATGGATAAATCGTTACAATAGTCTAAATGAAAGGCACATTGTGTACAAAGACATGAAATCTAGATGACCATCTAGTTGTGCGGACAAGGTGATCAACTTTGTGGTTGAGTATGCGGAGAATGTGATGTACGGAGCATGACTTGAATGAACTTCGAAATCTTGAGAAATCCTCCAGATATGGAAGGAAAGTAGGCTAGTCGTGAGGCTCCTCAATCATTTTAATAATCTTTGAGCAGTCAACTAGAAACTCGACTTCTATGATCTGGAGAGATACAAGACATGACATAGCTCAGAAGAGCGTCTCAAATTCTGAGTGCATAGAAGACAAAATATGTCTAATGCGTTGTGCTCCATAATTAACACCTTCGAAACCATCCGGGAAGGAATACCAACCTAATCATGTAAACAAGTCCAATTCTTTCCAGGATGCGTCTACCATGCATATATACCCTGAGAATGCTAGATTTACTGTTAAAAGCCTTGACATAGACCCCGAGGGTAACGAATTGTTGCACCCCGCTGTATATGCATGTCCTTTCTGTGCCTCTCGCCATGCTCGGGCTTCGGCTTCCGCCATTTGAATAATATCTTGGGGGTTCCCATCTTTGTTTGAAAAAGCTTTTTCATTCTGAGCTTTCCATAAGAACCATAGAATCCATGGAAAACTATCATTCTCCTCCTTTCTCGGCAGTCTCCAAATAAGACAATCCATGTTGGAGAAAATGGATTCCCCCGGGAAGATCATTCCTGCGGGAACTTTTGACAGAGCCCAAACCTGAACGGCTTGGGGCATTCGAAAAGAATGTGATTTTTCGTTTCCGTTTCAGCTCTACATCTGTCGCAGCGTGTATCACAATTTATACCTCGTTTGAGTAAATTTGATTTAACAGCGAGTTGTCCTGAGATTGCTTGCCACATGAAATGTTTTATCTTCTGTGGTGCTTTCACTTGTCATACCTGAGATTGTAACTTCGTTATGTTAGGACCGAATGGTTGAACCGAGCAGAGGGAGATATTCCGTTATACCCAATAGCCTGATTTTACCGAGTAAAGAAATATCAAAGAGTATGGTTTTGTAATCGTAAACCCTGACGAAGAAAAAAACAAAAAAAAGATGTTTTTTTTTCCTCTAAGATTTGTTGTTCTAAACCTGTAATCAAAGCCGAGGACATGTAGCCCAGTGGTGTTGTCACTTTATAAATCCGCAAGGCACCAAGGTTCGAACCCCTACATGCAGTATAAAAGAAGGGATTAAAGGCCAGTAACCCAGTTTGACAACAACAAAAAAAAACCTATAGTCAAACATTGATTCTAAAGTTAATAAATTAGATTTTATGTTTGCGCCAAAATCTCAATTCATTACTTAATTACTGTTGAATATGGTCAGAGCCCCAGAAGTGGTAACGACATAAATCCCAAAACCAAACACTGTAAAAAAAAAGTTTTTATTTTTTTTTGCTGGAAAAGGAAAAAAAATCTGGTTTTCCCTTAAAAGGTGTAATTTTTATTGTTGACTTGAATTCGATTTTATAATGAAGAAGAATTTTACAGTTCATGGTTCTTTTGTGGGTTAGTGATAAGCACGCCCTACTGGCTTCATCATTCCCTCCAACCTTTCTCTCTCTTGAATTCTTCTTTATCGCTCTCTCTGTCTTTCTTCCTTTTTCTCTCTCTAAATAAAGCTTTCAATTTCAGTTCAACATTTCTTCTTCTCTCTTTTTTTACTTTTTTCCTCTGCTTCTGTTCAACTTTTGCTTCCTCTTTCAGGGAAGGAAAATTTGACTTGAAATTTTGTATTTTTTTTTTGCAATTTTTGCCGTCAGATTGGATCTGGGCTTGGAGCTGAATAGCGGATTCATATAGGTAATTACTGGAACGAATCAATTTTGTTAGACTGTTGTGTTGTCGGAGATTTTGCAATTTCTGGATTTTGTTGTTGATTTATCTTCTGGTAGATTATTTATAAGAGTTGATCTGATTGTTTTATTGATGGGTGAAGCCACAAGGTTTAGTTTTTAATTACTGGAGTAGATTCTGTTAGAGCATCAATTCTTGAGGGTTTACATTGGGGTTTGTGATGTTTATATGAATTGTTGGGTTCGGTGAGGATGATGATGATGTTCAACGGAAATGTTCCTCCTTTTATTTTCTCGATAATTCTGGTTTTTATTGCCTTGGTTTCATCTAATTTGTTATGTTTGTTTATCTGGGGAACTGAAATTTCATAAACCTACTTCCAATGTAACATAAATTTCAGAGCTTTTTATTTGGTTTACCGTAACTCTTTGCATTTTGACAGATTGACTTGAGATGATTGATGTTGACTGTTGTGGATTATAGTCATTTCGGTTCAGGAGAAAACCTTTGGTTTTTTGTTCTTTCTAATTGGTTTCTGATTTCTCTTCTTTACATCAGCTGAATCTAAGGCTTTTCATTAGTGTATGGTATTGATGAAAATCTATATTAGCTTCTTCTGATTGGTTTTTAATTGGAAGTATGCATATTGCAAGAACTTTTTTTTGTTGTTGCTTGTAATGCCTTGTCTGCGGTAAATGTGTTCTTTGATTAATTTTGATAGAATTGGTTTACATCTGTTGATATTTTGTATATGTACTCTTAGTTGGTGTTGTTTCATAGGTTATTAGTAGTCCTCTTTATTGTTGCGGCATTCATAAGTTGGAGAAAGTGGTAAAGACTGCTTAAGTATGTCTGTTTCCATGAGAGATTTAGATCCAGCTTTCCAAGGAGCTGGACAGAAAGCGTATCCTTCAATTTCTGATCCCTTTTTTTAATGTCAAATGACTCTTATACTGAAGTGCTATGTTTCACATTTGGATTTTGTTTCTCCTTGACATTAAGTTAGTGGTATTGAGGTATGGCGTATTGAGAATTTCCTCCCTACCCCTATACCAAAGTCTTCTATTGGGAAGTTTTTTACCGGAGATTCTTACATAGTATTGAAGGTAATTATAAGGCCAAGCACCTGACTTCTTTTTTGTTTTCTTATTGCTATTTAACTGGGTTTATGTGATTGGTCTTAGTTTTATTATTCAAATTCTGGTGAATGATTTTTGTGGCCAGACAACAGCGTTAAAAACTGGTGCACTGCGCCATGACATCCATTACTGGCTTGGTAAAGACACCTCTCAGGTAGACCCCTTTTAAAATATCCTCTTTCCTCTCCTTTTTTTTCCGTGTCACAGAATGGAAAAGTTCTGAGAGATGATATTGATTTTGTATAAAAAAAGGATGAAGCCGGGACTGCCGCAGTTAAGACAGTTGAATTAGATGCTGCTCTAGGAGGTCGTGCAGTTCAGTATCGGGAAGTTCAAGGACATGAAACCGAGAAATTCTTATCTTATTTTAAGCCATGTATCATACCTCAAGAAGGTGGGGTAGCATCAGGATTCAAACATGTGGAAGCTGAAGAACATATTACCCGCTTGTTCGTCTGCAGAGGAAAACATGTTGTCCATGTCAAAGAGGCAAGTCGAATTTTTGCAGTGGAAAACATGTTGTGGTCATACACTAACAGTCTAAATTGATTGCAGGTTCCTTTTGCTCGAAGTTCTTTAAACCATGACGATATTTATATTCTTGACACAAAGTCCAAGATTTTCCAGTTCAATGGATCCAATTCAAGTATCCAAGAGAGAGCAAAAGCATTGGAAGTTGTTCAGTACATCAAAGACACTTACCATGATGGGACATGTGAAGTTGCTACCGTAGGTTAGTGAGCCGACCGGTTTAATAGGGGATTAGCATCGTAATTATCATCCTTTCTTCATTTTTAATTGCATATGTTTCATTTGCAGAGGATGGGAAACTTATGGCTGATGCTGAAAGTGGAGAATTTTGGGGTTTCTTTGGTGGGTTTGCTCCACTAGCCAGAAAAACAGCTAATGATGAAGGCAAAACTTACGATTCCAATATCACCAAATTATTTTGGTATATATCTTCTTGTCCCATTTCATATATTTTATTGAACCCATGGTGCAACTGAACACAAATTTTCTTTTCTGAAATGGAAGTGTGGAGAAAGGACAGGCAAATCCTGTTGAAGGCGATACATTGAAGAGAGAAATGCTAGACACAAGCAAGTGTTACATTCTTGATTGTGGATTTGAAGTGTTTGTCTGGATGGGTAGAACCACTTCTCTTGATGATAGAAAAATTGCGAGTGGAGCAGCAGAAGTAAGTTTTTAATTGAATTGAGAAAAGTCTTGAAAATACTTTATGTTGTGTACCATAATGTTTGCTGATGTTAGTAAAGCCATACAGGAAATGATTCGTTCATCTGAAAGACCCAAATCGCAAATGATCCGCATAATAGAAGGGTTTGAAACTGTGCCATTCCGATCAAAGTTTGATTCTTGGACTCAAGAAACTAATACAACCGTGTCAGAGGATGGTAGAGGCAGAGTTGCTGGTCCGTGAATCCAAATTTTGAAATAGATGATGACATTCAAACTTACACGTAGCTGAAGCGTAGTTGGATTTTTGTTTTCTTATGGCCATTTGTTGATCGTATGCAGCTCTTTTGCAACGACAAGGAGTAAATGTGAGAGGCCTGATGAAAGCTGCGCCGCCTAAAGAAGAGCCTCAAGCATTCATTGATTGCACGGGAAACCTGCAGGTTTGGCGTGTGAATGGTGAGGAAAAGACTCTCCTTCAAGCTGCTGATCATTCGAAATTCTACAGTGGAGATTGCTATGTTTTCCAGTATTCTTATCCTGGAGAAGAAAAAGAAGAAGTTCTTATAGGAACATGGTTTGGCAAGCAAAGTGTGGAGGTAAGCTCTCAAAATAACAGAAGAAGATTTTTACGTATTTGTCACATATATTCTGCTGCTTTATATAATGAGGCAAAATCTTATAAGTAGCAAGTTTGTGATCATGATTAGGAAGAGAGAGCTTCTGCAGTCTCTATGGCTAGCAAAATGGTCGAGTCAATGAAGTTTGTACCAACCCAAGTAATCTTCTTCTGTAATCATTGCAATATTCTCTGCTGTCGGATTTTATCATTTTTTGTCCTGAACATTTTCATGCTCTTGCTTTAGGCTCGCATTTATGAAGGAAAGGAACCCGTTCAGTTCTTTGTGATTATGCAAAGCTTTATCGTTTTCAAGGTTTGGCGAGAATATTGTATTCTGTAATTTTGTTATATCTTCCATGTTCTGTTTATGAATACATTCAATATCTGTCAATTTTGTTTTCCAATGGAACCGATCTATTGATTCTTTATAGGGTGGTATTAGCAATGGATACAAGAAATACATAGCAGAGAAAGAAGTTGATGATGATTCATACAATGAAAATGGTCTTGCTCTATTCCGCATTCAAGGGTCTGGTCCAGATAATATGCAAGCTATACAAGTTGACGCGGTATATGTCATTTTCCCGTTCTCATTGTTTGAAACCTGTAGAATTATTGAGAAGTGAAACCACATCGAGGACACAGATGCATGGCTATTTAAGACATAAATCTTCATGGCTTCTAATATATTACATATTTGCTTTGACAGGTTGCTTCATCTTTGAACTCCTCATACTGTTACATACTACATAATGATTCTTCCGTCTTTACTTGGGCTGGGAATCTAGCAACCCCAACTGACCAAGAACTCGTCGAAAGGCAGCTCGATCTTATCAAGGTCAGATAAGTTTTACCTTAGTTTCAGTTATATGTTGATCATAATTGTTAATTAGTAAAGATCAAATAGTAGACTCGGTTTTAAGTGTAGCTGAAGCAGCATCTGTTATATGTTTTTGTTCAGCCAAACCTGCAGACTAGAGCACAAAAGGAAGGTTCGGAATCAGAACAGTTCTGGGAGTTATTAGGTGGCAAAGCCGAATATCCAAGCCAAAAGCTCACAAAGGAACCCGAGAGAGACCCTCACTTGTTCTCCTGTACGTTCACAAAAGGTACAAATGATCATATACCTTTTTCATAGCATGCAAGCCTAAGATGATATATGCACACAATGACTCTTTATCTTTTTCTTCTTTTCATTGCTGAAATGCAAATTAACCCAGAAATCCTGAAGGTACGTACACTTTCAAAGTCTTGTTTTAACACCAAAGTTCTATGCAGTCATGAAAAGAAAAAGCTTTGGAATTTGGCTCAATCCCAAGAATTTTCAATTTTGTGATCCTTTGGCAGGTGACAGAGATATATAACTTCACACAAGATGACTTGATGACAGAAGATATATTTATCATAGATTGTCACTCAGAGATCTTTGTCTGGGTTGGCCAAGAAGTACTCCCAAAGAACAAGTTGCTAGCTTTAACTATTGGAGAGGTCAGATTTATTAGATACATTGCAAACAAAACCCTACCTTACTCTAGACTCTAGAGAGAATTAGTCTCAATGATACCGAAATTTGTAGGCGAGTTGCTGAGTCATTTATACCTTTTGTTTCCTTAGAAATTCATTGAGAAAGATTATCTGCTGGAGAAGTTATCCCCTGAAGCCCCTATATATGTGATCATGGAAGGAGGTGAGCCGTCTTTCTTCACCCGTTTCTTCACTCCTTGGGATTCTTCAAAATCCGCTGTAAGTACCTAACAACATCTATCAGATTCTCTTAAGAGATAAGCACGAATGGAATCCCTAACAATTCTTTCTTGTTTCAGATGCATGGAAACTCATTCCAAAGAAAACTCAAAATTGTCAAAAATGGTGGAACCCCAGTTGCAGAAGTAAATACTCTTCTTGCTTTTTCTTTTATTTACATATTAGTGTGCGCTTGTGTTTGTTCATTCTTTTCCTTTGTTGTGCCTATGATGATTAGAAACCGAAACGAAGAACTCCAGCTTCATATGGTGGCCGTGCCAGCGTTCCTGACAAGTCGCAGCAGCGGTCAAGAAGCATGTCGTTCAGTCCAGACAGGGTTCGCGTGAGGGGCAGATCTCCGGCATTCAATGCACTCGCGGCAACATTTGAGAGCCAAAATGCAAGGAACCTCTCGACTCCTCCCCCGGTAGTTAGGAAACTCTACCCAAGATCTGTTACTCCTGATTCTTCAAAGTTTTCTCCTGCTCCCAAGTCTTCAGCCATTGCTTCTCGTAGCGCCCTTTTCGAACAAGTAAAAACACCTCCCGTACCATCAATCTCAAAACCAGTTAAAGGTAAACTTTACAAGCATTTTTGTTTATAAAATCATCATAAAGTGTCGATCTTTTTCATCTTTGTTTAGAGATTCATATTTTTGTTGAGTAATAATCTGAAAGGTTTTGTCTTTATCACCTTTGTTCTGAGATACACCTTTCTTATTTCACTTTTAGTATTGAGTTTTTTTATTGTAATTGGACATGAAGCAAGCCCAAAGACACCTGAGTCTCCAGCGCCAGAATCCAACTCAAAAGAAAAGGAAGAGAAGAATGGAACTGACAAGGAGGAGGAGAAATCGATGAGCAGTCGGATAGAATCTCTGACGATCCAAGAAGATGCTAAAGAAGGAGTGGAAGACGAGGAAGATCTTCCAGCTTACTCTTATGATCGTCTAAAGACAACTTCCACTGATCCTGTCTCAGACATTGATGTAACAAGGAGAGAGGTAAGTTCAAACCAACAAGTTTTAATAATAAATGAGAAACTTTTAATGAAAGCATATCTTCATAGTTCTTGGTCTCTGTTATATAGGCTTACCTTTCATCAGAGGAGTTCAAGGAAAAATTCGGTATGACGAAAGAAGCTTTCTACAAGCTGCCTAAATGGAAACAAAACAAATTCAAAATGGCTGTTCAGCTCTTCTGAGAAAAATCATTTTCTTCTCCATCATAAGCTTTCCTAAAATTCGGTAACACGCAATGCCAATTGAACATGTAGATATGTCCTCTTCTCGACAGAAAGATAATGGTTGTTTTCTGGGTTTTTGTCTCTTTTGTTGCGTTATTTCAGATCAGGAGAAGATTCAAGGGACAGTATCAGTGCATTTCAAGCTGCTTCTGCTCCCCATAGCAGTCTTTGTTTCACTCTATTTTTCCTTCTTTTCGTCCTTCAAATTTTTCTGCTTTGTTTTCTTTTGATCTGTTTGCTTGTTTCTCTCTATTTCAATCTCCATTTTTTTTTTTGCTTAGTATGATGGGCTGAGGTTAGATTGTTTCTACATAAGGTCACAGGGTTTGGCCTTGAGTCTTTGATTTATTTATTCTTGGGGTTATTTTGCTATCAAATTGAGGAAATTTGATTTCAAAAGAAAGATTTTATTTAGTGAGATTTCATAAAATTATAGACTCTCTAATTTTATTTTGCAGAAGTTGAGAGGATTGGTTATGTTTTTATTTTTTTGGTGTAAAGAAAAATGTACAAACTAACTTGTGTTTTGTTATTTAAGTGCTTTTTCAACTTGAAGTTATTTTATTTCACTACATGTTCTCATAAATACAGTAAGATCGCTTAAACTTAAACAATATATAATAGTTTCTTAAGATGCCTTAAGTCAATATCTTATTAATTTCCTTGAATGATGAATCAGTGTAATTAATCCAATAAATACTTTGTGTTAAATTAGCTGAAGTTTGAAATTTATTTTGTTAATACGCACTAATGAAAGTTTTTCGTAGAACCTATCTAGACCGGACTTTGGTAGCTAGCACATTGTATAGAGTGGAGACAAGTATTTCTGTTACCATTTATTTGTCTATTTTTAAATGATACAACATTTCCAAACTATATATGTTAATGAATAAATTACTCATAAACAAATGCTTAAGAGTTTTTTTGTGTTTGTTCTATTGTCTTGTTAATCGGTCAATGGAGACGGCGTCGTTTCTAATTACTCATGGTTGGATGCCAAAGCCATGTGGCTGATTAATTAGAGCCGTCACGAGTCACGACTTCAATACTTTTTAAGTTTATAAAACTTTGATCAAATAATTCAGATGCCAAAGTAGCAATTGACCCAATTGTCTTACACTTTCACTTAACCAAAAGATATGTTTTGTAGTATATTTCTATAGACTGCAGAGTTTAAATGCGTGAGTTTTTGTAATTTTATCATTTAAGTCACTTTAGTACCGCTAGGTGAATAAAGCATTCACAACTTTATGATCCACAAAAGTAAATAGTCTCCAATACAATATTATGTGAAATGTGCAATTTAACTGTTTAAAATGAGTCATCACATAGTGCCACATCTCTTAAGTTGGACGTCTTAACGAACCCTAATGATTTTAGACTTTTTAGCTTGTCGTATTATAACCCACAATTATATATACCATACTAAGCTTTATAGTTTTATACTTAATTTGGTTTTCAAAACAAAACTATTCATCTCAAAACTATTGACATATTGTCATCATGCGTATTGCAAGCAAAGTCACTAGTCATTGATGTAATATCCCTTAACAAACTCCATATATAATACCAATATTATATATCCAATTATTTCCTTCCATAAAATTTGATTCTATTTCTGAAGTGTAAATTACTAAATCGGATATTTATAGTATATATTGTCGAAGTAGAATTTAAAATAAGGCTGGTAATTTTTTTGGATAGAATAATTTTTTCACATGATGTGTATTTTCTTATATATTTAACTACCAAATAGCTATCGTGTTAGAAAGAAATAAATCTAAATAATCTTCTAATTCATGCAAAATCAGGGTAGTTTTGGAAATTTACTTCCTGTTAGCAACACATTTTACTGTTACACATATGATTAATCAACTCGCAGTTGGTTTTAGAATGACATGCTTTATCGTTTGTTTTAACTTTTTTCTATCATCTATGGGCGAATTTATCACTTTAAAAAGAATATAAAAACAAAACATTAATCAACTCAATTATTGACAATATTACAGCATCCAGCACCATGTTCGTGACCGTGACGCCCTATTTTATTAGTTATTATAACCTTCTTACAGTTTGTTTTATTGTGTATTCACTTTAAATAATCCTATAGAAAACTTAGAAAATTATTTCCGAGAAGAAAATCAGAATCAAATCTAGTCTTAACGACAATTATTATTAGGTAAATACATAAACAATATATTAAAAATTTGCATCGTCTTAAATTACTTAATGGTCTGAATCAAATTTTATATATATATTACTTTTTAATGTCTATAATGAAAATAGGTATGTGAATTTTTTTGTGTGTGCAGTAAGTATGTGAAAATATTAAACTATGAAAACAATAGTCAAATTTAAAGGTATACATATATGATATAAAAATATTCTATAGTCTCTATGTATTTAACAAAACTATACACTCGAGAATTTTCTAATTCAGTCTTCTAATAATGTTTTCAATAATTTCAAATTTACAAGTAGAAGAGTCAATTAGTAAATAATGATCACAAGTCAAATTTCGATCATGTAGTTGTAAAATAATAATTAAAGAGAGATTCAAGTAAACAAAGAAAGATGCGTTCTTAGTCTTTGTCCTACTCTCGATCGTGTTTTAAGTTGTTGGTGAGATGTGGTAACATGCAATCGAGTTGTCAAAGACAAACATGTCTACATACATATCTTAAAAGTAATCATGCACATATATAGAAACACACATGTTTTTGAGAGTTGCATAGCTAGTTGTTTAATTTGACCCCGACAAGTATACTAATCTAAAAGGCTTTCTGAAATATATAGTAGATACGAGAATGCCAAATGCAAAATGGTAATTGAGACCAAACAGTTTTATTTTGAGCAAATTTATGAAAGCTGATAGCTGTTATTCTAAAAATATCATTTGATTCTCAAGACTCAACAAAAAAAATCGTCTATATTCTATTTGGAAATAAAAATTAACAAAATCTAGATGGAATTTCTCCACTAGAATAAGTTGTCGAAAATACAATATTGTCAAAAATTTATAAGTAATTCTCGATAATTCCGACAACTGAGATTAAATTTTGATAGATTTTTAACGGACTTTTATGATACTTTAAAAGAGTATGTACATGTGAGAATAAAGAAAGTGTTTTTGGTGAAATGATTGAGTGTCAATTTTGTTATCTTTTCTATCTTAGTTTGATTTCAGTTAGTCGTGTTTGTTGTCAATATGATATAATAAGAAATTAAGGATTTGGAGAATATAATTAGTTATGGATTGGATCTTGTTCATCCAATTCTTGAAAAAGAAAGTATATATATATATAGGTGTGAAAACTATTCATTTATACGCTAATGTTTGGCTTTATTCTTATTGCATCTCTCTGCCAAGACTAATTTACTATTCACAAGTGATCAGTTTTATTATATCTAAAAGAAAACAATCACTGTCTAGACCAATGTAGATTACAGCTAATTTCTTGATTTACTTTAATTAGAAATAACAGAAATATATGCAAAGACTAAAATGATTCGAAGCCTGACCTTAGCCACCTCTCAAATTGTCAATATATGTAGATAAGAGTGTTACATCCACATTCCTAACAGGTCTTCCTCATTAATTTAATATACCATTTAACAGATCATTCATTAGAATAATCATCGCATCATTACTATATCCCAAATTGTACAATTATAAATTTCTCTTTCTAACTACTATAAAATGACACTCTCTAAAACTTTAAAACATCAAATAAATCATAACCATGGAGAACAATACTTCCCAAATCATTTTCTCCATCTTTTCTCTTCTTCTTCTCTTTTTTTCAAATGTCTCTGCTCAGCTTCGGACAGGTTTCTATCAAAACTCATGTCCTAATGTTGAAAACATTGTCCGTAACGCCGTCCGTCAAAAATTCCAACAGACTTTCGTTACTGCTCCGGGCACTCTCCGCCTCTTCTTCCACGATTGCTTTGTTCAGGTACCTTATAACATTTATATCGACAAAACCAGATTCATACTCTAAATCTCTAACCATATTATATAGCAAACATAACTCCTTCAAGTCGAACTCTAGATTTATTTTCTTTTTCTTTATGATAAAGTATATTTGTCAAGTGATAATATATTCTTACTATATATATAGGGATGTGATGCGTCGATAATGATAGCATCACCGTCGGAGAGAGATCATCCAGATGATATTTCATTGGCCGGAGATGGATTCGACACGGTGATTAAGGCAAAGCAAGCCGTTGAAAGCAATCCTAATTGCCGCAACAAAGTTTCATGTGCTGACATTTTGGCTCTTGCCACTCGTGATGTCATCGTTTTGGTATTAGTATTTCCTTCTTTTTTTATTACATAATTAAATTTATATTCCTTAATATTATATTATGTCCTAGGTATTGAATATTCGGTTCTTTTTTGTCAAAATTAGATATTGCTTTTAGAGTTTTTTTGTGTGTGTAAAGGCTAATTATATTATTAAATACAAGAAAGATGCTTCGAGTTAAATAGTATTTTATAATAAAGTAATTCATTTTATTGGCGGTTTGTAATTGTTTTATACATAACTAGCTAATAACAACATGACATGTCATGTGATTCGAATAAAAATGAATGATTGATATATATATATTAAAATAATAAACTAAAAATTTTTACAGACCGGAGGACCGAACTATCCAGTGGAGCTAGGGAGGAGAGATGGCAGATTATCGTCGAGGGGCAGCGTTCAAAACAATCTGCCTCAACCCGGTTTCAACCTAAACCAGCTCAATTCCATGTTTAGCCGTCATGGTCTTTCTCAAACCGACATGATTGCCCTCTCAGGTACCATAACCAAACTAAACCGCATTTTATTATTGCATTACTTAAACCGTTTTATTTCTTATGATTTATAAATGTTATCGTAATTTCAGGAGCACACACACTCGGATTCTCACATTGTGGAAAATTCTCGAACCGGATTTTCAATTTTAGCCCTAGAAGCCGTATTGATCCGACTCTGAATGGTCAGTATGCACTTCAGCTTAGACAAATGTGCCCGATTGGGGTCGATCCACGTATCGCAATCAACATGGATCCTACAAGTCCACGTACTTTCGATAATGCTTATTTCAGAAATTTACAACAAGGAAGGGGTTTGTTTACGTCAGACCAAATCTTGTTCACAGATCAACGATCTAGAGCTACTGTTAACTTGTTTGCTAGCAGTGAAAGTGCTTTTAGACAAGCTTTTATTACCGCGATGACGAAATTGGGTCGGGTTGGTGTTAAAACTGGTAATGCTGGTGAGATTCGAAGGGATTGTTCACGTTTCAATTAGTGGTTTAAAATTACTTAATTGTTAAAATAAAATGTTCAAAATTTTCAAAAATGTAAACTTGAATGAATAAAATGGATTTACTTTGTTTCTCGTGCCTTTCTATTTACACGGTACTTGTTCTGCATAATTTAATGATATAGCTTATCTTCGGCTATACTGGGCTTATTTATTTGTTGCCTTTAAGATGGAAAGGCCCAATATAAAAGCCTAATTATGTTTCGGCTTGGTTCTTCTTCTATAGCATATGAGTATATGACCAATGTTTCACAGCCGAGCCGATTCGGTAAGTGGTAAGTGTATGACACTTGGTCCGTAGTTCGATTCAGTTTAAATTATCCAAACTTAAATGATTCGAACGTAAAATCCAACAAAAGTTAGATAAATTCTTCTTGTGATTCGGATGATCTATTTAATTATTTTGCCATTATGGTTTCGATTTATTCTCATTATATTTTTTGAAAATTTTAAATTATATATAAATCACACATTATCGATCCAATTACTGTTAACAAAAAAATCTAACAAAAGTTTGTGAAGCGGCTGAACTCACCACAAGTCCACAAATATCAATGATAAAGCTCTAACTAAAAACGACCAAAATATTTTTCATATAATCATACTATGAAATCGCGTGTTGTTTGATAATATAATCATATTTTCCATATTATTTTATTCAGACAAACAAAGTGTAGTATTTTATTTGTTCGTACGCTTTGGAATTTTTTTTGGCAAAATAAAATATAATTTCATGTTCCTTTACTAATTGTTGAGTTATTTAAAATGCAACATAAAAGAAAGAAGAAGAAAAGAAAAAAAAAAGATGTGAAGGAGAATGAGACTCGTAGTTGCAATTCCAACCAAATACAAGAAAACCTTCACTGTGTTTGCCCTGTCCTCTTCTTATTTTTGTATTATATTATTTGTACTCTCAAATAGTTTTGTCAATATAAAAAACTTGTCCTTTGCCATTAGTTATTTAAGAACATAATGTCAAATACTACTAAAAATGTAATTCCTTTCAATTTTGTTTAAGTTAGATATAGTGTATTAGGTATATATTTTCATAAAAGAACCAAAACTAAAATAAAAGCCATTGTGTTTTACCTAAAATTCAAAAAGTAATTCAATATATCTAACAAATAATATATTATCTAATAAAAAGTTGTTTTAATAACTATTTGATTATTTCTGGTTCAAAACCAAAAAACTGAATTTTTTTTTGTCAAGACTCGAAACCAAATTGAATATCCACTTTTGATTCGTATTTTTGATTCCTTAATGCTCAGACTAGAAATGACCATTTACCTACATTTTTCGAGAGTTTGAATTTTTCAACATTAATTTTACAGGTTCGAAATTGAAATAGAGCTTTTTATTTCTTAATTTGGAGGTATTTCTCAATGAGCTAAGGTTAAACAGAAAAAAGTGCACGTGGGAACATTAGTGAAAATAGAGTTCCAAATTAAGAATAAGAACAAAAAACTCGAATTCAAACCCACATGAGATGTGTCCCTCCCTAAATCCCAATCCAAGCCATATCTTTTTCTCTTCTCTATATGGGTCCCTTGTTTATTTATTATACATTGCTTCCACATTTTTTTTTTCATTTTAACTAACTATTAATATAAACTTATTATAAGAGAAAACAAAATTGAAAACCAATACATACAAGTCATAATATGACATCTACAATATTCGATATCAATCTCCACAGACTTTGTACAAATTTTTCTGACAATTTTGTACGATTTCTTTGTGGTTCATACAAACAATATAGGTCTATATATTTTTTAATATTGTTAGCATAAAATGGTTGTATTAATTATTTCTGATCTTTGTACATTCATATATTGTTTAATAATTACGTTTACCTAGCTTGATTGTGTGATTGAAATTAGTTCTTTCATTTTTTCAATGTGACAATTGTTTTTTATAAACAGTAAGAATTCTAAATTTTTGAAATATGATTTCTTTAATATCTGGAACCAGTCGTTAATAATAAGGCGTAAATCACTTTTTTAAAGTAAACTTAAAACTTATAATCTCTTTGTTAAAAAAAAATCACTAAACTAAAAACCAGTTAACAGTAGAAAGCTAGTGTAAATCATTCTCCCAATGGGGATTGTTATTAAAGTCAAAAGTAGAAAACCATTAAGCAAAATTCCAAGAAAGTTTCATGTATGTTCAATTTCTACTATACAGGTGTGACTATATACTTAAATCTCGTATGGCAAAATTAGTCTGCATCTATTATTCTTTTAACATTATTCATGTGAGTTTGAATTTGGACAGTGTAACATATAAAATTATCACATATTAACAAAACAAAAAAAGAAACAAAAAACAAAAGACAAGCAATTTTTCCTTGTTGCATTAATTGGTAATCTACTAACCCTTGACTTTTTTTTATGTGTGTGCAATAAGGATGAAGAACAAAACAAAACCAAGAAGAGACCATTCAGTTTTTGCCGTTAACATCAAAAGCTAATAACGTGTATATTGCATGTAATAATTAAGCCCTATAGATTAAGAGACAACTTGTAATGTCCCAACCGCCCATATTTTCTAGTTGTTGACATTTTTTGACATTTTATATAATATATGTTTTATTTTAAGATATTTTGTGTAGTTAAAAACTAAGAAATGAATAATACGTAGACCTTCATATCATGATATCAAAATTTACCTTTTGTATCAACATAAACTATATATAAAAAATTTATAAATCCTATACGAAAAAGTCATATCTATATAAAATATCATTATGAACTTTATGACTATGTAGTCAACTCGTTGAATGTCACATTTTTTTTTCTCCACCGAAAATTTAACTTCAGAAAATCGTGTTTATATCATGTGATATTGTTAAGTGTTTTGGTGATTTTGGCTATAAAAAAAATTGTGTTTATGTCATATTAACTGCAGTGATAGATTCATCTGCATCCAAAGATTGTAAAAGTAGTAGATAGTAAAATAACATTCATAACACATGCGGCATAAAAAGAATGGTCAAATGGTAGATATGAGAAAGATGAATAATGTGGTTAATATTTGATAGAAATGACATAGACTGATCAAAATAGAAAGATTGAGGGAGATTGATACAAGGATACATACACATGTAGATATATCTATATATATACAAAGTGTGTGTGTAATAGAGAAAAAGAGAGGAACATGTGAAGGCATTAAGAGAAGGTGGGGTTATGCATTGATGTCTTGTTCTTGGAATGGAGCCACATGGTAAGAGGGTCACTCAAAGCACCTCTTTAGGGGGTAGTTGTGATGCAGCCAAATTAGAGCTCTTGCATGTGACTCCATGTGTTTTTTCTTCCCTCACCCATTATTATTCCCTTCCTCTTCTTCTTTTTCTCCCTTTTTATACATATATGTTTACACTTTTTCATATATTTACCTTCATTTCATAGTATTTACTTTATATTCTTGTTTTTCACATTTTTAACAATATATATATATATATATATATATATATATATTATACCAAAATATGAATGTTAGTTAAGGATATGCGTACCAATTTATATATATATATATATATATATATATATATACTAGTATTTGGATTGTTACAAAAATATTATAGTACTAGCTATATATTACTCTCAAACTCGTTTATGGTTAAATGTCTCAGCTAATGGCTTAGGTATTTGAAGTTCGACTTCATCTCACTAATTAGTAGAAAATGGATTGGACCTTATCGATCCGTAAAAAAAAAACTATATACTATTTCAAAAAAACTCTTCTTGTGTTAGTTTTTGAAAGAGAAATATTAACACTCTCAAACATTTTTTCCCATTTTATGTATACAAAAGAAATATTATACATAAGAAATATAACTTGAAAATAAGTTCTAAAACATTACTCATATATACATCGTCAGCTTGCTCTTGTTATATATAAACAAACGTAGGACCCATTTTTCTCTTTGTCTATCTCTCTCATATTCTAAGTTTGCTATATATGTAAGTTTCTCTCTTGTAAACTTTCCTTTGCAGCTAAAAAAATACATTCTCTTATGGAGAAGCAAATCATAAACAAGAAGAAACGAGTATTTTCTATTGAGCCAAACAAAAACCCTAGTGTAGTTTTCACAAGAAAATACACAAGCCACTTGGTTCCTGCACTCAAGAAGCTCAACATGAACAAAAACTCTTCACAACAAATCAATCAACAAACCGTGAAGCATCAAGTAGACAGGGCTTTGGCTTTGTCTGCTCAAGAATTTGCATGGAGTCGTTTTTTGCTAGAGAAACTCTCTTCCTCGAACAATCCAACCACTTCTACTAGTTCTTCTTCCAACCAAATTTGGATTGAAGAAAGATCCAATGAAGACGATGGAGAAGAAGATGAAGAGATAGAGAAGAAACTAAAGGAATTGCAGAAGCTTTTGCCAGGTGGAGAAGAGATGAATGTGGAAGACATGTTGAGTGAAATTGGTAACTACATTAAATGTCTTGAGTTGCAGACAATTGCTCTCAAATCGATTGTTCAAGATACTCCTTGACTTTTAGTTTAAGTGTGTAATATATAGCTTGTTTTCATGTTTTGTCTTTAAACCAAAAAATCATCTGTGTGTTTTTTTCCTCTTGATTTCTTTTAGAACAAGAGCTTGTATCATAGTGGTTATCTGTTACTTTTTTTTCAAAATTAATCATGATTACGAAACTACCAAAAATATACCACATGAACGTTAATACATTGATCTTAAAATCAGCATAAAAGTTAAAATTGTTTTTTTTGTAATGCCAAATAGACAATGTGTTGCCCAAATTAAATTCTTGAATTTTGTCTTTTTTTCCTTAATATATTATTTTAATATTGTGTACAAATCTCAAAACTTTGATACTCTAATCATTTTAAGCTGACAAACTAAGTGTATATTTTATTATCCTGCATTATTTTTCTCCTTGAGTCAAAACATATCATATTTATTTACAAATCTTCATTTAAAGAAATATTCAGCAACAGTAATGTAAAAGTCCACCATCACTGAGGAAAAAAAATTAAGACTAATACTATTGTTAAACAATTTTGAGGAACAAGAAAAGAAAAAAAAAGGCAAAAAACTTTGATTGAGAAAAATATAGATATCTGAAAATGAAGAAGTCAGATGACATAATGTAAACTATGTAAGTCCACATAACATTGATTTGAAGTCATCATCCATATCTTTGCACGTGTCTTCAAGTCAATCGCACTCATCCAAATCTCTATTTCTATTAAAAGATTCTAGCCGTACTACTA
Organism: Lepidium didymum; assembly: GCA_963920545.1. Classification (NCBI taxonomy): domain Eukaryota; kingdom Viridiplantae; phylum Streptophyta; class Magnoliopsida; order Brassicales; family Brassicaceae; genus Lepidium; species Lepidium didymum. Next base: position 3,758,982 of record OY986994.1, on the reverse strand, counting down.
CACACAACTTGCCTCATGTCATGTTTTTTCTGCATATTAAACGGTAATTGTAAAAAAAAAAACAACATAGTAAATAAAATAAAACTTATCTTTGCTTTTGTCAAATAATTTTCCATTTTAATTGGCAATAGACTTTGGATAGAATTAAGTAAAAGAAGATGATTCAGATTACATAGGCCCATGGAAATAAGAGCAAAGAAGAGTGTGTGTACATGTGCCAAGGCGTGCCTTGTTTCTTCAAAAGAGCAAATTTTGCAAAAATACAGATTTGAGAATCGTTGTGGGAAACAAGAACACTTAACAATAAGGTTGGGGAAGAGTTATGGCAATAAACAAAGATCTCTTCCTATGTAAGGTGGTGAAGAAGAAGAAAAAAAAAGAAGACAAAAACAGAAGATGAAGATCAATCATATGTTTGTTGTTGTGTAACTCAAACAGTGTAGTGTCCTGGAGTTTCAATGTCCAAACCCTTTAGCTTCACTACTGATTCCACATGTCCCTTGAGTGTGTGCAGTTCCCTAAGCCTGTTTAAACATATAAACCGTTCAATAAATGTTTAATTTCAATGGTAATACTTAACGTTGAGATCAGTTTTATTTACCTAGCGATCTCAGCTCTTCTCTTGGCTTGCTCTGCGATCTCAGACAATTCTCTGTAACTTCCTTTCTCAGGGAAAATGTTAGCACCTTCTTTTGGCTGCAAACCGTGAAGTGTCCTCTGAGCAAGTGCCCATTGAGCCTCTCTCTCTTCTTTTCCGTAATCTTTCTTCATCGTGAAAGCGGTCTTGTTCTCAAACAAGCTGAGCCATGCCTTTCCACTCAAAATGTATCGAATAGCAAACTTCAAAATGTCTTGTGGGAAGTATGTTATAATGCTGTATATCCAGATTACACCAGCCCATCCCCATCCAATACCCTTAACCTTTGCAAATTCCCAATTGGCATAAACCGCAATCAAAGTCGCAATCTGCATTAGAAAGAAGGAATGGATTTTAGGTAATTATCTAAAAACGTCACCCAATAGGAAATCCGTTAAAAATGTGGATTTTGATTATCTTACCAGTTGTGCAATGAGGAAAGCAATCATCAGTAAAGCTCCAGGACGTTCAACAAACGACCAACTCCTTGATCTAGTGACGAAGATCAGAGCTTGACTAATAATACTAACTTGTAGGTACACCGCTCCCATAAGCTCATTGTTATTGTCCCTGATGGACCTCACACCAAATTTGTCCTGTGAATCCAAAGTACAATATTACTTTTACAAGTACTAAAATCATATGGAAAGAGAATTAATTAGCTCAATTGTATGTACCGGGAAAAAGTCCGTCTTGTGTGCCGCCCAGAAGAAAATGACAGTCATGATGGCCTGGTAGCTTCCCAGAACGACTCCAGTAGCGAAAATCTCTTTAAGCTTCCAGCTATCAGGTGTGGGAGATGGCTTAACTCTGTCTTTTGAGATTGTCATGATGGTACCTAAAAGATTACAAGATAACAACACATAATACAATTAGATGTAAGTAAACGTAACTGATTCTGAGGTTTATACAAAAGGATAGCCATTGCTCACCATCATTAAGAATGGCAATGATCAAAACCATGAATGCTGAGAAGTCAAATTCCCAGATGAGGGCAATAAGCATGAAACCAAGCTGCAAAATGTTACAACGCAATATGATCAACAAACTATAAATTAAAGATAATAATAAGTAACAGAACTCAACAGGGAGTTATTTGCATACCACAATACGGACTGTGATTGAAACTGCATAAATCTGTAACGTGAGGAAAAAAGACAGAGAAATTAGTTTCAATTGCTAGCAAGCAAGTGACTGAAACAAATTTAAGAATGAAAATAGGAGAACACGCACAGTATAGTTCTTCATTCTCTGGAATATGGCTCTGCTGGTGAGTACTGCACTAATAATAACACTGAGTCCAGGTTCAGTGAGAACGATATCTGAAGCGCCCCGAGCAGCATCTGTCGCATCATCCACAGCAATACCAATGTCAGCTTTTTTCAAAGCAGGAGCATCATTGACACCGTCACCAGTCATTCCTACAATATGCTTCCTCTCCTGCAACTTTTTCACAATTTCGTATTTGTGCTCTGCAATAATAAACAAAGAAGCTTAGATCTAACGTAACCACCACAGCAATGAAAGTGAGGTTTAAAATCCAAAACACTGACCTGGGAAGACTCCGGCAAATCCATCAGCCTTTTCGATCAACTCCTCAACAGGAATGGATGCGAGGTTTGCGTCTTTGTGCGTACCAAGAAGAGCCGAAGATGGATACATGTTTGTTCCCATTCCAAGTCTGCGACCAGTTTCCTTACCAATAGCAAGTTGGTCACCTGGCAACATCCGTCCAAGAGAATGTTAGGGATAAAAGTAAAGGTGTATAGTTGGCAGGAAAAGATCGATGAGTAAGCAAATTTACCAGTGATCATCTTAACATTAACACCAAGATTCAAAGCCCGTCGAATGGTTTCAGCACTGTCATGTCTTGGGGGATCAAAAAGTGGCAACAAGCCAACAAATTCCCATGGTGCACCAGGGCTTTCCTTTGTTTTCTCTGGTACCACCTAAAAGATCAAATAAGAGCACAAAAGACTCAACACAAGTGTCCACGCAGAGGAATAAAAATACAAAAGAAGACTAAACCTATGAATATCACTGACAAACAGATACCTGGCGAGAAACAGCCAAGGACCTAAGACCACGCTCGGCATACTTTTCAATAATAGAAAGCACCTTCTTGCTAAGGTCATTGCTGGCATGGCAAAGTTCGAGGATCTGTTTCAGAGAATTAAATTAGTATAAAGAGGAAAAGACAGAAATTTGACATATGCTAGTAAGCTTGAAGATTCATCACCTGCTCCGGAGCACCTTTACTGACTCGATGCCAGTTACCACTGGAGTCAATGTAAGTCAAAGCAGTTCTCTTATCTACAGGGTTGAATGGAAGGAAGTGCACCTCTCTAATTCCAGCCCGAGCCTATGAAATTCCAATCAAAAATAAGAAGCTGCTTCTTGGAAGCTCTTTGAAACTAATCATGATATATGAACCGTAATATGATATACCTCCTTTGGATCAGCAAGCATGCCAACCATGGCTGCATCAATAGCATCCTGGTTCTCAACCCTGGAAGCCATAGCTGCAAATAATAGGACCTGATCTTTCTCCACACCTTTGCAAAAAACCTCAACCAAGTTTTTATCCACGCTCAATTTATTAAGGGTTAGTGTTCCGGTTTTGTCACTACACAAGACATCCATTCCCGCCATCTCTTCGATGGCAGTCATACGCTTGGTGATGGCACCTTGCTGAGACAACCTGTGGGACCCAATAGCCATGGTTACCGACAAGACCGTGGGCATAGCAATCGGGATACCACCGATCAAGAGGACCAAGAGGTTATCAATTCCATCTCTGTACTTTCGGCGTTGAATTGGGTACATGACGATGATCTCAATAACCATACCAATGGCAATGGAACAGATACAGAAGTTTCCAATGTTAGTAAGAACCTTCTGGAAATGTCCAACTTGGTTGGTGCTGTCCACAAGGTGAGCAGCTTTACCAAAGAAGGTGTGAACCCCTGTGGCAATAATAACCGCCTCGATTTCTCCTTGTTTACAGGTTGAACCAGAGAAAACTTCTTGGCCTGGGTGCTTGGTCACAGGGAGGGACTCTCCAGTTAGAGCTGACTGGTCGACCTTTAAAGGATCACCTTCAAGAAGACGAGCATCAGCCGGGATGATGTCTCCCAGTTTAATGCTGACAATATCTCCAGGGACAAGAATAGCAGCTTCTTGTTCACTCCACTTTCCATCCCTAAGAACCTGATATAGAGAAACATCACAACAAGAACCCAAGTCATTAGCACAAGAATGAAATTTCCGTAATGTAATGTACAAACAGTTTCACAGCATTGTCTAATCATATCTCTACCTTGGTTTTAGGAGCAAGACCAGCCATAAGAGCGGCAGCAGCATTACCAGCATTGTTTTCTTCGATAAAACTGATGGTAGAGTTGATAACCAACAAACAGATAATACCGACAAAGTCCTGCCAATCCGGAGGCCTACCGTCACCGTTGGCTAAAGCAATAGCCATAATTGCAGCCATTTCCATAACCCATGAAAGAGGATTCCACATAAACCCCAAAAACTTCAGAATTTTGCTTTCCTGTCAATTTTTTCATTGTACCAAATCCCCCATGGTCAGTAACAAACAAAAGTATATTGTTTAATATGAAAGCAACAAAAAGCAAATAGCAAATATTCAGACCTTTTTCTCTTCCAGCTTGTTGGGGCCAAAGATCTGAAGCCTGTCTTCCCCTTCCTGAGTAGTCAATCCTTCTCTGGTACATTTTAGTTGCTGGAAAACTTCCTCAATAGGAATTTTTTCCTGATAGAATCAAAGCAAAATCGATCAGTTAACCAATCTCAAGCAACTCAGATAATCACACACACAGAATAAGTTCTAGATCATCAAAATGAGACAACTTGATGATTTTTAACCGTCGATATATCTAATTCACTTCATTTAATTACTTTATAAGATCCCACCGTTAAAAATCGCTAACTAAAGTTGAACAAGTCGTTGACTAGTTCTGTGATAGTCTATAGATTTGGCGTGGGGGACCACCACCACCGACCCAACGTGATTGCGACGTATCTCACACGCGCCTCCAGATTCCCTCACTTACCGGCGTAAAAGTCGAGGCTTTGGTCGCTTAAAATACACCGTACAAGAAGAGTAGAAGTTGCTTTTTAAAAAGATTTCTGATTTATTGTCTCAAAATATTCACAAAAGCTATGTCTGCACAAAATATGTGATTTTTTTATGTTTAACGTACCACGGAAAAGTACATTTAAGAAAAGAAAAAAAGAAGTAAAAATCCGATCTTCTTGTTTACACAGTGATTAAAAACACAATTATTTTGTAAACTTTATTGAATTAGTTCTTACGATTTTGTTGTCCACAATATATAAAAAAATTATACTTACACAGATAAATTCAAAAAAAAAAAGACAAAAGTTTGTGGAAGTAGATTGGACTTAATTGAGACGTAGCTAGCTCCACTGGGAAAAAAACAGACTTTTTCTTTTTTTTTCTTTTCCATTTTTTTTGTATTTTATCTCATGTGTGTAGATCTACTTTTCTCATAAACAAACTCTAAATGTAAATTGAAACCCAGAAAACAACATTATCACAAAATCAATTATAATAAAAGAAAAACGACTCAAAGGTATATAAAAACTACGATTCAATCTGGAATGAAATCAAAAAACTTCAGCAAAGAGACAAAATCTAATCCAAAACGAGAGTAAGTAATACCAACCACCCAAACACCCTAAGTGTACAGATCTAATCTCATAAAGTAAATCATCGAGGCATGATGAAAAAAGAGAGAAAGAGAGAAAGAGAGAAAAATAGTATACCAAATCAACAGTCTCGTTCTTAATATCCTCGAGACTCGACATCTCTCCACTCCTTCACTGGCGGCTAAGTAGTAGTCCAAAACGACAGCTTTTGCTACCGTTTCACTCTATCATACGAATTCCGGCGAAAGGGAAAAGAGAAAGACAGAAGCGGAGAGATTAGGTGGTTCTGTTGCAAAGTCGATACGACTCCTCTTTTTATACCACTTTAAACGACGAATTTCTCTGCCGTTTTACTTCTTCTGTGGGTCCCATCAAGTAGTCTCCAATTTTTTTTTACCTGTCTTTAATTTTTAAAATTTTCCAATTTTCTTGCCTCTTGTCTTAAGTCTTAACAAGTTAACCCTTTGACCATTGATTATTATTGGCCTTTTGATTCCCAAATCAATAAAGTGGGTCCCAAATTTCACTAAAATTATGGAGTTATTATTTATTTTAGAGATTGATTTTTCCACCGTTAATAATTTTTCTATTACAACACACACAATGACACATGTATACACAAAATCAAAAAAGAAAATTTTCTGTTTATGATTTAAAAAAAATTTGGAAAGTGGACTTCTTATATGAGGAAATAATCTCTATTTAAATAATAAAATCATAGACTTTTGTGTATTTGCTCCTCGTGAATCATTTATATCAGGAAATAAATATTTGGAGAAGGTGTATACACTCCTTAAGTATTATATTCAATATTTGACAAAGCAACATACGGCTTTTTGCTGCCTAGCCTGTCTTCTTCTTTATTTTTTATTGATTTTTTTTTTCATTTTTTTCTCTGCCACCTATTAGATTATCTATCTTTTTTATTCTGTATACTAATTCAACTAAATAAAGGTTTATATATATAAGAAAATAGATAAAGATGATAGTTTAGAATATGTGATGGGATTCTGAATCGACATGGAATCAAGTTGGATGAGTTTTAGTATATGGAAGTTATTGAGAAATGTGGAATAATAAAAATAAGGAAGTGGTAGTGGCCCTAACGGTGATAATGGGGAAAATTGGCTCTTCCAAGGAATGCCTCATGGCAAGGTCAGCAAATGGGAACGATGTCACATGTTAATAATAATTGAATAAATATCATAAGTGTGTTTATTTAATTTGTTCCCTCTCAAGATAAACTGAGAAATTGACTTTTGATTGTCATGGGTCCCTCCAATAATCAAACTTCTTCATTTCTATCTCCTTTACGTTTTAATCTCTTTCTTTCAAGTTTCATGTTTTTATATTTTTTATGTCAAAATGATAGTGTTCTAACTATTTTTGTTAATTATGTCACGAAGTTAATAATTAGATCAGTAAATTTTGATTTAATTCAGTCAGGTGAGATATAAGACTTTTTTAGTCAGATTCCAAACTATAGACATAAACATTTAACCACTTAATCAAATACATTATATAAATAAATATAGAAGAATCATACAGAAAATAAGTTCATTATGTATCTTATTTTTTGTCGACGACTGGATTGACAAATTATGATTTATAATTCAAGTTTTAAATATTATTATGTCAATTTATGCGTTTATCTAAAATCGAACTTTAATGGAGAAAGATATTAACCACTTGACGAAACTAACTTTCTCTTCCATGTATTTATTTTGTCATTAGAATTAACATGATTTAGTTATTTGATTTTTTATCACCTAAAAATTATTTGATCTTTTATATATCATATTATTGTCTAGTTGACTTAAATGACTCATGCATTGTATTTTTAAAACTTATCATTCATATAAAAAGAGAAACAAATTTTAGTGATTACGCAACTATACCCACAATAATATATATTCATGTACATTTATATATATACATACTCTTAAGAAAAACTGAATAGCCAGATTTCATAGATTTACAAGACTAGTCCTATGAAATCTGAAAACACATTTTGTTGACCTCTTTACAAAAAATTTTGCAACCATACAATTTTATTTCAATTCAAAAGTTGCCCTTTCATTTAAATTAAAAGTCTTCATTTTGACTTGGTATATTCTCCTCTTCCACTAATTTTGCAACCCTACATTGAACTAAAATACAATTTATAAAATATTTTGTAAATGCTAGAGCTTGGCTTCATCATATATTAGATGTATCTATAAATAAATATAATAATCTTAAATATGTGTCTCTATTATGTAACAACGTGAGTAGCCGATTATTTGTCTAACTCCTGAGCCTCTCTCTATATAGTCTTCAAAATCTTGATTAACCTCACATATATAAAATCATTGAACCCAAATGTTGTGGTGGTGGTAATTCCAAAAATAAAAATAAAAATAATAATGAGTGATTACTGTGAAAATTATTTGATTCAAATGGTTACTATAAGATGCACGGACTATGAGCTTGCAATCACGCTTGTCATATTAGATTATTGGTCTTAGCAACTAGTCTTCAAAATTAACATAAACTTTGTATTTTAGAAATTATTTCATTGTATGGTTAATCTCGCCATTTGGGGATTTTAGAAAGTTGTTAATTCAAAAAATATTTGAAAGTTTTGTATAAAATTTTACCCCATTTAGGTCATTTTAATGATTTTTTTTTTTGACAATAAAAATTAGAGAAATGTATTTGGGCAAGTACTACTTAAATGTTAGTCTTCTCCACTGATGTTTAACTTTAGATAATTGCGTCATTTATACTATAAAATTTATAATTTGAGTTATGATTTAGTTTTGTCGATCCAATTATTCAATTTAGTCAAATTATTTTACTAAAATGATTGCTAAACATCCTACGTTTCGTAAAATCTTTCCAAGGTTTATAGCTTTTCTAAATAGAACTATAGACAGTTTTTTCGAGGAAGTTCTCTGCATTTGACTTTTTTTTTATAAGGCATTTGACATTTTAAAAGAATATGTTATCATCATCATTTTGTCATCAAAGATAAAGAAAAATAGGATATCATCACATCTTTTGACATTTTCACATTAATCAAGTATAAAATTCATGAATTCCCAAAAACATCACTATATCGTGAAGGCGATGTTAAAACTGTTCTATAGCATTAATGTAATCAAAGTCTTCTATGAAAAGGAAAGCATAGAACACCAAGTTTTAACGTATTTATTTCAGGAATAAGCATCATATATTAGTACGTACGGTCATAAAGAAGAAACAAAACGAAAGTCATTTAACCAAAAAATAAAAAATAAAGAAAAAATTGTATATAGGCTTTAAAAAATAAGTGTGGTCAAATGGTTAAATGTATAGCTGTTGTTTTCTTCACCATAGTTTGATTTCAAAAAATCATTTTTGTCTTATGTGATATTATTAAGAGTTTAAATTATACACCGAATAGTTGTGTTTGTCTATGTGATATTGTTAAAAATTTGAATTAAGAATGTAAATTATATATCAGATTTTATCAATTCAATCAAATTTTTGAATATATATTGGCTTCGTCATCAACTTGCCATATTGTTTTTGTCTTATAATTTTTGACATATTAATTTTACAAATGATGAATTTTCTTTTCATTGATAGATATACTACTATATTGAAAGGAGAAATACAATAAGATCATATATCAAACATTGAAAATAAATTTGGGTGAAATATTAATATCTTGGGAAAAATAAATGAAATTTTATAAGAAGATTTCAAAAGATAGTAATTGAAATATCTGTAAATTGGCCACATTCAGATATTTCTATTTAGTTTAATTAAATATTTGCAAAAAGTAAACATATTTCGACGTACCCAGAAAACGCTGCACCATGTACGGCCTCACATGCCGTCCTTGGACTCGAGATAATCAACAAAGGTTAGTTACTTGTTCCCTTCTTCTCTTTTCATTTTATTTATTATCTTGTCTTTCATTTTTCTAATATATCTGCTCAGGGAAAATAAAATTAACGTTAAATTTTTCAATAAAGCCAATCTCTTTTTTATTTTTTTTGTTACTATAAAGCCAATCACTTGAATCAAGAAATTCCAAAAGCACTTGTACATTTGTTTATGAAGATTTTTCAAATTACATTTATTTTCTCTGAAACCACATTGGTCAAGTGACATAGACATTTACTCATAAAGACATTCCTTAAATTCAAAGCCACTGAATTTTAATATTTTCGCTTCCCACTTAATTTCTCTCATGGGAATTTATCCGAGAGATTTTATCCGTTTTAGAGCTTATTTAGAGTATGATCAATATTTTCCAAACTCTTAATTATAAAGTCGATTATTTTACCTGTAATGGTAAAAAAATTTCTAAGAATTGAGTTTTTGTGAATAATGTATCCTATCTTTGAAATATATTTTTTTAATTGATTAAGATTGACAAAAAAAAAATAAAAAAAATTCTCCCGTGTTGTACTTTTCTCTATTCAAATGAAATTAATTAAGAAAAATATTTGTTTGGATAATCTATGGTATTGGTGAATTTGGATCCATCCTTTTTAGCCTTTACGTACAACAAAGTAAGTATTTAATGCAAATAGTAACTTATTCTGTAATTGTGTCGGCGGATATTGTGATAATATTACACGAGAAAACCTTTACTTGTCTGCAAATGTAAACCAATTAATTTTAGGCCAAAAAAATGTCACTATAATTATATCTTAACTATGCAACTTGCACAAATACGAACAGTGTACAACCAGATATGATTTCTATACAGTAAATCAATAACATTTTCAGTATATTTTTTGTTTTGTAATAAATATTTTTTTCACAAATCTAAAAATTATACTGTAGCATTGGATAAATAAATAATTTATGTCAGGCTAGGAAAATGATAATTTTAAAGCCCTAAGAAAACGTTACCATGTTTTAAAATCTTTAAGTTTATATTGTTCTATGATGATATCGTTATCATGTTATATTTTTAAAGCAAATGGAACTCTTTTTTAAGTTTTTACGTTAATTCCTAAATTATATTCGAGAATTACATAAACTTTTATACGAAAGATAAGTTATAGTATTCTTTTCTTTTTCCGTAAGTTATAGTATTCTTTAAAAGAGTAAAAGATTAGTTTTTATGAAAGAAAAAAATGAAAAAGAAAAATTAGTTATTGTCAAAATATGCAGGCGCATGTGTCCATTTTCGATTACGGAATCAGCTTTAACCTACACTAATTTTTATATCAAAAAGGTGACAACTCTTTTCAACGGTCCTATCAGTAAAGAAAATCATATATGATATTATTTATAATATAGTTTACATTTTTCAAAGTTGTAGTATGGTGTTGTCTATAATGATCCGTTACTTTTAGTAGTGATTGAGCCCATATGTATATTCGTGAAGAGATTCGAACGCCGTTAAATAAAATAATTGATAATTAACCGGTGTGAATTAGGGCATTGGATGACGTGAGAAGAAAGAGCAAGTGTGGTTACGACGGAACTTAACCTAATCTAACGGCACCGTTACGGCGTTACCTGTTACGAATAAGAAGAAGAATCTAATTGGCTCTTTAAGGATCTGTCATTTTAAACAACCAATCATTTTTAGCCACGTGAACTTGTCTACTTACCAAATTATTGCTCTCTGTTTTCGGATAAAATCTGTATCCACTGAACCTATCGTTTTGTGTGTATCCCACTTGAATCCTTTTTTTGCTTCATCGGTGGAAATAAATACCTTAAATTCATCTTTTATGTATTTTATTTTTTTTAGAAAAAAAAAACCAGAGAAGTCTTTTTCACCATATCTTTTAAATATCGAATTACAAATATTCGAATTTAAGTATCATTTTGATTATTAACAATCGATTAAGTGAAACATGCTGTTAGCAGTGTGGTAGACTCGTACCGAACCATGTCACACCGACCATGTTCAGCAATAACATTTACTTTCACCATAATTAGTTAAAAATACTTATTATAATTGTTTGACCTAAAAATTAATATTTTGACTTTTCTAAATGAAATTATGTCGACATGAAACCTCGATCAGTTTGTACATGGATCCCCGAGAGAATATGTAATACCCCGCAGAAGATTAAGATAGGCCAATCATTTATCGCTATTCTTTTTCATCTTTTGCCAAAGTGTGAAAATTGTAAATTTTTTATTGCAAATTAAAAACAGCAAAAAGTGCAATATAAAATATCAGGCATATCAATTGCCAAAACGAGCCCGGCAGTATCACACCTTTTATTTGCAGATGATAGTCTTTTCTTTTGCAAGGCGAACGCAGAAGAAGCCACAACTATATTAAACATATTGAAGGACTATGAAGTGCAATCAAGACAACAAATTAATTTTTCGAAATCATCAATACAATTTGGAAAAGGAGTTGATCAGTCACGGAGGCAGGAACTACAAAGCATCCAAGGTATCCAGACCATTGGGGGGATGGGTTCATATCTAGAACTTCCATAAGGTCTAGAAGGGGCAAAAACCAAAGTTTTCGTTTTTGTTAAAGAAAAGATAGAAACGAGAATCAACTCATGGTCAGCAAAATTTCTTTCTAAAGGAGGGAAAGAGATACTAATTAAATCAGTGCTTACATCTATTCCATCTTATGTCATGGCGTGCTACCGAATACTTAAAATGGTCACATCCAAGATTTCAGCAGCCATAGCGAACTTCTAGTGGCACAACTCAGGATCCTCAAGGGGGATACACTGGGTCAAATGGGAACATTTGTGCAAAGATAAGTCAAATGGGGGCATCAGCTTTAGGGTAATAGATGATTTCACTTCTGCCTTACTGGCAAAACAACTATGGAGGCTACTTGATCATCCAAATTCTCTATTGGCGAAAATTCTTAAGGGGAGGTACTTTGCAGGATCACACCCTTTAGAAGTAAGACGTTTGTATCTGCCTTCTTATGGCTGGAGGAGTATCATGTCAGCCAGAGCACTGGTAATGAAAGGCCCAATTAATCGAGTAGGTATTGGTGATACAATTAGGGTTTGGCATGACCCTTGGATCTCTGATAATATTCCTAGAATACCAATCGGAAACGGGCCAATGATATATCCAGATTTACGAATCTCGGATCTGATATACCCTAATTCAAGATTGTGGAGAGAAAATTTGATTGGACAACAATTCTTTGATCCTAGAGATGCAAATTTGATCCTAGGTATCCATATTCCAAGATCGCCGAGATTGGACTATTTGGGGTGGCATTTTAATAAGTCAGGTCTATACACAATAAAATCAGGTTATTGGGCGGAAAGAAATATAGTCCAACTATCAACGGATTATTTTGCTCCTAACATTCAAGATTTACAGTCCCAAGTATGGCAAGTCAAAACACCACAAAAACTAAAACATTTCATTTGGTAAGCAGTATCAAGCCAGTTAGCTGTTAAAGCGAACCTAGAGAGACGAGGAATACCCTGCGACAAAAAGTGCGACAGATGTGGTGCAGAAGAAGAGACGATAAACCATGTTTTGTTCGAATGCCCTCCAGCCATTCAAGCCTGGGCATTATCAAGAATACCGGCAGGACCCTCGTTCCCAAGATCCTCAATATATACGAATATTGATCATCTACTCTGGAGACTCCCAAAAAAGGAGGAATATAAAAGTTTCCCTTGGCTGTTATGGTTCCTATGGAAGTCAAGAAATGAAAAAGTTTTCAACGTCAAGAATACCGACTCAAAGGACCTGGTTCTAGCCGTAGAATCCGAAGCGGAGGCGTGGACGCTATCTCAGGAAAAATTAAACAACAAACAAAGGTGTCACGGCGAGATACGACACTCTATGAAGGAGAAGATTTTTTGACCTTTGACGATAAACCCAGCTTTCACAAGATATAGATGTATGGTAGATGCCTCATGGAAAGAGGAAGATCTTTTCACCGGGATAGGTTGGTATGGTTTCCCTTTTGAGACAGGTGGAAGAATTATGGGGGCACAATGCATCAGACGAAGTCTATCTCCTCTTCACGCGGAGCTGGAGGCACTCATGTAGGCCATGACCTGCCTTAGCACCCAACAGTTGACAGAGGTAGAATTTTTAGTGGATTGTTCTGAGTTGGTGAAGATAATTGAGGACCCCACTGCGTGGCCTGCCTTTATGCCTTACCTTGATGATTTCTCTAGCCTACAGAGTTGTTTTAGGAGCTTCTCCTTAGTCCAGATTCTGTGTGGTTTAAATCACAAGGCCGACTTCCTTGCCTGTAATGTTAGAGGGTTTTCTAGAAGTCAAGGTTTTATGAACAATATTCTTGTAAGGTGGTCACGTTATTGCTTATGAATAAGTAAAGTTAAAAAAAAAAAACACTTCGATCAGTTGACTTTTATGCTAGTTTATGGGTTCATATGCAAATGTTGTAATGGAATGGTGCTTGGTCACAACCCAAATCTCATTTTGTAAAAAATTCATTTAAACTTATTTTGCATAAGAACTTACAATCTTATTTATGTCGAAAATGGTAAACAAATTTGATTCAGTCTCGAAAATAATTGTCATTCCAATAGATGTAGAAATTATGAATGGACCACACCAAGGTTCATAGTCATAATAGCGTATTCTATTTGAGAACCATGTGATTAATTATTGCGAATATTAATAATTTCTTGTTCATCAATTATAATTGTATATATTATAAAACTTCATCAATTATGCTAAATATGTTTCGATATGTACTCATTTTTACTTTTCATTTTCATGGTAAAACAAATTAATCTCGAAAAAATATATACAAAAAACTCAAACTCTCTTAGGAAAACCTAATAAATAAGGATAAAAACGAAGCCAAGTTTAGAGAAGATGGCTCAATGAGCTTATGAAAGACATATGTCATGTATGTTTAACTTAAAATTTTTGTATATATAAGTATATATGTGTGGGTGTGTCATAACATCTACACGTATAAATCTTCTTTTTTCTTTATATATTTTACTAAGTCCTATACGTATGTATATATATATACCAGTAATTATTTATGCTGTTTTTGTTTTGTGTTTTGTCATTGTATAATATTAAATATGGTCTTATAGGATTCCATTAAGATGATGGCATATTCACATATCTAACCTTTAGTTTATAATCTAATCTATATATTTTTAATTATGTGCAATAGCATGCTGCTAGTAAATAAACAATGTTTGTCTGATTGAGTCATTGTAAAACGTATACATTGTACACATATAACAAACTTGTGTGAGTCCAAGCTTAACGGCTACAAAAGTGAAATTTATATCATAATTATTCTAATGAAACGTTGAAAACCAATAGAAAACAACATTTTAGAGAGATTTGAACATAACAACAATAATAATCAGATTGAAAAAATCTAGTTCACAACCTAAACCTTATGAATAACTACGTAAAGTCGAATTACATAACTACGTGAAGTTGAATTCCGATAGAATGATTTGCAGTTGATATTTTTTCCATTTGACTGGATGTCTTCTCCAATGTATTTGATATGTTACTATATAAATTTTTTTGTCAACAATTAAGTCGATAAAACTTGGTTCATAGTCTAAACGTTACTGCCTAATATTGTTTTTTCTACTTGTAACAGATAAGAAGGAATTGAACTACGGGCGTCAACACCATTAATTATGACATTTAACTACCAAAGTAAGAACACTACAAAAAATTAGACGCATAATTTTTTGTATGGAGACGCTACTATATAGTTTGAATTTTGAATATATTAGTCAATATTTATGTAGTGCTGGAGAAAACAAGGGTATGTATTTAATAATATTAAGTTACTCCCTTATATGACCATTTTGTTACAAAAGATTAAAAATTGTGTGTACAAAAATTAACAAATCAAGCCGGTAAGAAGATAATTAGGTGAAATAATGAATATTTGTTTATAATAATGAACATATAATTTCACATGTAATTTTGTTAAATATGTGGCCTACTTGTTTTCACTTTTACATTAAATTTCTCGGTCAACCAATAAGACTTTTTTCACCATTTATCTCTATTTCTAATTGTACTCTTCTTTTTTCAACTTTCTAAATCAAAGACTCAAACTTATGTCCACAACTGCGTTCAATTGCGCTAAATTGTCAAACCACACGAGCAAGTGGGCGGTCAACCAAAGAGACTGTGATGTTGAAAATTTACAACTAAATGCGACTAAAAGAAGTAGGAAGATATGAAAACTCAAATCAAACCAAAAATTATATTATACAAGTATTATTTGGGTTATAAATATCATTTTAAAAAAAACTTGAGCTTGAATAATCGCATATTTCGTTTCATACCAAACTAAAATTTTCTCCTCATTTTATTTCTATTTCATAAACTAAAAAAAGAAAACATAAATCAGGTATTTTTAATAGGTAAACATCGATTTCATAGTTTTAAACGTATATATTTTGTTTGGAAAATAGATTTAAACAAGTAGGTAAATTCAGTTTTGCAATTTTTTATACTAGAGTTTATATTTTGCGAAATATTATTTGAAGTTTAGAAAAGAGATTTGGATTATGAAGTAGATTTTGTTATTTTTTTGTATAAATAGTCAAAAGGTTTTCTTAAACTTGTAGAAATCGAAATATTACAAAAGCCTGAACCACCTACCTAACCTTTTCACACATGTAATAAATTCAACATAATATTAACTTCTTTTTTAGATAAAGTTGAAACACACCATATTAGTTGAGCCGAAATTAGCTTTTTGTTGTACGAATCGTACTAAGACTCTTAAGACAAATGTTAAGAGCTTTTTTTTTTCCCATTATATTATGTGGAATTTAAATTTCCAAGAGGGTTAGTCACATTAATTGGACAATTTTGTTGTCTTTTGGTCAGCCAATCAACACACACTCATCGATTTAAGTACATGTGGAGCCACATGATCAAATTTTTACACACATATATATATATATATATATACGTAACCATGTGCTTATGGAATTACATAAATTTTTATCTTTTACAGAGAGATCAAGTTTTATAAGTTTACTTATGGTTCTGGCCTTTTATCATTTGATAATGAATCAATAATTTCATTTAAATATATATAATTGTCCGTACTTATCTTCCAAATCTGAAGATCACCGATTGATTATATAAATATTACTAAACAACAATAATCAATAGCTTTTAAGTTTCCTGATGCCGTGTCTCATGCATCAAGTTGCATTCTGCATACCTTTATTTTAATTTATTTGGTTAATCGGCTATCTAGACCAAAACCTAACTAATTTCTCCAAGACACAACACAGATGATTATTCTGGCTTTAGAGTAATTAACAAAGGATAAGACATACATGATATCACTGTTTGGTTTGGTCACCTATAGTTGAAAACTAGAGTTTTGAACTGACTGGAACCAAATTAAATAATAAGAATCGGAATCCAAATCAAACCAAAGCAATTAGTTTTGTTACTATATGTAAACATAATCTACACCTGATTTAATTCCGCAGAATAAAACCAAATCAAGAAACCTTAAAACTCGACATGGGACATGCCTAAAACGTAAAATCATGAGGTATGTTACAAAAGAGAGGCCAAAAGATGCACTGCAATATGAAGTTCGATCTTCTAGAACTCTAAATTAAAAATAATAAGTATGACCTTGGTTGCTTAGCTAATAAAGATAGACAAATTTTTCATATTTGAAAACGACACAAAGATGGACATGTGAACATGTCCATGTGGTATGTACGGATAAAGAACTAAAGATATTTTGAGCAAAAACAGCGAAAGACCTAACATTCATATTGACATATAATATCCACAAAGGGACAACTTCATTTACTATACAGATTGGCCACTACCACTAAACCTAACTTATTTTTTTGTTCTTGTAATAATTTATATACAGCTTTTTTCAATTTCAATTATTAATTAAGTTTTTAATGTTGATTAAGTTTTAATAATTAGTGATAAGTGTGATATCATGCATGTGTTTTCTTTTTGGTATTATTAGGTGGCCATCATGCTTTTGCATCTGCTTATCTACAACCCACTTTCTCTATTCATATTCCCATCAAATATTAAAACCTTTTTTCTGAATAATGAAAATTTTCCATTTTGTCCTAACATTTTTGATTTTTTGTCTCCTATTAAATTTTTTTTATTTATAAAAATAACGTTGAGTGTTGAAGATATATGATGATGACATTAATGTTTCTGCAAATTCGTGATGCATGATCTAGACATTTATGTGTTTTTTACGTTGATTAGATCATTTTGTTTACTTTATGATCCAAGCTAATTTAGTAGTCAAAAGAAACAAAATATAAAATAAAAACAAACATAAATTTTTGAGTTTGTTCGTTACAATTCGTGTAGTTTTTTTTTTGTTTGTTAAAACAATTCAGAGTATATATACGATCCAAATACATTGTCAATCGTTTCTATTTTCTAATTACCAGTTATATATATAATTGTTTTTTAAAGCAGTTATAGAATTGTTGATCGATTAAATATTGAGGTTCACGAGATTTTTTCGTAGAATATATATGCACTTAAAGTTCAGACACTTAGTAGAAGAATAATCAATCATTCAAAAGTAAATTGCGATAGTGAGGTATAAAGTATTATATATATATATATAAAATTTCATAAATAGAAAACTGATTGGCGCAGGACGCAAAATTAGTTGAAAATGTTTATAAAAGTTATCGTAGAACAGATAAAGATAAAAGTTTGTAGATATTCTTCGGAACACTATATATATATTTTGATAAAGAAATATATGTTTATATGTAATAAAGCTTAATCCGTACTATCACGGACTTAATTTAATATTAAATTATAATGTTTTGTGAGATGGATAACACTTTAATTAAGAATACATATATATATAAAACATTTCAATAAAAAAATGTAATTGTACGTCTTTACCTCTTTATATCATTGTTGTTGTCTTCCGCTGGAAATTACATATGTCATAAGAAATGAATTAAAAAAATAAAAGTTATACATAAAAGAAACCAAATCGTAGTAAAGAAAAGTGTTAAACGCACTAGATGATTAAAATCTAAATATTATTTGTAAAAACACAAAGTAATGTTTTTGCTTTGGAGAAACGGTAATCTGACCTCTCGTGATTTGGAAACTCATCAATTTATCAAATAGTGAGTTACTATTCGATAGAATCTTTTTAAAGATTTTTTCATGATTTTTGCTTTTATACTAGTATTTTTTGTTGTAAATTGAAACAAATTTGGTATGTTTATGTTTTCTTCATCGTACATGAAGATATTATCGGATTTTGCATTGACCACAAATAATCTTTATTTGCTAAAACAGTGTACCTGATTCGAATCAATTATATTAATTTTTTTGTATTTTCATAATATTCTGTTTAAATTAAAAATATAAAATCTTGACTATCTCGTAATTATTAATTATGTGTAAGTATAAGTACATAGTAACCAGAACTTATTGGCCTAAGGTTTTAACTTTTTTTACCTTTGCTCATTATAAGTTGGAACTTCAAAGACAAATTTATAAAATGCCCCTCCAGAAAATTGAAAACATATTAAGAAAAAAAAATGAAAACAGAAATTACAAATTTTATCAAAATTATATAAACTTTATAGACATTTTAGTGGCACCGAAATTAAGAAAAGCGGATTGTGAAAGCATGCTGAGAAAAATGTTTTTGTGGTTTGGATTCTTCGATTATGATCAAACATGGTCCTGTTCTGTCCGCTTCCTACTTTTTAAAAATCACTTCTGGTTGACTTTTATTTTTTATTATAGTTTGTTTAAGAACAAAGAGTCTCTGAAATCACAAAATATTATCTAAGGGAGGAATAATCGTAACATGCTTTTGTCTATTTTCCACACCATTCAATGAACCAGCTTTCTTCTTCTTTCTTTTGCTTTTATATCCCATGAGAGTTGGTGAAAAGATGTGTTCACTTCTCTATTTATGGTACACCAAATCCCAAACTTGGTATTATAATTTCCTCTTCTTCATCTTTTTTCTTTTCTTTTTTGTTGTTGTCAATAGTATATGCACTAAGTCTACTAATGCACTAAGTCAATAAAACAACGTTTAAATTATGAAAAACTGGATCGGAACTTGTTAATCCAATTATTAAAAAAAGAAAAATTATAAACAATTGAGAAAGACAATTTCAAGTTCTCAACATTTTTTTGACTCCCATCATAGCCAGGAGCCAGTAGATCATATTGGGCTGTAAGGCCCATACCTAAGCAAATTCTAAAAAATATGGCCCAAACAAAAAGCTCAGCAAAAAGACAAAATATGGCCCAAACCAAAAGCTCGAGGTTTCTCTTGTAAGAAAAAAGACCCGGTCCATGTAATTGGTCTATGTCTAAAGTGAATTTTATTCCTCTGCTTCATTTTCTCTATTCTCCAATCATCTCTCTGAAGATAATGAATTATTCGATCTCTGACTCATCTAGATTGTTTTGTTTTTCGTTAATAGAAGACCGAAGACAGATTTATGTAATATTTTACGTAGGTAAATACAGCTCAAAAGGGAAAGGATGAAGAATTTTATGGTCAAGAGACATTGTTGGAGAGATCACTTACTGTTCTTAAGTTCAAGCCTGACTATGAATGTTATTGCGTTTTCTTCGAGAAGATATATTGAGATGATTCCATATTTTTTGAATTAGACTCATCGACAAATTGATAGCATTTGTGAATCACGTACGTGGCTTGATTGCATATGTCTCGGTTTATGATCCATTCAAGTGTAGCAAGAGACTTGTTTTTAATGGAGCACTTTGAAACAGGTACCGTAATTATGTAATTGGCTTCTTTTTCCTCAACAAGTGGATCTACAACACTCAGATTTACGGCGAATTTATACGAAACCCTAATAATATCACGTGAAGCACTTCTAAAATCGAACTCGAATGTAAAAGATTCAACCACTTGATCAAAACTGTTTTCCATTTATTATGTAATTAGTTTTTAATTAGTGAATATGTAGGTACTACATAATTACTAGATAACTTTATAGTTACTAGTTGTCCACTGGCCCCAGATTTCTCACCTTTACAGCAACTCCATAAATTCAATAGTTCAGTTCTTACAATAAAAAAGTGAAGTAGTTGGCATTTGATGTGATGACTCATGATGATGACGTCAATTAGTAATGACGAAATACTTTATTGCATTTGTTTATTTCAATTTCCAATCCCATAACTAAATCAGATTCTTATTTAAAAGTTTAATTAAATCATAATATGCAGAAGAATCATGATTTTCAGAACCAACTTGTATATTATTAAAAAGTCAACTAATAATTCAATTTAGCACTAATTAATAATTGGAATCAAATCCATTAAAAATAAATAAAATCCGACAAAACAAACTATTCGATACCACCACTACCACTGTTCTTGCATGGAAATGTTCCAATAATGCAAATTTCATAATAATAATAATAATTAAAGTTTTAGAAATGAAAAAAAAAACAGAAAATAAAACCGATTTAATCCAAATCTCTTCATTTCTAATGCCATAACTTCATACAGAATCCAGATGGAACAACCGCAGACGCACCACCACCACCAATCGCAGAACGCTTGATTGAAACGCGATCGTTAAAAGTATCAATGAGCTGTTCAGCTAAAGCCTTTGGATCATCAGTAAACGTTTCAATGAAAATCTTCACAACCCTAATCTCTTGTGGCGTGGCTCTTAAGCTATACCAAGTCAGAAACTTTTGTCTGAATTTCTTGTCTATGTGTCCTGAACATTCGAGTTGTCTTATGATCTTCACACAATGCTCTAATCCACTTTCTGATCCTCCGTTTGCTGAGTGATCACCGTTATTACCGTTGTCTTTAACTGATTTCTCGTTTCTAGCTTGACGGTTTTTGATTTCGTCTGACCTGAAGGGAGTAATTGGCAAACTCGCATCTGAATTGTTTCGATTGATAACAGCATCTGTTGTAGTAGTCGGGACTGGAGTTTCAGATCCTGATCCTGATCCGTTCTTATCCGGAACAGCTTCTTCCTCTTCCTCTTCATCCTCCAATAACACAATCTGTTCAACGTTTTTCTCAATCCTTGTAATGTCTGATTCAGTTGTCCTCTTTGACCTTTTTGCAGCTTTTTCATCAAGTGAAGGAGAATTGTTGTCTTCTTTCTTTGATGGTTTCTTCGGGACAATGTAATCGTTGTTAGACTCAGCTTCAACAGAGGAAGGAGTAGAAGACAAAGTGCTACAATTTGTGAGAGGGCTTTCACTTCTTTCGACTGCTGAAGAGCAATTAGCTCCTTCTTCAGCGCTTCGGGTCAAAACATTGATTTCGTCGACACTTAGTTCTCTGGTTCCGCTATAGGACACAACTTTGAAGCAATACTCAGAAGCTGGAGCTAATCCAGAGACAACAAATCTTGTGTTAGGAGTAAACAATGTGCAAGTTGATTTCTCCGGGTAATCATTCTCTGAGACTTTACGATGCCAAATACTGTAATGAACGATGTTTGCAGGTGAGGAGAGTTCATTAGAGGCGAGAACCACGGTGAGTGAAGTCGCATTAACATCCTCAAACCTGATCTTGGTTGGTCCTGTGGTCGCTGTATCTGCAGATATCTCATTGCTCAATACATAAGAACACTCTACGAAACAAAATCAGAGAATTAACATTATTGAACATACTTAGCGTGTTACTCTTTCATATTGAAGAGTAGATAAATTCTGACCTTGATGCATTTTGCTGTCCCGAGGTGAAGGCAATGGAGCAACTTCAGGTGTAGTTTTTATAGTTTCAAGAGTTTCAAGAGCAGAAGAACAAAGTTTCTGAACACTGGGTCCCGATTGAAGCCTGTTTACAATTCCTCTACCCATTTTCATAGGGAGACCAGTGAGAGGACCCACATCAGCTTCAAGACACTTCACAGCTTCATCCACAACCTCACACAGATTTGGGTGTTCAGTCGAGCCCTTCAAGAGTTTCTGGACTAAGAAAAGACGGTAACAAAGTATGTCTACTCTTCTGGTTTCTTTAGCAATTGTAATTTGCTTCTTCCAACATTCAAGCAAACTGTTTGTTTTACCGCAAGAGACACAATAGAAGCAGCATCCCTCACTTTTCTTCTCTTTTGCAAGACCGGATTTTTCAACCTTGAAAGCACATTCAAGATGGCAAGAGAATCCACAAGAAACACCCTCATATGGAGGATCTGAGCTACAAGTTAACCAGAGACTAGGATCTTTGTTATCATCATACTTACGACAGATGCAACAGGAACACCTTCTGCAAAACGAGTCTTCCTGTCTCAGTACAGCACGGCAAGCCAAATTGTTGCAGTAGATAGTACTCTCACCTGACCAAATTCTATTTCGGGTTAGCATGCACCAAACAGTTGATAACTCTGAACCAAAAAAAAAGAAGATTTTTTTACCTTTAGTATTAACTGAGTTGGAGCTCCCTGAGCCATTGGTGCTTTCTGGAATCACATAACGAGAAGGATTATCGACCTTCCTTTGTCTCTTAGAGTTTCTCTGAATATGCAAACAATCAGAATCTCTCTTTTTCCCTTCATACTCTCCAGAATTTTTCTCGGATACAATTTTCAAAAGGGTCTCGATGATTTTGACTTTGGTCAAGCCAGTATATTTTCGTTCTTTTCCCATTTCTGCGCATAAGATTTGTAAGATCTCTTGCCGGCTCCATGCCTGCAAGACTTCAGAAGCTAAATGTGACTCCTTTGACAACTCATAAACGAGCTGTCTCTTCTCATCAACACTCATTTCACTGCATTTCGATGAGTCACCTGCAGCTCCTATATATAGAAGAAAAGAATGGGACTTAAGAGTGAAAGTAATGGAGAACAACGTTATAACCAGTGTGAAAGAAGAATGATAGAAGCTTATATCTGATCTTTCACAAAATGATGATACTTTACGCAAACTTATGTTCCCAAATTGAGAAAAGTAATAATTCTAAAATTCATAACCAATGCAACTACAAACTCATATAACTTTCTGACAACTATGAGGGTTCATTCAATTATAAACAAAGAAACTTCAACTACCACCAAAGGACAACAATGCTGATAAGGGTAGATCAACGAGACCGTGACATCAAGGAGGCAGAGAGAAACCAAAGAAGATACAAAGTAAAAAACATGCTCTTTAGAATGCAAACTGAAGATGGGCTAAGATCCAAAGCAAAGAATGATCAGCCATTAGAGAATAAGTCTTGAGTATAGAATCAAAGCATGATTCTTTCAGAAATTATAACCACATTTATCAAATCATGGAATCTTATTCTAACAATATACAGAACGAAAGTCATCTGATCTTTTGACGCACGATTAAAATTATAAAATAAAATAAAACCATTTCATCGAACCAATGATAGTGGACAAAAAACACAGAATATGGAGTTAGAACCAATCAAACAGAAAAGTGAAGACCCACCATAAGAATCACCAATTAGAAAACATAAACATTCAACAAAAATTGACAAAGAAAAGAAGCAAATTTTAAGAACCCAGTAGTCTAAGATCAGTAGCAAATTAGTAAAACTAAAAAAGTATACTACAGTCATATTCAAGAGCGAAACAGAAAATAAAGTCTCCCACTTTCAAAATAATTGAATATAATAAACACACAATATGAACATTTCAAATCAGCATCCAAAGCTTCATTCATCATCAGCTAAAAACAAAAACAAGTAAAAAGATGAGATTTTTTTTGTAAAAACCAGGGAATTTGAACTTTACATAGGGAAAAACAAAGTGACACAGATTTCGATAAATCTTAAGCAACCAATGAAAACCAGAAATCTAAAAAAAAGAGAGTAAAAATACCATCAAGAGAAGAATCCATGAGCGAGAGAAGTGTAGAGAAACTAATCAAACCCACATTATCATAACAAAATCACTACTTAGAATCTTCAAACCCTGCGATGTGAAGAAAACCAATAAAAAATATTAGGTAAACAATAAAAAAAAAACTCATGGGAGCGTAAATAAAACAGAGAAAGTAAGATTAGACATAGAGAAAGAGAGAGATCGGGAAAAAGAAGATAAGAAGCTTACCCAATAAGGGAAGCTTTATCCATCGAAGAGAGAGCAATCGAACGCTTTTCCTCTCTCCCTCTTCGGAGAAATTGCCGGAGAACGGAGATACCGGAGAAGAGAGAGAGATAGATAGAGAGAGTCGCTGAGCTGAAGGAGAAAGGGAGAAAGGGAGAAGGAGAGAGAGAGATATAGAAGATGAGACTATGGAAGAGAGGCCTATAGAGAGAGATGAGGAGATGCAGTTTTATGGTGGGCCCAAAAAGGGTAAAAAAAGTTTAATAATTATTTTTTACCTTTTTTTTTGTTCACGTTACTTCTGTGATTTCGGTTTGGCGTAACGTTCGTTATTTGGTCTTTGTTTATTTTTTTATGCTTCTTACCTCTTAGACTTATTTTATTTATATTTTAATACGATATTTAGAGATTAATTAGTAACTCTAGACCCCAAAAAACACAAATAATATTAATCAGTCTTTTTCGACATGGTAATTAATTAATTATCCTAACTGTCTTTTATAAATGTGGGTTAAAAATTTCTAATATATACATATACATGTCAATGTGGAGCTTTGAGTTCTGACAATTATATTGTGATCATGAATATTAGTAGTAATAATTTGTGATATTTTACATACAATTTTGTTACAAATTTGATTTGTTACGAATCGTTCCGATTATATTTCGTAATGATTTGTGACAAAATTGTTACTAAATTTTTTTGTCACAAATATATTATAACATTTTTGTTACCAATATGCATTTGTGACACAAATTTACCAATATGTATCAACACAAATTTGGTCTTTTAGTGAGCTATAGATTAAGTTTATCAGTATAACAAACAAATAAAATATTTCATTTTTTAGTAAAGATTAATTTCTAAAAATTTCAAATGTTTAATCTTTTTATCTTACTTTTTATATTAATCGAATAGAGTTTGCTTTTCTATGAAAATTTAACGTTTTACAAATAACATCCAATAACATAAGTATTTGTGCTCTTGTAATTAATTAATCTTATAAAATACAGAATACATTAACTAGTTAACATACAAATATACATTAACTAATTAGAATACAAGAAAAACACCTCGAAAATCAAACTATTTGTAACGGACAATTTTTTTTTTGTAGAGATTTGACCCCAAAAAAAAATGTGAAAAATTCTTTTAGAGAAATGATAATTTACTGCAGTTGTTCCGATGCAGAATTTTTCTTATTATTTATGATATTATTAAAAGAAAAAAAAGGAAAGTCAATCATAACAAAATAACACATGATAAATTTGTTTGCTTGGAATTATAACGTGAGACTAATCTTATCTTAATTGTTTGTATTTGTTGAATAACCATGTTGCAGAAGGACACGTGTTAGATAGAGATTGGCAAACCGCATTGATTGAATTATACGCGCGCGTGTGCGTGTGATGGGAGCATTGGCTAAACTTCGGTTTCAAAGGCGAGAACGACATGTGCACATCAATGTACGATTGCCAAAATTAGCGTACATAATAATTATATATATCAAATTATTTATTTATTGGTGTATAATCATTTGTCTTTATTTATCATTACCAATATATATCTCAAAACATAATTATTTGGATCACAAGGGCTTTCGAGAAGGATGGAACCATTTGGATTCTTTTGGGTCTTGTTAGATTCGTTTTTATAAATTCATTCAAAAGGATGCATGCATCCAACTTATAAGAAAATGACTAACCATTACAGATGAAACTTTTCACGAATTTTTTTTACTATTTTCTGCATATTCACATTCTGGTTTATGTTTTTTTTGTATTCTCCAGACAATCATATATATATAATCAAAAATAATTCAGGCAAATCCTATAACACAAACATCAAGATTTTAAAGAATAGAAATAGAGAAATATCTACTACCATATAAGTGGATACTTTACATAATCTAAATTAATTTTAAATCCACTAACCAAAGTAATGTTTCAAGTTATGAACAAAAAATATATATTAGCATTTGCAAATTTACGCAAAAAAACCTAAATTATTATTTGTGTATTCGACCACCACTTGAGTCCAAAGTTATCCTAATATACCACGCATCAAAATTTTCCGAGATATATAATTAATCTCATAATTCATATTTACCTTCGTAATTAATAAATGAAATACATTATCTTATATGCCAAATTTTGTTTCCTAAAACAAAATTTTTGTATATTGTAGATGACACATGCATTATCATTATCATGGAGTATGTGGTAGACTTGGATTAGCAATGACGACACATGCAAGATATATTTATTTAGCGATAATTTAATTAGCCATAAGCATATTGATAATGATATTCTAAATAAATTGCCCTATTAGAGCTAGAAACTGAAAATAAGTAAAGTTAATGGTTTTGCTTCTTCCTTCGTATAATTGAATTTTATGTTATTAAATCTCCACCTAACCTAGCTAGCAAGCATCTATGCCATACTAAAGGCTATTAATAAACATAACATACATGTTTTTAATTGAAACAAAAATAGTTTCTATTTCTCATACAACAACTCTTAATTTTTGTTTTTTTATTTTTTTTGTCAATACTGATCAGAACCAGCTCATTAACTAAATTTCTACATCATGTATATAGTGAGACTTGATTTTTATATATGCAAGTGTTTATGCCTTTAGTAAACTTACCACCAATTACTAGAATAAAAGTCACATGCAACAACTTTTAATTTTCAAAGTTATGAAAAATATGTTAGTAATCATGCTTGATTGAATATCCTAATATTATGTAAATTTTTAAAAGTAATAATGTGATCATTATATTCAAGTATTATTTTGCTCATCTTTTAGTAATAAAGCTATAATTATAAAAGATAATTATAAATCTATATATGCGGTCGACAATCGTACGTCTGAGCCAAAAACTAGTTGACTTTTGATTGACATACTGGATCTGTATAGTCAAAATCGAAGCATTCAAGATTTTTAGAACAACAACTTTTACTACTTTAGATCCAAAACATTCGGTAGTAACTTAGAAATATACGAGGGAATTAGGTCTCAACTTTGACTAAATCTTTAATTTAATATTAATAAAAATCATGTAACCATCAACTATACTGGAGGTTAGAATATTTTACGCGGACTACGTCGTGCATGGTATAAATTGTTACGAGCTGGATATGACTAAGAATTCTACATACGCAAGAAAACTTCATAGTCTGGATTGGCAAGTGGCAACGGACCATAAAAGAAAAATTATTAAAACTAAAACAATGTTAATGTTATCATCTCCAAGTGGTCCCTTTAAGGCTCTGTTCAGTTCTGAATTCTGATGGCTTTACCAAAATTATAAAACAAATCATAAATCATTGCATGGGGTAGGTACCAAAAAGTTAAGATATATATCTCATTTACATTCAATTTCATAATTTTTCTTGTCTTTGAGTTTCAAAAAAAATGATATGCATCGATCGGTCGTATGTTTTTGTTTTTCATCAATAATTAGATCAACAAAATTTGATGGATAGTAAAAATTCTCCAATTATAACTGAGATTCGAATTCACGATATGATGTCAAGCTAGATCAGGAACATGTTAACTGAATTACCTGATTTTTGGTGATCGGTCGTGATTTGAATTGCATTTATTATATTTTTGGAATAGTGATGTGAATTGAACAAAATTTTAAATACAAAATTGATAGTGATTTCGTCGTATCAAATTGTTAGTTACGCACACTTTGACTTTTGCCATAAATTTCATAAGTGGGCTAAATTTTGGCAATCATACACTAAACAATATACTTACGTCGGTCGAATTATGAAAACGGAAAGTTTATATTTTATTTGATTTTTATATTAGCTGTTCTAAGAAGAGCGTATAGAATATGATTACAAGAAATTTCTTGAGCATAATAATTGAATCGTAATCACAAAAAGGTGATTATACTTGTAATTGGGTACAAATATTGATCAACATAATTATGTCTTTTGTTGCACTTTTATGGCAATTTAAAGAATCCGCACCAACCGGGAACATGTCGTATTACTATTAATGTATTTTGTTTTTTTCAAGTTCGAAAAAAGCCAGAGTTTTATTGCAAAGCGTTGTGAGTTCTTAGTCATCTTTAGCTTATTGCTTTTCGACAACAATTCCACTTATGTTATGACACATATATATAACACACAACGTTGCAAAAAAGATGGTCACAAAGATGATTCTCAATATGCGGAAAGACTCAAAAGTTATTTGTTTTCTGATACGTTTTGATTATAATTAATCAAAATCTAATTTAAGCTTCTTTCATGAGTTATTGATTGTAAATTCCTAAACATTGTAGCACCGAAGTACGAAACTGCATGACTATGTGGAATCTGAGCAATCATAACATAACCTTTCCAAATTCTAAATTTGATTATGCAGAGTTTACACAATTACCTGAAATCGAAGGGGGATAAAAAATAATGTCTAATCATCTAACAAACAAAAAAAACACTTCATAACACATTTCAAAACATATTTTCACAGATTATGTGAGGCCTTACAACCCATTTGAAACCTACAAACCAAAACCTACTTATTTTTAAAGTGAAGGCCCAATAGGCCCAATGGACCTATATGGATGGATAAGGAAAATTCGTGTAGACTATAATTGGTTGTTTATATATTTTCACATATACATATTTTCCATGACAGTTATACAGGTTTTTCATTAATATAGTAACGAATGCACATACTGCTTTAATGCTTATGATTAATTTTTGATGTCGAATCTGATAGTTGACAAAAAAGAAAAAGACGAAAACGTGATCTTGCCAAAATTATGAAGTGTGGGAATTTTTACTTTCTTTTGCTTCATAATAATAAGAAAAAAAAATATTTTCGGACTTTTATTTTTTCCCAAATGTAGTACTATTTTACATTGAGAACAAATTCTGAAAAAATATATATTAAAAAGTAACCTTATAAATTTATAACGAGACAAAGAGCAAGTTCTTTTCAATCAATTTAAAAGTATAAATATTTTGAATTAATATGATTACCTACTTAGTCATACAAACTTTACTTCGTTGATAGTATTATAACGAATATATATATATATATATATATACATGAAAAGATTACATATATAATTATTAGAATTTAGAAATATAATAATCTTTAAGTGGCCTTTAGTCTAGTGGCAGTTGGTAAGTTCACTAAAATGACAAAGCGTACTTGCACCCGGGGTCGAGTCCCTCCGCCTGCATTATACAGGAATTTGGCTAATGGGCCGGCCAGTTGTGGCTCATCATATTATCTGCCGTTGACAAAAAAAAAATATAATAATCTAGAAAGTTGGATGGGGAAATGGAAGAAGGAAGTGGTAAAGGTAATATCCACGTGGGGAGTGTTTGTATCATAAAATGTGAAATTTCAAATCTACCAATAAAAACCATGACGTGGGGTTTTTTATTGCCATTAAGAGCCCAACCAGTGTCAATTAATCTATTACTTGGTTTTATTTCTCATCTATAAACTACCATTCTATGTGGTTGTATTAATTAACAAGTATGTAGATGCCGTAATCTATATCTTTCATATTTCAGATTTTTCATTTCTTTTGGGATTCTGCTTTCGTAAAGGAAATTATTGGCTTTAGGCATGTTTTTTTTTTTTTTGATGAGACGTTACGACCCAACATATCATATACTCAATTTGTCTGATTCTACGATTATAAAAGCACTAATAATTTCATGCAGACTTTAACTATATAGACGATTTTATAGATTATGGAAAAAAGATCATTTTATAGATTTATAAGAAAATGATAATTTTGATATTATTCTTTTATATAAGTTATTTTTTTTAAATAAGACTACAACTAGTCGGTCCATTAACCAAATTCTGATATAATGTAAGCGGTCGAGAACTCGATTTCTAGATTTTTAGTAGATTTATCACATGTCATTAGAGTAAAAATCACTTGCAAGTCAAAACTTTGATTATTCATATTTCCTGATTTTGTTTCTTTTATGTGTCGAATATTTTTGTAAGTCTTAATAATTTTTATTTTGGTAGTATTACAATGTTGACATGAAAAGCCAATGATAATCAGATGAGTCTGCTGCAAAGATCTGTCGGAACTGAATTGTGGATTTGTGGTGCTAATTTAATGTGGATAAAAGTTAGATTAATTTTGTCATGGTTGAGATAATTAATATCAATTTCCTCATAATTAACTCATGAATATTTAAACAAAAAATATTACAACGTTATATGTATCAAATTCTAAAACTGTAGTATGTGTTACACTTAAAATAGCTCGATGATCCATTGAACAATTTGGAGATGCAAGTGGTTGACCATCCTACAACAAAGTCTGCGCTACGAACCTTCTTAATATACTTCGTTTTGTATTATTCTATAGTATCTAATGTATAAAGTGCTTACTGAACAATAACTAATAAAAGAGTCAAAGTTTCTTCCAAATCTGACCAAACCAAGCTTGACCGACTCAAGATTCAATGGGTCCAACATCCAAACTCATTAATATTTGCTCAATTCAACACCATCGGCTCTATATAAATCCAGCTTCAATCAAAAATCTCAATTATACGTCATCATATTCACAAAAGACTTTTATAAATTTGATGTTGTATCTTTCGAATATTCTTCAACAGATATGAGAGTATTTATTTGGATGAAATTAAATCATAAGAACTCGAAAGCTTCAGAAGAAAAGCTGAGCATTTGTTTTCTAGCAGTCAACAACATAAAATATGATTGTTGTTAATCCTCATCCTTTAAAGGCCAATAAATTAGTTGATAAAAAAATTTGATTTCTTATCATAAAAAATTAAACATTATTATAAAAAAATATTTGGTTGTTAAAAAACAAATGATCTAATTGATTCGCTCCTGATTTATCTATACATGAATTGTGTTGACCAGCGTCAAGGGTTGAATTGAATCCAAATTTTTTTATTTTTAATCATGGATATGTCAAAAACTGATAGTTTAATACCTCTTCTTCAACCGTTATGTTTCTTAAAATTATATGTTAATATCTATTTTGACAACTGTTATGTCAAAAAAAAAAATTACTGTATAATCTGTTGTATTAGTCTAATAGATAAATAATAATCTTGATAATTAAATTGTCAAAAATTAAAAATTTATGGGTAGAGAGACAGAGAATAATAAAACAAGGAAACATAACGTAATGAAGCATGGTTAAAATTAGACGCGTTAGGTCGGTTTGACCGGTCTGGTTTGGTGAGCGCTGGTAATAATTTCACCATCCCAATCACAAAAATTAATAATAAAAAAATAAAAATTCTCATATTTATAAATGTTTCTCTCTTCTTCCATTTTTATTTTCTTTCTCAATAAGAGTCTCTCTCTCACCTACACCACACCTAACCAAACACCCTCCGATTTAGAGCTAGCGAGAGAGAGATCTCTTCTTCTTTCCTTCTTCTTCTTCGTTTATATCACATACGTAACGCCATGTCCTCTTCTTCTTCTAACTCCGTTATAGACCTCATGTCTGCAATCATCAAAGGTGAACCTTTGGTTGTCTCTGACCCTGCTAATGCCTCTGCTTATGAGTCGGTGGCTGCTGAATTATCCTCTATGCTCATTGAGAATCGTCAATTCGCTATGATTGTTACCACTTCCATAGCTGTTCTCATTGGTTGTATCGTTATGCTTCTTTGGCGAAGATCCGGCTCTGGGAATTCGAAACGCGTTGAACCTCTTAAGCCTTTGGTGATCAAGCCTTGTGAAGAGGAGATTGATGATGGTAGGAAGAAAGTTACGATCTTTTTCGGAACACAGACTGGAACTGCTGAAGGTTTTGCTAAGGTGCGGATTTTTCGTTTAGTTTATCCGTTGTGATTTCGAAAATTGAAGATGATGAAGTTAATTGAATCGTATTTTTGGGTGAAATTTACAGGCTTTAGGAGATGAAGCTAAAGTAAGATACGAGAAGACCAGATTCAAAATCGTTGATTTGGTATATTCTCCATCAAACTTTTTTATTAAAAGGTTGCTACTTTATAATTGCTGCAAAATCTGATTTTGTTTAATTTGTTAAACAGGACGATTACGCTGCTGATGATGAAGAGTACGAGGAGAAATTGAAGAAAGAGGATGTGGCTTTATTCTTCTTAGCCACGTTAGTTGATGATCTTGTATTTGGGAATTACTCTTTTATTTTTGCTTTGTTATTTGTAGCTGATCTGGTTTTTCTACTATCTGGATGTTAGATACGGAGATGGTGAACCTACAGACAATGCAGCGAGATTCTACAAATGGTTCACTGAGGTGAATTGCTT
Source organism: Lepidium didymum (assembly GCA_963920545.1). Lineage (NCBI taxonomy): Eukaryota > Viridiplantae > Streptophyta > Magnoliopsida > Brassicales > Brassicaceae > Lepidium > Lepidium didymum. Next base: position 3,726,364 of record OY986994.1, on the reverse strand, counting down.
GGCTCAAATTAGTGATTGTAACGTATGTTTTTGTTTTCTTGTTTCTCAAGTTGTAACATGTGTTTACAGGGGAATGACAGAGGAGAATGGCTTAAGAACTTGAAGTATGGAGTGTTTGGATTAGGAAACAGACAATATGAACACTTTAATAAGGTTTAATAATGATATCTTTATTTATTCATTAATTTTAAATGGTTTTTGTAATGTGACTATTCCGGTTGCTTTGTAATACTTTGGACCAAGCTAATATTTGAATTCCTTTTGTAATTTGGATTGCAGGTTGCCAAAGTTGTAGATAACATCCTTGTTGAACAAGGTTTGTTTGTTTCTTTATATCATCATTCATCTTGGTTCTTTACTCTGGTCTTGATGTTTTGTATATTAGTCTGTATTGTTTTCTAACTTCATGAGTGCTTATGTTCAGGTGCACAGCGTCTTGTACCTGTTGGTCTTGGAGATGATGACCAGTGTATTGAAGATGACTTCACCGCTTGGTATACTACTTTTTTCTCTTATTCTCTTGGTTTTTATGTGCATTGCTGCTTTGGACTTGTTGTTTTTTTTGTTTTTATTTTGGGGGGCTAAATTTGCTACCTTTTGCAGGCGAGAAGCATTGTGGCCTGAGCTTGATGGATTGTTGAGGGAAGAAGGTGATGCTGTTGCCACACCTTACACTGCAGCTGTGTTAGAATACAGAGTTTCTATTCTGGATTCTGACGAATTGAATGAGAAGAACTTGGCCAATGGGAATGGTCACACCGTCTTTGATGCTCAACATCCTTATAAGTACGCAAGCAGCCCTCTTCTTTTCTTTTTCCCTTATAAGCTTGCCTAGTTAGGTTAACTAACCTTTCTTTGTATTTTTGGGATTTATAGGGCAAATGTCGCTGTTAAAAGAGAGCTTCATACTCCTGAGTCTGATCGTTCTTGCACCCATTTGGAGTTTGACATTGCCGGAAGTGGACTTACGTGAGTTTTACTGCTATTTACGAATGTCTACAGAATCTAAGGAATATTTTCTTGAAATTATACATGAACATATGTTTTATATCTTGTCTTTCAGGTATGAAACTGGAGATCATGTTGGTGTACTTTGTGATAACTTGAGTGAAACTGTAGAAGAAGCGCTTAAGTTGTTGGATATGTCACCTGATACGTATTTCTCACTTCACGCTGACAAAGAAGACGGCACACCAATCAGTAGCTCGCTTCCTCCTCCATTCCCACCTTGCAACTTGAGAACAGCACTTACACGATATGCATGTCTATTGAGTTCTCCTAAAAAGGTTGGTTGGATTCATTTACAATTGGATGGTTATAAGTTCGTTTGCCATGATTGAGATTTTAATCTCAATTGTTTTATTGCAGTCCGCTTTAGTTGCTCTGTCTGCTCATGCAACTGATCCTAAGGAAGCAGAGCGATTAAAACACCTTGCTTCACCTGCTGGAAAGGTTGGGATGAACTTTTTATGGTTTCGCTTTTTCTTCCTTTTCTGTAGTATGTTATCTGACAATGTGTATTTTGTGTCCTTCCAACAATAGGATGAATACTCAAAGTGGGTAGTAGAGAGTCAAAGAAGTCTACTCGAGGTGATGGCAGAGTTTCCTTCAGCCAAGCCGCCTCTTGGTGTGTTCTTCGCTGCAGTTGCTCCAAGGTTGCAGCCGAGGTTCTATTCGATATCGTCATCTCCCAAGTGAGTAATTTTCAGTTGCATGGTTTTTTTAATCTAAGTTGTTCGCTTGGGACTTATCTTCTGTTTTTAGTGAATTAAACATTGGCCTGTTTACTTGTATAGGATTGCTGAAACTAGAATTCATGTCACGTGTGCACTCGTTCATGAGAAGATGCCAACCGGCAGGATTCATAAGGGAGTGTGTTCGACTTGGATGAAGGTAAAAAGAACCCCTAAATCTGTCAGCTTCCTGCAAGCATTTTGCGTTGTAATCTTTTTGCTGTTTGTATCATTTTTTATCGAAACATGCAAGCTCTACGACTTAATCTGGGCGTCTTTTTTCCGTTGTAATCACAGAATGCTGTGCCTTATCAGAAGAGTGAAAACTGTTGCTCGGCGCCGATATTTGTCAGGCAATCCAACTTCAAACTTCCTGCTGATTCTAAGGTTCCAATCATCATGATCGGTCCAGGAACTGGATTGGCTCCATTCAGAGGTTTCCTTCAGGAAAGACTTGCGCTAGTAGAATCTGGTGTCGAGCTTGGACCATCAGTTTTGTTCTTTGGATGCAGAAACCGTAGAATGGTATTAAAGCCGTTTCTCAGAATTCAACTCACTCATCATTGGTTTGTTCAGTTTCTCATGTCCTCTCACATTTTCAGGATTTCATCTATGAGGAAGAGATCAAGCAATTTCTTGAGCGCGGTGCACTCTCAGAGCTAAGCGTCGCCTTCTCTCGTGAAGGACCCACCAAAGAGTACGTACAACACAAAATGATGGACAAGGTATGAGATTATAATAAACCCAAAACTCAGATCTTCATATAGATCCAGCTCCAGAATCTAAACTGACAATTTTTTTGCAATGCAGGCTTCTGATATCTGGAACATGATCTCTCAAGGAGCTTATGTATATGTTTGTGGTGACGCTAAAGGCATGGCAAGGGACGTTCACAGATCCCTCCACACAATAGCTCAAGAACAGGTATGTGTTAGACCCAAACGCATGTCTGGCTCTGATTACAATCTCACAGTATCATTGTCCATATCCTAAACCGATTCTGATAGTTATAACTTCTTGTTTGCTTTCAGGGATCAATGGATTCAACCAAAGCAGAAGGCTTTGTGAAGAATCTGCAAATGAGTGGAAGATATCTAAGAGATGTATGGTAACGAAACTGTTGAAGCCCCAAAACTCATTGTGTACTAATATTATTTTTATATACGGCACCAGAAATGATGCCAACATCATGATGATCATCAAGTTTGTGATCGCAAGAAGTTTTTTTATTTTTTTCTTTTCCATTTTAGTTTCTTTTCGTATATTTTGACAACTCTATTTTTTCAACTCTTGTTCTATGGCCCCCACCATTAGAAAAAATGCATAAGATGTGAATGGGGTATTTGTGAACTATTATGTTATATACGAAAACTCAGTATCTTTGATATGAATTATTTGTGTAGTTGCAAGCAGTGGCAGAGCCATAACATTTAACTATGGCTGTCAAAATATTAAAAGAAAAAAAAATTATAGCATTAGTTCATTCATATTTGTTTAATATAGGAAACAATTCATCCATATATCCTAATTATATTTGTAAACCTGATACTAAGTTTAAAAACAAATGAATGTAATAAACAAACAAAAAATTAACTAATATATTGCGGCATTGAAAAATACAAAAAAATAATAATAAGAGAAAACAAACAAAATAACAATAAATGAATTAACTAAAAATGATGTGTATGATGAAAAGAGAAAAAGATAAAAAGCCAATTGAGGAAACCTTGTGGTACATTCGGAAGTGCTTTTTGGTGGTTGAGAAAATTAGTATTTAATTGTAAGCAAAAAAAATGAAAAGAGTTTGGTGGATACGTAGGTACGATTAATTAAGCACGTGATGTGACTAACATTGACGCGTGCCAAAAATAAGTTGGTGCACTAATTAACTTTCCTCTTTTTCTCTTCTGTTTTTTTTCACCACCTCATATATTTTTAATATATAATTTTTCTGAATAATATTAATTTAGTATAATAATTACTTTACATCCTAGAAAAAGAATTAAATATAACATATTTGATGAAACTCTTGAGAAAAACGAGAAATTACCTTTTAAATTCGTATTTTTTTTATTTGACTAAACATTATTTATTGTTGATACAAAAATAATATTGGTTTCGATTGGTAATTAATTTCGCTGTTTTGAAAAATAAAATTTTTTCTAAAAGATTAAAATTAAATCAATTTTATTTTAAACTAAAAAACAAAGTAAAATATGATTGGTTTAATTTTAATTTTTTTATAAATATTTTTGTTTTTTCAAAGCAACGAAAACCAGGATTACTATTTATTTATGTGAAAATATGAAAACATGAATAGCGTATTGTATTATTCGTTGACGAAGTAGAAAAATGTAGAATTTATTAGTCGACAAAGATGATGTTACATGAATAAAATTAAGTGGACATGGTTGGTGATGCATGTATAAATGACGTCACATGTGATTGAATAATTGATTTCTGTTTTGTCAACGTGACACTGGAACAAAATAATTTAAGAGATATTACCCATACTTGTAATTATTTCTAATCATATGGCGGAAAGATTCTTTGAATTGTGCTGATCGTATGACGATTTATTTTGGGCCGTAAATGGAGGCCCAATAGAGATCCAATTTAAATGACAAAAACCGGCAAGAAGTTTGGTTTCTAATAAAACTAAACAGCTTGTTACTTTTAAGGTATCAACAAACTCAAAAAGAGTCAAAATGATCATACAGAAATCTCTCACAACTTGGGTTAAAATGCTCATAGAATACAAGATTCAAACACAGACTGGCGATTTCTAAGTCCTCAGTACAGGTTAGTCTTGTTCAGCGTCTTCAAGCTCTTCATCTTCTGGTACACCTCGGATATACAAAACATTGTTGCATCTGTGTTTACAAGGAATCAAAGATAATTGTTGTTTAGTGATTCCAAAACTAACGGATATAAGGATGATTGATGTATGGTCTAGTTCATGGCTAAGTCCAATCCTAAAACTACTGACACTTCCTTGTGTTTACTACATAAACTGAATTGTAAGGAGACAATAATGCATTAGTAAAATTTTGAGAAAACAATAATTTAATATAGTACCTGATTAAGATCTCTCCAAGATTTCCTGTCAATTGCCCATCAATGTATTCCTCGGTGTTTCCGAGCTGCAAAACAGAATGGAAAATCTCAATGGCTATAATGAATAAAAATATATGCATCTGTATACCTATAACGACTTTTATAGCCAACATTTCTTTTAAAACTATTAAGCAGTAGACAGATAATGCTTTTTGACCGATACAGCATCAATCTATGTTTGAACGTCAAATGAAAAGAGATTAAATAACTAGAGCATTCTTGAATAAAACATAGAACCAAAGACCTCACCTGCAAGTTCATGTAGGAGTCAACAGAGGCAAGGAAACCTGTGAAAGCAACAGCAGATTGATGTAAGACAATAAGATATAAGCTTTGGTTATCAAGATGTAAACTATTACCAAATGAAAGAAAATTAGATAGAACCTTTGTATTCCATTCCCCATTTGAGCTTGACGATAACTGTTTTGCCGGTCAAGTTGTTTAAAAATGGTTTCGGGTTTACTGGTATAGTCTGTCAAAACACAAGCAAAAGTGGATCATCAAACATTTACTCGAAGGAGCTCAGAGTGTATTTCAATAATGGATGAAATTATCTCGAAGAAAACACATTCTTAAGGAATGCGATTAAAATCAAATGAAATTAAAGTAAATATACTCTTGATTACATCTAATACTACAATAGAAAACATCAAATAATAGAGTATAATAGTGGATCAATTGCAAACTAAGCTTCTTTATAATAAAACATGAAAAACGCTACAAATTTCGCAATCATATCCGCTAAAACCACGCCATGAATCCTGTTTCGCAGATACTTTCATAATTACTTTCATAATCAGATAAATCGACTAGGAAAATGAGAGAAATCCCAGAAAAATGGCGCTGGTAGAACTCAAAACACCGAATTTCGGAGCTTTTGCGAGCTCTAATACTACTTAAACAAGTAGAATTCTAATATTAAGCTCAACAAAAAAGAGATAAAGAATCAAAGCTAGAATTTAGCGAGAGGAAGGATGAATTGGATCGAAACTTACAGCCATGAGTTAGATAATGAAGATTTCGTCGGCAACAAAGTGCTCTTTCTGCTTCGATCTTGTTTGTTCTTGTTTTAGGGTTTTTGGTAGGGTTTCCCGATTCGTGCTGTTATCAAACTGAACAAAAGAAAGATATTTCTCAAAAGGCCTATTATTAGACAGCAACAGCCCATTAGTAACCAAATTTGGATTCATTTATATCAGATTATATAATTCTGTGCCCAACCCAATTAATTCGTCTTTTTTCTTGGGCTCAAAGGCCCATTTACAAGTTTTTCTTTTTTTCTTTTTTTGGGATAGAGCATTTACAAGTAATGTGATCTAATTTTATTTTTGAAGTTACTCCTACCTTTTCTTTCTGCTATTGAACAAATTGATTCATTTCATCTGAGTAGGAAAAAAAGAGAGAGTCTATTAGTTGCTTTACGCTTTGAAAGTTTGTCGGCTTGCCATAAAAACAATTAGCCGGCTTTATCTTTGACCATCCAATTAATAGTTTAAATTATTTATATTCCATTGAATACTAAATTAATTATTAAATCCAGAATAAAATGATTAACACGAGTCATAAACATCTATGATAAAAGAATTGAGTAAACCAATGTGAAATTTTTAGTAGTAGGTGGTAAGTCTATTGAAAACAAATACTATTTCACACCTAAAGATTAAATTCTATTGTCTACGTTATATAGAAACTTGACTAATAGATCGGCTAGTTGTAACCTAATGTTGACAAAAAAAAGAATTGAGTAAAACACTCATTGACAATATTTTTATAGATTTGAGTCATCTAATACATACTAGTATTTATCATTTTTGAGGTCATTTTCGTAGATAAATAAATAAATAAATCTTTTACTATGATAAAGAAAACCACTTACAAATTCAGCATGCCAATAAAAAAATTGGTATCAACATGATGAGATTCTTTTGAGCGACAATAAACTTTCAAGTGAACGATCCAATGCGAATCATCATAGTTTTTTTTTTGCGTTTAAAGGTAAATAGTAACATCGCACTAATGGAAAATTGTTACAGAATAGGAAAACAAATCAAACTTTGTGGTCAAGCAATGTGGTTATGAGTAACCTAATTATGACTTTTGCCTTGCAGCGTAAGTTGAATAAAGTGAAATTTGTGTCTTGAAGTGCTTTCTTTTAAGCTTTGATTTTGAACAATTGAGTTCCTTTAATTAGTACTCATCCACTTCCTGGGCTTTATATATATTTCAATTTTGATAACTGAAAATGTTTTTTATCCCGAAAACCCTAACTAATATTATGTGAGAGAACACGATTACGTAGAATCGTATTGGGGTAGAAAAGCTCTCACAAAAATTCTTTTATTTCTTAACCTCAATTACACGCACCAATTACTAAATTAATCTTGTCACAATGTCTTTGTCTTGATTAGTCTAAGAAATCTTTTCACAAACAATATACTTTCATACAGTTCCTTGTGTTAACTTTCTTCTTCTATTTTTTATATTTTCATAGAAATTAAAAATCATGCTTTTAATGATATATGTTTAGAAAATTAGTGAATTTTTTGTTCGTACGTTGTTGCTTTACTGTATATTAAAATAAGAAGTGTTGACATGATATAGAATTGATCAACATATTATTTCATATAGTGCGTTACATTATATTGAAACAAAGGTGTTGACATTTATATATATGTATATGTCTATTACATGAATATCACATGTCTTAATATATAGAATTATAAGATAATGTAATGGAATGTGATATATTAGATTAATAACATTTTCAAAATTGTACCCTCAAGAGAGCATATCTTTTTAGGTGTTTTTTTTGGTACATCATATGTCACTTTTGATATAGTAGGACACAAAGAGATCAAGTAAAAAATTTGTAATGATATATTTATTCAATAGACTTACGAAAAACTGTTTTTGCCTTAAAAATTCTTGTTTATCCTCTTAAATAAAATATATGTATATGGTAAACTATAATATTCATCCAGAACTTGCATGATTGTGTTTTCAAGACATTAATTAGCTTTTGTCTAAGTCTTTTTTATTTATTTTACTACACAAATATAGAGATGATCAATCGTGCATGGTGCTTTTATGTACAAGTATTATGTACCAAAGTTTTACATCATTAATTAAATTAAATTGGAATTTTCAAACATTATTAATTTATTGAATTTGACTAATTCTATCACTATCGTTTTTGACAAGGCTTTTGAATAACTTAATTTTCTGAGATGAAGATAAGAATTAGTGAATGAATCATGGATGATATGGGAAGCCTGGAGTTCCTACTTTGGACACAAAATTGTATTTAAAAGATAGATATTCTCAATTTCCAATACATATTCAACTAGAGATTTCTTCTTTTGCCATCATTTTTCTCTTTTCTTGAATATTTTATAATTTAAGTAATAAATAAGCTTAATATGTGTAAAAATTCTAAAATGTCTAATAATTAGAAAAGAGTTAGTATTAGTTAATTGTATAAGTACGATAATAATCTTTGGTGTTAATTTATTTTACATTCTAGGTAAAACAGTTTGTTATTACCAACGTCATATTCGTACAATTACAATTATACATAATAGACCTAAATAAAAATTTGAAAAATCATAAGAAATTTACAACTCCGAAAAATGGGTGGGTCAAATATCTAGAAATAAATGTGTAGAAAATACGTAAAAGAATTCTAACCCGTAACAAAAATAATATCAAACATTTTGTAAAAACATATGACCCTTCTAAGAGGCCATGTATAAATATGTATCGTGACAAAACATCTATAGTTTGATCAACATATTCGATCATTCTCTTTTCTCCTTACAAAATATGTATACCTTAAAGAACACTAATCCCCAAAACCCTACAAAACTTAAACAACATCTCTTAGAAGAAGACAAAGAAGAAGCATTATCTCTCTGTGATCTTCCCTTAAACACCGAAAAAACTGATTCAGCCGCCACCAAAACCACCATCGAACACCACCGTGAACCATCAACAGAGCTTTTTGAGTTTATTACCTCAACCTACGACGATGTTTCTCCAGCAGAAAACATAATCTTTGGTGGTAAAATCATCCCTTTAAATCAACGAAATGTCCTCTTTTCACCTCCTGAATACATTAGCCCTCGGATTCGAGCTCGGTCCGAGTCTTTATCTGCGATTCAAGGAGATAAGATTAGTACACGACGTCGTGACAATGCTGGACCTATGAGGACAAGTCGTTCTTTAGATTATCGTAAGCTCTCACGTGATCAAGCTACCGTTTATTCTCCTTCACCGGAAAGTTTTTCTCCGGCCAAAAATACGGTGAAGGTTGAAACGGTGTCGTCTACAAAAAGTGTAAGACCGAGATGGTATGTGATCATGTTTGGAATGGTTAAGTTCCCACCGGAGATTGAACTGAAAGATATCAAAAGCCGTCAGATTCGTCGGAATGTTCCACCGATTTTCTTTCAATCTCCTGTTAACCGGAGATCTCGATCACCGTCACCGTCTCGTTCTTGGAGGTTTCTTAACGCTTTGAGTTGCAAAGAGCCTACAAGCGTTGCTGCAACGGCACCGTTTTGGGTTCCTCATCCGTAGATTATTGCATTATTATCCCTAAGAACCATTGTGTTTGCCCTTTGCCGTTGACTGAGAAGGATAGGATCGTCATTTTACTTTTTAAAATACAATATTGTAATTTATTTTTGTGAAGGAATTTCAATATTGTAATTTATTTGGTGAATCCATTATAGTTTGGACCATATTATATCTTCTTTTTATAAAACTTTTTTTTCTTTTTTATTTTTCTTGAAAACAAACAAACCATAATATCAAAAAATTTAAACTGCATATGCTACCAAAGAAATTTAAAACAAGAAAAAAGTTAATGGACCATAATATATCTTCCTCACAGCTTTTTCTTTTTTCAGCTCTTTTTTTTTTAATATATATATATATATATATATTGATAATTGAATTTGTTTGTTTGAATATTAAAAAATATTTTACGATAATCATTTATTATTTTTTATGTTATTATTTTTGAAATTTAATTGGTTAGGTGAGGAATGAATGCTGATCAGAAGAGCACGAGAAGGATATGAAAAAAAATTATTGCTTTACTTTTTCCATTAAGACTAGGCGATCTATATGATTTAGGCAAGAAATTATATCTTTTATTTAGCATTTATTTGTGCTTTGATATTCATGGTTGATATATGCTATGATCAAAAAATTCCATCTTAGAGACTGTGACATGCACCTTTCTTTTGGTCCAAGAGACTTCTAGAAATCTAAATCATTATACTTTTTCTCTTCACAAATCATTTCACCATATTCATGTGTCAATATGTTTATACTTTTAATTAGGTTAATTGTGAGACCATATCTGAAAATTGAGAACCAAATTTCTGGTCCATAAAGTCTATTAAGAGAAATAATTTGAATTTGAAGTAGATGGAGAATTTGTTGGAGAAAATAAAGAGGAGATAAGATCATATCAACCAAATACTTAGTCTCCCTCATATTTTTCTTATTCTTTTTATTTTCAACACCGTCAAAGCTCTTTCCTCTCCTCACACTTTCACTTTCGAAATCCCAAATCACCCTCTCTGTCGCCAGAATTTCTATCCCCCATTTACTGAAGCCTCAATCTGGTAAGAAAACCATTCCGAACAGCTTACTTTCGGGGTTCATAACTTTTTCGTCATTGATCTCATGATCTCCTGATCGTGATCTTTGTAGGTCTGGAAAGATCTCTCTCAAGAATTTATAACCGCAAACCGTTCGTCAATCAGAAATATATTGAGAGAGTTACGATCAGATTAAGGTAAGAGGCGAAATCTGTTTTCAGCTTCAGACTTAGAGAAAATCTGAGTTTCTGTTCTAAAAATTTGTGTATGGTTTGGCTTATTTAGGGACGAATTATGAATAGATCTAAGCAAAGAATGCTAGATCGAACCTGGTTTTGGATAAATGGCATATCCAAAAAGGAAAAGGGACCATCGGACCTTCAGATTTAGGTAAGGTTTGATCAGAAATCGTGTAGCTTAACGCGCAATATCATCTGTATTATTTACTGAAGAACCATAATTCCTGTCTGTTGCTTGTGCATGAAAGTATCTAATGGGTTTTGTGATTATGCTTATTTTCCTGGCGTTTTTCGATCAATTCACCAGCCAATCAAGGTGAGGACGTGATCTGTGAGACTTTTAGTTTTAATTTAATTAAAATTAGTCTATCCTTTTATCTAAATAATTATTAAGGTAGTTTAATAAATATAAATATAAATAAATCTATATATATATATATATAATATTACTTTATTCTCTTAGAGTGCCACATCATCACTCCCCTATATAACAAATTTTTTATTTTAAACCATAATTTAAAACTAATTATAAATATTAAACCACAATTTAATGGATACATCTACTAATTTAGTATTTAAATTAATATAATATGAAAACATACTTTTGATTTCATAATTAAAATATAATGCCACAATTAAAAAAATAAAATTGGTATCACATTAAATTTATTAAATATATGTAGATTATTAACGAATACAGTGATGACGAGTATCTTGATATTTATATGAGCATCACATATAGTGAAGATGAAAGTTTCTAATGATTGAAAAATATTATATGTAATAGTTAAATATTATAATATGTTTAGATGTATTTGATTTAGCCTCATACTTTTTGTTTAGGCAGATGTTGATGATATCACTCATATTCCTCATTCAATATGTATAAGAAAATAATTTCATACTTAATGAAAACATAATTAAATGACTCTGAGTAACGACAAATTGTACCAATTAAATAGTCTTTAAGCGAAAAAAAATTACATTGTTTTTAATCAACAAAATGTAATTTCTCTCTCTATTTTCTTTCTTCTTTTAAATAGATCATTTGGTAGTTCTTACTTAGCATTGCCACCTACTAAAATTTTACCTTCTCAAACTTTCACCAAATCAATATGGAAACTTATCATCCAATTTTTTCCGATTGAAAGCAGGTCGAAACTCTCAACATGTCATTGTAAAGCTTTTGCAATTTTGGGAAGCCTATAATGTCAAAAAGATAGAAAGCTCATGACATGATTGTCAACATATTGATACTTGATGAAAATATATAACTTTTAGAGTTTACGTACAGTAAACTAGGTACTCTATTAAATTATAGATTTCTACATACTTTCTTCCAGTACTCTTGTATTCAAATCCCGCCCGAAGGACGGGTCGCTAACTAGTATATAAATAAAAATGAATACTATATTATATGAATAATAACTTCAGTAATTGTGTGACTGTTTGATATTAGGATAGTTGCGTGAAATATTATATAAATGTATATAAATGATTATTTGATTATAATTGTGGTATGGAAAATGGTAGAGATTAAATAATATTTTGAGTTGATAAAGAGAAAAAGAAATATTTAAAGTGTGTTGGAAAGTTGTCTCTTAAAGAGTGGTGACGCAGAATAAATATTTGGCTACGGGTCGGCATTCATGCATAAAAGAGATAGATGGTCTAAAGTGGGCCGACTGGAACGCTTCAACACAAAAACCGCTGACGAGCTAGGGAGGATCGAGTTTTGGACCGTGGTCTCCCAACCGAGGGCTCTGAAGCCATCTAGATGATGGTTGAGCCGATGTTTGTAGAGTTGGTTGCTATGGCAGTCCGACATAATTGGTACAACTTGTTGAAAAACAAGAGTTGTATATGTTTGCTTTTTTTGGTTAGCATAGATTTGCTTTAATTAGGCTAGAACTTTAAGCTTCAGTGGGTAGAAGTGATCTCTTCACTGAGTATTTATATTCATCCCTTATTTTTCCTTTCTCGAGGTTCGTGAGTAGGTGGTTCGAGTCTCTTGATTATTGAAGTTATTTATTTCAGTTTAATTCTCTTCTTTTAAATGATATTTTCACTTATTTTTCTTTATTTTAAACATTTTTGTTTAATAATTTCGTAAGATTTTGTGACCATTTTTGAATTAAGTTAATAAAGTATTTATTTGACACTAAATAACAATATGTCTTAAAAGTTGGGAGACAGATGTTACATTAATATTATAATATTTTGTGATTTGAAATTATTAGTATTATTTTCCAATAGTATCCTTTAGATTTAATGTAAAGTAATTTCCAAATAATATCAACTTCTAGATTTTGACACCAAGTAAGATTTGAATTTCCAAATAATATCAACTTCTAGGTTTTCCAATAGTATCCTTTAGATTCGGAATTATTTAGTATTATTCAGTCACATTTTCATTATAATAATTTTTCAAAAAAAATCATTTATAGACACCAAGTAAGATTTGAACGTAGTGATGAAAGAAATTCACATGTCAACTACAATGAACATTTTAAGAGAAAGTAAGACATAATGATTCGAACCAGAGACTTGCGACATAAGTGAAAGGGGACGAAAGATTGTTTGTTCCAAAATAATATCTGAGATAAACAAACAGTGGAGAGATCATTGAACACGACACGCATTGGGTCCTCTACACATCATACACGTCTTAAGTTTACGAAGCGTAGCTTTAAGTTTTACAAATTGAGCTTATAAGATTTACAAATTTTATATGTTATGCTGAGGATAAGAGAATGTCAAAGCTGGCTTTTTCTTCTTTGGCTCTTGACAAAGCTTTTAACCTCTCTTCCTTCTTGAGGGGTATTAAATCATGTAGCATCTAACTTCTGTGCACAATTACGCAATAATCTGTAAACAAGACCTGCAGGATCCAGAAGAATGTAACATTGAGAGGTTGTATAAGAAAACTTGAAGTTAGGATAAAGATTCTGAAATACTATTTTACCTGTCAATTTTTCTTACCACGGTTTGAGTTCTCAAGATGAATAAGATCGAAAGGAAACTGCAGGGGAATAAACAAAGAAATCGATTCTGTTAAAGAAAAAATGATGGAACGATGGTGTGCTTTATAACTCATGAGAACTGTAAGAAGAGGGACTCACATAGAAGAAATAAGATTAGAGTTAAGGAAAGAATGAGCTTAATGGGGCGGCTCAATGGAACACGAAACCGCCTTTGGTAACAACTGACTCTGTCAAAGAGCTGCACAATGATAAGCAAGACTTTATTATTATCTGGTTTAATAGTGTAGAGATGATGTGATTGCAGAAGCTAACCTGGTTATAATCACGACATCTCTGCAACAAAAACAGAGGTTTTGATCCTTTTTCTTTAGGAGTGGCTTCAATCTGTGACAGAAACTTCTCCCCCTCTTCTTCTTTTGCATTAGCAGGAACATTAATCCTCAATGCAGTGATATTGGGTACATTTGGTGAGCTCCATGTTCTTCTTGTACCAGCTTTTTTATCTGCTTGCGCGCGGATTATAGCATCTGCATTTTCTGGACTTCCTCTCTCTTCAATGTCAATCACACAGTCAGGACTGTCACCGTAACATCTAGTTTCTTTTCTTCCATTCATCGCACGTGGAACTTCTGCTAAGGAACTTGCTGTGGAATATCTCAAGTTGATGCTATCACTGTTAGGACTCTCAGAAGTTTGAGAAGATCCAGATAGAAACATAGCAAGGTCATCACGCTCTTCTTTGTTAAGATCCACCCAACGCAAAGGTTGTTTTCCGTTTTCACTTAAAGCCTCTTGCAGAGTAGATTCCACTCGAAAAATCTGGTTTTCAATAGCGTTGACAAACTGTTTATGCCTGGTTAACGTATTGTCATCTCGACAATTTCTATGACGCGACCGCACTGCCCTCTCAAACTCTTCCAACTGATTCAAGACAACAATATAACCAAAATCACGAAACTTGAATGAAAATTCACAAACAACACACTCATAAAATAACCAGAGAATGATCAAAATAACATAATTGTGTGAAGCTTTTTCCATACCTGCCATTTTGCTGTGCTCAAAGCCGCTTGCAGTTCTTTGCAGAGCTCGCTTGATTCTACGGATAATAGACCTTCTCTCTTCTCTTTAATCCACAACCTAAATGCAGATTCCATTCTGGAAATACAAGGAAGAACAGAACACAGACAAGCTCAAAACTTTAAATTTTCTAAAATTTGATTTCTCATATTCCTTCACCTACTGCCACGAAATTGAAAGCTAACTTAGATCAAATACACAAAATACAAAAATCAATACACAAAAGACCCTACTTAGATCATACATACTAAAGCTTACCAATCCCAAAAACGAATTACTAGAATCCAGAGAACCATCTAACTCTAATGAAAACCCTATTTATCCATCAAATTCCGATTTCAACATCACAAGCTACACGAAGCCATAGGAATCAACAAAAGCAGACGAAGAACGAACAATACAGAGAATCCGTAACATACATATCAGCAGATTCTTGAACCTCCTCGGCTGCAGAAAAAAAAACATCCTTTTGCCATAGATCGAAGCTGTTAGCTACCATCATCTTCTTAAACCACACCAAACAAAAAAAAACCCTCAAATTAAAACCGAAAAAATCCACCCGAAAATTTCTTCCGAATAGATTCTCCGATTAAAATCCAAATAAGATTCTGCTCCCTTCTCTTCTCTTATCTTTTCTTCACTTCTCTTCTTCTATTTGCTTCCGCAAGAAAGAAGGAATTTTTATTTTTCCAGCTTTCGGGTTTTTATTTTTATTAAATATATCGATCTTTTTGCTTCTTCACTTTTATGTTAATGGAAGTCGAAGATATAAAAATGAAGCCTGCATTAGTTGACCATATATCATACGTGGCTTATTCTCATTGGAAGAGAATGTGAAGCTAATATGGTCTTACCCGCAGTAGATTGCTACATTGTGTTAAGAACCAAGTAAAACATCAAGAATGTCCCTGGTGTTTGGGCCCACCCATTAGCCCCAACATCGATTTTTTGCCAGCAATGGAAATGTACTTACTGTCTTCATTTTTAATTATTTACAAGAGTCAAATGCTAATGACTCATTTTTTGAGATTATTACAATTACAAATACATAACTCAACAGAAACTTACATATTGATTTAAGGGTATTTTCAATTCTATGACAACCAATAACTCCAATATTAGGTATATAATAATATAGGGTATTATAGCAAATTTCAGACCATTTTGTTCCTATTTATATCATGTGTTTGTGTCAAAGTTCTCAATTTTGTATTTAGAATGATTACTAACAATATTATTATTATATTTTTATTTGTGTTGTATATTTATTTTCAAATTTGTTCCAATAAATATATTTATAGTTATCGGTTTAAATTTTCCATTACTCTTCTAAACCCTTTCTTATTCGTCCTAATCTCCATATTATTTCTATATATTCAACTTATTATGTATAAGAATTATCAATCTATAGAATTTGTTTAATTTGCATTATACTATTAACTACATCATTATTATTTTAAATATATCAGTACCACATTTTTTTACTACACAACCACAATAAAAACGTATTAAAATTTATCCTTGTTAGATTCTTAATTTCTTAATCATCTATTGACATTTGCTACAATCACCCTTGATTTAAATAATGGAGAGTAGGAGATATTTAGGAATAGAGGTGGGGGCATGTGTAACGCATAGATAATTTTCAACTAATTAATTAGATATAAATCACATAAAATTAAATTTAAATCATTATTATCTATCTATGATTTTAATGTCAACCTCTCCTAACCACAAACTTAATTTTGGTGTATCAGTCTCAACAACTCATACAATTATATCTACCAAGGCCTAATCAATGTGAATTGGGTGTGTACTACTACTACTTAAAACATCTCACCATGAAAATTTGATATTGAGTATCACTAGAATGGATAACCTTATACAACAACATAATATTCTTGACTAAACAAAACGGATAATCTCAATTAAAAACACATGAACCATTTAAACGAATGGATCCTACAGTAAACTACTAAACTCATTTCTTTCATTTCTCCTTCTCTTCTTCATCTTCATCTTCTTCCTTCAAATGATCCTCTAGAAACCCGAAAATGTCTCTGTTTCTGTTTCTATCCAAAGCTCTCTTCTCATGTTCTACCTCTGCTTCTTCATCTTCTTCTTCCTCTCTTTTCTTTGTCTCTCCTACCAATCCAACACTCTTCCTTCTCTTCATAACTCTCTCCTTCAACACACCAACAAGCTCTCTCACTGCCTTCTCTGCATCACTCCGATTCCTAATCAACACTTCACTTACATAAGCCGGTGTTATCTCTGCTTCCTCAACACATTCCTCCATCTCCTTCAAATCGACAACCTCTATATCCTCTTCCTCAAGCCGCAGATAATTTTTCAATAGAATCTTCAAAGCTGGAAACTTAGAAAACCCCATGTGAATATGCATATCCATCCTCCTACTTCTTAACAGAGCTGAATCTAACTTCTCTATATGATTCGTCGTGAACACAAAGATTCTCTCACTCCCACAACAAGACCAAAGCCCATCTGTGAAATTCAATAGCCCTGAGAGTGTCACCGAGCTTCCGGGTTCATCCATCGACGTAATTGAACCCGACCATAACACCCATTCCTCTTCTTACTTCTTTCCCTTTTTGTCAAATTAATCGAGCAATCAATGTCTTCGATAACAATGATCGATTTCGCGCTAGTCTTCATCAACAGTTTTCTCAATTCTGAGTTGTTCTGAACCTCCGTGAGCTCAAGGTCCTAGATATCATAACCAAGATAATTCGCCATTGCAGCGATCAAGCTTGATTTCTTAGTTCCAGGAGGTCCGTACAACAAGTATCCTCTTTTCCAAGCCCTTCCCGTTTTCGGTGATTCTATCGTTGTTAGAGAGGCCAAAAGTGACGGAGCTTGAGTTAGGGACATGTGTCAGGCTAACAGTGACTGAAGAGCTAAGGTAAAGTTGAACGGCGTTGTAAAGCTCATTGGTGTTGACGCCGTCAATCTCCGTTATGTCAAAGTAAGTGTAAGAAGAAAACACGTGACGGAGACGTGTCAAGAGGTGGAGGAAAGCTAGTCGGAGCTTCGGCAGAAACACGAGTTGAAGTATTGTTTCACAAAAGGCTAACATACCAACTAGAAAAGCCATTGTTGTCCAATAATCACTCATTTTCATCTTCTTTCTCTGTTAGTTTAAACCAAAAAAGTTTTGATCTTTAAGAAGAAATTAGAGAATTTGAGAAGTGGGTTTATGGTTTAATGAGGAAAGAAAGAATGGGTTTAGTTAAAATCTGCAGAAAGACTGATTTTTTGAAGTTTTTGTTCTTGAGATTTGGGAGGGAAAATGTTTTAGTTGAAGCTTTTGAGAGAAGAAGAGAGAGAGACGTTGGTGGGAATTTATTGAAATATGAAAGGATGGCTCACTTCGATATATAAACAAAAATTAAGGGAAATGTTTTACTTTATTTTTAGAAGAAAAAAATAAAAATAGTTTTGATATTTGTGAATATATTACCACTTGGTTGAAATTGTATCATTATATGTATGGTGCAAATTATATAAGGAACTATTACTCAATTATTTCATAGGTCCATAAGGTTTCTAGACTTCCAAGTTATAGTTGGATTAGACTAACGAGAGGTAGTAATGGTTTAAGCGACATGTAGATCTCACATCGGAAACTACTCTACATTTTCTTTTGTTGTCCAAACTATATGAACTTACTTTTAAATTTATAAAAATTCAGCTAAAAGTTTGAAACTTGAATGGGGAAGAATGATAGAAAGAGAATATAAAGGACAATAATACCAAATAAATGGATAGGTTTTTACTCTTACACGAAATGAATCGGACAAACAAGTACAATGAGTGAAAAAAACACCATACACGACAACATATAGTTTTTATAAAAAAAATCAAAAATTAAATACTCAAAGAAGGAAAGTTTCTTTGAGAATGAATAATTTAGCTGGATTATTGGTTCAATGTAATGTTTTATTGTTTGGTTCTAAGTGTTGAGAGGATAATGATCATTGTGAAATTGTAATGTTTGTCTTTTGAAGAAAATAGAGAAGTAACTAGTAAAATCAAAAGGAAACATGAGGGTCTAGTTTAGGGTTTATGAGTGTGACTTACAGTGTGATATTATTCTTCAAGACATTCGAATTTACGTGGGGCATCTTTGTTTGTCTACATTTGCATATCAGCATATATCTTGCTTTCTTTCACATCTCCATCTAATTCCGACATTAATAAACCTTATCAATACTAAAATTAGTTAAAAACACCTTTAATGACAATCAATCTATCTGTTGAACTCTTAGACTATTTAATGACTAATGGTTAACTTTTTCATTGTAAAATCGGTATATTAATAAGCTACGGTGGATATTGACAATTATAATAAGCTACAGCGGAATACAATATTAGCTGGAAAAAAAATGTGTGAAATCTAAACTCAAATGAGTTTGTTTTAAGAAACAAGTCTTCAAAAAAAAACTAAGCTAAGATTCAAAGAATAAATATTCGAAAAACTATAACTCCAAAATCGAAAGACAAAGTTCTATTATTGGCTGTAGGAGTTCTCACCAGCTTTTTCTGGGTTTTTATGACAAGAGGATGGCTAATGGTTACTTACAAAACTTGAATTATTTTCTAATAAAAAAATCTTGAAGTGTAGAGACTATTGAGTCATTATCATTGCAGCAATTTGCCAATGAGCCTGATCTACTTAATCACGATCTAATTAGTTTCCATTACATATAATTTATATTAAGGTTAAAGAAAATTGTGTCATCTCTGTTGTCAATCGTTGATAATGGAAAACAGACGATCGATATTTGATTTTGCCGACGAAAATAAAAGATTGACGTTTTTCAGATGTTATAAATAGGGGAAAATTGGTGAGATATGTAAAAGAGATGACACAGAATGACAGTGACAGTAGATAAGGTCCAAGTTACTAGAGTCACTTTTTCAGAACTGTGGAATCTCCCAACACCATTACAAAAATTTCATTTATTATTGCTCTGTTAATTAATAGTAAAACGTTTTCGAAATGGTGAACTCTAAATTTGTTTATTGGTAAGAAATTTGAAAATTAAGGTAAGAAACGTTATAGTTTTAGAAAACCACAAAAAAATGAGATAGTGAACAAACTAAAGCTAAGGTCATGTCTTAATATGTTATATATATACGTTCCAAAATTAAGATTCATAAGTTTCTTACACAAAGCAAAAACATATAAAGTAAAGTCGACAAGATTTTAACCAAAAAAGAGTTAAAGAACACATTATACATATGATCTCATTTAAACTTACATTAGTTCGCATATAAAGTTCTCTATCTACTCATGTACCAGATTTTTCCAAGATAGAATCAATCAATGGCAATGATCAAGAAGCCAACAGAGACATACATGAGGAAGACCGGGTAAAGTGCGAGAGCTTTTCTTCTCGGGTTCACGGCAGCACTCATGAAAGGATAAGCGGCCCAAGAGCTCCACGCAAGAGTCACAGACACAACTATCATTTTGAGTATCACATTGTCCTTCAACATGCAGATCACTGCTCCAACATCCAATGGGAATAGACAGTAACCAAGAAGACTTAGGCTTTGGAAAAAGATTATATTTCCTCCCTGAAAATTGCATTTTACATAGATAAAGGGATGTTTGCAAAAATCAGAACTTGTAACAAGAACGTGAAAAAGTATCTGGCTTGTATACACATACATGAATCAAAAATGTGTGCTTACCAGGAGTAACACATTCAGTGTGAGGATCACTGCCCCAGCTGCAAGTAGTGCAAATGCCACAGCAAATACTTCGGACTGGAAATTATAGAGAAAAAGGATGAGACCAAAGGCAATTTACATAGGAAAAGAACAGATCAATATTCTAGCAGTGGCAGATATGCAAGAATGTAGTGGCTTTTTACTTCAGGAATTAAACATAGATTACTCGGAATGCAAAAAGCTGCAAAAAGTAGATATGGAAATGAAACAACGAATATGTAATATTCCATAATTACATAAGGTAATAACATTCCAACAGCGTCAAAAATAGAGCACACGTACATAACAAATTCATGCCTTTGCATACATGATCTATATTTCAAGTGCATTCGAACACAACAAAGAAAGACCTTATTTTTTCCTTTGAATTCACAGTTTCTTATTAAATATATTCACAAATCCTACTATATAAACCAGTTCTTGTCAGGGATCTAGGATCTAGACTGGCCAATTACGCTGTGAGCCTGTGGCTGCATCAGTTCAAGGTGCAAGTGTTTAATTTGAAAAGCTTTCTATCAGATCTTACACATCAAATGCTGCTCATGTAAGACAAGAGAAAATTCAATAGAATAGAAGAAACTATTTTGTTGCTCATTAAATCAACTCTACGAGTCCAACTTCGACTGCCTTAGACTACGAATCACAATTAAGAGCAATGATACACGAAGCAACCTCTAGACGAACTCTCAATCCAGCTAACATGTCACCATTGAATGCACTTGACACTTCTATATTCCTCATTCCGAGTACATGAACCTTCCAACGATAAGGAAAATGTACTAAAATTGGAGACACTAAAGCTAAGCTAAGATTCCAAGTTCATAAATTGATCACACAATGGCAAAGCCAATGTACAGAGTTCTACATCCATAAAGGTTTCGATGTAAAGAAAGCAGAAATCAGAATTGGAGATCTTACCTTCTTGACCGAAGCAGACCACGAAAGAGTAAGCCCCAAGAACACAATGAAGAAAAACGGTCCCCACAGATCCCAATCCCTAAGAGCTTTCCCCGGATCTTCCCTATACGGATTCGGAAAAACCACAAGCTTCAAATTACTCACGATTCGCGACAGATCTCGTTTCACAGTATCCCAAACAGGCTCCGTCAATGTGTTTGGCGGAGATCCGAATCCGCTGCCTCCGATAGTTTTAGGACCTTCGGAGCTGCTTGAGTAACCTACCGACGGAATTGGCGGAGGAGCTGGAACAGGCATCACCTTCTGAGTAGAAGAAGCCGACGGCGGATGCGGTGGAAGATTGGATTGAACGAACGGTGCGGACGAAACGGGAATCGACGGACGGTTTGGGCTTGGCGGTCGAGCAGGAAGAACGGTTCCGGGACCAGATTGAAAACCATCGTTCATCATATTCTCGATCTCATCGATGTCTGATTGAGATGATTGATATAGCGGAACCGTATCATTCTGCGACATTGCCTCTCACCGGAGAATAATTGAAGATTCCGGAAACGATTTGGAGATTTCCCCGGGAAAAAGGTAAAGGCTTTGATCTGGGTGAAGAAATAGCACAATATTTTGTTGCGCGTAACAAAAGATTGTGTTATTTTTTTCTTCATCAAGCTCCATAATGTTTCTTGTGGTTCAATTCTAAAAGAATTGATATTATTTGGATAAAAGTTAATGTCATAATAAATCTCATTATATGAATAATCTGATTGGTTAATAATCTGTGATGAAAATAAAGGTAGTAATGTTTATTATTGAATTTAAGCTTATGATACATTCTTTAATAAATAAACTTTTGATAAAATTAAAATATTTGACCTTTTTCAGTTATTGCGTAAATAAGAAGCATTGAACACGTTTCTCATATTTCTTACAATACAAGTAAATTAAACTATTTAACAGACAAATAGAAAAAGTATATAAACTATTACTTCAATATGAAAAAAAACTTTCATTTTCGTAAACAGATTACAAAGAAAATAGAGACATATTTTTATACATACATATCAATTTAAGTAGTAACGACACATAGTTTCCTTTATTGGACAACGATATACAACAAAAATAATCAAAACCACAAAAAAAAATCTCACAATCAATAAACAGAGCATAGAACAGAGGAAGATAGATGAATAACTATGTAATTATAAATTCTATGCTCTTGCTGTACATTCCCGAGGGATTCCCTGTGGAAACCTCTTATGGTCTGTACAGTAATTGTAGATCATGTAATTCTTCTGAACCCATCTGAGTCTAGCTTGACTCGTTGAATCCATCTCTTGAGTGTACCAATTAGAGTTTGGTGTCGAGCTACACGAAGATCTTCCATTGGAATTCATACAAGCATCAATCTTAATGTTCCTGTAAGAAGCTGTGAATGGAGCTTTTGACCAATCTGTTTTAACTAGACCTCCTCTAGTTGCCCAATCGTCTGCGTTCCATAAACTTGCGTAGAGTCTCATTGGTTTGCTCTTAGGGAACAAAACACCGATTGCTTCAGAGTTTTTGAACTCTCTAATCGGTGTATCATCGATGGTGAATCTAAACAAAACAAAAACAACAGAACGGCTTAGCTAAAGATGGTGTTGAATAAGTTAACGTGTGGAACAAGAAAGGTTGGGGTTTTTGAGTTTACATGATTCTTTGAGGGTTCCAGAGGATTGAGTAAGTGTGGAAATTAGCAGTTGGGTCGAACCAGAGATGGAATTGTTGCTCTTTGTCACCTTTACCTTGAGTGTAAACATTGGTATGTAAAGTATAAGGATCTCCACTAAGATTACCCAAAAACTCAAAATCAATCTCATCCCAAGTCGATCCTGGTGATTTCAGCTGCAAAATTCAAAAACAAATCATCAAGATAAACTCTTTTCCAATATCCAAATTTAGACACACATAGGTAAAAGGCAGTTGCTGGCAACTGTAACCACCGACAACAACCAAATGATATTTTTTTGGCAGTATGGTTCAGCGACCACAAAAAAAACAGAACCATAGTAAAGGAACTTACATAGAAAGTTGTAACAGTTCCTGCAGAGTTACCAGGAACAAGCTTCATTTGCACATCAATCTTACCAAACAAATACTCAGTTTTGGATTGAAAACCAGAACCAGAGGATTTATCTAAAGTAAGAGTAAGAAGCTGGCCATTATTAAGAATCTTTCCACGACCATCTCCCCAAGTAACATCAACGTCACGGTTGAAATCAGCCATGGAAGCTGAAATCGCCGCCATAAGAAGAGTGGTGCAGAAGAATAATTTGAAAGGAGACATAGTCTAAAAGTGTAAGCGTACGTGTGGGTGTTGTTTGGTGAGGAATGTGAGGAAGAAAGAGAGATATATATATATGTATAGTGTGGAATTAAGAAGATGAGAGTGGGTGAACAAAAGGAGGCTGATATCAAGACAATGGATGCAAGATGTATTACAGCTGGAGTTTTGAGTTTCTCCATCATTTGGTTCACTCATTTTAATTTACCATTTTTGACTTTGTTTTTGTAATTAAATTAAATTATAAGCTGTTGGCTTCTGAATTCGAATTTTGAGTTTCATTTGGGGTAGGGTACTTGGAAATTTATCGAACGAAAAATATGATTTTTTTGTGAATATTTGGAAGATATTAATGACCGATTAAAATATCAAATTCGATGCGCATGAAAACAATCATCGTAAACCAATGAAATCATTCTGTTTCTTATGAATATTACAAATATATATATATATATATATATTTGGAAAAAGAAATATATATGTATATATCTATATATATAGTTCATATTCTTTTATTTTGTATGGGTTGTTTACGTCTTATTAACTATAGGTGCGATAGACTAATGATTTAATCAGAAAAATAAAAATTGATCATGTTATGTTTAGAAAAAATGTTATATGATATTAGTAATGGTTGTCCGGTTGATCTTAAGCTTAGAAAAAAAATTGAAGTCTAAACTTCATGATCGTAGTTATTAGTACTAAGTTTTATTCATGCCGGAAACTAAGTTGTTATTGTTTGGAGAATTAGACTAATTGTTATACTAACTTTTAGAAAATAAATTGGTTTCGGTTTAGATCCCTAGCATTTAAAAAGAAAAACTAATCATCGTAGTTATAAAATTACATAAATAATCGTTTGCTATACAATTGGTTGCATGCTCTATAATATAATATTTTTTGAAATTGAAATGTGTTCATAGATATTAAATGACGAACGTAGAGACCTAGAGGGAGGAGTGGAAATATAAGAGGTCTAGAAGTACATTACGTGTGGGAATTGTTTCGACTTAAAATTCTCGAATTTGGTTGAATTTTTATGAGAATATGTTTTATTTTCTCTCAATATTCTTTTATTTTATGGGGATTATATTTTAATTTTTTCAGGGTTTGTATGTATCCAATTATTGGGTTGTAACTGGACCATCTTTCGCAAATAAAACAAACTACTTTGACTCGCGTCGACGTTCCTTTTGCACATTTTAACAAAAAGTTACAATTTAATTTTTAAAAAATTATAAATATAATTAAGTGAATTGAGAGTAGAAGCAACGACGAAATGTAATGAGATTATTGTTATGGGTTAAAGATTTGATTGCGTTAGCGAAAATGCAAGTAGCACCAGAAACACGCTTTCTTCTTAAACAAAAAGGTCATTTTCTTTTGGTTGGTCACTTAAATAATGGAAGGAGTCAATTTAGATGTTTCATAGCAAATTAAAGCACCTCTAATCAATATGGCCAACAAATCAAACCAATGATCCGCGAATGGTTTAAACTTGATATCAAAGAAGGGATGGATTACAAATTTGATTCGATTGGGAAAGAAATCCACATTAAAATTTTCCCGCCCCCATTAAAGCGTATAGTAAAAAAGGATAATGTGAGAAATTCTTATTTTTGTAGAAAATAATACATGGTTTTTACTGAGCAGAGTTGATGGTTCAAGCCAAACTTCTCAGCTACAAAAACAAAAATATAGTCACCAAACCATACCCATTAGTTCAATTTATTCTTTTTTATTCCATAAAGTCATATAATAATTGATGTAAACTATATATAAGAACATAAAGTAAATTTTAATTATATATGTAGTATTATTTATTTTATACTTTTTCCGGAAAAATGGAACCAATGAAAGCTACTTATATACAGTTGAATTTTTAAAGCTATTATAGTAAAATAATATATTTTTTAGAATCATGTATTGTATGCTTAAGCTCTTTTTTTTTGATAAACTTTCTGATGGAATTAAAATAAATTGTACATTACAAGAAGCAAATGGGATCTGATACGTAAGGATGACCTGATATTTAGAGAGACGTATTGAAACTAAAATTTTAGGTGATTCTGAATTTTTATTCAAATCACATGTTATTCAACTAATGATTTTTAAATCATTTTTCAAATTTTGTGTTATTGAATTTAGAATTTATGCAAAATCATTTAAAATAATACATAATCTCATGTTATTGAATCAATAGTTTATCCAAACCATATCAAACCTATTGTTATTCAAAAATTACCAAATTGTTTTAGGAAAACTAGTTCATTTGATTTTGAGAGATTTTGAGTAATTTTTTAGTTGAAAAAATATAGCTCAAAATCTCACTCATCTAAGGTGTGATTTAAAAAAAAAAAAAAAACATTTTCTTTGTAACGAGAATTGGGTTCATCACGATCAAACCAAATTCTTGCATTTTCGTTTTTGAAAAGCTCTGTTACATAAAATAGAATACGATCCTCAATACTATGATTTTGGTTCAACAAAGAAAAAAAAACTTGTAAACCAACGATGTGGAAATTAACAAAGAGACCAATATGAAAAGAATCATCTGATTCTCCTGAACTGATTCAGAAATATATGAAGAACATGCCCAATTTCAATCGAAGATACAAAAGATCTCTTTATACTAAAGCAAAATAGAGAATCATTTTTTCAACTCGTTCTTCTTTTTCCTTTCTTGCTTAATTCGATTCTAATTTCTAAATTGGTTCCAATGATTCTGTGGAGCTAATCACATGCTTAGATTCAAACGAGACATTAAACTAATGATGTCTTGTTGGATCTGCTAACAAAGATTAAGAACTGATTTTGGATAAGTACTTTTGTCCAAAATAAGGAGACTAAACCTGTACATCGTTGAAATTACTTTAAATTAGTGTGAGCGATGTGAAATATTGATGCCTAAGATTCTTCAAGGCCAAGAAATGAGTGGTGGTATTTGAAATCATGTTCAAAAAAGAAACCATATGAGAATTGGACAAAGGAGAAAAAAGAAGAAGAAACACATGAAATCTCATAAAATCTATAATAGAATCTTCTCAAATCTCGAGATCATTTGTATTAATAAAAAGTAAAAAATATGAAATCATTACAAATATCCTGAAAACTTACCTAAATCTTTCCAAACCTATCAAAATCCAATTTTAATCAAATCATCTTAAATGTTGGTTTCAATACATCCCTTAAACTCATTAGTGGTGTGACAGACATCATTACCAAATGTTGAGTAGTTTTAAATTTTAATTAAAGTGGTTTTAATTTGACATATTAAAACAGCTATTAGCTCATAGTTAAGCTATAATTAAAGCTAAAACAAAAAGCTGGAATTAAATGGAGGAAGTGAAAGAAATTTAATGTTTGTCTATTGAGGACGACTACTGATATTTATTGGAAATGACTAATGAATATGAATGAGTGGTCCAAACTCAAAGGCTATTTTTTACAAAAATCAAAGCTATTTTCATCCTTATTGTTCATATAAAGGAACAAGCAATGTTTGATATTTTCAATTTTTAGCTATTTTTGTCTTCTGTTTTCACGCCAAAATGTATTAATATATGGTCTAAAAGTTTTCAAAATATATCATATTGAGTTTTCATATCATTGCCAAACAATTTCCTTTAAGCTATATAATATCGACAAATGTTTTGTCCTATACTATCATCTATATAAATTAGTTAAATTCTTAAATCTAATTCGACAAAGAGTAGCTGCCGAAAAAACAAAAATGCTCGACGACGAGTATTCAAACTCTGTGTAATATCCTACAAATACATAAGATTATATGAATAATTAAATATAATATTTTTTTTGGGAAAACGTAAATTATCGAAAAGTTATTTATTTATAAAGTTTTTCTTACCAAAGTTCGGCTTTAAAAATTCATGTAGTTTCACTTAATAAAATTTAAAATTTAGAAAGATTTAGGTTATATAAAATGTTATCGATTCATTGCGTTGGACTAACAATATACAAAATTATTACATGACGGACTAATCATGGTAACAAAACAATCATTTTGAAAATCTAGAATTTTTTTGACAAATAAGGTCAAATGGTAAGAGATGGATCTATAATTTTAAAGAGTTTGTAAGTTTGATTCTCTTATTATACGAAACTAAAATATATTTTCTTAGTCATCCCTATATGGATATGGACTCATGCTAAATTGTTACTGTTTGACCAAACAAAAATAAAAACATATTTTAAACCTTATTATAAAATCCAGAGTCAATCTACTTATCAGTATTGACTCTTCAGAAATTAGTTAGATTTTGATCCAAACTTCAAAATATTTTTAAAAATGACTCTTTGCAGTAGAAAGCATGAATCAAATTATGAAGTCCACTGATAAATTGATAATGTTATGAATTGTATACCACAATTTTATATTATCGTGACATGGTTTGAGGTAAGTACTACAAAACACAGATTGGGTTAAAATAGTAAAGTATATATACTTTTGAGCTTTGAGGTTGTAAAATAGTATGGAGCATAAGATGGGAAAGCTACGTAATTGAAGAGAATACTATTGCTAGAAGTTTTGTACATAACGAATATGATTTCATTGGACTAGTTTTGCTTGACACGGAAATTTGGATTTGGACCGCCTAACCAAACGTCAACTTTGGTCCCACTTTTCTTACAGCTGTTACCTTACTATAATGTTTTAATGGCCAGCTTATCACCAATTCTTAATCAAAGGTCCTAATCTCAATATTAGTTTAACCCTACTTTTCATCTTAACTAACCCATCTCTTGAACAACTATGTCTCATCTTGTCAATTTTGGGGTTAATACATGTTGCAAATATTTTGTTAATAAAGATAATCTAGACGAACCGAAAGTAAAAGATTGTTGAACATATTCATATCATCGGATCTCGATCTTGATAAGCGTTTTTAAGTGTTCGATAGTTTACATCGACGACATAACCAGAAATATTTCAAGAACCTTTCTCGAGAAAATAATATATTTCCAACCTTTATTTAAAAATTTTATGTACGTTTGAGTTACTCTGCCTTGATGTAAATTATCTTATAATTATATCTCTTTGGATTATTGCTTGTATTGATTTCAATTTGTTTATTATTGATGTAATCCCAAACTTTTAGTTTAATGATATCAATTTGTTTGACAAAAAAAAAGAGTGACCAAAATTTCTGATATCATATTGGTGAAAATTCTTTATCATTAAAATAAATTTAGAGTCAACTAACTTATAAACAATGCTCTAAATTTTGATCTATTTAGTCACTACTACTAGAGTAATTTTTATATATTTAATCCTTTCAATGAATCCAATTTAGATCTACCAATTATTTTGCAGCAGACCATAAGTATTTCGTTTAAAATGTTACATTTTGAAGTTTTAGTGCTTAGAAATTTCATATTTTTCAATCTTATGGGCTAATGTTGTTTTGAAAGTATACCATCTTCAATTGAAATGTTGAAAAGGCTGTAAATTTGGAGGATTCAATTTGTAATGAACCGATTGAGTGGATGAATATACACTTGTAGTTTAGGTTAAGCCAGAAGTTCCAGGTTCATTCATGTAGTCAAGTATGAGGATGGGACTGATGACGATGGATTCGTCAATGCATGCTACATTATAAAATAGAGTTGTAGCCTCACCACACAACCACACAATTATTTACAAGTTAGAACCAAATAAATTATTCAGATACATTTGTTATACACAACAAATTTTAGCCTAACCTAATATCTTTATAGGCTTTCTTTTCCCCTAAAATAATTGGCTAAATGTCATTTTCATAAACTAGCATATCTCAATGGATAAGCGTAATTAGTAGTTTGCTTCAATTATTTGGGGTTGTCCTTTCTTCATCATACTTTGTTATGGCCAGTAATATTATTTTAAGAATGTTTTTTGAGCTCTAATCTTCACTGATTAAAATATTATTATTGTATCATCCACTTGTTTAGATAACACAAAAACATGATTTAACTGGATATATATCAACAAAATTTCACTTATTGCATAAATTTTTTTTTGTCAACTATTTCACTGGATTCATATTAATTAAAAGTGGTTACAAATACATTCAATGCAGTCTTTGCCAAACCATCAGCTAATTGATTAAAAAGTTTCGGAATAAAATAGGAGAAAAAAGCAAATACGAAAAAAAGCAATGTAATGCTTATCCCTACCACAAAATCTTACATGGAAAAATCTCATATAAATCAATTGTTTTTTTTGTCAAATCCAAAAACCCATTCCTAACTCAAATTCTAAAACCAATTATATTGAATTACACGTTTATTTGAAATTGAAATCCAATTGGATCTAGAGAGCTAGACAATAATCACTTCAATAAACTTATGTCCCCAAAATAATCGTTTATAAAAAATAAATTTCAAAACAAAAGAAATTTTTGCAGAAGTTTAGAGATCTTTTAAATTTATGTTGTATTTTATATTTTAGTCGTAATGGTGATATATTACACATATTTTAATATGCTTATGATTTTTTTTTTTTTTGTCAACATTGGATCGACAAGGTTTGATCCATAGCCTAAAACCCACCTTCAATAATCTCTTTTTTAAGCTATCATAATGTAGCGGGTAAGAATCGAACCCTGGTGCCAAGTCATTAGCTGGATCATCCTAACCACCAGACTGAGAACAACTCGACATATGCTTATGATTTTGGTTTATAATGTAGTTAATGCAGTATTGTTTAATAAAATAAAAACTAATTAAGTCGCTTATAACACAAATACGAAAAATTCTAGCAATTAGTAAAAAAATTATAACTTTTTTTTTTGGGTCGGGTAAAAAATTTATAACTTATGAAACCAACTTGTGCATATGAAAATCTTTAGCCAGAAATAAAAACATTTTCATATGCTCCAGTAATTGTATACATATATCAATCAATGATTAGTTTTTTTGTTTTATTTTGGTTTAATCATGACTAATCCGAAAAGAACCTGCCCTAGAAGACTTCTAGAGTAGAGAGATGAGCATTGACTTGTAGGTGATTGCTATCATCAAGACTACACTTTCAAACAAAATAGAAACTGAACAGCTTGCTGCAGAGGCAATTTCAATGAAACCAACGATTGATACTAATTAACAATTACTATTAAACTCATTTTTTGAGTATTCAAGTATATACAAATTTGGATACTAAACCCCAAGAGATGAGAATAGTAGAATAGTAGCCCATCGGTGTTTACAAAAGCAAATCCTAGATAACTGATTAATAAAGCCAAGAAATATACAACTTGAACTAAGTTAATTGAGGGAAGAAGAAAAGATTAGGCCCACAGAAACTAACTGACAAAAGACACCATGATGATAAATATACTATCTAGACAAGAGCCATCTTTTCTAGAGGGCCTTGAAAGAGTTATGGGCGGTGTAGCATTTTAATGAAAAGGCTTGAATTCTGATTGTTGGGTCAATCAAGTCCACAATTATGTGAGTATGAAACTATGTGTCCACAAAACTTTGATGTCTAACACGTGGTTTAGTGGCCGAACGAAAAGACTCAGAACAGTCTGGTAATACATTATCTGAGTTCAAACTTCCTTAATCACATATGCGTTAGACCGTCTCAAAGGATATTTATATGACTCCGTCTAGTCTATGTCAATTTTAACTCGGGACAAACAGTAATACGTTAGTTAAGATCAAACGTCGGTTATCGAAAGGAGAAAAATCTTCGAAGATGATTGTTTGCCTAGAAAAGCACAGAAGAGTTTATGTATATTTAGTCCTAGTGAAGAAGAGAAGATTACTCAGCAATTGCCTTTATTATAGAACCTCTCTCAGTGTTAAAGTTTTGCACAAACTAGTAAAGCCAAATTTTACAAATGAAAGCTTTCTCATAATTAATTTTTATTATCCTTTTTAAAACCTTACACAAACACCACATTTATTCGAGAAAACAAATGAATGATAATAAATAGATGGAAACATATAAGAGTTACAAAGATAATGCCAAAGTAACTTATTGAGGAGACAAAGAATAAACAATTTAAGTGCAACCTGGAGGAACACCTTGAGGGAACCTTCTTTTATCGTTGCAATAGTTGTAGACCATGTACTTACTTTGTACTGCTTTCATTCTTGACTGGCCATTCGAATCGAGTGTCTGTGTGAACCATGGAGCAATCGCAGGACAAGATGATCTTCCATTGGCCCACACGCATCCCTCAACGTTGTAGTTTCTGTAGAAAGCAGTGAAAGGAGCTTTAGACCAATCAGTTTTCTCTAGTCCTCCTCTTGTAGCCCAATGCTCAGCTTCCCAAAGGCTAGCGTAGAGCCTCATTGGTTGCTTTGTTGGGAATGGAACTCCCATTGATTCAGAGTTCTTGAACTCTCTAATCGGAATTCCATCAACTGTAAAACTGCAATAGAGTGAAAAGAGAAGAGAACATCAGTTCATGAGCTCAAAGAACTTATTATCTAGTGTATAAGGGATCAAAGCTTGCACTTACATAATCCTTTCTGGGTTCCAAGTGATGCAGTAAGTGTGAAAGTTTTTGGTTGGGTCGAACCATAGATGAAACTGTTGCTCTTTGTCTCCTGAGCCTCTTGTGTAAACATTAGTATGGAGAGTAATAGGATGACCACTTAAGTTTCCCAAGAACTCGAAATCGATCTCATCCCAAGTAGTTCCAGGAGATTTAAGCTATACAACACAAAAACCAACATACTCAATATATGCAATCTAATGAATATATAACAAAATGATTTGAGATTGAATGTAACTTACATAAAATGTTGTTACTGTTCCAGCTGAATTACCAGGAACAAGTTTCATTTGAACTTCAGCTTTACCATAAAGAAACTCTTGGTTTGATTGAAACCCTGATCCAGAGAATTTGTCAAGCGAAAGAGAAAGAAGCTTTCCATCTCTATCACGAACCTTTCCACGACCATCACCCCAATGTATCTGAACATCTTTGTGGAAGCTACCTGCATAGACATGCAGAGCTTGTGCTGCAAATAGAAACAAAACCATGAACACTAAACTTGTATTGCAAGAAAACTTCATTTTTTAGTAGAGGAGCACTTGATATTTGAAATGTATTTGTCGATGGAAAATTGAGTTACAAGACATTCGTTTATATACTTGCTGAAAAATGGAAGAAGGAAAAAGATATGGAAGGTTCATGGCTGTGATTATTGAAGATGGGCTGTTTTCTTGGTGGCTCATTATAGCATTCGACATCTTTTGGTTGTTACAAAGTGAATCTAATAAAATATAATTTCATTACTCGTTTATTGTTACAATCAGAGAGAAAATAATGAATATGGACATCATAATACATCACATGTTGGTCCCGCTTTGAGGTTATTATGTCAACGCGGCTCCCACTTTTGACCTTAGTGTAAACCCTCCCCACCGCATAGAGGGTTCCATTTAGATTGAAGTGTATAGCTTTGATTAATTTAATTGATTGATTCAATTAGTTATATAGGTAACATACATCAAAGCCCACAAACATATTCTTAAAATGACATTATTTCAATTGCTTTCAGATTTTATTTAAGAACAAACTCGGTGAACTTAGGTGGCTTTAGTCTAGCAGCATGTGGTAAGTCCACTAAAAGCAGACGTACTTACATCCAGAAATCAAATCTCATTGTTTACATTATATAAGAACTTGGCTAATGGAATAGGCTAGTTGTGGCCTTAATGTTAAAAAAAATAAAACAAACAAACTCGTTGAACATATATTATAATGTTTTTAAATAAGAATACTTTTATGTTTGTTCAATGTGTTTAGTCTTTCGGCTCCCTTTATTTGTCCTTTTTTTTGTGCCAATTTATTATGAGTTTTTTTTTTTGATCGTCACCAATTTATTATGAGTTGGTGATAACTTTATAATATCACCATGATTATTTTTGTTTTGTATGAAATTTCACCATGACTATACGAAAATATGGTATTAGTATTATAAAACATAAAGTGAATATAATGTAGGCGTATTTACTAACAGTAAGTGTAAAACTCTTAGTGGAGATTAAGTTTGACAAAAACTCTACTAAAGTTCTTTATGAAAAAAAACTCTTCTAAAGTTCTTTATCAAAAAAAACTCTACTAAAGTTGCCTAATAAAAAATGTCCACAAACATCAAATTACATCACAGACCATATGGTCAAATACAATGTGCAATTAAATATCTGGATTTTTCACTATATTGTGATTTTTTTTTTCTGTCTTCGGAATAATGTGTTCTTAAAATTCAATAAATATCCATTAACGGTAAAATTAGCCCTTTTAAAACTGAGCTTCAAAGTTGAAACGACCCTTTTAGCTGGACGAAAATATTTTATTCGAACAGAGACAAAAAAAGAAATAATCTATGTTTGAATTTGGACCGTCCAGTCTGTTCGATCATCTATATAATAAACCTAATGGTTTCATACGTAATGGATTTCTCACCGTCTCTCAGTGTTTACAACTTTAAGAAATCAAGTAAATCTAAAACTCTTGTTTACACAGTTTATTATTTGAATTTTATCTTTCTTACACCAAACACACATGTATAAATGAATGAACATTAATAAATTTAAATCATTTTGAGTTTCAAAGCCAAGTAAATAAAGAATCAATAATTTTAACTGCACTCTGGAGGAACACCTTGAGGGAACCTCTTCTTGTCCTTGCAATAGTTATAAACCATATGGTGTCTCTGGTTCCATTTCACTCTGTTTCTGCCTTTGAAATCAAGTTCTTGTGTGAACCATGGCTTTTTAGGAGAATTTGCAGAGCAAGATGATTTTCCATTAGCCCATACACATCCATCAACCTTGTAGTTTCTGTAGAAAGCTGTAAAAGGAGCTTTAGACCAATCAGTTTTCTCTAATCCTCCTCTTGTAGCCCAATGCTCAGCTTCCCATAGACTTGCGTAGACTCTCATTGGTTGGCTCGTTGGGAATGGAATTCCCATTGACTCTGCATTCTTGAACTCTCTGATCGGAATTCCATCGACTGTGAAACTGAAAAAAGGGAATGTAAATCCATAAGTTTATAGCCTAAATAACATGTATACACAAGGGATTTATAGAGCTTTTGGATCAAAGGCTGCACTTACATAATCCTATGAGGATTCCATGTGATGCAGTAAGTGTGAAAGTCAGCAGTTGGGTCGAACCATAGATGAAACTGCTGTTCTTTGTCTCCTGAGCCTCTTGTGTAAACATTGGTATGAAGAGTATAAGGATGACCACTTATGTTTCCCAAGAACTCGAAATCGATCTCATCCCATGTAGTTCCAGGAGATTTGAGCTACAAACCGCAAACACCAACATATTCAATATATGCAATCTAATGAATAGCAAAATGATTTGAAATTGAATGTAACTCACATAGAATGTTGTAACTGTTCCTGCAGAGTTACCAGGTATAAGCTTCATCTGCACTTCAACTTTACCATAAAGAAACTCTTGGTTGGACTGAAAACCCGAACCAGAAGATTTGTCAAGCGAAAGAGAAAGAAGATTTCCCGCTTTGTCAAGGACTTTTCCACGACCATCACCCCAATGGATTTGAACGTCTTTGTGGAAACTGCCTGCATAAACGCTCCAAGATTGTGTTGCAAAGAGAAAGAGAAAAAAAAACGTGAAGGACTTCATCTTATTAGATCGCTCGATGAGTATTGTAATGAGTATTGATATCTCAAATGTAAGTAGATTGTTGATGGAAAATTGATGCAAGTGCATGAGATTTTATAGCTGCTTGAAATGGTAAAGGAAAGGAAGAAGGCAACTTCGTTTGCTTGATGATTGTTCATGTAGCTGTTGTCTAGTTGGCTGCAAAGTCAAATAATATTCTTACATAATGTATACATGACTTGACCACCTGCTTAAACACAGAGATAATAACGTATGTGAACATTTGAATATCACGTGCTATTCCCGCGGGTTCCGAAAAAAATAGTCATTGTTAACACGGTTACTAGTTTTGGACTTTAGCGCAAAATTCAAAACCCTCTACGCCGTATAGAGGGTTGTGATGTTCTGTGTTAATTTCTCATTTTGTGACCTTGTTTGTTAGGTGACCGTGTAGAGGGTTATGAATTTTGTTTATACAAAATTCAAAATTATATAAAATAATATATAATTATATAAAATAAAATAGAATTACATAAAATATAATAAAATTATATAAAATAATATATAATTATATAAAATAAAATAGAATTACACAAAATATAATAAAATAATATAAAATAAAATAAATTATATAAAATATAAGAAAATTCCATAAAATAATATAAAATAAAATATTATAAAATTATATAACATAAAATAAAATAAATTTAAATTATATAAATTTAAATAAAATAATATAAATAAATAAATTATATAAAATAAAATAAAACTATATGAAATAAGATTAAATAAAATAAAATTACATAAACTATTAAAAGGAAAAATAATATTATAAAAATAAAAATAAATACAGATATTTTTAATAAATTTTCACTATAAATTTATGTATTTTTTAATAAATTTTATAAAAGTTATAAAAAATATTAGTCGCTGGTTATTGGCGACTGCAAAACAAACAAAAAAGTAAATTTTTTATTGTGATCGCTTGTTGCGGTCGTCGACAACTATGAAACAAAAATGTCCTGATTTAATAATTAGTCCCACCTACGCGACTACACGTAAAGTATATAGTATACCAACAACGTATTTGCGGTGATGCGTAACAAACCAAAATTAAAATGGGCAACGGTAATAATGATATTATTTTACATATTAAACTAGGGAAACAACGGTAAAAAATATTTTGTAGATTGATAAAATGTAAGCACCTTAACACACCAAATTGTGGAAGTAACATAAATTATTAAATTAAATCCAATCATAATTTCCTTTCTTTCTTTCTTTGTTAAAAAAAGAAAAAAAAAACTTTCTTTCATGGATCATTTAGGCTCCGTAATAATATGGTATCCAGAATACGAAATCTACATTCAAACAGAAACTTGATCCATACACAAATTCTCCATACTTCAAATTCTATCAAATAAGATTATTATTTTTTGGAATTGAACTCCAATGAAATATATTTCATGTGACATTTAGCAACTGATTTTTCTCAACCCGAATTGAAAGTTTTGTTTTTAATAATAAATATATTTGGTGCATGTATTGTTATGCTGAAAGGAGATATGGTGCAATGGAGGTCCACGATACAACTGAAAATCCGCACCATCTCTCGCCTCTATTCACGCTGAAATATCTATAGTCTTTTCAACGACTTATCTTGAAACGGACCTTAATTGGACTGTTCCTTCCTTTATGGTAAGCTATAGCATTTAATTTCTCTCCAATAAGCATTGTTCCTAGTAAATGTTTACTAACCAACTGTCTTCAATATTTACAAATTTCAAAACCAAGTTAGTCAATTAAACTCATTAATTATTGCTTTTTGATAAACGAGAGGTTTGGACCAAAATCCGTAGTTATTGTCTCCTTCCAAAAAAAACTGTAGTTTGGTCTTTTTCACGACAAGTAGCTCAATTCCTTATTTTGATACTATAGAAATCTTACAAAAACAACACACATAATCATATATATAGGAAACAAATGAATGTAAAAATAATAGATAAGAACCATATGAGTTACAAAGAACAATG
This sequence comes from Lepidium didymum, assembly GCA_963920545.1. Lineage (NCBI taxonomy): Eukaryota > Viridiplantae > Streptophyta > Magnoliopsida > Brassicales > Brassicaceae > Lepidium > Lepidium didymum. The sequence goes on along the minus strand of OY986994.1, from coordinate 3,688,969 downwards.
CCAAGTAACTTATTGATGAATCAAAGAATCAATATCATTTAGCTGCACTCAGGAGGAAACACCTTTAGGAAACCTCTTCTTATCCTTGCAGTAGTCATAAACCATGTAGTTTCTCTGTGCCCAAATCACTCGTTCTCTACCTTTGAAGTCGAGCTCTTGACTATACCATGGCTTCTTACTGCTTGAACCAGGAGCGTTTGAGCAAGATGATTTTCCGTTAGCCCATACACATCCCTCCACATTGTAGTTTCTATAGTAAGCAGTGAAAGGAGCTTTAGACCAATCAGTTTTCTCTAATCCTCCTCTTGTAGCCCAATGCTCAGCTTCCCAAAGACTAGCGTAGAGTCTCATTGGTTGCTTTGTTGGGAATGGGACTCCAAGTGACTCAGCATTCTTGAACTCTCTAATTGGAACATCATCAACTGTAAAACTGAAAGAACAATAGAGATATTAGACATCTTAGAGTTTATAAGTTATGTATAAGAGATGAAGCTTGGATCAAAGGAGATACACTTACATAATCCTTTGAGGGTTCCATGTGATACAGTAAGTGTGGAAGTCAGCAGATGGATCAAACCAAAGATGAAACTGTTGTTCTTTGTCTCCTGATCCTTTTGTGTAAACATTAGTATGGAGAGTAATAGGATGACCACTTATGTTCCCCAAGAACTCGAAATCGATCTCGTCCCATGTAGTTCCAGGAGATTTAAGCTATATACACAACAAAAACATCATATAAGCAAATGGTTCAACATAAGACAATCTAGTGAATAGCAAAAGATTGACATGTTACTTACATAGAATGTTGTGACGGTACCAGCAGAGTTACCAGGAACAAGCTTCATTTGAACCTCAGCTTTTCCATAAAGAAACTCATCATTGGATTGGAAACCTGAACCAGAGGCTTTGTCTAGCGAGAGAGAAAGAAGTTTTCCTTCATTATCGTGAATCTTTCCACGACCATCACCCCAATGTATCTTTGTATCTTTGTGGAAACTCCCTGCATAGACGCTTACAGATAAAGCAGCAAAGAGAAAGAGAATCAAAAACGTGAAAAACTTCATTATGAGGGAGTGGTTGATTGATATCTCAGATGTTTATTGTTGATGAAATGTGAAGTAAGTGACATTAGTTTATATAGAAGATGGAAATGACCGACAAAGGAAAAAGAGAGATGGAAGTTTCATGGTTTTGATAATGTAAGGTTCATTGCATGTGCTTTTGCTAGTTGGATCACATTCACCGTTTAAGAATAATACTATTATATATGTAGATATTATTTGATTCGTTGTTGGCTAAATCCAATTATTTCTTTATTGTTACAAACCGAAATAATGTTTGGACATTTGTATGAAATCGAATGGTCCCAATGTTTTTTTGATATGTCAACACGGCTTCGACTTTCGAGCGCACCGTCTCAACAAAGTGGTTCAACTTCGACTTCTTTAGTTTATTTTAATGGAGACAGTAAGTCAGTAATACTTACCGACAGTTGTAGATATCCTAGAAAGTTGGGTCAAATTACTTTTCTATTCAATGTTTGATTTTCTTATTATATTGTAGCATGATCTTATTTCAATGTAGAATGAATAAAGGGATTAAAAAGACGAATAAAAATGATGTAAGGGGCAATGTCAGAACCAAAAGAGAATCTCTCACGGTAACTACATGTAAACCTTACTTGCATCACATTGAAACTTGAAACGTATACTTCCTTAAACAACACGTGAACCCAAAACCCAAGCTTAGCACTAAATATGATGTTTTATTTTTATTTTTCATGACCTCAAGATAATGCATGATAGAACTGTACAAAAAACATAAGTCTAAAACAATAAAACTATTTGGAAGACATATGCATAAAAACAAAACACAAAGAAATAATTTGTATATTTATTTTGGAAACCCCAACTAGACTTGGACAGTGCAAATAGAGATGGATAATAGGAAAATGAAAACTATTCGGAAGATATTGTATCTCAACTGCTTTATCCAAATCAATCCTTTCCAATAACTATAAAATAATTGTTTCAAATAATTCGTAAAATATACTTGTCACTTTGATGATCTATGTAAAATTATTTTATTTTTAAAATTATACAAATTAAAATTGAAATAAAATAAAATATAAGCAAACTATATTTTAAAATTAAATTTAAAATAAAAAGTTAAGATATAAGTCGATGAACTCATTGCCAACACATACTTATAAACTATTTAAATTAATATAAAAAAACTTAAAATTAATATTCTTGTTTGTATTGTTTTGTCAAGATATTTTTGTTTGTTCATGCGTGCAAACTTTGATCATACATAAATTTAATTTAATTTTTTTTTGGTTTATAACTTGCATATCATAATCTTTGAAGTTTTTTTTCTTCTCTATTTTATTGAAAGAGAAAATCAAGCTTTCAGAATTTAAATCAAATATTTTTTCTTCAGAAAACAAATATTTAGAATAAATTACAGTAATAATTTTATCATCAAATTTAGAGTGTTGTAAAAGATGTTTCTCGTCGTTTTGTGGATATGATGCAAATGTTCTTTAATCTTATATATCTGATAATAAAATTATTTATTGTATTTATAGTGCATTTCAAAGTTTTCAACTGAAAACATAAGCTTCATAGAATAAGTTGCATGTCATATAGTTGTTCATAATTTTGTGAAATTTTTTGGTACTATGATTATGATTTTCAGTTGGTTTTAATGAATCAAATTAGACGAATTTTTCTCAAGAAAAATAATATAAAATATCTCTAATTTGATATATGATACTGATGTATCTTCATAATTTTTCCTCACTATAGCTTTTTGTGTTTTGTCATATTAAAATATTATTTTTCCAAAAAAAATTCAATACGTTTGATTTAAATAACCATTTAAAAAAAATATGTAATGATGTATAATGATTTATATTTTTAGCAATAAAAAGTATGAGTTAATAAAAAAAGACATTTATCAAAAAAAAACTTGCATGATGATTATTCTTTATTATTATAACGTGCAAGACGATACACAAATTCTTTTTATTCAGAATAGTAATCACAATCTTTTGTTCATTCTCTAGACCCATTCCGTAAAGATCTGGAGAATTTCAAATGTATTATTCATCAGAGTAAGATGCATAGAAGTCTAATTATAAACTCTCACATCTTTAATACAATTAGAGAAAAAATTTAAGGCACTCTATCCCAAGATTTTTATTTCCTTTTGACACTGGTGAAATGAAAGGTGTGATACCATTTCTCCCAAGATAGAGCTTCCACGAGATAAAGTAATCATTATTCACAGCGAGATGAAGTGAATTATACCTGCTTGTGTTCATCTTTCTCGCAAATGAAAGATTAAGATTTATCAACTCCATAGTAAATTCTAAGTTCCCAGAAGTAGTTACATGAAGGGGAGTATTCGTTAATAACACGGCATTAATGTTGTCAAGTATAAATGGATTTTTATCGACAAGAGTATATAACTCATCGATGCTTCTAGATTCAACATTTTTTTGAAATCTTGGATCCATATAAACAGATTTTTAAGAAGACATTAAAAAGAAAGCAGAGATAAAACGTAATGAAGAAGAAACTTTTGATTAATTTTCAATTTAACAGTTGTAAAAGTAGTTAATTAAAACAACGATCCATTAATCACAAAATTAATCAATTTTTAAAAAAATAAAAAATAAAAATATAATACTTTTATGTATCATTCTTGAGCTTATTTTTGAAAGAAAAAAGAAAATCAAGCTTTGAATTCTTCATAACGAAAATAAGAACTGAATCGAATTTTCAAAATTGATTTGCTTTTTGATTTTAAAGACAATTTCTATTTGGGATTAACGATAGTTTCAATTTTCCAAGTAAACGTAAAATTGAGTATTTTCCAAAAAGTCAACAAGAAATTAAATGTTTAATTAGACATGTTCAACCCGAATTTCAGTTCGATTTATTCGATTTTCTAGTTTTTCAGTTTATAAAAAATATCTACCATATTTAAACCATATATATAATGGTTTGGTTTGGATAGTCACGGTTTTTGGTTTATTCGATTTTTGGTTTATTCGGTCTTAAACCAAAAATCATAAATTTATTTAGTTTAATTAAATTTTGTTGATTTTATTTATTTTTATTTCATATTTTATAATTTATTAGTTGTGCTTATAAGTTTGTAAATCAAAAGTCAGAAAATGCAAGAATTATTTTTATAAACATGACATTAGAAATTTAGAATTGATCGATGTTAACTATCATATGAAAAGTTACTTGCAAAACTGATAAGAAAAAGTTTTGGCGGACAAAATTGATATTTACGTTTAAATATATCATTATATTATTATAGTATAACATCCTTATATTTAACTATATGCACACATGTTTTACGTATATATAATTACAATATAACTAATATATTAACTATTATATCAATAACTAGCAGTTTTTTTCGGTTGATTGGTTTATTACCAAACTATATCCGCATCATACAGTTTTAATAAAATTGTATCCATACAGATTATATGATATAACCAAAAATTAAATCATATCATTTTTTTTGTTTGGATTGGTACGGTTTAACCGGATTGAACATACTAATATTTGATCGACTATATTCAAAGTTCTATATTAAATCAACTATGTTTGGTAAATTTGACATTAAATGGACATTTTTTCAATAATAATTAATGAAAATTAACAAGTATTGTAACTTTATTTTATTTTGACAAAGTATTGTGACTTTATTAGATAACGGAAGTTGCTCAGCCTCGCTTCCGTTGTCGCCGTTAAGATGACCTCCGCTCAGTTAAATCCATTGCCTTCTCGCTCCGTTTTTCTCGGTGTCGACGTTGGCACTGGAAGTGCCCGTGCCGGTGATCTTTCTATACTTTATCCGAATATAATATCGTCAATTTTGTGTGGTTCTTAGATGCGTTAATTTGACGGCGATGAATTTGATAACATTCTTTAATTTTCGAATCTTTTGGTTTGTTTTATTAACCCCTTTCATGATTTCTCCGACTTATGATTTGTTAATGTTACAAATTTCTAATCTTTCTTCTGTGTGGCTTATTGATTTCCTATCGATGTGTACCTTCATCACCGCATGTTTCTTACTTTTAGTTGGGTTATGAATTTTTTCATGTTGTTGAATTGAAAAATTAAGTTCATTCTTTGGTATATAGTTTAAATTGTTAGAATGAGTGCCGATTGTGAATTTTCAGTAAACAGTTATTTTAAAGGCAAGGCATTTTGGTTTTGTAGCTAAGTTGATTTCTTGATGAAGGTTTCTTTGATGGAAATGGGAAGCTTCTAGGCTCTTCTAGTAGCCCAATACAAATTTGGAAGGATGGGGACTGTATTGAGGTAATTATTTGGATCAGAGAGCTTGAGTTCAAATGCTACTAATTCATGACTTATTAGTTAGAGACTTACCTACATTCATAATTGTATTGGAACAGCAATCTTCAACCGACATCTGGCACGCAGTTTGTGCTGCTGTTAAATCTGCTTGCTCTCTTGCAAATGTTTCGGAAGTAGAAGTGAAAGGAATAGGCTTTGCTGCTACGTGCTCCCTCGGTTTGTAGCATCTGCTAGAATCCTTCATGTTTATCTTTTTCGGCTGAAGAAGAGAAGGTAAACAATACCAATGTAACGTTGTTGTTTTTTCAGTGGCGGTCGATGCTGAGGGATCTCCTGTCACAGTGTCTTGGAGTGGTGATTCAAGAAGAAACATTATTGTATGGATGGACCATAGAGCTGTAAAGCAGGCTGAGAGAATCAACTCATATAATTCTCCAGTCCTCCAGTATTGCGGTGGCGGTGTTTCTCCAGAAATGGAACCACCAAAAGTAGGTAGAAGTTTTTCAACGGTACATTATGTGATTGCTTTTTTTGCTGTTTGAGCGTGATGAAAGCAAGAAAGAACTCTGCTTTTGCAGCTTCTGTGGGTGAAGGAAAATCTTAAGGAATCTTGGTCAATGGTGTACAAGTGGATGGACTTGAGTGATTGGCTGTCCTACAGGTGCCTCAGGCCTTTTGCTCTTTTAATCTTATGCCTCCAGCCCTCCATTGAGATAATTGTCTTTGCACTCGCTGATTCCTTTTGTGTCCTCTTAGAGCTTCTGGAGATGATACTCGTAGTTTGTGCACCACAGTATGTAAGTGGACGTACCTTGGTCATGCGCATATGCAGCAGATGACTGATAAGGCTTCTCGGGATATGGAAGCATGTGGATGGGATGATGAGTTCTGGGAAGAGATTGGCTTAGGCGATTTAGTAGATGGCCACCATACTAAGATCGGTATGCATATTTTTTGCTTGCTTTAGTTGTTAAAAGTGCTCTTAAGAGGAATTGTTGAAACCTGTACTTTTACGTTGTAACAATGTTATTTCTACTGTTAATTAGGACGAAGTGTAGCTTTTCCGGGACATCCACTGGGTAATGGTCTGACTGAAACAGCTGCTAAGGCAAGTTCTTGACTGAGCAACCACTTAAGATTAAGAAATTAGAGGTATTTAGGTACAAGAGCATGCACTCTATTTGTTCTGTGGGTCTTCAAGCATGCTTACTTCTTAAGACTAAATGGTTATTCCACTACATGTATCCTTCTAATCCTACTGTTTTTTTCACAATTCATAGGAGCTGGGTCTATTGGCTGGAACTCCTGTCGGGACTTCACTCATTGATGCTCATGCTGGTGGTGTAGGGGTCATGGAAAGTAGATCAGATTCAGATTCCCTGAAGAAAGGTATTCTTTTGCTATTATAATGTAGCAGAACGTGAATATATTAGTCTCTGAGGTTTGGCATTTTCAGAGTCAGATGTGGATACCTTATGCTCAAGAATGGTCTTGGTATGTGGTACATCGACTTGCCATATGGCTGTTTCCCGTGAAAAGCTGTTTATTCCTGGTGTGTGGGGTCCTTTCTGGTCAGGTGCATACTTATTTTGTCTCTGTTCTTTCTCTTTTATATATTAAATCTCACTCCTGTTTCTCAAAAACAACAATAAAAACAACTACTGTAGCAATGGTTCCGGAGTATTGGCTTACCGAGGGAGGACAAAGTGCCACTGGGGCTTTACTTGATCACATAATCGAAAGTCATGTTGCTTCTCCTCGTCTTGCAAATCGTGCTGCTTCCCAGAGTATAAAATCGTTCACTTTTTCCCTCCTATTTTCACTTCTGTTGGTGAAACATTTGATTGAATGTTGGAGTGATCTTATAGTTTGTTTTTCACTTACTGATTCTCTTGGTCTCTCGCAGAAGTTTCTGTGTTTGAACTGCTGAACAACATTTTGAATACGATGACGGAAGATGAGAATTCTCCATTTATAGCTGCCCTTACCTCAGACATGCACATCCTTCCTGACTTTCACGGAAACAGGTGAATAATATAGAAAGTGTTGCTCTGTCTCTTCACCTCTTGAGCTATTGATTCAAAGCTTTGTTACAGATCTCCTGTTGCAGACCCAAATTCAAAAGGAGTGGTATTCGGAGTGACTCTTGACACAAACGAAAAACAGTTGGCTCGTCTATACCTTGCTACAGTACAGGGAATCGCGTATGGTACACGTCATATTGTAGAGCACTGCAATGCCCATGGTCACAAAGTAAGTTTTCTCCGTCTTTCGTCACACATCATTCTATAGAAACAGTAAAAGAAAAAACGCCTCATATTTCTCTGTCTCTGCATTTGATACTAGATTGACACACTGCTTGCTTGTGGTGGCCTTTCAAAAAATCCATTATACATCCAAGAACATGCTGATATCGTTGGTATAGTACTAACAACACTCTTTGTCCACTTCTTTCTATAATCAAAATCATACACAGATGACTGAGTATGGTCTATTGGCTGGCGAATTTTGCAGGTTGTCCGATTATTCTTCCCCGCGAAAGCGAGTCTGTTCTTTTAGGAGCAGCAATTCTTGGAGCTGTTGCTGCCAAGAGCTATCCTAGTCTCCATGATGCCATGAAAGCTCTGAACGCAGCTGGACAAGTATACACTTTTCTAACTTTGTTGCTCTAAGGTTCCCTAATTCTATACATTAATCATGTCATTTATGCTGTTACTTGTGACAAAATTGCAGGTGGTTCATCCATCATCAGACCCTAAAGTTAAGAAGTATCACGACGCCAAATACCGCATTTTCCGTGACCTTTACGAACAGCAATTGTCTCACCGTTCCATCATCGCCGAAGCTCTTACATAATGTCACGATCAACAAAAACTGTATACTATGCAACAATTTTTCATCTTTCTTTTGCTCTTCTCAACAATATGCATCGAATAATATATTTCATATTTGCTCATTTACATTGTTAAAATAATCCGTTACAACAAGTGATGACAGTTACCAATACCTTAAATCAGCTTATATAAATTCTCAAGTGGTAATAATAAAGCTAAAACATCAATTTCCAGATAGTTCTGCAGACTTAGTTCCATAATATAAAAAAATTAAATTTATCGTTAATCTAAATATTAATCAACGAAAAGTTATTTATGTTGAATCTTCGTGCCCCCAAGACTTTAGGGGGTGGCCAATCTAATACTATTAATATATATATCTTAAACACATAAATTACTATTAGTACAATACGAAATTATTCAGAAAATCTAAGAATTCACAAATTCAAGTGTGGTTATCATAATCGAACATGTACACCACTTAATGATAGAGTTGACAATTTCCTACCTAAAACCCTTTTTTACAATATAATAACAAAATTCTCGTAACGATTTCAAAGCTTATATATATAAAACGAAGAAAATTCTATTCCTTCAAGCTTAACCCGCAATGGCTACACCAAAACACATAAACTGTGTTTCGGTTGCAATTGCGGCTTTAGTCTTACTTGTAACATATTGTAGCCAATGTGTTGATGCACAAAACGACGCACAACAATTCATGGGTCCACAAAACACAGTAAGAGCTCGTCTAAGACTCCAACCGCTAAAATGGGACTCCAAATTGGCTCGTTACGCACAATGGTGGGCAAACAAGAGACGTGATGACTGCGACATGATTCATTCCAATGGTCCTTACGGTGAGAATCTCTTTTGGGGATCAGGCAACAGTTGGAACGCGGCTCAAGCCGCAAGTGGATGGATATCTGAAGCAAAGTACTATAACTATAGATCTAACACGTGTAGGGCTGAGATGTGTGGTCATTACACACAGATTGTGTGGAGGAATACGAAGACGATTGGATGTGCTCGTGTTAAATGTAATCGCGGAGGTGTTTTCTTTGCTTGCAATTATGATCCACCTGGTAACTGGCTTGGACAGAGACCTTATTGAGTTTGTTTCATTTGTATATAACTCAAGGTTCTTCTTATGTTCTATATTTTTTTCATTCAAAGTATTGGTTTTAAGTTTAACGAGGTATCGGAAAACCCACAAAACCTCTGTTTTCCGACAATTTCTTATGCGTGTTTTTGTTTAATAAGACTCGAAAATTATATCCAATGAAACTATGAGAATGTGATTGATATCTTAGATCGGTAATTCATATAACTTTTAATTTTTTGACCTTCAGTTTGTTGAATGTTTGTTTATCTGGTGGTTATGATAATTCAGATAATAATTCGGCATCAAGGTATATTAAAAAAAATTATGGTGTGGACTTTAAACTTAACTTTGTTGATCTAATTGTTGACAATACACATTTACAATTTATATATTTTGCTCCTTCATCCTCGAAATCTGCTCATTTTTCAAAATCTCCCCACAAAAAGCTGATTTAATTGTTTAGACCCAGTACTATCTCCAAAAGAAAAAGTTTAGACAAACGTCATGTTTACTAAAAATTCAATACAAGCAATTAATTTCATACATACAAATGATTGCTTGGATCTTAATTGTATTATAAAAAAATTGAATAAATACTGAAACTTCAGTTTAAATTACATTACAATCGTTTTTATATAAAATACAGAAAGTCAAATGCTTACTAGGATAGAAAGTAAAAGAAAGAAGAACAACAACAAGCAGCAGAAGCTGAACTATATTGGACTAAGTCATCGATCAGAATTACTAAAAGAATATATTTCGAAAATTTTAAAACAATAGGAAAGAATTTTGTCCATCATTCGCCATTGATCATTAACGATTGAAAAGGAACTTTTTTGATCTCCACAAAAGTGGAATAGTCAGTCTTCATTGGTTGTTTCCATGGCTCGCCATCCATTTGCAAGAACGCATTTTTCCAATCACCTCCTCTTAGTTCAAATCTAATCGCAGCCGCCTGAAATGATACAACGGTTAAGATCAAATCCGAAGTCAAACCGGTTTCTTTTAAAGAACTGCAGGTGTGTTCTGTACCTGAGCAATGTGCTTAGCAGAGATGACTTCAGCCATTACAAATGACGCATGCCAACCTTGCTTCAAACCAAAAATCTCTATTAGTCCATCATCGCATTGCGCCTCCACAAAACCTCTCTGTGAAGAAAAACCGAAATCATTTCGTTGGAAAGCTTTAAGAGAAAGAGATGAAACAGAAGATTAGTAAACTGAATAAGACATTACCTTCTCTAAATAGTTAGGTTTGAGATTGCCCCATGGATGTCTTCCACTTCCATAGTTATAAAGATTCAATACCACAATAGATCTCACACTTCAAAACCAAAACAGAGAGATTGTAAGTGAAGCTTCTTCTTAGTTTAGTCGATTCCAAGATACTGATTTTGTACCTTTTAGGGATTGGGATCTCTTCCCATTCAGAGGAATTTGTCTTTTTGATGTGGATTTTCATTATGTTCCTTAGTCCTCTGCAAATTCATCTTACCACAACATGTCAACACAACAGGAGATAGAAGTTGAGTAAAACACATAACAAAAGTTTAGTTTTACTCTCTTCACTAGAAAGGCTAACCTTAGAGCTGGACTGCTGACACAAGGCGTACAAAACCAACCTTGAGTACAACTGTAACTCGAATATATAATCTGCAAAACCAGAAAGAGGTGTGAACAGCTAACTAGTGCAATATAGAAAAGAAGGAAGATTCAAGTTTTAGCTGATATATAATAACCTTATTTGTAACAGGGCCTTGAGCTAGATACGGTTTCGTATTGCGAAGATGGTGGAATCCATATGCAACTTGAGCATCCATACCTTAACAACAAGAGAGGGAAAAAAAGAAAATCAAATGACAAGAAAAGGAATAATTTGAAGAAATTTGTTAAGTATATGAAAAGAGAAAGTGAAGAAATCAAAACCTATGCTAAAGTAATTGTAGAACACTCCTTCATAAGACTTTGCTTTCGGAGGTACATCCCTTTCAGCGTCCAAATCCTGATCAAGTGCAGTGTCCTCTGTTGTAGGCTTCAAAGAATAAGGAGGATCAACTACTTCTCCAGATGGCATAGACACTACAATCTTCCAGCTATCTAACCGAGCAACAGGTCCCATAGTAGCTCGATGTAATGTTCTTTTCATAGCAGATCTCCAAGCAAAAGGGAATGAACCACCCCAACTAAAACTCCTCGAGAGGTCATTTCCTGTACCGAGAGGAATAACTCCAACAGGAGGAATATGTGATTTTCCGTCCTTGTGAAGCTCACCGAGACATCCGAGAACCCAACCAACAGTACCATCACCTCCTGCTACCTATCATCATCATCGTCGCTAACTTAACAAATCCAATTCCAATTCCAATTACTGATTCTCTTTAAGTCTGTGTATATACTACTCACCATAACCCGCATCTTTTCTATGCATTCTCTTGCACATTCATCTCCTTTCGCTGCCATGGTTTCCAAGCACGCCAAACCATAGTGTACAAATTCATGAGGCTTCACTTCTGTGAGATCAAATACCTATAATTGCAAAATCAACATGAGCTCACAAACCAAGTACAAATATCCAAAAAGCAAAATACTTAACTAAACTCCAACTTATGTCACCCTTCAGACAGCAACATAAACTTGCCTACATAATACTGATAAGCCGTAATAACAACAACTAAAGCTTTTTTCACTACCAAAAGAACTTTTTGACATCAACTCATCAAAGCCTACACAATCTAAAAGCCAAATGTTTGTAACTTTCCATAAATAGAATGAGAGAGAAAAACAGAAGACTTGATAACGTCAGAACAATAAAAAGGTCAAAGCTCTCAGATCTGATTGATTCCATTGACGGTCTTAACTCAAATCCAGTGTACTAAGAAAACAAAGTAACCCCAAATCCGGTTTTAAGATCTTCTCCATATACAGAAACTGAGCTCATTTCATAAGTTGTAAATCTTCACTGACCTGTTCTTCAGTCATCAGTTGTTGAAGCCTCTCTTTAAGAACAGGTCCATGACGTCCACCGCTTTTCGGGTTAATGAATACAACCATTGGCGCATAAGGAGCCATCTCTGCGGCGGCGCCGCCAGGAAGTAACAAATGATCCGGAATCGCAGTCGAATCTTTCCGCTTGATGCAATCTCGCATAGCGAGGCGAATATACTCAGGCATAGCTAACCTCTGACGAAGCTCCTCTCTGTCTACACCAACCCACGCAAGTTTAGCCAAACCACCGCAACCTTTCATCGTCACCGCATCGGTTTTCTCCAACGGTCGCGCCGTCGCCACGAAATTAGTCGTTGAAGCCTCGCCGACTGACCTCGGCGTCTCCATTATCAAATCAAATTCGTCAGAGAAACTTCGTAAAGACTGAGTTTTTTTGACAGATTGTTTCTTTAAAAAAAATATTACTTTTCGAAGACAGAGATCAATTCAAATCAATGTGCACATTTAAAGACAGAAAATAAATACCCTTATGAACTAATTTACAGAATTGCCACTTTGTAGGCCTCATTGATTTTAATGTAACCATATATTTTACACGGAACCTACCTTGGACTATAAGTTAGCACTTTGAATGATAAAACAATTTGAAGAATTTTTCAATCTCCCAAATGAAGAAAACAATACGAAGACTTTTACTTGATTACATTAAATAATAAATAAATGCGTCGTTAAAACTTGACTTGTAGACACAAGTACAAAGAAGTATTAAATGCTCTCGAGAGACAGTAAAAAGGGTAAAAAGGACAATACAAGAAACAGTAGATTATGTCAGGATAAGAAATGGGCTTATTTATGAGTATTGTTGCTGATACGGTACAGTTAGATCGTGAAGCTGTCACTCTCTTTTTCTGGTTAGGAGATATATTTAATGCATCTTTGGTAACCAGCAAGTGACTTACATGATCATTTCTCTGCTTTTTTTTAGATGTACTAGAAATCAGATGAAGATTAAAACGATGTCAAAAATCTAATTTTTCTCTTACACAAAAGATTTGTTTTGCAACAACTAGTTTTTTTTAATCTCAAAACACACACGTTTACAAAAGGTTTGCACATGGAACCCAATCACGTACACGTATATCGGAGTAATGCCGTAATTTAACATATTCTTTCTAGAGCCCATTAATAGATGATGGATTTATTGGGTTTATAGCCCAATAGTGTTTTTAAAAAGGCCTAAACTTCCATAAACATTATTTCTCACACTTTAATATATATCAAGTTGAGAAATAAATCGGATATTAGCTTGCTTATTTATAAAATATATATCTTATGAAAAAGTGTTTAAATTTAAGTAAAAATTTCTGAACTCTATCATAAATGATGATAGTAGTGGAATGGAACTTTTTAAGTTTTGTGCCTTGAACGGTTGTTATTTAAAGGATTTTAATAAATCAACATGCTTATGAATATAATTTTTGTTATTGGTTAGGCATCTCTTTCACTTCATAAATAAACTTTGTTAGCTTCCCAATTGATATTAAATTGGATATTTAATGAAAAATGTGTAAAATGTTTAGACTAGCATATAATGATATGAAGAAAATGTGAGGGACAAGAAAAGATACATATTGATATAAATGGGAATTGGAAGACTGCCAAAATGTTGTGGACCGTCAATGTGCGACGGACTTTCACATATTCACATTTTCAGACGTCAAAGTCTCCAAACCGTATAATGTGCGACGGACTTTCACATATTATCCTACCAACCATATCAAGAATAATTAGGCAATTAAAGATGTTTAGAAAGAAATAAGTGTGGCATAATGTGATATTTGAATAACTCAAAGTACACCTAAGAATTTGTATTTATTATAAGAAATAAAAGTGAGCCATCAATGTGATTCGGCCCTACCAACATTGAACTTTATGGGTTTTAGTTGAGATTTGAAAGACTGTGTTTTGTAGCTTAATCACTAGTTTAAACTCTTTTAAAAAATCCTTAATTACAAAGTTGGATTTGCCTCCGATCATTGGAGCATCAAATATTTCTCTACAACGAGATGCCCTTTCTATATGCAATAGGATCATCATTTTATCATTTACGTCAATTTAATTTCTCATTTTGGGTCATTTCACACTATTACTAACTATTCCCGTTCTATACCTATAATTTTTTGTCTCGTTTCTTGTTATGCACATTGCTATAAAACATACGAACGAATTTGGTTTTGCGTGATAAAACATACTAACGAATTTTAATATATTTATCGACGTGCCAATTGAAAGGATATACATTTAATAAGTAGTCTTCGAGGAAGACTTTATTCATATGCCCACGATCATATACCTTATGAAAATATTAAATCGCATTAAAAATATTGTGCCGATTTAAAATGGAAAAGGTAGAAGGTAGACCTTTTAGGAGACTCCATGCGCGTCAAAGAGACTTCAACTTTCTCATCATCAATGTATTGATTGCATAGTCAGTAGTGGTACATAGTTTTTTTTCCCTACAATATTATGGTACAAAAATTCAAATATCAATTACTGATAAAAAAAAATCAAATACGAATTACTTTGGTAAATTGGAAATTCTTAACTAAAGCAGTAGTTTTTTTTTTTTTTTTGACACTTATGTTATATTTGGAACAAAATTGTAAAACGAAACATTAATATATATAAACTGTAAAATTATATATATATATATATATATATATATTTCTTCCATCCAGAAATAGTTTGGAATTCAAGAATATTATAGAACTATAAAACATTTTTGTAAATCATATACTCCGATAACAAAAATGTTCTATAATTTTTGGAATCTAAGATAACATAATTTTATTTTTTATAATGGAATCAATAAATTTCGATTCATAGCCAAATTCTTTTAAATCTTGATTAATATCAAATGAGAATTACGCGATTTTATGAAATCTAACATATCTGACAATAACAACAATGTTGATTTAACAAGTGAGTTTTAAAAAAAAAATCTAAGATAAACAAAATATTGTAGAATTATATAGAACATAATCGCAGAATTATTTCAAAAAGAATTTCTGTTGGCTCATTTTTTCTATTCAAGTTTTTAAAGGACAGAATAAAAGGGCAAAAGAGTAAATAAAGGATAGGCAATAAAAGACAGAGTCGGTCGACAAGAGTTGTACGTGAAGCTGTAATAAATGCTGAAAGCTGAAACTCTTTAACTTCTTTTTAAACTATCACTTTTATTTTGTGTTTATCGGTGGTCTTCACAATAAAAACTATTCTATTCTTTGCGTCAGCTTTTTTTATTTCTGTTCCTTCACTACACGACGATTTCTGTTTTCTCGTCGACCATTGGATCCGAGAACCCAAATAGTAGATTATTCGGTTTGCAATTTAAACCCGAACAAGTACAAATAAATTTGGTATAATTAGTGAGGATTTTAGTAGAAATAAGTTTATGGATTACTGAAAATAAATCCATAAACTTTGGTTAAAGCAAATTTGGCTGTTCAGAAGCATGTGACCGTTCGGTGGTAAATATTCATTGTATTGGATAACGTGAACAAACGCTAACGTGAAAAACTTCTTATTTATATGTTTTTGTATAATCATGGAATCCAAACATAAGGACGATTGGTATAAGACATAAGTATTGGACCTTAGAGCACATGATTTGCATTAACTTATATACACATGGTGTTGACTATTTCAACTAACAACGCTCAATGATTCGTCCAAGATTAGAACCGAAGGTTTAAGTAACCGAAATCTAAGGGTATTTCAAGTTCGAATATACTTTTAGGATAAATATTTACATTGTATCAAGAAACTTAATAGTTTGTGAAAAAGATTTTTTATTGAATCTGATGAAAGCTTAAAATCTTATATAGATACAATATGTAGGAACACTTTATCCTAATTTACAATATAAATATCAAAAGCCCAAGAGATCCAATATCCAATACTTCTCTGCAAGCTCATACATGGTAACACGTATGAGATTGGACAAGTTTTCAAAGTAGCAGTATTCTATCCGATTGTCAGATCATCTTTGCGGCATTATACTCGGTCGTCGAGTCATTTTCGCGGCGTTATACTCGGCCGTCGAGTCATTTTTGCGGTGTTATATTCAGCTGTTGAGTTATCTTCGCAGTGTTATACTCGGCCGTCGAGTTATTTTCGCGGCGTTATACTCGGCCATGGAATCATATTCGTGGCGTTATACTCGGTCGTTGAATCATTTTTGCGGCGTTGTACTCGACTGTCGAGTCATCTTTGCAGCGTTATACTTGGCAGTCGAGTTATCTTCCCGGTGTTATACTCGACCATCAAGTTATCTTCGTGGCGTTATACTCAGCTGTCGAATTATTTTTGTTTATACCCGATAATAGGATCAGAAAAACACAAATTTGAATCGTTCTTTGAACTTTTTGTTCATGAAAAAATTTGTATAATCAGATTCAAACTATCTGTTGGAGACATCACCAATAACCTGCAATATTCTTATCAGGCAATGTTTTAACATCTTCTTCTTTTTAATAGTAGAAAAACAGAAAGAGAAGAAACAAATTTTTGGAAACTAAATAATAAAAAACAATTAAAAGAAAAACACTAAAACGTATAGGACTTTTCTTTTTCTGGTGCATCTTCAGCCTTTCTTTTTCAAACTTTTTTTTCTAAAAATAAAAAAAGAAATAAAATAACATATTAAATAAAGGAGAAAACTAATTTATTAAGGAGTAAAAAACTTAACGACATCTTCATCCGGATCTTCATCATCGGTACTACAATCTTTTTCATCAGTTATCTGAATTTTCATGATCTCATAATAAAATAGATGATCGAAATAAAAACTAAGAATTTAGGTTAGACTCTGATACCATGTCAGGAAATCTAATAATTTGTGAAAAAGTTTTTTATTAAATTTAATAGAAGTTAAACCCTTATATAAATACAATATGATACAAAACAATTTAACCTAATTTACAATCTAAATATCAAAATCCCAATATATTTAATATCTTGATACATGGATTTTCCTAATCTCTAAAAAGATATATAGTCGAAAATGATAAATGTATTTATCTTAGTGCCAAAGATACAGTCGACTGTATGACGAGCTAATGCTGACTACCTACTTATTAGAATGGATGGTCATCTAAGAATCGAAATTTACGAATAATAAACAAAAATTCGTCCAAGATTAGTAACAAATGGATTCTTGCTGACTTGATTGATTTAGAAATATACCAAGTAGGAGCCTAATTTTCTTTGGTTCGATTATTTAGTGTATTCTTTGGTTAGATTATTTAGTGTATCTTATGATTCATATCCAAAATAATAGAAGGTACTATTAAAATAATAAAAAAGAAATAATTTGAAAAGTAAAAAGAAGGGGTGAGGAATTGGACAAGAGAAGAGTATAACAGATAAAAGTTTGGTGTAAAAAGGCTGCAAAGTAGAGTTTGTTAAAAAGTGAGTGAACTCGATAAACGCGTAACACTAAAGGCAAAGCGTGCGTTACTCTTACCCTAATTATTACTATTTTATTTTATTTTCCTACTTTTATTCTTTCTATAATCATCATTACCACATTTAAAAAAAAAAACCTCTCTCACTTATTTTAATTAATTTCATTCGATTACGATACATGAATGTATATGTGTTTTGTAAGTGTAGTGTATTGCATGGTTGTGAATACGGAATCTGTATTAAGTTTTGATACAATGATGAAATGAAATAAAAGACAATTTGTTTGGTGTAGAAGAAAGAGTCTTTTTGTACAAAAAAGATTGTATAATAAATGATCTATAAATTTATTGGGTCGGCACATGTGATGACCTTACCATTCTTGTCTCTGCATTCAATATTCATTTACCCAAATAATAATGAAATAAAAAGTGAAGTTGGTAACATAATCAATTTTACAATCTTTGTAATTTCTTTCCTTGTCACATAAGCATGTAAAGCAGTCGTCCAAGCATTTGGTTATTGTGATTTGATAGAATTCGAATTGGTTTAGAGTTTATCTTCTTTTATCAGTTTTGTTTTAAGTACTTTTTGGTCCTATCAAACGAAAAACATAAGCTGTAAATCAAACTTCTATTGAATGACAATGCATTATGTTACCTTCTTCACGAATTTTTTTTTGTTTTTTTATAGAGAAAGATGTATGTTATATTCAAATTGAGTGTGACACTTTGGATTGCATTTCAAATCAAAGGCTTGCACATGATCGATATATTGATGACAGAAACTATAATAGTTGAAGCAATAATTCACTACAAACTTGTATTCTAATTCTCTTATATTTCATTTTTATTTTAAAATTTATGATTGAATAAATTGCGTAAAAGACATTGATCAACATTTATGATCCTCGACTTCGGAAAAAAAACTCAAATTTGTGAATATATTTTTAAAAATACAACTAATCAAACGAAAAAATCTTAAAATGATCTATATAAGATTAGATTCCTCTTAAAATGTAAATGTGAGCACAATTTATTAGCTTATTAGATCGGCGGAAAAGAGACAAGAGAAAAAAAGGCAAAATATGAAAAGGTGAAAGCTTTTTGAGTCGATTCCTTTTGCAGGGATTGCGTGTTAATTTACACAATTTTCGTTTTTTTCATTTATAAAAAATAACAAAACTCACACGTTTTCATTAGCGCGTGACTTTCACTGACTTTACTGATAACCACGCGCTACTTTAACACGCGTGAAGTTGTTTTGTCTCATTTCTCTGACTAGATTCAACTTTTATTACGTCATCAAAACTTTATTAGTTGGTACCTTTTTTTTCCACACTCACCTAAAAGTAGTAATTACTTTTTTCTTCTTTCTTTTTTAATCGTTTTAATTAGTAAACATCACATATCGATTCTAAATATTTTTTCCATAAAAAGTTAGTTCTTAACCGTATGTATAGCATACTTACAAATAGTAAATATATAGATTCACAATCAGTGAGTTAAAATATGATTTTTATTCTTCAACAAAAAGTAAAAAAAATTACGTTAAATTACTTATATCTACACTGAAAACAGAGCATCGTTGTAGTAGAGACCTATTGAAGTATTAAATATGGGCTGTAATTTCTCTAAGACTCCATTAATCTTAACAATTTTGTCTTAATTCTAACTAGTTATATTCAAACCAAGTTAATGACTTTGAGGCATTTGTCCCACTATAGCCGCAGACACAAAAGGGTACTTTCGGGATTTTCTAAAATGATGTTCCTTTATAATTTTTGGCGTCGAATATATAGACATTGAAAAGCTATAATGTGAGAATTCTTGTCAAGGCAAATGATCCGATCTTTTCTTTTCTTCTTCAAGTTCTTCTTTTTCACACAGTCATAACAGAGAGAGAGAGAGAATTCAAACAAAGCTTCGATTTTTACCTTTCTAAATAATTGCTTTATGTTTTTCTGTAAAAAGTCATCTTCTTTCTTTACCAGATAAACAATTTTTTCTCTTTGCGTTTTTTTCGTGAACTTTTTTTTTGTGTATCTTCTTCAAATTTTATATCTTTGGCCGGTTCAAAAAGTTCTTTATGCAAAGGTTTCTTCTCAATAAGATAAACAAAGGAGAAGAAGAAGAAACCAAAAAACAATATAAAAGAAAAACCTTCGTTTTTTCTTGTTGAGAAATTTTTTGAGTTTTTTTGAGATGAGAGCAGATTTGATTACAATACAGCAAACGCTGACGCCGGAAGCAGCGACGGTTCTTAACCAATCGATTGCGGAGGCTAAACGTCGTAACCATGGCCATACGACACCACTCCACGTGGCAGCTACTCTCTTATCTTCTTCCTCTGGTTATCTTCGACAAGCTTGCATTAAATCTCACCCAAACTCATCTCATCCACTTCAGTGTCGAGCTCTTGAGCTCTGTTTCAGCGTCGCACTTGAACGTCTCCCTACTACTACTACAACCACTTCATCGTCTCCGTCACAAACGCAAGAACCGCTGCTTTCAAACGCTTTAACCGCGGCTTTAAAACGTGCTCAAGCTCATCAACGACGTGGTTGTCCGGAGCAACAACAGCAACCGCTTTTAGCTGTGAAAGTTGAGCTTGAACAGCTTATTATATCGATTCTGGATGACCCGAGTGTGAGTCGGGTCATGCGTGAAGCTAGCTTCTCTAGTCCGGCGGTTAAATCAGCGATCGAACAGTCGCTGAATGGTAATTCTGTGAATAATTCGAGACAATCTGGATCACCTGGGATTATTAACACGTCTGCAATTGGTTTCGGTTATCGACCTGTACCGGCTCCGGTTAACCGGAATCTTTATCTTAATCCCCGGTTACAGCAACACGGTGCAGGGATGCAAAGTGGGATAATGATGCAGAGGGCGGACGAAGCAAAACGGGTTATTGAGATAATGATCCGGACCCGGAAGAGAAACCCGGTTCTTGTCGGCGATTTGGAGCCTCAAATCCTTGTTAAAGAGATTCTCGGAAAAATCGAGAGCGGCGAATTTTCCGATGGACCGCTTCGTAAATTTCAGGTGATTCGTTTAGAGAAAGAATTAGTTTTACAATTGGCGACTAGGGTTGGTGAAATCTCCGGTTTGGTGGAGAGTCGGATCGGGAACTCGGATTCAACCGATGGTGGTATTGTTCTCGATCTCGGCGATTTGAAATGGTTAGTGCAACATCCGTCGGAGAACGGCGGAGCTGTGGCGGAGATGCGGAAGCTTCTGGAGAGCTACAGAGAAAGGTTATTCTTCATTGGTACGGCTACTTGCGAGACTTATTTAAGATGTCAAGTTTATTATCCGTCAATGGAGAATGATTGGGATCTTCAAGCCATTCCGATCGCCGCCAAAACGCCTCCTCCGGTGATAGTCCCCAGGTGGGTTCCTTACTTAATTTTGAATTACTCACAAAGTTTCACTTTTTTATTTTTTATTTTTTATTTATAAGATGTTTTTGTTTTGCTCAGGCTTGGAAGCAATATCAACAATAATAACAACGCTATGTTGTTAAGCAACAACGTCCTTTCAATCGAATCGAAATCTGCGACGCGAAGCTGTCAGATTCCAACGAGAGGAATGAGCTGTTGTTCGCAGTGTCTGCAGAGTTTTGAAAACGATGTCGCTGAAGTGGAGAAACCGTTAACGGGAAATAACTCGGTCTTGCCACAGTGGCTGCAGAACGCCAAAGCTAATGATGATGGTGACAAGAAAAAGGTAAGTAATTTGACAAATTAGTTTCTGTAAACAAATATGTGAGAATTGATTGAATGTTGATTTATGTTTTGTTTTCTGTAGACGAAAGATCAACAGATTGTGGAGTTGCAGAAGAAATGGAACGACTTTTGTATGCGTGTCCATTCAAATCAGTCTGTGTCTGAAAAAACCGCTCCTTCTTCATTGTCTATGCTGAAACTAAACTCGAGATCGGATATAACTCCACCGGGGAGTCCAGTGGGAACAGATTTGGTTCTTGGACGGCCGAACAGAGTGTTATCTTCACCAGAGAAGAAGACCCGAGAAGCTCGTATGGGAAAGCTAGGAGATTCGTTCGATATAGACTTATTCAAGAAGCTACTTAAGGGATTAGCAAAAAGTGTTTGGTGGCAACACGACGCAGCGTCTTCAATAGCAGCAGCAATCACGGAATGCAAGCACGGAAACGGGAAAACAAAAGGTGATATTTGGTTGATGTTCACAGGTCCAGACAGAGTTGGGAAAAGCAAAATGGCGGCTGCATTATCAGATCTTGTTTTGGGAAGCGAGCCGATAACCATCAGCCTCGGTTCTGGTTCCAAGACGGATGATGGTTTAAGCGTCCGTGGTAAAACGGCGTTGGATAGATTCGCTGAAGCTGTAAGGAGAAATCCTTTTGCGGTTATTGTAATGGAAGACATCGATGAAGCAGATATATTGCTACGCAACAACGTGAAGTTAGCGATGGAAAGAGGGAGGATCTGTGATTCGTATGGACGCGAGGTTAGTCTAGGGAATGTCATTATAATTCTTAGTGCAAACTCATCACATGGTTTAGCAGAAAACGTTGTTCCTATAGATGAAACAAGACTAGAATCTCTTGTGAACAAAGGTTGGCAGTTAAAACTCTCTGTTTGGAACAACAGCAGGACCCGAAAACGTAAACCAAATTGGCTATATAGCGACAACAAGCAAACAAAACAGAGGAAAGAGATCAGTTTTGATTTGAATGAAGCAGCCGAATTCGATTCATCGAGTGATGTAACGGTCGAGCATGATCAAGAAGATAATAGCAACCTCATTCACAAGCTAGTGACTTTAGCAGACGATACTATACGCTTTAGACCGGTTGCTTTCGAGTCGATCAAGAGCAAAACCGCGGAATCGTTAAAGAAACGTTTATCTAACAGTCTATCGGATGGATTAATGGTGGAGATTGAAGACGATGCACTAGAGAGAATCGCCAGTGCTATTTGGCTAAGTAAGATTAGCTTAGAGGAATGGATTGAGGAAGCAATGGGTTCAAGCTTTACCAGCATTAAATCTCAAGTTTCTTCAGAAGATTCTGTGATTAGGATTGAGCTTGAAGATGATTTGATCGATCGAATCTCTGGAGGATATCTTCCGAGTAGCATAAGGACGGTGGTCGTTTGATATTTCCTTGTTTTTCCGGTGAGTGGTAGATTCGTAATTATGAGTATTGGTGAGGGTAAAGATGTAAATATGATGTATCCAAACCGTCTTTGGCGGGGATAGGGAAGAGTTCGGTAAAACATTTAACAGCAAAAAAAAGTTATTCAAAAAAGGAGCGAATTTGTTGACGAATTCAAACGTATCTTAACGGTTGCAATATCCAAATCAACGGCTGAGAAGAACTCACATGTTTATATATGAAAGTAGAAAGTAGATACTTCGACAAAAAGAGGAGGAATCTTCTATATGTGAAAAATAATAATAAAATTGATTAAAAATAAAGGTTTTATTAAGGACATGGTGGCAATTTTTTTCTACAAATTCAAGGTAACATTTGATTATTCTTTCGTATGTTTCTTCTTGGAGTGTTATGAAATAAACTATTAGTTTTATAGCAGATCAAATTCTATAAAAACTATATAGTAAGATTTATAATATTCAGGAGACATTAAATTCAGTAAAAAGTTGAACTTTTAAAGATATTAGGGGTGGTTTCTGCTAGTATGTGGTTTGTCTTTATTCCACCTTTTTAGAATGAAAGCAGCAAATCCAACCACTCTCATGGACCAAATATTTATTATAAATATTTCTTCACCACTATCACACTAAATAATATAGTTTTTTTATACGTTTATATAATTATTTTTGTTGGAAATCTGTGTTATGCATTCGAAATAAGGTGGAGAAAAGGCAATATTCATGCTGAATCAAAGTAGCTACTGATTAATGATATTAAGTTATTAATCATATGAAGATTCATAATGGTTTATGTTTGATATAACAATATTAGTTTTGTATGGTTTGGTGGAGTTGTTCCACTAGATAATGTCTTTAATCACTTTATTCGTATCCTTATTATTTATGTACATTTAAATTTAGATATGGCACTGTAGTCTTGGTGAAAAAGTTTTAGTTAAATATTTACGTTTAACTAGTTAATATTCTTCTCTTTTTATTAAGAAAGTTTCTTACAATAATGTTGTTCATGTACATTGAATCACGTTTTTAATTGATGTATGGCTATTAAAAAGTTATGTTTGACAAAATAAAGAAAATAGCAAATAGTTTGCATTGACATCTAGATTTAAACACGAGTTTTAGTCTTCAAGTTAAACCCTTTTTTAAAAATCAATTTTGGGTTTTTAATCGTCTTTATGAGTCACTTGGTCGTGTGTTGAAAACTACCAAACTGGTATGACCAAAACGTGTTCAAAATGTAAAGCCATCGGTTCTTTTGTGCTCATGAGGTCAATACTTTGATATTATCATTTATTATGACCAATGATCTCAAAGCCTCTAAACCAACAAACCGGTCAACCACCGATAATAAATCGTAATCTAACTTATGATAACAATAAGAAACGACTACGACGCATTGGTCTACTCATCTAAGCTACATGACGACATGGCTTTTGATGCTCAATTTAGACTTCTAGGCCTAAGTTAAAGGTATATTCGGTATATCCACAAATTTAATCTATGGATTCACGAATTAGTTTTTACCTATTCAGCCGAGTGATTTTTTTTAGTTTTTTTTTGATAAGAAAGAAGGTTTCGGACCTTTGATCCATAATTCTTCTAGAGCTTCATCTATTTGTTTCTATGACCAGAGATCAAAACAGATGACCAACGTTTGAATTCCGCACTTCCACTTGAAAAATTTACAGCTAAACCACAAACGTTAGTTATTTTTTTATATATAGTATATTTAATAGTCTAATATGAAATTAAGTAGTCACATTCTCTTTTATATATTTATCTGATTCTTATGTACTGGACATTTATATCTAAACTTACCACTTAACAACTACATTAACAACTAAATGCATGCCTAGTTAATTCACATGGTCTTTATGTATTTTTGTTAAATACCAATATATATTATATTTTTATTGAGTTTGATTTTATTTAGTTACTTAACTCGATGTAATATGATTTAAAATTTGAGTTTAGAATTTAATTATGAATCAAGTTTTGTTGACAAAAAATATTAGATATATTATTTGGTAAGTATTGTAATTGTTTGCAAGCCTTCTAGAGGACTCATTATGTATATACTAAAATTGAAATATGTAAGTATACATATGAATTACACAGACCAAATTATTTTTGCAATAATCGTGACTTAATTTTGGCTTTTATAAGTCAAAAGATAACACCGGTTCCCTGCTAGACACTTGACGACAAAAGCCTCCAAAACTGCCTTTTTATTCCTTCACCTTTATAGATATTATAAGATTATATGAGTAAATGATAAGGCTGAGGTTTTGTGGTACTTTTCATAATTTATAACCAAACGCATATCTTATACTTTTCGCACTATTAAAATATGAATTTGTTCGACATAAAGCAGGTCATAACCTAACTATTGACAGCAAATTATTAAGGAGATATACTTTAATATTATTTTTAATAAAAGGATTTTTGCCAAAGAGAAGCACTAGAACAAGGAGAGGACAAACCAAAACATGCCTTTATATCATTCAATTATCTAGCTTTTTTATATTGACCTAATGGCTTTATACCTTTTTGGTGGATTTGCATTTATCTCCTGACTTCATAATTGATTTTTTTATATATCTCAATCTATAACCAAATCTTAAATTTCTAGAACTTTTAACAATATTATACGAGATAAAGATAATTTTCTAAAATCAAACTCGGACAAAAAATAGCAAAATTAACCTTCAACCACTTAACGAAGTATATACTTTACCCTTAGTTGAATATTTTTCTTAGAGAAAATATATCATCAATTAAAAGTAAGAAAGATTAAAGTATTAGACACTATAGTACTTGAGATTTCTAAAATATTAAATTAGATTCAATTTATCTCACAAAAAAGATTCATCATCACTATGCCAATACTTGATCTTGAAGTGACAAAAAGAAACTAATGATAACACCAAGGTGAGTGAGAGTGTAATTGAATAGTCTTCAAGTGGAATATATAATATTGTAGCATTTGCTGCAACTTTACTAAAAGACCTATTTATTATTAAATATATTTTCTAGTCTTTTCTCTGAAATCATTTTAATTATAGCCATAAAAAGGATGTGAAGATAATGATTTACGACTTTAAGAATGTAGGAGTATTAAAATATAAGTAAAAGGGGTCGCAGATCTCAACCTTACATTATTGAAACTTAACGTTGAATTTGAGCTTTTTGGAAAGGGGTCATGAACTTAACTTATGTAGTGAGCAACTACACACTAAGCTTCAACTACTATGACATCTTTTAATATATACAATTTTTCTATATATATATATATACATATATTTGTATAGATTATCTATATTTTTCAACAATTAAACCAGATAAAAATATATTCATAACTTACACTTCCAAATTCAAACAATGTCACGTAAGGTTACATGATTCCTTAAAATCAAATTCTAATTATATTTTATATTGTATAGGTTAATTATCTTTCTCTGTTCTCGTATAGATTTGCTTAATGGACATATTAAGAGGTATCAACATGGAAACACATGGTAAAAAGAGAAGTTTGTATTCCCTTCATTTAGAGTTTGAGATTCTGTTGTGGGAGACGATAATCTTATATTCCCTAGAGATTCAGAAGATATCTTTTGCAGTGGACTATGTATTAGGGAATAACATCATACATCAGAAGTTATTTCTGTAATGAATCCTCTCTAATATAATATAAGATATGAATCTCTCCACTCATTGCCAGTTGGTTTTGAGTTGGAAACCTATATTCTAATACTATGCAGAAATGGTAAAAATGATTGAAGAACTAGCATATTAGCCAACTTTTATCCGCTACTTTGAAGATTTCATAAGACTCTAGAGACTAACTACAAAACTGATTTTATGACACGATATATTATAGGATTTTCTAGAGATCTATCATTCCAACAAACTCTCTTTAAAGCTTACCTTATCATAATGAATGAGTTGAACTGTTGAAAAAAATTGAGATGTAGATTAACTATTCAATCATATGCATTTTGTCAGTATAAAGTTTGGAAGTTTTGAAAAGTCTTTCCTACAAAACACTAAATCCAATGTTTTCATAGTTCAATACAGTAAAGTTCAATCGAACTTGAGCCATATCGATATTGTCATTCAAGACCACTTCGATGTGCATGCATATACACAAGATCCCTATATTTTTTTCTATATTATTGGGACTCGAAATCTCTCGAAAACATTCAATACAATTACTAATTCACACATTGAACAAACAAGTTAATGAATCTACTTCTCAGAGTATGATTACATTGAGCCGGCCTTGTTATCATTCCGGAAAGAAAAGCTCAAGTTCCTAATCCTTGTCGGACCTGCGTTACGGTAGCAAAAGTTTTAGACTTCGATTGGTACACAATCCACTTCTCATCTTTACATTCAGAGAATTTAGAACAAAGTTCTTCAATACTATAACAAGATTAACATTTTCAAGCTTAAATTACAAAAGATGTTTTAAAAGTACAAAACCAAAACCCCTCTTGAGTGTTTTTCTTTATATCTTCATAAGGAACAGGAAACTCGATCAGTAGGTCTTGTCATAACAATCTCGTGTGAAAAAAGTCAGCTTCGTTTCTGAGATAATAAATCAGTCAATCCTCAGACTCAGCTGAGAAATTGAAATCAGGCTCTTCAGGTTTCTTAAACCGAGGCATATCCACAGCCTTAACCCTCTGAGCTGCAATACCACGTCTTGTATTAGCTGCAAAACGCGAAGCCAAAACCATAACTCCAACGTTCATCTTTGTTCTAGGACTCGCCTCATCAAATTCTTCTTCTTGTTCTTCTACTTGTTTTTCTTCTTCTTCATCTCTTTCTAGACTTTCCTGTGATTCAATTGCAGTAAGATGATTCTCCATAGCTCTTCTCTTGTGTCTGCGCCAAGCAGCTTGTATGAAGCAAGCTGCCCAAGTCCTCCAATGATGAGAGTAGAATCTGAAAGTATGTTGAAGCTTCTTGCTGTGTAGCCGCCTAAATTGATTTGCAACGAACTTCAGATCTTCAGCACGAAGAGCAAATGCCTCGACTTCAACTAGAGCCCTAACTGTTCTTGTAGAAGACGGTAAATTCAAGGTTGATTTTGGAAGCAAAGCCCAGGAAAGAAGCTCTTCCCCGCAGAAATCTCCAGGTCTTAGTATAATTGAGTTGAAGAAACCAGTTCTGCCACCATTGGTTGTGGAACTCTCGAGTCTACCTCTAATGATGAAGAGCATCTCTGTGATCAAGTCACCTTCACGCACCAGGTAAGTCCCTTCTGTACACAGAGAAGAAACCAAACGTTCGCAGATAGCATCAAGCAATTGATCATCCATTTGGGAGAAAAAAGGGACCTGCATGATTCAGAGATAACACATTCTTTGAGTAAAAGTAGAGATAAAGTAATATTAACACTTATGAGAGAAATAAACAATTATCACAACAACCAAAAAACAAAAAATCCCAAACTAAAATAATATACGAATACTTGGCCAAATATGCCTTTTCGATTTTCCTTCTACACAGCATGGGGTAAACAATTTAATAGAAAGAAAACTTACTCTTCGAACAAGGTCTAAACAAAGGTGGCGCTGAATGTCACGGCGAAGATCAGTGGGCAAACTTTGCAGGAGAATCTCTTCGTCAACTCCTTTTGTTGCAAGCCACTTATACTGCTCATATCGCCTAACACGGGTTCTCAAATCTTCAGGAAGTTGGCGATGTCTCATCCACTCCTCTGTGTCTCTCTTCTTCAGTCTCCATTCTTCAACCCGTACAGTCATAGATTGCAGATATGTCTTACAGACAAAAGAGAAACACAAGAAACATAAGAACAAAAGCAGAGACCTTTACAACTTATTCCAACGCAGGAATCCTTACCTGCATATTCCCAATGAGATGAGCAAAGAGAACAAGTCCCAAAATTGCAACGAGCACAGCAAATGTGGTTTCTCCCATGAACATGGTCGTGCTCAAATTTTGTCCATAAGAACTGGAATACGAAAATAACAAGAAAAAGCCATCAGATTTAATACTTGAAATCAAAAAGGAGAGTAATAATTGGTATCAAAGGCTGATTTTTGATGATCTCTGTAATCACCTAAGCTGTTGCAATCCCCACCACAAACAGTAGAAATATCTCTCGATAAAATTTGAAGTCACGACTTTTCTCGTCATTGCACTCTCAAATATCCCATAGCTGAAATTGCCATTTCGTGCATCGCAATGTTTAAACACTTTTGTGACTTTTGCCCAGTTCATCTGCTTGATGTCATACGTTGAATCACAATCTAAGTAATAAAGCTGACAATGAAGTTGGGCAGCTTCTGTGTTGCATCTCGATTTCCAGCACGATGTATATCTATCAATCGATAACAAATACCATGCAGCACCAAGCACCTGTCCCAACAAAAACAACAAAGCTATATTGTCAATTATAATCATAGTATCAAATGAAACAAAGGAAGAAGAAGGGGTGGGATTCATACATGACTTGCTAGCATGTATAGCAAAAGATTATAAGCAGCACCAGCCCAAGCAGTCTTTGTAACCACTCCAGTTGTTTTAACGATTTGAGAACTTAATGGAATTATAAGATAGAATCTAGGGATGTATTGGAGGAGCACTATTAAAGCAACAGAGTTGTTGTTATGATCAAACCGGTAACTTTTTGTCTCTGATATAAAAAATCCAATAAAAATCTGTGGAAGTGGTAAGGTCGCGATGAGGTCGATGATGAAGTCAGATTTGAAATACCTCCAAGCAATTGCCTTTGGATCCATCACAAGCTCACCTCTACCAAACACTCTAGTAGTGGAATTGGGAGCAATAAAACCAGTCCTAAACTTAATGAAAATGTGAAGCAAGTAGAAAAGATCTGCAATTGTCCTGAGGAAGGTAACAAGGAAGCTTAAACTCCTATCAGTCGTTGCGCAAGGATAATTTTTATCCCCTCCAATGGCTGGCACGAAGAAATACAACGGGTCGATGAAGAGAGCAACCATACATGAGACAATGAACACCCAATTCCATTTCAAGACAATCTCACTTCCAGGATCCAGAATTGTCTTGTACCATGGAACTTTGGAGGATTTAGACTTGCTGATGCTATTCTTTGAAGCATCATTGTATCTATTTGGTAAAGCAAGTTTATATGATTTGCTCATTGGATCATTCACTGCCCATACAGCTTCTTTGCTTTCTTTCCCTTCTGAATAAAACCTGCAAAGGAGAAGTAAAAAAAGAACTTTTATTTCTAAGTAACACACAACTCAAATCAGCAATCTGAACCCTAAATCCGGAGCTTAAGGTCTGACTTAATAGAACTTTACAAATAGTTATCCGACAACGAGATAAATCCAAAGCAAAGTCTCGATTTTGATTTCTGAGTAACAAATCAGGAAATTGACAGATTTCAATACTGTCAGAAGAATAAAGATGACTGGAAACGTAAATCTAACGAAAAATTCAGAAACTGAAGCTGCGAGAAAAAACTTACATAAGAAGTTTGTCCTTCTTTAACTCCATTAGAAGAAGACGCTCAAGCTCGAGAAACCCCTTTCCTGATCTAACTAAAATTAAAGTTAACAGAAGTTAAAAGAAAAATCCTTCCTTTGAATTCATGTCTCTCTGACACTCTTACTGTCAGTCTCTTTCTCCTTCTCCCTCTCACTCTAAATCTGAGAAAATCGTTTTTTTGTTTAATTTCTCCTGAGAGGATAGAAGGAGGGAATAACTGAGTCACGGAACGAGTCAGAGAACAAATCTCCTTTGCTTTTTTCAACTTTCATAAAAGAAAATCGGAAGGATATTTGTTTTTTTGTGAATAAATTAGGTCATGGAAATAAGACAAAAAGTCAAACACATTTGACCACCTGTCTTAATTAGTTAATCAAAGTCATTAGTACAATAATTCTCCGTTCAATAATAAAAAGTCAATACAAAATTCTTGCTACGTCCTTAACTCAACAGCACTTTTTTAGCCTGTTTTATAGGAAGATCCAATAACTAAATTATTTCAATAACAATATTACATATAATCCACAGCACGAATTGAGCTTCTTGTAAGAAACTTGAACTAGAGAGTTTTCGAAGAGCTTTGAAACTTTTCTTTGTTATTTCAAACTTAAGATTTTACATACGCTGCCCATGCTTTATATAGCCAAAATACAATGTTTAATCCAACCTTAATGTTAGCTGGCAATTTTGTCCTCATTTTGACAGTCAGCCAATGGTGAGAATTGATTTGTTAGAGGCACCAACATTTTCTTTTCCGTACTCTGCTTTCTCTCAGGTTTGTCTTCTTGTGCAGGTTCTGTTTTAAGGTTGTTATGGTGTGTGGTTGAAGAAGTTGAGCTGGCAGCTGATTGATGAAGGTTGTTGGGCTTCTGATGGACCACGTTCGTTGTCTTCATTTCAGAGAATGTGAGCTGCTTATGGGCCACTGTCTGCTGCTTTGTTTCAGACAAAACATTGTCGTTTTGTGCCTTATTCTCTATAGCCCCCCTCAAACTTGGCGTGGGTGGAACATCAACACCAAGTTTGTATCGTAGTTCCGTAAATGTTTGATGTGGCAGGGATTTAGTGAAGATGTCTGCTATCTGTAGATGAGAGGAATATTGATCATGATATCCTCACACGGCCACACCCATATTGTTGTGGTGTGTAAGGGCAGCTTGTTTGGTGAATTATCCCATATTTTGCTAGATGCTCTTTGAACTTAATGCTTGTGTATTCTCCACAATTGTCGGACCTTAGTACCTTAATTTTTGCATTAAATTGATTAGTCACATAATTTTGGAAGTTTAAGAATGCATCAAACACACGATCTTTAGATGGGAGTAATGTTATCCAAGTATATTTCGATCTTTCATCTATGAAGGTTACGAAATACTTAAGATTATCCCTAGAAACGCATGGTGATGTCCAAACATCCGAGTGAATTAAATCAAAGCAATGATCATAAATAGTAGATGAGTTCGGAAATACAATTTTGCAATGTTTACCCAAAATACAAGCTTCACACACAGCATGATCAAACTTAATATTAGGTAACATTAGTTCAAATGCACGAGCATGGGGATGTCCTAATCTAGCATGCCAAACCGAATTTAAAGCAACAGCAACATTAGAAGTAACAAAAGGAGGTGTGTCTAAGGAACTTGAAGCCACATCTCCTATCACATAGAGACCGTCCTTGGTTCCACCTTCTCCAAGGATTTTTCCACTTTTAGTATCCTGAAAATGAACACTATTAGATCCGAATATAGCCAAGCAATCAAGATCAGTTGTTGCTCTTTTTACCGAGAGGAGATTTGAAGTAAACTTAGGCATATAAAACGCTTTTGAAGTTTTATCAAATAATTTTAAGTCCCCTACTCCTCTTATAGGAACTCTAGTACCATTTGCAACCACAACATTCCCTATAGCCGGTTCTATATTCTCTATCAACCTAGGATTGCTAATCATATGGTGAGAAGCACCCGAGTCAACAACTAGAGATTCAACCGGTTTTTGAGAAAAATAAGTGATACCGAAGTCTTTTAGTGAGGCAATGGATTTGAGAAGCTTCTCTACATCCGACTTCCTCATGATGTCATCCTCTGGTCCAGCCTTCACAGCCGCGATCTCACTAGGCTTTGAAGTTCCGGCTTGATCACCCTCGTTTGCGAGTTGAGAAAGGTTTGCCCTTTGGTCCTTGAACTTGTTCGGTTTGAGATGGGGATGAAGGACCCAGCACCTATCCTTGCTATGTCCCTTCCTCTTGCAATGATCACACACCAACTGCCTCCTTTCCTCATATGTAAGAGCCGCCTTATGAGGTGAAGCATGTTCCACTTGAGCCGCTTGATTTGCCATGATTAGTTCTCCTTTACTAACCAAGCCGTGTGTACCCTGCTCCTTAAGGATTTGAGAGCACACTTCATCAACACTCGGTACCCTTTCTTGCCTTAGGATGTGCTTGGTGAGATCATTAAAGTTCCCATTCAAACCGCCCAACAACTTGAACACCTTGTCTTGTTCTTGTCTTTCTTTTATCACCGAGGGATCACTCGTTCCCGGCCTCAACATCTCTAGTTCAGCCCACAATGAGCTGAGCTTTCCAAAATAGGCTGAAAAATCCATTTCATCTTGGCTTAAGGTATTGATAGCCTTCTTGACTTCATATACCCGAGTAAGGTTGGACACATTCCCAAAGACCTTTTTGAGAGTATCCCATAATTCTTTGGTTGTGTCACAAAAAGAATAGGACTCAATGAGATGAGCATCAAGGGAACTTGTGAGTATGGCTAAGACCATTTGGTCTTCTTGGAACCATTTGCTGTCTTCCGCCAACATCATTCCTCCCTCACTGTCGCTGTCATCTTCCTCTGTTGGTTGAGAAGAAATAATGTGTCTCCACATTCCTTTGCTACATAGAATCATTCTTGCTGTTTTTGACCACAGCAAGTAGTTGGGTCCTTTCAAGACCACGGGAATCATCATGTTCTTGGTGTTCTCCATGATTTTGAATTTTGAAAAGAACCTAGATTTTGTAAACTAGAAACCGAGAGAATAACTTCCAGATTTTTGAAAAGATGAAACCGATAGAGAATGATTGATAGAGAATAATAGAATGAGAGAATAGAATTAGGATCAAGGAAGCTCTGATACCATGTTAGAATTTGTAAAAATAGGATGGAGAATTGTAGAGAGAAATCGAAGCCATAAGTATAGAAATGGAGAATGTTGGAGAATAGGAGAAGAGAATACTTAGATTGGTCTTTTGACTGAAACAGGAAAGCTTGGAGCTAAACCAGCCAAGACTCCCCTTGAAGATGGCTACAAGGTTGCTCGAAAGGGGGAGAAAGATGATACACCTTATGAGGATCCAGCTCAATACCGACGCTTGGTTGGTAAGTTAATCTATTTGACTATTACACGTCCTGACTTGTGCTTTGCCATGAACCAGGTCAGCCAGCATATGCAAACCCCTTCGGTGTACCATTGGAACATGGTAGAACGGATCCTTCGATATCTCAAAGGCAGCCCGGGTCGTGGCATTTGGATGGGAAAGAATGAGAACACCGAGATTGTGGGATATTGTGATGCGGATTGGGCTGGAGATAGGAATGACCGGAAGTCTACAACTGGTTATTGTACATTTATTGGAGGAAACTTAGTCACATGGAAGACGAAGAAGCAGAAGGTTGTATCGTGTTCGAGTGCCGAAGCAGAATATAGAGCCATGAGGAAGTTGACCAATGAGCTGACATGGCTAAAGGCGTTGCTTAAGGACCTTGGCATTGAGTCCTCCAAACCAATCATTATGCATTGTGATAATCAGGCTGCCATTCACATTGCATCCAACTCGGTTTTCCATGAGAGGACTAAGCATATTGAAATGGATTGTCACAAGGTGCGAGAGAAGATTGAAGAAAGAGTGACCCTTCCATGCTACACTAAGAGTGAAGATCAGTTGGCGGATATCTTCACCAAAGCTGCAAGTCTCAAAGTATGTGATCACATCAACAACAAGTTGGGACTTGTGGACTTGACTCGTCCTTGATCTCATGTCGCCTAATCCGTAAGGAATCATACTCTTTTTCCCTTCCACTATTTTTCCCATAGGGTTTTGGGTGGTAAGGTTTTTAATGAGGTGAGGACTTGCGGGTTCCAAGCTTAGCATACTCCATAGTGCTAAGCTTGAGGGGGAGTATTGATCATGATATCCTCACACGGCCACACCCATATAAATCCAAGAGGCCGTGTGACTTGTTAGTTTGGTCACAAACGAATCACTTGTGGCCTAGTCTCTACTCGGTCCAAGTGATGGAATTGCTGCAGCCCATGAAGTCCACAAAGCTCTCCTTGCCTTTTAGAAGGCTTCTTGTAGCCGTTGGAGACTAGGAAGGAGTGAAGCAACATGTGACTTCCTTTCAGCAAGCCCAAGAAGTCACATGGGAAGCATTGGAGACCGTTGGGCTATTTCAGGAAAGGGGACACAACCCATTTCCCTTGTGCAGATTTTGTGTGGCCTATTTGTAGTAATATTTGTCTTTAGCTAATTGTCTACTACTTAAAAGGGAATTACCAAGTGTGTTGGTATTTGCCTATATATGTATGCTGTAACCAAAACCAAAAGACCAATCTAAGTATTCTCTTCTCCTATTCTCCAACATTCTCCATTTCTATACTTATGGCTTCGATTTCTCTCTACAATTCTCCATCCTATTTTTACAAATTCTAACAAGGAAATGTGTTTAACCACTAAAGAGCCGAGAACAACTCTTTCTCGAACATAATGAAAGTGAAGAGCAAAGTGCTTTGATCGTTTATGCAGAGTTGGATTTGCTGAAAGGTAAACTGCGGAAAGGTTATCACAGTATAGCTCTGGTGTTGTAAGAAGTGGAACTCCAAGTTCTTTTAAAACAGAACTTAGCCACATTACTTCAGAGGCTGCATCAGACATTGTTCTGTATTCTGCTTCAGTGGAGCTTTTGGCTACTGTTTGCTGCTTTTGTGAGGTCCAAGAGATGAGGTTACTGCCTAGATAGGTGCAGAAGCCTCCTGTGGATCGCTGTGTGATAGGGCAGCCTGCCCAGTCGTTGTCATTGTATGCACGTAGTGTGCAATCTGTGTGTTTTCGGAATGTTATTCCCATAGTGATGGTTCCTTTTACATAGCGCATAATGCACTTGAGCAGGTTGAAGTCGGAGACAGATGGAGCGTGCATTTTTTGGCACACAAAGTTCACTACAAACTGAATATCTGGACGGGTAAGAGTGAGGTATTGCAGTTTTCCAGCAAGACTACGAAAGTAAGTTGGATTGTCGAATGTCTCTTCTTGAGCTGCAATTTTGTTGAGTTGAAGTGGCAGAGGAGTTGGCATAGGTGAGCAATCTGTCATGGCTGCCACAACTAGGAGATCCTCTGCGTATTTTTGTTGTGAAAGAAACATGCCTGCATCATGAAACTGAGCATGAATTCCAAGAAAATAATGCAACTTCCCCATATCCTTCATTCGAAATTGGCTGTGCAGGTTTTTCAGTATTGTTGCAAGAACCTCAGAATTGTTGCCAATGATGATCATGTCATCAACATACAAAAGCAGAATGATCACGACTTTGTTCTTTGTATAGATAAATAGAGAGGGGTCACGTACACTGCAAGTGAAACCAAATTCTAGAAGATAATTGCTAAACTTGTCATACCATGCTCTTAGCGACTGTTTCAAGCCATAGAGGGATTTGTGGAGTAAGCATACATGGTCTGGTTTTAAAGGATCTATGAAGCCTGTAGGTTGTCTCATATATACTATCTCAGTGAGATCACCATGGAAGAATACATTTTTCACATCGAGTTGATTCACATCCCATTCCATGATAGTTGCAATATGGAGAACTGATCTCACAGTGGATGATCGGACTATAGGACTATAAGTTTCCATGTAATCAATGCCCTCTGCTTGATCATAACCATTGGCTACAATGCGTGCTTTACATTTGTCAAGGGTGCCATCATCGTTTAATTTGGTTCGAAAAACGCACTTGCATCCAAGAATATTCATGTCAGGTGTTTCAGGTACAAGAGACCATGTTTCAGCTTCATGACATTTAGTTATCTCTTCATTCATGGATTCATTCCAGCGAGGATCTTTTAGAGCTGCTGTTACTGTTTTTGGCTCTGAATAAGCAACTTTGTGAGCTAAATAAACATACCAAGGATTGGGTTTAGAAATGCTTGATTTGGAGCGTGTTGTCATGGGGTGAGTTGCAGGAACTGAGACCATACTGCTGGAGTGTAGAGAGGCCTTGTTGCCTATAGAAGCAGAATCTATGTCTGTCGTACACCCAGTACACCTCTCTACATCTGCAGTAGGCTCAGTGACTGGGGGTTTTAGAACTAAAGAGTAGAGTATAGGATCAACTGGAGGTGATGTGGTTGGGCTATCAGCAATTTGAGAGTCTATAGGACAAGTACTTGATGGTGTAGAGATTTCTGGAGTAAGAGGAGTAGAAGCAGGTGGATTTTGAGGCTGGTTGATGTGATTTAGATGGTTAGTATCACTTTGAGTGTGTGTAGTGGTTGGCGTCTGAGAGGCAAAATGGGATGTGGAAGTAATGTCATATGATTGACCACGATACCAAGAGGTGAACAGTGGTGTTTTATTTTCTGAATGATCATCAAAGATGGCAAAAAGGAACACAGTTTCTTCAAATAGCACATGTCTGCTAATGAAAACTCTACCAGTGGAAAGTAGTAGGCATCTGTAACCTTTGTACTTCTCATTATAACCGAGAAACACACATGGTAATGACCTGGGGTCAAATTTGGTTGCAGCATAGTCTCTAAGCATCGGGAAGCAAGAGCAGCCAAAGACTCTTAGAGAAGTATATTCAGGTTTCTTTCCAAAGAGACATTCATAGGGACTGCAGTTTGTATCTAAGATAGAAGAGGGAAGTAGAATACTCAGGTAGTTTGCTGTAAAAAATGCTTCAACCTAATACTTTTGAGGTACCTTGCTTTGAAACATCATAGAAAGTCCCAGTACAGTGAGATGTCTGTGTTTTCTTTCAGCCAATCCATTTTGTTGTGGTGTGTGAGGGCATGAAATGAGTTGTTGTATTCCAGAGTTACTTAGATGAGTAATAAATTTTGTACTTGTGAATTCTCCACCATCATCACATTGAAAAACACCTATCTTTGATTGAAATTGATTCTCAACTAAGGCTTGAAAAGCAATGAAGATTGAGTAGAAATCTGATTTAAGCTTTAACGGGTAAAACCAGTAAAACCTTGAGTAATTATCAACAAAAATCACATAGTATCGAAATCCTTGAACAGAGGTAATAGGAATTGGTCCCCAGAGATCACAGTGGATTCGCTGTAGTGGTCTAATTGCAACTGATAAAGAAGAAGAGAAAGGTAAACGTGAGCTTTTTCCAAACTGACATGCTTCACACAGTGTCTTGGAACTCTTATTTATGGTGATAGCTTTGGTCTTTGATAGTGCTGAGAGGATCTGAGGGTTTGGATGTCCCAATCTCATGTGCCAAATGGCATCTGAGGCTGCACATTGGCGAGAAGAGTAGAACACACTAATGGGAGAATCCTCAAGCACATACAGACCCTTTTTGTTACTTCCTAGAACCAGCAACCTCTTTGTTTCCTTATCATTGACACGCACAACATCAGAATCAAACTCAAAAGAGCATGGATAATCTTTGGTAAGTTTGGACACAGACAATAGTGATTTGGCAATTTTAGGACAAACCAAAACATCTTTAAGTGGAAGATTACCTGAGGTTGATGCAATATTTGTTGAGCCAATGTGAGTTATTGGTAAGTATTCACCATTACCAACCATGACAGAATCTGATCCCCCATATGACTGAGCCTGTTGCAGGTTATGTGGTGAGTTGGTGACATGTGCAGTTGCACCAGTATCAGGGTGCCATTCATTGCCAGTGTGGTCAGCAACTTCTGTGATATGCATTGCTGTTTTAGCAGTTGGTAGATCTTCATACTGGTAGCTATTATTGAACATGTGCCAACATTTTAGTGCATGATGACCTTTTCTTCCACATATTTGGCATTCAACATCACGATGAGGATTATGAGATTTTGCAGTGTTGGAATTGGTAATCATTTGCTGATGGAAACCTCTTCCTCTTGTGGAATATCCACGACCACGACTGTTGTAGCCTCTTCCTGACTCATTTCCTCTTCCTCTGGAGCTGTTGTTGTTGTAATAACCAGAGACATTTGATCGAGACAC
This sequence comes from Lepidium didymum, assembly GCA_963920545.1. Lineage (NCBI taxonomy): Eukaryota > Viridiplantae > Streptophyta > Magnoliopsida > Brassicales > Brassicaceae > Lepidium > Lepidium didymum. The sequence goes on along the minus strand of OY986994.1, from coordinate 3,650,351 downwards.
ATTAAAGGCTAGGTGAGGGGTAACAGCAGGGGTTTCATAGCTTATCAGTCTATCATCATAACCATTCAATCTTGGCACAACATCTTCAAACAATGGTGGTGTGTAACTGTCCAGAGAAGCTTCAATAGTGGTTTTAATAGGTTCATACTCTTTCCCAAGACCATTAAGAGCAGCAAATATTTTCATTCTTTCACTAACAGGGTTTCCAATGGAGGCTAGTTGATCACAAATACTCTTTATTTCCCTCATATAGTTATCCATTGTTTTATCCGTCTTAACGATGTTTTGAAGTTTTCGTTGCAGCTTAAAAAGGCGAGCTGATGAGATTCTGTTAAAATATCAAGATAGAGTGTCCCAAACCTGTCGAGATGTGGGTGCGTTGATGACAATGCTCAGGATCTCCTCTGACAAAGTTCCCAGTATCCATGACTGTACGATTTGATCAGATCTAGACCAGGCTATAAAATCTGGGTTTTGAGCTTCATTTGTGTGGCCTTCAATGTTGGGAACATGTATAATTGGAGCATGTTGAGCAGTATCTCCTGTGACAAAGCCGAGAAGATTTTGGCCAGAGAGATAGCATTCAAATTGTGTTTTCCATAGGATGTAATTTTTCTCAGTGAGTTTGATTGTCACACTATTAACTATGTTTAGAGTGTGATGTGTATAGAGCTCCAAGGATCTATTCATGGTGCTCTGATACCATGTAAGAAACTTGAACCAGAGAGTTTTCGAAGAGCTTTGAAACTTTTCTTTGTTATTTCAAGCTTAAGATTTTACATATGCTGCTCATGCTTTATATAGCCAAGATACAATGTTTAATCCAACCCTAATGTTAGCTGGCAATTTTGTCCTCATCTTGACTGTCAACCAATGGTGAGAATTGATTTGGTAGAGGCACCAACATTTTCTTTTCCGTACTCTGCTTTCTCTCAGGTTTGTCTTCTTGTGCAGGTTCTGTTTTAAGGTTGTTATGGTGTGTGGTTGAAGAAGCTGAGCTGGCAGCTGATTGGTGAAGGTTGTTGGGCTTCTGATGGACCACATTTGTTGTCTTCATTTCAGAGAATGTGAGCTGCTTATGGGCCACGGTCTGCTGCTTTGTTTCAGACAAAACATTATCGTTTTATGCTTTATTCTCTATACTTCTTACTTTCAATCTTCCATATAAACATTTTTATTATACATTCGGAAACAAAGCATTTAACATAAACTCAGGTAAATTAAAGTCACAAGAACCAAACTTTACTTACTCTAGTCATGGAGAAACTGAAGCAGAAACATTCATGATCAAAGATTGAATCTTAGGGTCTCATTAATTTCAGTTCATCTGCAATTAAAGCTACCATTTACCTATTACAAATACAGTTCAAAATTTAATAATAAAATAATTAATAATAGGTTGCATATCAAAATAAAAGGAAAAAGGGGTATACACTCCAACCATCCTTTACGTCTGCAAACTCCTTTTCCTCTTTTTTTCTCTCTCTTTCTTCCTATCTATTAGCTACATTAATTAAACATCAATTAGATATTTTCGTTCCTCTTAAATAGAGAATTTGGTTCCACAAGTTTCCTATGTGTCATAGAAACGTTTTCAAGACCCTATTTCGAGGAAATAATGCATCTCCAAATCTTATCCAAGAGCTTCTGTTCGTTTGAGTTACTCCGACAGGATGCCGTTTATTTTATATCTATGTTTATTGAGATTATTGTGTGTACCAATTTATTTTTACTTATTGATGTAATCATGAACGTTTAGTTTAATGATATCAAATTCTTGACAAAAAAAAAGAAGATATTTTCAGTAATTTCTAAAAAACTATCTACACAATTCGCATTCAAATTAGTTTCATTTAGATACGAGTTGTTTCAAATCCAAATTGTATGAACCGAAAATTATCAAAATATCTTAAAATATATAAAAAATTCAAAATATTCTAAAAATATCTTAAAAATACTATAGTATCGGATTTTTGAATACTCGTTAAGTTCTTAGTTCAGGTCTGGGTTCGAGTCCATATTCGGGTCTAGTTCTTCGGATCCAAAAATTTAGAATTCGTTCAGATATTTAGGCGGTTTGGGTTCGGGTTTGGATGACAAACGTAAAAGAAAATTTCTTGGTTCAAATCCGGATCTAGATCCGGTTCTTCGGATACAAAAATTTATAACCTATTCGAATATTTAGGCAATTCGAATTTGGATTACAAACATAAAAAAAAATATTGCAAATTTTTTATAAAAAAATTAAAATATTCAAATTTTAGTTTTGTATGTTCTGCATAATCTACATTTTTAGAAAAATCATTGAAGATGACATAAGCAACATGTTTTTCTTTTTTGTCACTCAAGCAACATGTTTAGAATGACAACATTCTTATCTAAACTTATCAGTTAAGTCTCGTGTTCTGTAAGTGAATCAGATCAGAAAGATCAAAAACTTTGTGGAAAACAGAAATCATCTAGCTCAAGTTTTAGACTTTTCAATTCCCAATCCTGTATTTGACCAGTTTGAGTTCAACAATTGGTAAACTTTTCTACAGAAATTCAGCTAAAGGAATCAATTCATCAATTCTCTGTTGGATCAAACTAAAACAGTGAAGAAACTAGCTTCAATTACAAGCTGTGTAAAAGACACTGTACATGATTATTATTGATGAAAACTAAATTGCTAATCATGACGAGTTTAAAGGAATCAAATACAATTAAAAACACTTACTAATTCTACTTAGAAAATTAACATCTTCACCTATCAAAAATTTCACCTTTTGGTCTCAATCTTTCTTCACTCTTCCAATCTATAAACCCTATCTCTGCAGATCGGACAAGTCGAGACTTTGATTAACCACAAGTCCACACACTTACGGTGAAACACATGACCGCATCGAGGTAACTTCCGACACCACTGTCCTTGTCTGAATCCATCGATACAAACAACACAATCGCTTCCATACTCTGTGGGCTCAGAGAACTTGAATTGGGGAAGCCTCTTCACGCATCTGGGAGATAACCCATCTGAGGATTCGAGACGGCGATGGCGTCGAAGATGGTGACGATAGTCTCGCTGAAGAAACAAGTAGAACGCGAATACGAAGGTGAAACCGATAGATGTGACAATGAAGAGGAAGGCGGTTATAGCTACAGGAACCATGATTAGACCTACGAGGAAGGTGGAGAGAATCTTCGTTGTTAGATTCTTTTTGTTGGCCTTTGGTGGCTCTCGAGATGGCGATGAATCGCCGGAAATTGGGTAACTGTAGGTAATAGATATCGACATCGGACGATTTGCGGCGGAGATAAAAATCTTCTCTTTTTATTTTCTTTTTGTTAGTTTCGAAGCAAACTCTGTAATCTGTCTGAGAGCTATAAATCTTGTAAAAAGGAGAGATTTTGTTTGTTTCTGATTAACGACGGAGAGAGATTTACACGATACTAGTAAATTAAAGAAATTCCATGAAGGAAAAGGAAATTTGAATTTTGAAGATCTTAATCTTTATGGATTCAAAGAATGTTGCCTTAAAGGTTATTTAAGAATTTATCTTTATATATGTGGGAATATTCGGACATTTTATCACTTGAGTCTTTGACAATATCGTTTTAACTACTTCTTGCCCTATGAATTCGTGACCAAAAAAAAAAAAAAATTAATAAATTTAGTTTAAAATTGTAAACCGTAATTAAGCACAAAGACAATGTTATCTAGAATCAATCGGAATATCGGACGATGAGTTTAGTCTTAAACTCTATCCTTAAAATGAAGTCTGGTTTCGCCCTTTGTTTTCTCCTCTAGTTTACGCAAAACCATGGAAGGGTAAGTTTTGTATTCGTTCTGTGTTCATATTTCTGATTATAAAAATAATAATTAAATAAAAAGAGAGTTGAATTTTAATGCCAATAATTATTATCTCTGAACTTTCTATCTGATAGGGACAAACCGACAAGGAGCAGCTTCCTTTGTAACACCATTCTTGAGGTCACCCATTCCTCTACACTCAAATCATTCTTTATAAGATTCATAATATTATTATCTCCTAGTTTCTCACTTTATTCCGGTTCATTTTGCAATTAGGATCCGGTTATCTCCGAATTAATTTGGTTTATGTTTCTTGTCAACTATCATGTCCTATGCTCTTTAACTCTCGCCTTCTAAGCGGCTTAAAGGTTCCAAATTTTGTAGACCAACCCTCAAAAGCTTAAATTACTCGATCTATAAATGGATCAGAGGAAATATGGACTTGAAATTCAGAACACTAAACCATCAAAGTTCGAAACTTATAACAGAGCTCTGCATCAGACAAGAAGCTACCACGATTGCTTAAGGAAACGTCAAATTACTCGATCTCTAAATGACTAAAAGGAGATATGAGCTTGTAATTGAGAGGCAGAACCATGAGGCACAAGAGTGCTAGTTGGACTGAGGTGGGTGAGAGATTCACTTCATTAGTTAGAAACTTATAACAGAGCTCTGCAGCAAATAAGAAGCTTCCAATATTGCTTAGAAACGAAGAATAGAAGTGTTTTATATACTTAGACCCTTTTCGTTGAAAATTTATACACAAAGAGAAGAAACAAAAAATAAGAAAAGAAGACTTCAATCTGGGAATGTATCTCTACAGTTAACCATATTTGTGTCTCTGACTAAAATTGACAGAGAAATGCAATCAAAAACTGACCTTTTCATACATCAGACGAATTTCCAAACTCGCTCATTGCGACAATAAATCAGGATTCAGCTAACGCTTAAACCCAGTAAATGGAAATCTCCCTTGACATCCTACAAATTTGCAAAGTGAAAACATCAAACAATGAAGTGTTTAAGCATCATAACACTTGTAAAGATCAAAGGTAACACTAAAACTTACGAGTAGGAAGGACTGGGGCAATGTATAATTTGATTTTAAGTGCGTCGATAAGAGAAAGAACTTCTTCGTTTCCAGATTCCATAAAGAGTATCAAAACTCTCTGGTTCAGTTTCCCAGCTTGCAATGTCCTCTATTCATTATAAAAACAGCAAGAGAATCAATTACAAACAGCATTAACGATATTTAATGGAGCAAACTAAACACAAACTGCTCATAAACATAAAACTAGAAAGATCTCAAACAATCCACTAAACCAACCAGTAATTTAAGAACACAGATAAAGAGTTTAATAACACACAATAATTCCTTGCAAAGCAATAGAGAAACTACGATCCTGAAACCCTGAACTTAAAGCTCTAAACTTTCACTTCCCTAAAGTTCTCAGAATCAACAGGAAGATGACCCAAAGATACAAATTTTACACGAAATTCGGAAAACCCAGAACCAAAATCAAACCAATTAAAAAAGAGGAATCAAATTACAATTTTTTTTCTTTTTTTACCACGAAGAGATCAAGGACGATATGGTCAGGTAGATGTGAGAGATCGTCGATGCGAGAGAGATTCAAAACGGCGGTGTTGACGGTTAGGGAGAGGAGAGACGGAGGAGGGTTTCTCATTCAATCAGTCGAAAGGATTTGTTTCCACAATTTTGAATTTACCAAAAGTGCTTCAAACTCTGTCTTTGAATTTGGTTTTGGATGTCTTTCAAGTCCGCCGCCTTCTTTTCTTCGTCACCGAATCTGAATTTCCACAATCGAAATCTATAGAGAGACGTTTCCAGAAGAAAATCTCTTTCTTCTCCTTTTCCGCGTTTGTTTGTTTAACGCAAACGCCGCGTTTTAGTCGCGTTATTGACCAATATTGTTGAGAACCCAATAACAAATAAGAGGGAGGCCCATTAATGAAACAGATCGGAAATAGCTAAGCCCAAATAAGACTGTCGTCAATGGATAAGGTGATCCGTGATATGCCGCCGTACCCACCGTAATCTGAACACGAAATGATCGCGATTCAGTGAGCGTCGATTACCAACCTGCGCATGAGAGCCATTAAAGCGTAGTCATTGACGAAGCAAGAAGAAGACTATGGGGGTTAAGGAGGAGGTGAATCAAACTAGCGGTGGAGTAGATCTGAAGCGGAGGAACAATTCTGTGATCTTAAACTTGCTACTCTTTTCCGAATGGTGATTCGATGTGCTTGAGTATTAAATCCATAGATCGAGCTATTTTAAGGTGCAATTTATTATTTCTTTCAGTTGCAGATCTCACAGATAGTAGCTTCCCATGTGAGTAGGACTAATTTCTTCTGAATTTAACCTAGATTTTCAGCTCGAAATTGTTGGGGATTGAGGTCCTAGTTAAGGAAATTCTGGATACGAAGACGCAATCAAGTTGAGACCCGATAGACCAGGAGAAAGGACTTAATCTATCGCAGAATAGACAAGTTGCCGGTACAGGTAAACCCCCAATTACTTAAGCTAATCTATCACGCGTAGAACACCGGTTTAATGTAAATAACTATGTCAAAAACTTGTGTTTAGGAATTTTTTTCAGAGATCCACACTTCTTTTTCCCATTCCACTCTCGGGTTGTGCTGTTGCAGTTTTTGGAAAGTCTCTTTAATGTCAAACTTGAGCTTTCTAGTGTCATTTGTCCACCATTCTAATTGATCGTCAGCTGTTGATAGACTTAAAGTAATTATGTGTGCTTGAATATTTAGTAGTTCTTTTGACCTTGCTGCTGTAGAGAGTTCCCAGTTGTGTCCATTCCATAACTCTGACTGAGTAGTGTCCTTAGATCTCCCAGTTCACTTTTGTGTCTACTTAGATACATGTCTAGATCCCATACGGGGACTGACTAGAATCTGTAATACAAATACTATATAGAACTGACTAAAAACTGTTTAATATAACCGTTGTGTTATAATTATTACAAGATTTTTAATGTGTGGTTTAATACAGATCTGTGATCGATATTTGTTTTAATACAGACAAAACTTTTATAAATAAAGTATTTGTACAACAAAAGTTTAAATGATATAACAGGAAAATAAACACAATGATAGATTCCAATCCTTGCATCTCAATGCCGGAGAGATGCCCTCCTGGCAGGGAACTTCCGGGGAAGAAGCACAGACGAGGACACAGCATTGAATATGGTATTCTATTCAGAGACAAAGATGAGGATCTTGCTTTGTTTAGTGAGATGCAAGAAAAGGAAAGAGATAGTTTCTTGCTTCAGTCATCTGATGATCTCGAAGATGCATTTTGTAAGTTTTTTTTTCACGTCGAGCTAGTTTTCTAAGATGTATTAGCTTTCGTTAATCTGAGTCACCATGATCCTTAACTATTTTCCTTCTATTGTGGACATTTATTTTCAGCTACAAAACTGAAGCATTTTTCAGAGTTCACCATTCCTGTTCAGGGAGAGAGTAGCAGATTGCTGAATGCAGAGGAAGATAAAAATGACTATGACTGGTAGCTTTCATATCTAACGTGGATTGTTTCTTATTTTCTTTCTGGTTTAATGTTACTACAAATCTGCATTATACTGTCTTTCAGCCCAGTCGAGATTAAATATCTTCCTCTTTTAGTAACACTCAAAGAAGTTTGCTTCCCCAGCTTGTAGTCTATACATTTTTTATTGGCGTTACTGTAGTTTTTTCTACTGTTTCCACTCATAATCTTACAAAGCTTATTGCATAATCAATGAAAGGTTGCTGACGCCTCCAGACACACCACTTTTCCCTTCATTGGATGATGTACCACCATCAACTAATGTCGTGAGAAGAGGGAGACCGCAGAGTCAGATTTCCTTATCTAGATCTTCCACGGTATCCATCTATATCAGATTAAATATTATTCTATGTGTAACACTGTTGATCTCAAATCAGATTTTATTGCACTACCTAATTCAATATTCATAAATATATGTGTAGATGGAGAAGAGACGCCGTAGTACTAAGGGGAGCGCAAGCCCAAACCGCTTAAGCACATCACCTCGAGCTGACAATATGCAGCAGATAAGGGGAAGGCCATCTTCAGCACGCCATGCTAGTCCAGTGTCTGGCCGACGATCAGCTACCCCAGTTAGGAGGAGTTCTCCTACTCCTGGGAAACCCTCAGGACCTGTATCAAGATCTCCGACCCCAACTTCACGAAGGATGAGCACTGGGTCAACTACCAAGGCATCACCAGCTGTCAGGGGAACTTCTCCTGTCAGTTCTAGTCGAGGCAACTCTCCTTCACCCAAAATAAACGTTTGGCAATCGAACATTCCTGGTTTCTCTTTGGAAGCGCCACCAAATCTCCGAACTTCTTTGGGTGATCGACCTGCATCTTACGTAAGAGGCTCCTCGCCTGCATCCAGAAATGGTAGGGATGCAGCCTCAACACGAAGCAGACAATCTGTTTCTCCAAGTGCTTCCAGAAGTGTCAGTTCATCTCGCAGTCATGAGCGTGATCGGTTTAGTTCTCACAGTAAAGGCTCAGTAGCATCATCTGGAGATGATGATCTTCCTTCTTTACAGTCTATTCCCGTAGGTGGCTCAGAGCGTGCAGTTTCAAAAAGAGCTAGCCTATCTCCAAATAGTAGAACTTCTAGGTCTTCAAAATTATTGTCACCTGGTTCAGCACCCAGAAGACCATTTGAGTCTGCTCTTCGTCAAATGGTACACATTAGGCAGCGTGCCACATCTTTTTCCTTTTTAATGTTCTTTATTATTGCTAAAAAGTTCATGTTCTCGTGGCTTACCTTTTCTAACATATATCCAGCATTATGTGAGAAGGCATCATAGAAGATTGTTGTTTGTTTGCTTATCTACCACAAAAATAGCTTGTCTCGTAGTTCCATTTGTTTTCTTTACATTTTCATAGATTCCGAAGTCCCTTCTACTTCGATTACAGATAGCATAAGATCAACTTCAATAGACATCCTGGTAGTTTCCCCTCGTCGAATTTGCAGAGATATGTGAAAAATTGTTTATCATCTACGTTTTTCATGCAGGATCATCCTAAAAGCCATCACAGCATGTTTAGGCCTCTTGCTTCAAGCCTTCCTAGCACAGGCATTTACTCTGGGAAAGGTAGTTCGTCTTACCATCACATTATGTTAAGACATTCTACTGCAACAGTGGGGAGCAATTCAAGTTCGAGCCCAATTACTGGGTTCATGTCAGATACTAAAGGGAGTGATCCAATCCCTGGATTCCAATCTGACGTTGAGAATTTGGCTTACCCTAATAAACATGGAGAAAGTGCTGTGTTTGGCATGGTAGATTTATCAAATGAAGTTAGTAGACATGAGAGTCATGAGAGTTCTATCAGTGATCAGCGTTATGATATGAATGAAGGTGAAGTCATTGAATGCGAGTCTAGCGTGAATGAGGAGGCCAACCACCAAGTTTTTTATGTTGAAAACAGTTCGACTCATGGTAGTCTTCATGTAGGCGAAGACTTTTTAGAAGAGGTCTCTCTTGAAACTATGGAGGTTTGTGGTAGATGTGGTTCCCATTATCATGCCTCTGAAACAACTAGAAACGAGTTAAATATTTGTCCAGATTGCAGGGAGGAACACAATTTAGTGGAAACAGATTCCCCTGGAATAAGAGCTCTTGATGAAAATTCCTTAAAGCAGTCTCAGGAAATGTTTGATGAAAAGAAGTCATATGTTGAAAATATCCCTGTGACACATGTTCTAGAATCACTGCCTGTTGCTATGGCCGAAGCAGAAATTGTGGAGAAACGAGAAAACATTGAGCAGCGTGATAATTCCAACGAGGCAGATCAATATCAGCTGCACGAGAGCTCTATTACCAGGGCTTCGGAAGAGCCGAATGTGGAGATGCTGAATCAGCAGGATGGAACTCAGTCTTACACTGGCTGTGGGCCATTGAATATAGGCACAAAAGATACTCAAACGCAGGTTTCTGGTAAGCATCATGAGGTGGAGATTGGTTCTCTAGAGATTGGAGACACTCCGTTGCTCATAAAGAGATCGGTCAGTATGAAGTTACCCAATGTTCAAGCCTACAACTCCAGTTGTTTTACCAGATCATATGAAGGTTTTTCTTATTCAAGAGATAGAAGTATTAGTCTTAGAAGCTCCACAGAAACTGCTTCTGCATCTTCATCTTGGGATTGTGGTTCCTCTATAAGGAAGGGAAGCCATGCACGACAACGAAGCGGGAGTACACTTGACATGGAGACTCATAGGTGGTATGACACCAGCTCCAAGTCCCTGAGCACCATGTCATCTTCATCTGGTGTGTCAGGCCACGTCTTGCAGGTTCTAAATCTCATGCCAAAGGACAATATTGAAGTGTGTGCTGCCCAAATCATATGTACACATGATGAAAATCATCAAGAATCTTATCCTGAACGCCAAGACTCGAAATGTAAAGACACCAACGTGATGGATTCTGATTTTGGTGAAAGCATTGGATCAATTGGTATTTCGACCAATGCAGTTGGTTCTCTAGTAGAACATAATCCCATGATAATTGACTATGAATTGTCTGAAAATGGAGATGATGTAGCCAATACTATGATAACCAAAGTGGAGACAGGAGAATCACCGGTCCATGTAAGGAGCAAATCAGAATTAGAAGCATCACCTGTCACCGATGACTGTTCTCTCTATGAGCAGTCTAGGCTACAAGAAAAGGATGGAAATGATTCTCCTCGTCATTGTTCATCACCTGCGACAACCTCAGAAATAGAATCCGAAAGTTGTGAACCCGAATTACCTAGTTTAGGGGTTCGTGAAGAAATTCTAGAGGCAGAATGCAGCCTAAACGCAGTGGAGGACTGCTCAGAGAAGAGTATGGCACATGCTTCTGTGGACCACCACAATTCCTTGGCTCCTGTTAACGAAACTTCAGGTATCAACCCATTTTTACATCTAATTGCCATCTAATGGTGCTTTTACTATTATTTGTTATGGTGCTGTACAGTTTTTGCTTACATCTTTTTTTTCCTCTCTGAAGATGAGTCAACCGTACTTGTGGAGTGTGAAGGTAGAAAAGAGCCGAAGAGCCTCACACTTGAAGAAGCCACTGATACAATACTCTTTTGTAGCTCCATCGTTCATGATTTAGTTAACAGGGCTGCAACATTAGCAGTAGATAAAGCAAAAGATTTGCCACCGGAAGTAGAAATGTTGCATCCAACAGTGACAGTACTTGGAAAGTCGAATGCAAACAGTAGTTATGCACACAGCGGTGGAAAAAAGGCGAAGAAACAGAATTCGAAATCCGCAAAAGCGAGTCGAAAGCAAACGGAAACAGAGGAGAAAACAGAAGTGTACATAGAGAATGATGAAAATGCAGGTGAAACAGTAATGATAGGTAATGTTGGAGTTCCTCCAAGTAAAAGAGAGAATCTGAAACCTCCTCCTAAGTTGGAGTCCAAGTGCAATTGCTCGATAATGTGAAATGACCCACTCTCTGACTTGTTTTTACTAGTATAATTTTATGTTGTTTGTTCATAGTGTTTGTGATTGTTTATTTATGTTGTTGTTTGGTCTGATTTTGAGTATTTAGTAGTATATATGTTTGTTGCAGCTAATTTGTGAGAGGAAAAACATGATTTCGGTTGCCGGTTAGTGGCATGAATTGTAAAGTTTTTGTTTGATTTGATTATATTGATGTGTATCAATAAATTTTTATGTACTAAAATTTCCTTTACAGTTTCTTTGAACGTTGAAATTAAAGATTATATACATTGTTCGCTGGTTTTGCCATTTTGGACTGTTCTCTAGCACCCAGGGTTCAATCTTGGTGCTACGAGATTCCGGTGCTGATTCTTCAGGGAATGACGCTTGTAGTTAGTCGACTGTGTCACTGATAGTCATGAAACATTTGAATGAGATTTTCGATTTTTTAAAGATCCCTAATTAGTAAAAAAATTATTATATGGTTATATATATATATTTGATATATAGTAATATTATGATATAAAATGTTAAAGTAAAAGATAGATAATAAAATTATAGTGTGAATTTCAAAGTACTATGAAAAGTTTTTTGGGAGAAATACATCGTAGATTTATTTGATATATAACAAAATTTTGATATATAAATACAGAAAATGTTTTGTAAAAACTAGTAACATTGTTATTGTATAAATTGTAAATTAGTATGATGTAAATATCAAACAATTTTTTATTTTGTATAGACCCCAAATATTTCAGGTACTATTATGATAAGGGATGATCACTCAGTTGAAGCATATGCTTAGGGGTGGTCTCTTGAGCAGTAGGCAGGTGTGTACCACAAAATGTTTGTTGCTCTTTAGTTTTGGGTCGTTTTAATTCCTGTGGGAACAAGGATAAATTTGTTTATTTTAAAACATAAGATACTTTTTTATTAAGATGGACAGTTAAGCAAAGGGTGTGAAATTTATTGGCAAAGTAATAAATGTTATCTGTATAGCACATGCACATGGGGGGTTCTTTTTCCTCATTATAAGGTCCAAATTTCATTATATAATTCTCATAAATGTGTATTATGACATTTTAATATTGTTTCGTGAGAAAAGGTGTCGATTGGAGAAATTTTCAAACAATTGACTAATCTCTTAAATTCAAATTTAACCTAATGACAAAATAGTTGTTACAAGAATGTGGGAGATCTAACTCCAAAATTCATTGTCACATTGATCCCAACCTTAACATGTTTTGTCATTGTTTTCACATTAAGTACCATTCATAACCCAATTCATGATCTGTGTTTTTCATTAGTTAATCATATCTATGAGGTTTGACCAAAAAAAAGAACTCTACCAGCATTGCTCCCATCCATGCCCGAGCGGAGCTAGATTTAAAAAATGATTTCAATCGAATGTTTATTTATGCAGTTTTGCATTTTTTTTCAATTTGACTCAAAAAATTGTGTTGTAGTGTGTAATAGAATTTGAATTTTGGAAATTTAAATTACAGATCAAATTTTTTCGATTCAATTATTAAAAAAAAAAAGACATAAAAGTCCCCTATCACTACACGCTGTATGTATTCATCAAATTCTAGTAAATAGGAAAATTAGAAAAGCTTACAAAATAACTAATGTCAACGTATTAGATTATGCAAACCTGCCATGTAAGAAAAAAGGCCACTCTTAGGGCTAATATTCATATAAATTCATTTAATTTTTCTCTAACTCTATATTTTCTACATATCAATTTTTTAGTCGTAGTCGTACTACAAAAGTTATTATAAATTTTTATTGAAATCAATTACTATCAATAACTATTGTGGAAATATTAACATATATAAGACAATATACATGCCATATATTGCCTCAATTAAAATTTTAGTTATATTATTATAATTTGGCATATGAATAAATAAAAATTTACATGCATTTTAACAAAAAAAAAGAAAAAGAAAAAAGGATTTTGCATGCAATTGTTATGTAAGTAAGTAGGCTGATTTTGTCAAAGGGAGCAGGTGATTAGAAAAGAAAACAACACATGTTAAAACTAATTAAAATCTCTACCTGCAAATATTATTTCTTCTGGAAGGTAACCTTTTCTACACATTTTCTTCTTTCAACTTTCCTAAAGTTGTTAAATGCCTTAAAATATTTTAATGTATAGGTAGAAATTTTTTAGGTTTAGGAGCTTTACATCAAAAGTGGGTTTACTTTCTAACTACAACCAAAACATCGAGCACCCAAATTTTTAATATTTGAATATTTTTATATGTAAATATATATGATTAATTGATTGTCGGTATTATGAGCTTGTATTATATATAATATACAAGATCATACTTAACAAATTAGATAGTATATGATCATATGAAAATATATAACCTTTCTTAGACTGATGAAATTAAGATCAATTTATGCTGGCATTAAGCAAGCTTTGAATCAAAATATTTTTTATGGATAATATTTGATTTAAATTAGTTTATGTCAACATCTAAATACCGACATTTCATCACAACACACAACTTAAAGAAATCAAAGTAGTGTGATTACGTCTGATAGAAAAATAGTGATAATATTTTCTTATGTGTGAATTGTTTGTGTATAATTTTTTTGTGTCAATAATTGGTTTTGACAAAAGTTAATCTATGAATAATTTTTTAAATTTTTAGACTCCAGCAATATCAGGTGGGACAAATGAGACTGTTTAAAATGAAATTTGGATAGAAAAAAAAACAATTGATGTAGCAATCATTTCTTTCGGTTGTGTATAGAATTTTAGATAACATTTTTGGGTAAATTTGTTTATTGAATAGTGAAACAAAGACCAAAAGTGAATAAGACAAAGATTCGCCTCGAGTCAGACTCATAAGTCATAACACAAAAAGACATAGAAGCTTCTTTGTTTCTGTCTTACGTCTCTCTCACATATCAGCACAATTACCCTAAAAGCTAATCCATAGACCAAAATAGGCAAATAGTGTAGTATATGTTTAGGATTATATAGTAAATCAAAACAGAGTTTCGTGTAAAGCCATAAAGCAGATTTGGAAAATGAAATTGTATTGTTGTGGTTTGACTTAATGGGCATGGGGCCTACTGAATCTCGAGTTGCTCTGTATCTCGCTTCCGTGTCCTCTTCTCCTATGTTTCCATTCCTCGTTTTCCATTTCCAAATTTTTCATAAACCTATTTTTATGTATTTAATAAATAGTTTTTTTTAATAATTGAATCGACTAGGAATTGAACTGTGGTACAATTCATGTTAATGTATAAATTGTATTACCCACAAGTCACACATATATTGTAGTTTCTGAATAATTTTGGAACTTAATAGCTACAGACGTTTTACGAAATTCATAATAATGGACTCAAATTGACGAGCTTCAAAAAAATAATGTTTTAAAGACTTCTGCATATATAATTTGGTTTGCTCATGAACAAATTAAACTATTAATTTTTTTTGTTGAAAATGTAAATTTTAATTTTATCTTGTGGATTGCGAAGTAGTGGTTCTTTGTCTTGTTGATTTAAATGAGGAAGCATTGGATTTGGTGAGATCACAATATATTATTCACGGAAATTACTTTCCTTAATACTCTGATTTCTTTCTTTAATCTTTGATTGACTTTGCATGTCTTGAGATTAATCAGATCCAATCCCATTATTTTAATTAATTACTTTACATATATAATTTTCGTAAAACCTGCAGATTCAAAGAGGCAGACCCTTCTTGGTGTAACTGTTGAATCTTAATGACAAATTTTCTCTTCTCTCTTCATCAATGGTCCAGCCAGTAATTCTCTTAATTCATTTCTCTCTACAAAACCACAAACAGATCATTTGTCTTCTCTTTCTCTCTCTCTCTGAGACCTTTCATGGCTAAAACCAACAACAAAGCTTGAGTCTTCTTTGTAAGTAACCCTCCTCTTAATCTCCTATGACGTTTTCTCAGGAAAATATGAAGTTTGTTTTCCCGGAAATCAAAACAACCCAAAATTTCCTCTCTCCTTCATCACTTCCACGACCACCACCACAAGAGCCACCATTATCTCTTCGATCTAACTCAAACTTTGATCTAAACAGCAAAATCAGCCCAAGCATTCTTCTTATAATCATTATCCTCTCAATCATCTTCTTCATCTCTGGTCTGCTTCATCTCTTGGTCAGATTCCTCCTTACACCATCAAGTAGAGACAGAGAAGAATACTTTGACAACGTCACTGCTCTTCAAGGCCAGCTTCAACATCTTTTCCATCTCCATGATTCTGGAGTCGACCAATCCTTCATCGACACGTTACCAATTTTCCATTACAAATCCATTATCGGTCTCAAGAATTATCCTTTCGATTGTGCAGTTTGTCTCTGTGAGCTCGAAACAGAGGACAAGCTCAGGCTTTTACCCAAATGCAGTCACGCCTTTCACATGGACTGTATCGACACTTGGCTTCTCTCACACTCAACTTGTCCCTTGTGTAGATCCAGTCTCCTCTCCGATCTCTCTTCTCATCAAGAGCCTCGTTCTTCATTCCTCCTCGTTCTCGAGTCCGCAAGTGATCAAAGCTCACGAGAGATTGGGAGAGATAGAGAAAGTTCTGCTTGTGTGGCTGCAATTGATGATGATAATGATGTGTCCAACACTCATTCACAATCCAATTCTCATCTGGGATTCATCACAAACAATGATCTTGGACCGACCCGTGTCGATTCAGGTCGTAAAGATCAACAATCAGATGGTGAATTAGGTGGTTCAATTCCAAAGGTTGTTCCTTTTGCAGTTAAGCTTGGGAAATTTAGGAACATAGATATTGGTGAAGGCAGTAACAGCAACAACAATATTGGTAATAGTAGCAGTTTAGATGAAAGGAGATGTTTTTCAATGGGATCTTATGAGTATATAATGGAAGAAGAAACTACTCTTAAGGTTCATGTTTCAACTAAGAAACAATCAAGCAAGAATCCTCGCTTGCCTGGTCATAGAACAGCTATGTCCGAATGCAATTTAGATCCAACAGGGAGATTGAAATTGAATGAGAGCGGATCAATGAGGATCACGGAGAAGAATGTAGCAGGAAGAGAGAGCTTTTCAGTGTCGAAAATTTGGCTAAGGGGTAAGAAGGAGAAGCATAGTAAAGTTAATGGTAAAGAGGATAGTTCATTGGCTTCATCATCTTCAGGAAGAGCATTTTCTTTCGGTTTATCGAACCAGAGGAATCCTCCTGATGGGAAGATTGATAATGGTTGTGAAGAAGAGAATCAAAACCGTGATAATTCAGAATCTTTGCAGACAAAAACACCATCTTTTGCTAGGAGGACTATGCTTTGGCTTGCAGGGAGACAAAACAAGGTTGTTCATTCTTCGTCTCCATCTAATGTCTAGCTTCTTTTTTTCTTTAAAATTTAGTTTTCTTCAATTATTTCTTTGTGTTAGCTAATCCCATAAATGCAAAAACAGATGAGTCATTGTGGAAACGTTGTGTGAGATATATATATATATTTTAGGCATTGATTAGAGTATATTTTGGTGCGTATAATATTGTTGAGCAAATCTTTTTCAATTCTTAAATATTTGACCCAATAATTAATGTTCGATGTAAGCTTTCCATCTAACAAGAAATGGACTCAAGTAATTGTAAAGAAAAAATTCACTAAAGATAGAAAAGGATAGTCGGAAGTGTCTTAGGTCCCTCCTTTTGGGTATGCCGATACCAGGAGTCCTCTCACTACCAGCCAACCAAGCCAGGGACCTCTTCTTTGACTTTGAATAGGCGCCTTCGTAACCATGAGGAGCCATCCCTCCAAACGAACCTAAAATTCACGAAAATTTCCTATTAATAGATGGTTGAATATCATTTTTTTTTTTTTAATCTAAACTCTATTTTATGGAATTGTGTTTGTTCATGTGAAATTGTTAAGGGTTTAGCTATGAATATGATCTCTGTCGATACAATAACAATTTTCCAAAGCTTCAAACCATTTTTTTGGCAGCAATCTATTGTAATTTATACGAATTGTTCTTATCAACAGTAGAACAATTTATCATATAATTTATAGATACAAATTAACCGTTATTCTAAGAATCTTAAAGGAATGATTTTTTTCTCTTTGTTTATTTGGTTTTAGTTTCTTTTGGTATGTAGCATTTAGATAGAAGTGGGTGTGGTGGTAAGACAGTTGCATTGAATTGAGGCAATCCTTCATTCGACATATACACATATGTGTGTATTTGTATGTATACGTATTTTTGTATTAATGTTGATTGGCTAAAAGTTATGCATTAATTGGTGAATTAATAATGGACATGGAAGCAGTTGGGTTACATGCCCACTAGTCAATTACTAGTCTTTATTGCATGACAACATACATATAATATTATAACGTTAATAACATTGGGTTACGTGCATTATTAACTCATCTCAGAATTTTGAGAAAAAGAAGAAGAAACTGTATATTATTAGGTTAACATCTTGAAGAAAAGAGTCAAAAACTAATAATAGTACTCGATAAGAAGAAACTATATATAGCGTCTGTTCTCTATTTTAGTGAAAGACATGTTTTTGTGAAAGTGAGTATTGATTCTTTCTATTAGTCTATAACATAGAACTTATGTTTGACTTAAAATTCTTAAGAGATTTCCAAATAGTCCAAGATAACTTTGTCCTAATGTTAGAATAACCTTTATAATAAAACATTGGTTAGTTCTGGCTCAACCAAAACGTCACACAGTCTGTCGTTTTGTGTACGATAAAACGTCAAACTGTGTAGATCTGCGTTGGGGAGATCCGCAACGCCGCTTAACTCTTTCTACGTGTGTTTTCAATTGGGCTGCTTAAAACAAACAATTTGATAAGAGTCCAATTGATGACTAATTGGGCTGGGCCTGATACAACATAATCAGGTTTCTTAAATTATGTAATGTGATATGGGAAAATGTTAGTAATTTATCTTTTATAGAAAAACTATGGAACTATTTATCTCTTGTAGATAAACTATCGGGATTATATTGTAACCAAAAAATTGTTTAGAACTTAGAATTCATATAACTAAGTGAAGTGGTTATATATTCAGTTTTGCATTCTTTTCTATCAAAATTTAATTTCAGAGAGTGACATAGTTGCATAATATTTTGCCATATTTAATGCAATATTAATCATATCTTTATCTATTTTGACTATTTGAATTCAGAAAATTAATTTCTAATTGACTAAATAATTATTATTTAGAATTAAAGTAATATTTTTAATTAAAAATTAAATAATTTTGTAATCTATGTGTAAAATTTTTAAATATCATATAATTTGGAACGGAGGAAGTAGTATTTAAGATGTCTAAATTTGGTTTTTAGATTAAATTTATGGCAAAAGAAATATTACATTGATCTTTTAATTTATAAATATGTGTTTATAGTTTATTTGGATAAACAACAAGAAAATATCCCCTTTTGTTACAATCTAGCATATCATATAAGAAATTTGGGACAACTAAATATGACTTTGGAATATAATTGATAATCATCTTTTTTATATTATTTAAACAAGATTCTGATACCGAATTTTTCTTTTTGAAAAATTTCTTTTTTCCGTTTTCATTTTTAGCATTTCTCGTAGATAAATATGTATTGATGGTGATTGATGGAACATAGAGTACATATGAAAAAGGATTGATTTTTATACACATGTTGAAATTATTGTTTGTTCGGTTCAACTATCTTTTCAATAGAATCTTTAACAAATAAAAACCTTAGAAAATAGTCAAATTTATTTCTTCCTTAGTCGACAACTCATACGAGCAAACCAAACTATGGTTTGCTTTAATTACGTTGAATTCTGATCTGTTACATCAAAAACATAATTGAATTATTCAACTTCACAAATGATTTGCATATATATATTAACTAATAAAACTGAACTTTATGTTTTGATGCAACTGAACAACAATTATAACCATACGAAACAAAATTTCTAACAAATGTTTCAATCGAAACCACCATTAATAAGTAGCAGAAACTTTTCTATAGACGTCGTATAAATTTCCTTATATACAAAATGGCTTACCATAAGATCTCTATATTCTCATAGGACAACAACATTATCCCAATAACATACGGTCCTAATGACCAACAATGATCCAATCACGATCAAACAATTTCACAAATAATCTCATCTACCGTTCAGTTCCAGCCTCAGCAGCATCAACAATTGTCCTCATAACATTCACTTGCGTCTGAAGAGACATAATATAATCCAAAGTTTCTCGTAACAACAAAACATCATTGTTCATAAACTCTCCACCAGGAACAACGTTTCTTAATCCTTGAGTCCTTCTCTTAATAAGCTTCTTAGCTTTAGCTGCAGCTTCTTCACTCGCTGATTTCGATTTCCTCCTTAAGATCTTCTTACTTCGTCTCACAATCTTTCTATGACACACAATCTTCTTAGGTAACTTCTTGCTTATCAATGAATCCGCTTTGATAACGGAAAGCATTTGACGTACAAGGAAGTTGTCTTCTGTGGCGGTTTTTTCGATTAGGGCTCGACTCCAACAAGTTGTCCCTTTTCTTAAAGACGCCATTGCAACATCTGCAGAGAGCTTTATTGCTTTCTTTCTCTCGGAAACATTTGTGTTGTCTATTGAAGGACGGAATATTTGAAGACCCATTTGCCATTTCTTTAAGAATTCTTCATTCATTGAGCTCGTTTGCTCCATCCTAAATCCTAATCAAGTACAGAAAACACTCAATTATGAACAATTCTCTTCAATAAAAGTAAACCATAGTATAGTAATCAAAGGGATATATGTAATGTAACATGAATGATGATCAAGCTTGTTGTTTTCCATTTAGGGTTTCTAACTATGAACAAATACCTTTTTGAAGAGACCTTTTCTTCCAGTGATTGATCGTTGAAGATTGATAAGAACAAAGCTTTGGATGACTTAAGAACTCGAGAAAGAGAGGTCTAAGGGAGAAGGAAAGAGTGGATTTTAATTGATTCAAAAGGAGAGGGAAAATGGTGGGGCAAGAGGAGATAGAAGAAGCACATGCATGCACATGCTATCTATGACCCACATATCCTTTTTTATTACCCTATAATTTAGGAAAAACTTTTCTCTATTTATTTGTATTTGTTTCCGCCGAAAACTTGTGATTATATACGTTTTTGATATTACCCAATCTAATTGTCTCACCAATCGTTGATTTAACATATGACTATGATTTGTACCGATAAGTTAATCAATCAGTGCAGTCACAACATAATTAAGACCTCCAACCAAATATACGCACGCCAAATAATCTAATGATTAACTTTGATTTTGTGTACGTTAAGTGTCAATACTAGATTAAAACAAAATAATCAAACAAACATCATACAAATTGAGATTAGAATGTTACAATACCAAAAGTATTAATAAGTTGTGTGTACGTTAGTGGTGGATCTGAGCGAATTCAAGATTCATAATCAAATCTGCCCAAAAAATCTAAATTCAACAAAAACAAGTTTAAATCTTCCCGAATAACTCATAACTTCCAAATCAAATCTCACGAGATCCAACAAAATATAGATAGAAAAGAGGCAAAGAACTAGTTAGAATCATAATAGCTCAGCTTCAAAGCGATTAGATTTTATCTTTTTGCTAAGTCTTGCTAAATTTCGCATAAACATTATGGTTCTCAAATGTTGTAGAAAGAGTACTCCTTCTTCATCAAAAAATAGTCAGTTTAATTATTGTCGAAAACAATGAATGAATCTTTTGTTTTTGGCTAATATTTTTGATACATATCCAATATGAAGATATACATGTTACCACATTTACTGTACCATAACTTTATACACACACATACAAGAAATAACATCAATGATTTTAGTGGTCAAAACGTGGCGATCCGCAAACTTTGGGAAAGCCTAATTTCAAAAAGGAAAAAAAAAGAAACAATAATAATATAAAGACGACATAGAAACAGTAGTATTATTTTGGACATCTTAATCAAGAAAACGAAAATTGATATTAATAGAGAAGTACATGAATATATAATTCACATGGATGATAATGATATTGGTAGATGTATGTACATGAATTTAAAAGAATTTTTAATATTAAAATTAGTTGTTATTTTTCTTAGAAAATACATGGAACATGGATATAGTTATCAGTGGACCTCCGTAAATTACGGGAATCTCAACAATCATTCTCCGAACTCTACACGCCCACCATCTCATGTCCTCACCATCTACAATCTTATATTTATTTCACTACTGAAAAATATTTGACCTAAATAAGCATTCGATATTCATTTTTAAACGACGTCGTATAAATGAAAAAGGGTAGTGTTCCTGTACACACGAGTCCACCGGAAGCGCGCATGTGCACACGTGTTAGGTCCCACTATTTGTCTATTAAGTATTAACGACTGGAACTTGCTTCACATTAACTACCGAGACAATTTAATTAAAATAAGTAAAGTATAATAAAATTGTACATACAATATAATTAAGCTATCTAAGACTTCTGTTACTATCAAATTCATATTAGCGCATTGTATTAAGGTTAATACGATAGAAGCGACGGAATAATAGTGAGTGGATTAGCTTCAGTTTTATGGGTAGCTAGTAACTACGAGTCTACGACTGTTAAAGAAACTTTGGATAAATTGCTTTAGGTATATATATATAATTCTCTTAAGTCTATAACGAATAAACATAATCTCCTTTTAATGATATGTTTGTCCCCTTAAATTAAGGAGAGATTGATGGCTTCTGCCGTACGTTTCAAAGGACAAAGGTAAAACACTAACTTAAAATAAATTATACATGTAATTGTTTATCGAAAGTTTGAAAAAAAACCTTAATTAATCAAAGACTTTACTAGGAAGCGATCAATTTTTAAGAATAAAAACTTTCATTGTATAATGCATAGTGCGTACATATATAAGTTATCCTTATATGCAATTGTGAATTGAAAACATACGAATATATATATACCAGATGATATTTCGTGGTAGGCACGGGTTTTGTTTTTTTTAAAAATTATTATGTATTTGTAGTTATATTTATTTATTTATGTTTAATATTTATAGGTGATATTTGATTTTTTTTATTTACTTCATGGTTTGAGTTGTATATTATTTATTAGTTTTATATATATTTGATATACTAAAAATCAATTTATAATGATGACTGGTATTGTACATAAAATATATATCGATTTCTATTGATTTAGGTTTTGTGCATTACAAGCTTCGTATAGTAAGTATAGTAATTATCTGACACGTGTTATTTATGCTTTTTTCTTCATATTACTATGAATTTTATAACCCATAAAAATATGAATTAATTAGACAGTATTCTTAATGATTATAAACGCAAATAGATAAATTATTAGTTACATACTTTAGATACACAAAGAACCATATCAATGGTTTGACCAAATTCTTTAGTGAATAGAAAATCTTAATTTTAGTTCTCCAGTTTTAATTGCAGGGTTTTAACGAAGAAATTTCAGAGAAAGACATGATTAAACACAAAAAAAAGAGACAAGAAGACCCGTAATCATAAAGGCAAAAAAAAAAAAAAAAAATCGTTGAAAATTGTTGGTGTTATGAGAAAAAGTCATGGGATATGTCTTAAACAGAAATCGTTTGATATAATTTTATTATTAAGATTATGAGTAAAATTTTAAAATAGATATTGATTAGGAATATCTTTTGTATAATATATCACAAATATTAGGAATTAGTTATGATAATCTTTTATATTTTTTCAAATATCTTAATTAAAGATTAAATCCAATGTTTAAAGCTAATACTAACATATCATAAAATTCCAATGTAAAAACATCCAAAATTTATGTGTCATAATATACATTCCGTTTTTATTATATTTAATTATTATATCTTTATATATTTAAATTAAAACAAATATTTATATATTAAAATTAAAACAAACTAATATTATTATGTAAATAAAAATAATAATAATCAGTTAAATAATTTTTTCAAAAATAAATAATTATTTTTATTTTTTATTATTATAAAATATACAAATAAGTTAACACTACAATTTTATTATATTAGAAATATATATATATATATTTATTTATTTATTTTGACAACATTGAATTGATAAGGTCCGATCCATAGCCTAACCCAACGTTTAAAATTCCTATTTAATCTACCAACTTGTAGAGGGCATAAATCAAACCCTAAATGTCATAGTCATTAGCTGGATCATCCTAACCACCAGACTGAGAAGAACTAAACACATATGAATACAATTTAATAATGGAACAAACAATATACAAGCAAAATGTAAAGTGTATTACATTTTTTTTTGCCAACATTACTCATTAGATCAACAAAGTCTGATACATAGCCTAAATGCTCCAACTTGAATAAGTAGAATTCGAATTTTACCACTTGGTGCCTAACATGATCAGGACAAACTAATTATGCCACATGTTTCTTGGTAGCGTTTTACATTTGGAAACATGAAAGAAATATTACAAGGAAAATAAATTTTAAAATTGTGATTAGTGTTTTTCTTTTCACATATGTGTGAAGTATGTAATTTTCAAGAGTAATATCGCTAAGGCATATGCAAGAGAGTAAACGATCGAAGGTCGAAGAAAGATAATTGAATGGCCAGTTGGAAATATCTTGATTTTTTAACGATTTGAATTGCATATGGATGTTATTTAAAGTTGATCTTCTAGATCTGTAGAAGCAGAGATATTAATGTGCCTGCTCATTGGTACAGCTTTAACAATTGATTAAATAAACAGAACCGATCAGTGATTACAATATGGACTCACTAGTCACTAGTTTGCACTATCCTAAGAGCAAGTGTGAAAAAGCTGTCCATGTTGACATTATCAGATCTCTTGTATTAATTAATTAGCCTACGAGGAAAAAAAGAAAGAAAAGAAAATAAGGTTTTAACATGGTGTCAGATAAAAACATTATAAAAACGGAAATAAAATCCGAGAATTCGAGGTAAGATCGCGAGACATAATTATCAAATCAAATTTTGCGTGATCTGAAGATAACATGAAAAGAAAGAGATCCTCAAGCATTAATGTACCCCAAGTATAAGAAAAAATGGAGAGGCAGAGAAAAGTGTTGGATAAGTCAAAAAGATTTGACATTATCTTGGTGAACAAGATTTCATCTTTTAAGCATGAAGATATGGAATAATATATTCTCCAAAATACATTAGGATTAAAAAGATCTAAATCCTATTAGAATAAGGAATAACAATGTTGTGTTATTATAAATACCTTGGTTGAGTTGTGACCAAAGTATGACTTTGAGATTGTTTAGTTTTTGAGCATATATTTCTAAGCAATAAGAAGAATAAATTTCTTAATCAAAGTTCATACGAAACAATAGTCTATACGAAACTTTATTTGGTATCAGAGCAATCGATCTAGCATATCATTAAAGACTTCAAACCCGAGTTATGGGAGACGAAAGCAAGCCACCAAAGGCAAAGGAGGTCGTACCCACGTCGGTGGTATGTCCAAAGTTGAACTCATCAAACTACACGGTGTGGTCGATGAGAATGAAAGTACTCTTGCGTGTTCACGGAGTATGGGAGGCGATTGAACCGGGATCAACTATTGCTAAGAAGAACAACTTAGCAACCTTGTTGCTCTTTCAATCTATACCCGAGAATCTCATATTACAAGTAGGCGAACAAGAATCCGCTAAAGGTATATGAGAAGCTATCAAATCTAGGCATCTAGGTGCAGATAGGGTGAAAGAGGCAAGACTACAAACTCTTATGGCTGAATTCGAAAGAATGAGCATGAAAGAGACAGACACAATCGATAGCTTCTCGGGGAAGTTATCGGAGATCGCTTCTAAGGCAGCTGCCTTGGGGCACACGGTTGAGGAATCAAAGATAGTTAAGAAATTTCTCAACAGTTTACCTCTTCAAAGATACATACAAATTGTTGCATCTCTTGAGCAAGTCCTTAATCTAAATAAAATAGCATATGACGACATTGTTGGTCGGATTAGAGCTTACGAAGAAAGAATTCTTCTAAGTGAAAAACGTGAATATGATGAGAACTTGATGTATACGAATAGTGAATCATATGAAGAAAGATCAAGGTATGAGAGTGCGAGAGGAAGAGAAATGGGTCGTGGAAAGGATCGTGGGAGATCAAATTCAAGAGACCCAAGCAAAGAAAAGAAAGATCAGTCACAAGTCTTGTGTTTTCGATGTGACAAAAAAGGACACTTTGCTTCAGTTTGTCCCGAAAGGAAAAAGAAACTAGAAGAAATGCATAAGGTGGACGTAGAAGAGAACGAAGAGAAAGAAGAAGGTACCGATGATGAAACTCTTTTCATGCACGAAGTTGTATTTCTAAACGAAGAAAATCTTATTCCTAAAAAAATACAAGAAAGAAAAGTTCAAGAAAATGAGGGAGTTGATTGGTCTACAAGATATGTCAAAGAATCATTTGGAGTTTAAGGGGGATAATGTTGGATAAGTCCAAAAGATTTGACATTATCTTGGTGAACAAGATTCCATGTCTTAAGCATGAAGATATGGAATAAGATATTCTCCAAGATACATTAGGATTAAAAGGATCTAAATCCTATTAGAATAAGGAATAACAATGTTGTGTTATTATAACTACCTTGGTTGAGTTGTGACCAAAATATGACTTTGAGATTGTTTAGTTTTTGAGCATATATTTCTAAGCAATAAGAAGAGCAAATTTCTTAATCAAAATTCATACGAAACAATAGTCTATACGAAACTTTAAAAAGATCATCGAATATTTAAGCACAAATCTACAACAAAGAAAGCTAGTTAGCTTTCACACTAACATGTATCAAAACAAAATGGCATATAATTGCTTGGGATTGATTGGTTAAGTCGAATTAGGTCATAAAAAATATTGTGTTTGTGGAAGATCACCACAAATGTAGGTGTTTTTAGATCATTATAATGAGAGATTTTAATGGTATTGATCATTGAAATTTAAGAGTCAATACTTAATATATAGATGTAGATGTATTGGTGTTAGAGATGCGTTGGCGAATCGCATCGTTTTGGAATATTATTATTCTTAGCAATATATACACATGACATATAAACATATAAAGACAAGAATGAGTGAGTGAGTGAGTGAGAGAGTGCAAGTTTTAGAAGAAGAGAAGAAAAAAGATGGGGAATCTCGACGAGTACAAGCCAGTAATAGCGATGACAATGATTCAATTTTGTTATGCAGGAGTGACTATGTCAGCTAGAGCTACTTTGGTTCATGGTTTAAGCCCTCGGGTTTTGTCCTCTACAGGCAAGCCTTTGCTACCATTTTCATCTTCCCATTTCTCTACCTTTCCAGGTAATTATACTCATACCTCTCTCTATCTCTCTCTCCCAAATGGCCCTCACTAACACTTACTCAAATTTGGATTGTATAGGAGAAAATCAAAACAAGCTATAGCTTCTTTGGATCTCAAGAGCTTTTCTTTGATATTCTTTGTCTCACTTGTCGCGTTAAGTGTTGACATTTATATATTTCCTAATCTATTTCGTAAGGACTCTAGCTGGTTTGATAACTTTTGGACCAATTTGCTTGATTATTGTTGTTTTGGCAGCATTACAATCAATCAAAATCTATATCTTGAAGGTCTTTACTTAGCTTCATCTTCAATGGGAAGTGCCATGGGTAACATCATCCCTGCAATCACCTTCCTTATCTCATTTCTCGCCGGGTATATACTTATATACGTTTTGTAAGAACATAGTGAAAACATGGTTTACATGTTAACAATCATAGAATTAGAATAGGCTCAGACTAAAACCCTAAAAAAGGAGACTGACTTTAGGGTTTGAAGCTAAAAGAGTTTGAATACCTCAAGAGCAGTGAGATCTTCTTTGTAGAAATCAGAAACAGAGTCACGACCAGCGAAAATCTCCAAGCGATTACAGAACTTGCTCTCGTAAAGACAGCTTCTAATGTTGTTCCAATGCTTGACGTTGTTCACACGTTTTTGCTACCAGTCAGAGTAAGCCTCGAGTCTATACTCTTTATAAGCCTTGCCATGGATAGTTTCACCTGAGCCTTTATTGGTGACGACAAAGGCAAAGATAGTGAAGCAGAAAACGATGATGATTAAGAAGAACATCACAAAGAGGTAGAACCGGAGGAGCCACATCACTCTGCAACAAGATCCAACGACTCTAGCGATTGCGACTAGCATGAGAAAAACGCCGAGAACAATCATAGGTTTGTCGAGGAATCGCTCGCATTGTGTCGAGCCTTTAAGGCTAAGCCAGATTCCGGTTGAGAGAATCGGAATCGAAAGGAGGAAGACGAAGAAGTTTAGTATTCCAACGAGACTGTTACTACAACGAGCCATTTTGATGATGATTGAAGAAGAAGAAGAAGAAGAAGAAGAAGAAGAAGAAGAAGAAGAAGAAGAAGAAGAAGAAGAAGAAGAAGAAGAAGAAGAAGAAGAAGAAGAAGAAGAAGTGCAGATATGGAGAGATATTCAAACAATGGATGATTGTGTGATTAGATAGTGAAGAAGCAAGTGGATATAAATGGTGAAAGTGAAACGCGTAGAGGAAGGTGAAGTGATTTGCAAGAATTTTCGTTATTACCTTATATGGAGAGTATTAATATCTCCTCTTTTATAAGAGTTCGAGTTTAAACGTTCCGAGTAACGGTTTAAGGAAATGACTTACTCTTACGCGGTTTCGAGCAGAGTCATTTATAGTTTTTGGATTTGAATTAATATATTTGACTAGTTAATAGAGAGATCTAAAAATGGAAAATCTTACACTTATTTTTCGAAAAATATCATAGACTCCTCCTCATAAGGATATCATTTAATATTTTATAGTATGTAATTGTATTAAAACGTGCATGATGAAATAGTATATTTTATTGATTTATAAAACTATGAAATAATGGAAAACAAAGAAACCATACCAAATCGAACCTAATTATTTACAGTTTTAGTATGGTTTTGATTTTTAAAATCGATAAACCGTAAACCGAGAAAAACCAAATCATATTAAACTGAATCGTATTCAAACAAATTTTAAATAATTTGATTTTTTTACAGAATTGATAAACCATAAAACTGAAAAAATATCCAACCAAACCGTAAACTGGAATGGCCACCCCGAGTTATTTCTACAAATAACTCACTTAATTCATAATTCAACAATTATCCAGCTATGTCCATCACTTTAGTCGGTGGTTCGTTTTTTCTATGTTCAACTTTTATGTGTTTATACATCAATCGTCCATTATAAAAGTATACAAATCTTGGTAAGATTGTCCTTTAATGACTCCTCTAGATAAAAGAGAACATGGCCAACTTTCTTTTAACCAACAACAAATAAATAAATCCTTTTAGCAATACTAATGATTATACACAAGTCATGCATACATAAGGCTAGTTGTCTTATAACCTATAAATGCACTTAAAGTGAGTAAACACTTAGAGCGTAAAGAATTAAACTAAATCGTCCAAAACGAGGTGCTATATTATGTTTTCATATGGTCGAGATTACAAAGGTATCTAAGTGCTATAAAAGAATTATCATTAATTCTTAAATTATCTATTTGTTTTCACCCAAATGTTCCACCATAATTAGCTAAACTCGTTTGGGTGAACAAGAATATTATTGGTGGGCACACAAAATACAGAGATTTTTATGAAGAAAATTGGAGTCTTTTTAATTGAAAATCAGGATCCGACATGAATGTCATAAAGTACTTTGATGAATAGCATCACTATTTCAAATGTTGATTTCTCTATATTGAATAAATGATAGTAAGTTAGTAACTCTGTTGTATGTTACGGGTGTGTTAGAAATATACAGCTGCAGTATATGATCATTCGATTATTATTTTTATTCAGTTGCTATATTCATTTACAGTAACAATAAACTGAAAAACTCTAGAAAATTACTTTATTTAAAAATACTAAACCTAAAACGGAAACTTCGACAGCATTTAATACCTTGAGATTAAAAATGATTAAAGAGTAAAATAAAAACTGTGTACTGTCGGTGGAGAAGATAACGTGGCATAGTGACTTCACAGCTGGACCGTAAGATTACGATTGCATTATTAAATTCCTCAGCGGATCCAACGGTTACCGTACACCTCTTCCTTTTTAAATGGACCGCACTTATATAACCTCGCTTTCTCTCCTGTCTTACTCTTCCCAGCTGTCTATATTCCTATTTTTCTTTTTTTCCATTTTTTATTAAAATAAACAATTATGGCAGTAAAATTATTAACGATATTTATTTCTAAATTAGAACGATTAATTGACTTGTATTAAGCAAAAATTGGTAATTAACTGGGCAGAGAAAAAAAATTTAATTCCTTTAAAAATAATAATTTCAACGTTAATGTACAAGCTTGGCTTTAGTATTGTATCCGTAATAAGAAAGATACCATCTAACAAACTTCTTCAACCCGGTTTCCAAATCCGTTGTCGGTTTATACCCGAATTCGTTTCGGGCCGAGCTTATATTAGCATGAGTGAATGGAACGTCGCCGTTTCCTGGCATTTCCACGAAGTTCCTCTTTGCTTTTACCTTCAGATGCTTCTCCAATATATCTACCAGAATCGGAACTGTAACCGGCGATGTGTTTCCGAGGTTGAAGATCCGGTACGGTGCGGATCCACGTTTTTTACCACCCGACCCGGTACTTTCACCTGATGAGTCCAGAGATCCGAGACAGCCTTTGACTATATCGTCGATGTAGGTGAAATCTCGTGCTAAATCGACTCGGTTTTTGCCTCGGTAGATTGTGATTGGTTTACCTTGAAGGATGTTTCTGGTAAAGGAGAAATACGCCATGTCTGGTCTTCCCCAAGGTCCGTAAACCGTGAAGAATCTTAGACCGGTAATGGCAAGACCGTAAATATGGTTATAAGTGTGGGTGATTTCCTCGCCGGCTTTTTTTGTTGCAGCGTAGAGACTTGCCGGTTGATCGGTACGGTCAGATTCGGAGAAAGGGACTTTGTCATTGAGTCCGTAAACGGAGCTTGAAGAAGCCCAGACGATTGCTGGTTGAGGATTCGCCGCTTTGCAAATCTCGAGGAGGTTAACGAGTCCAGCGATGTTGCTATGAACATACGATTGAGGATTCTCCATAGCGTATCTAACTCCAGCTTGAGCAGCGAGATGCATCACGTGCGTGAAAGCGACGACATCAAAAAGCTTAGCTAATAGCTTAGCGTCATTGAGATCTCCTTCAACAACGAAGATTCCTCGGGAAGACAAAAGAGATCTACGAGCACGTTTTAGAGAAGGATCGTAGTAATTGTTGAAATTATCAAGTCCAACAACACCATCACCGCGTTTCCTCAAAGCTAATGACACATGGCTGCCGACGAATCCCGTAGCGCCGGTAACAAGGACAGAGATTCCACCGGAGCGATGGATCTGAGCGGAGGTTCGAACTTGTTTCTCCCATTGGATTCCTCCCCAAGAAGCGGTAAGATAACGGCTACCGGAATCAACAAAGCTCTGAAAACTCAAGTAAGAAGCGGTGAGAGCGATGAGGAAAAGAGCCCAAAGGAACATAGTGCTCGTCGATGCGAAGCAACGGTGAAGCTGACGGTTAGACCGGTCAATTTTGAATTTACCCGGCGTTGACGGAAACAACTCATCTTCTATTGAAGGCATATTAACAAAAACCTCTCTACAAATTTCTTCCTAAAAATTCTCTGTCGAAATGAAAAACTTCCAAAAAAAAAACACAAAAAAGTTAGGTAAATAATATTGAAGAAGAAGACAGATGCAGTTTTTTTTTTTTTTTTGGTTTAATTTCCAAAAGCATCTGCTAAGGACAAGAGGGAGAGAAGGAGAAGTATATATACAGGTGGGGTAAGGGGACAAGGAGACGCGTTAATCTCATTGCCAGATTGGCATTTCGTAATTATTTGTTAACACTCCTAATTATTTGTTTTACAGAATGGAACCAAAAAAGAAAAACAGATCTCCTTTTTTAAATTATTACTACTGGATTAATGCTAAATCAACCTCAATCTTTTTTTTTCACCAATCAACCGCAATCTTAGGAGGTAATTTTGAAACCCAAATTAATAAAAATAAAATAGAAATGACTTGAAGAGAAGGAAAAAAAAAAGATAAGCAAAATTTGACCTTTCGTGGACTAGAAAAAAAAAATAGTGTACTCATTCTGGATCACTTTGAATTAATATACAGTAGGATTGGTATCCATATGTATAGTTTAAAGTTTATTTTTGATATAAGTGTTATTAGATTTGGGTATTTGTAATCATTCTTTTACATTACTTATTTAGTCTTAATTCAGTTATTAGTTTTTAATCATACTAAATGTTAGTGCTATTCAAACTTTCATTAAGACAGGTTGAATAGTTTTTTTTTAATAAGTTGAATACAATTTCAATATGAACATCATAGCATTTCAATATAGCATTTTCACTCATTCAACAATTAACGCATGTAATCACTAATCAAATATTAATTAAAACTTTTATAAACAAGAACGTGCGACCGACTTGCAACTAGCTAATGTTGTTAAAACTTCATAAAAACCACATGCCTAGGTCATCGGTTTTGGTTTGTTTTTAGGATCTTCTAATTAAACAATTTCCGGATCGCAAGGCTTGGTCTGTGGATTATAATATATAATCGGTGCCATTTACAAATTCAATAACGTATCCAATTCGTCTAAATATAAGAATAATACCCCATAAGACGTCAAACTTGTGATTTCTAAGCATTTAGAACAGTGTAGCTTCGAAGTTCAGATAGCAAAAGAAAAGACTAAAAAGTTATTTTGATTTATAATTACTCAAATAGTTAAAAGTTTAGTAAATTAGTGCTCTTTGTATGGTATTGTCGACTTTCGAATTCAGCAGAAAGACGTGTAATAATTTTATTTTTATATTAGTACAAGATCTCTTAATTTTATTTTTAATAATAAAATAATTTAACAGGGGTTTTATTTTGCATGGGAAAATAAAAATGTAATAAAAAAAGAGAGAGGATAATGTAGAGATCGTGCGGACCACAGCATTTACCATTGGTTGTTTTGGGAAAGAGATGAGAGAATGATCAATAAGTAAATAAAAAACTGCGTGCCGTTTCTCCGTATCTATAGACTATTACCGCTTCCACAAGTCACGGTTTCACCATTAAAGCCAATGTATGGGCCATCTTTTACCGGACACCGGAACTATCGGTACATACTTTAGTCTTTCGAGATCTTGGAACTACCGGTGATTCCCAGTTAATTTGGACGGTGCTTTGGTATGTTTTTTTTTTTTTCTTTTTTCTTTTGGTATGTTTTTTTTACTTCTCTGCACTTGCAGAATATATTTAGGTTTATATTTTTTTTTACCTCAAAATAAATATAAACAAAATCTATACTATCTCAATTTCATGAAACGTCGTCTCTGGCTAATTCCTATTTTAGAGTCATTTCTTTGTTTTTTGGGGAAGATTCTTTGTTTCGAAACTAAGATTGTAATTGGGCAAGAAAAGATTTGCAAAATCATGCTTGATTAGGGTCTACATAGCATCACTATCTAACCATTATTTGAATCTTTATTTTGAAGCTACGATGCTTAAATCATATGCATTGCTTCATTTATTAAAATTACGACAAAAATTACAGTGAATACGTTTAACACTTTAATCATTGGGGTTAGGTTTCGCAGTACTGAGTTTGGTGGCCTTCAAGTATGTTGGATTGTATTGTAAGAAAATTATTATTTAACTTACTTCGTTTAGTAAACGTGTCTAAGAGTCATATAAAGTCAAAGCCAGTAACCTCTAATACTCATGAAAAACACGTCAATTTGTACTATAGAGCAAGGCAGAGATCTCATGTTTGAGTGGTATTGTGTGGATAAATGAGGAATTAACCTACTTTGATTTCCAATTAAATAAAGGAAAGAAATTATATGTCTTGGACCATAATACATCTCTTGATAATAATAAAAACTAATGTAGTAACAAAAAACATAATTATTATATACTATCACCATTAGGTGCACTAACTTGATAAAATATATTATAAAGTTATATTCAATGCAGTGAACAAATACACAGAACCGTCCTTTTGGTTTTTTAATAAATCCTAATCTTGTATTAGTAAAGATATGAACTCTTTCTTAAACGACGAAACTGGCTTTTTTTTTTCTTTTTTAATTGTATTTAAGAGTTTTAAATTTTGACATAGATTGATAAAATTCCTTTAACGTTAATCATTTTTATTGATAGATACCTTTAATGTTGACAGTTGAGACCACATATGAGAATAGAGATACAGATGAATAACATTAAATTGAGATTTCAATAATTATTCGATACGCACAAGTCACGCCTCGAACCATACATATTCGGTGACGATACACGAATATATCAACTACAAGCAATATAGAAAACTCTACTGCTTCTTTGGGGGTTTATTGATAGAATATAAAAGAACAGTGCTCTTTAGTGCTATTAATCATAACTAAATGGCAACTTTCATACAGAGAATTAGGATACATCATCAGTTCTTTTTAATTATTCATTTTCATGTATAATTTTTTCCCCAACAATAAGATTGAAAACACTCTATCCATAGCCAAAGTTTTTTACCTGGTGATAATCTAGATCCGGACAAGCCAAATTCTTTTTATGTATTATGTTGAATTAAATACTATCTAATGACAATATATAAATACATATTTTAGGTTATTATTTTACATTTATTAAAACGATGATAAGCTTTTATATTAGTTAGCTCTCTTAATAAAAATTTGGACTATCTATTAGTTTAATGATCTGTCGTTCTCTTTATCTATAAAAATGTCCAGATGATTAATGAAATAAAACAAAACATTCGACCAAAAATTATAAATTTCAAATATACTAAAAATATACAAGGAGACAAATTTTTATATTAATTTCATGTCTTAAGGTTGGCCAAGTATTTGCTACTGCAAATATTTGATCTATGAGCAAAATTTCCCGATATTCATCTTGTAACTAAAGATTTTAGTCATATGGTTTGAATCTTTGGAAACTTGTTTACTTTTTCTCAAATTACCAATTTACGATTGCACAATGCACTGGTCCAAATCCAAAGAGATTCCACGGCCGACCAAAAGAAGAATTCTTTTTGCCTAAATGACAATTTAGAGTCATAGACTTAAAGTGAAATAGACACAAAGCTAAGATAGGATCACGCTGAGAGAAAACATAACTTATGGCGACAATTTATATAATCACATTTCGTACACGATATTAAAAACGACAAAGCCAATGACATAAAACATACTTTTTAGTTTCACACTTTTAAGTAAAAGATAGATTGTGTACTTTATAGTTTAGTTACCGGATCCTGATCCAGCTCTAGATCCAGCAAATGATCCGGCAGATGAACCAGCTGAACCACCCGAACCACTTGAACTCGAACTTGATGACGAGCTAGAGCTAGATGATGATCTCGAACCTGAACCTGAACCTGAACCTGCACCAGCACCCGAACCAGACCCGCCACCAATACCAATCCCCAATCCAACGCCAAGACCAACTCCAATCCCACCTAGGTCAAGTCCTAAGTCTTTTCTCGCAACTCGGCTCTCAGCTAACATAACAAAACTTGCAATAACTAGTAAACCAAGAAGGAATAGACCTTGAACCCTAGCCATTTTGGAATTCTTCGAGAGTGTAATGACTTAATGATCAATGTGTTCGAGTTTATAGAGTAACTTGATGGATCAAAAAGAGAATAACATGTTCGTGTATTTATAGAATCTATGTACAGAGTTAGACGAGTAGTGTAAGCCATTACGTGTACATCACCAAATTTAATGAAACCTACGTTTACTCATACTTGAATAAGATGAAACATGTGGATATGGCAAGTGGATGATTTAAAAATGAGAATGCAGGTGATGTGTGGCGTGTGCATTATCTGTGGTTGCTAGTTTGCTACCGAACCCACCAGAGTCGACGGTCCACTAAGTTAAGTGGAAGCGTGATAGTGGTTTACATGTGGAAACTAATGGTCACCATTCTATAATCCACTATGAGTCTATTATTCAACCTATGACACGTGCTTCAAATCATTGTTCGAGAATAATCGAAAGTTATACGTTCACATTGGTTATGTTTTTATTGCTATGAATGACCCATAATGTTCAATATATATAGAATATAAAAGTCATTGAATTATTTTTGTGCCTTAAGAGAAAATCTTTTTAGTTATCACTTACAAAATCATTTTACCGACGCCAATTAGTTTTATTTTCGATTTAGAATTAGTGTTTAGTTTTCTTTATTAAAAATATGAAGTAATTCACAAGAGTATGTTAATCATTGCAGCTAGTAGATTCGACCTATTGTACTTATGATGGTTTGACATGCTATATTCCTAAAGGTCTAAAAATTTAATTGCGTGATAAAATTTAATATAAATCAATACAACGCATTTTTTACGTAAATCTATTGGATATAAACAAGTTTTGAATATTATGCTTGACTTTAAATCTAAATTATAAGAGGTGTTCTTAAGTTATGAAAAGATTGCATGCATAGGATACATAACAGAATTATGTCTTTATCTAACATAATAAATGTAAATTGACAACAAAAACAAAAGAAAAAACGCTTGAACTGAATTGTTAATGCAAATTAAATAGAGTCGTTATAACTTGTTTGGTAACAGTAGCAGATGGTAAGTTCACTAAAAACAGATGCACTTGTATATCTAATAATTAAATCTTACTGTCTACATTATGTAAAACCTTGATTAATGGGTTGATCAGTTGTGTTCCAATGTAAAACAAAACTTGTTTGGTTGATGTCTTTTTTGGTTTAACTTAACTACGAATCCAATTGTGTTTGCTATTTTCATTTATTTTATGTATATAACAACAATCGCTGTGTTAATGCTATTTGAAAACTGTACAAAATAAACATTTATTTTCTGAAATATATAAATTGGGAAATTACAGCTTATAGTACAAAAGTAAAGCATACAACACCAAGAATCCATGAAAGAGTACATAACTAAGCAAATACATTAGAATCATTTTACATATTCTTTACTTAATTACTTTAGAAAATTGAACTTTATAGCATTTTATTTCTTCATATTGAAAACATAATATAAATACGTACAAAACATTGCACCATGCAATATCCTTCATTCAGTCGCCGCCTTCACCGTATCCTCCTCCATATCCACCGCCTTCACCATACCCTCCTCCGTTACCTGATCCACCTCCTCCACCTCGACCACCGCCTCCTCCACCTCCTCCACCACGACCTCCTCCTCCTCCTCCACCGCGACCCCCTCCTCCACCACTTCCCCTTCCACGTCCACCCGAACCAGACCCTGCATGTGATCCAGCGTATGATCCAGCTTCGGATCCTGCATCACCTCCACCACCACCAGAACTCGAAGAACTGCTAGAGCTAGAGGAAGAAGAAGAGCTTCCTCCTCCACCGGATCCAGACCCGGCACCAGCTCCAGATCCGGATCCACTTCCACCAATACCTATGCCAATGCCAGCTCCAATCCCTATCCCGCCAAGGTCAATACCCAAGTCTTTTCTTGCGACTCGGCTCTCGGATACTAGGACTGATGTTGCTAGTATCAAAGTTATTAGAACAAGTGATGATGAGTTACTAAGAGACATAATTAGCTTCTTCTTTTTTGTAATACTTTTTTCCCTCAATTCAGAGTGTTTTTGCAAGTTTCTTGATGAAATATAATACAAAATGTTGAAGGTATTTATAGGCGTCCCAAAGCATATAAACACGGTAGTGAATTCACCTAGAAGTCAAATATCGTGTCCACTTACAGCATGATTTATAAATAAATAACTTAATTGATTACTAATCATAACCCATAACATTAATAATGATTAATATATGCTGTTGTAGATAACCCTAATCACCTGCACATTAATTTCAAAGCAATCAAAAAAACAAATCATCATTTTCAATATACACCATTAAAAATTGATGATGATACAATTTTTTTTATTAAAGATCACAACTGGTTATACATTAATTGTTATATTTGTTTCTTTACTAATTAACCTATTTATTTATACTACTATTAAGTTTACATATTTACGCCAAAAAGCAGGTGGTGAGTTCGAATCCCACACGTTCTAGATGGATTATTTAGACTACGGATCATGTTTTGTTGATCCAATCCAATGAGTAACGTTGACAAAAAAAAAATTTACATATTTACAACTAGTTACAAAATTTACATATTTAATACTCTTAAGTTTGTTAGCAGCATCAGAAAATATTGAAAAAATGAAGGTTCTAGCATTTATAAGAGATAACCACAAATTTACAATCATTAATTAGGTTTCACCAGTTCAACATACTCTAATATATTTTTATAAACATTGACCTATTGCAAAATCTACAATGTTAATGTCTAATCATGAGGATGAAATTTCATATTTGTTTTTCAACACGGATAAACTTTTGTTATTTTACTGTTTCATATCTAGATTGGCTCTCTGAAATCTACCTCCAGTCGAAATCGATTTTAGGTTTCCT
The DNA here is from genome assembly GCA_963920545.1 of Lepidium didymum. Taxonomy (NCBI): domain Eukaryota; kingdom Viridiplantae; phylum Streptophyta; class Magnoliopsida; order Brassicales; family Brassicaceae; genus Lepidium; species Lepidium didymum. The sequence goes on along the minus strand of OY986994.1, from coordinate 3,612,501 downwards.
TCCTTCTTTTTTTACATCATTTCTCGACGAACCCTAATTTGGATTTTCACCCAAATTAATTTCTATTGTGGTATGAGTTTTCGGGCATGTTTATTTTAATCTTAGCTAAAGTTGTTTCAGCTTCGCTAATTTCAAAAGTTAGGTGAAAAGTTTCGACATTGTTTTTTTTTAACACATTTAACATTGGTTTAGCCATTAAGAATAATGAAGTAATGGCCTAGCCCATCAATAATTAATTAGTTACCAAATGTACTAATTTTGCGTTTCAAAGAGGTAGAAAAAGAAGTTAAAAAATAGGTGATACAGTTGACTTATCTATGGTGTAGATAAATATCAAGTGGTGAGTTTGAATCATGTTTGTTTCAGTTGAAGCATTTAGGTTATGAATTAGTGTTTCTTGATTCAATAAGTAATGTTAGAAAAAAAAACAAGAAGAAGATGACAAACGTGTAATGATTGTTTCTCGCACGAAAAAACAATATGTGGATGCCAAAATGACAACGTAACTGTGAACTGCTCTTCGGTGCCTCAGCCACTATCTATCTCTCTGTAAGTGGACCTCTCTTATGTCGGTCATGCCTCTTACCTTTTACAATTATTTTTTGAACCTCTTTCTGTTTCTTCTTACACCATTTTACTTTGTAAACTAATTTGCATTTGTTTGGGGTTTGTTGTAGGAGAGTTTTTTGAACTCGCTGGTCTAATTTTGTATACTATTTTTGTACTAGATATATTATATAATCTTCACTGCATTATTATAATTCAACTTCATAAAATCGATAAATCGAGTAAACCCGCATGATATTATTTGGGTTTTGCAATATAGAACAAGTTTTTGTAGAACATTGAAACTACTATTTATTGAATGTTTCAAAAGGTAAGTTTTAAAATGCATACGCACGCGTTTAGTTATCTACATATCCTTTCTAATAATTTTTGTCCTAAGACTAAGAAAAAAAAACTGGTGTCATATGTGTACAGTACCGTTAGGTTAAATCTGATGAGAAGTTCATGGACTTGACCCATAAAAATTTGGGCTGAATAATGTTGTGAGGCCCAACAAACTGTCTGTTTAGTTAAGCCGTAATTCCACTATAAACTATTTTGCATCTCATTCGATGAAACCAAACTTCTGAAAATTATCAATCATATACCAAATGTTGCACGGACCGTATTCACACATAACCAGAGAATGTCACATGTTTCATCTCTTAATCCCCACTCTAAGCCACTCAGGCTTATGTGACATTGTAAGATATGAATCTCTAGGAACCCTAATATCTTCGTCCACACTCAATGTTGTAACTCATAATTTCACTTTCTTTATGATTGAACACTTGTATTTCATTACCTAATTAAACCAATTTTACTCTTATGTAAGAGGAAATCGAAATTAGGTGAACGGAAAATGCGACTCAAGTCAGCTTTCTGAACAGAAAAGAAGGAATCTAAACACTATCGTGTGGTCTTTATTGATTAATGGACACGTGGCTCAAAGCTAGTTGAGTTCATTCATTGAGCTTTAATTAACTGATATGACAATGTGAGTGTTACCAATTTTGAGTTTTTTTCAATAAAGAATTTTCCTTGTTCAGTGCTCATCACATACGGCAAAGAAAGTACAAAAGTATTCTGACACGTGTTTTCACTTTTTCATGTTCCATGTTGACACACAGTTGGGCCCCGACGTTTTTATGATTCGTCAAACTTTAGCCACACAAAAGTTTTTATTTCCAAAAATCTAATTGTTAAAAAAAAAAAACGGAGGTTGACCTAGAAAAGGCACCAAAAACTCAACGGAGGATGAGGATAATTATTGAATTGTATTCTTCTTATCAATCAATCACCATCGAGTTTGTATTAAATGTTTTGAATCATTGTATGAGCTTAATAACTAGAATTTCTGGCTTTCCTCCTTCGGATATCTCCGGCTTTCTCCCTCTCTTCACTTCAGTGAACTTATCTTTTGTTTCTAGATTTCAAAATCAATCTGCTGATCTTTTAGCAAAAACTGCCTTAAAGCCTTGTAACCAAACCTTTCGTTACTTGGTGAATGAATTTAATGGGATTGACAAAAAAAAAAAAAAAAACTAGAATTCACAACTCTATTGCAAGTTTGCAATCAAATGTAGTTTCTTTTATCTTCTAGTAAATTGGGTTGTATGATCTAGTTTGCGGAAATTATAAAATTTAGATTATAAATCGAACAAATGTATTTTGATTTAGTTTTTGAAGTAGGCTACAAAAATCTTTGAATATATAATGGAAAACATTATGCGATAATTATGAGTTTTTAATTTAAAGTCAATTGATAATAAATGAATTGGCCTATAACTTCTATATATTCGATTCGAATGATTCTAACTTCTATTGTAGAATATCAATCACATTCTAACATTATTAGAGTAAGAATAGATAAGTAGTAAATAAAAACTATAGATTATTAAGAAAGAGTTGGGTTACAGAGACATTGGTAGGTCGTGGCTAGAGATGAAACTTGTCCACGTAAATTATCTTCATACCACAATCTCTACCTACTAACTGCTAACTACTTTACGCACAACGCCCTTTACCTGTTTTATTTTTCCTTTTATTTAATTCTCTAACTATTTATTTTCTTCTTTGTTTCTATCAAACATTTTTTTAGTTGTCTTATAATCTTTAATTTTATATTATAGTTGTAATTAATTATGTTTTAGAAGCCAAGTACATTTGTATGAGTTTTGCTTATGTAATTGCTTACCTTAGTTTGTTATATTCTGGTGTTCTCGAAACCTAACTCTGATCTAATTCCAACTTTCATCTCTATTCAAATTGTTTTTATAATATACTCATATCTTATTATATCAGGAGTTGATAAGTAGTTTTAGTTGCACTATACATTTTTTTTATGATTAACATCACTCAGTTTTTTATAATTCTTTGATAATAATTTTACATGTTTACATTGTGGTATATGTAGAAATATGACGACGCGTCACTCTTTGTCAGATCTTGTGCGAATTTAAAGAATTTCTTAAATTTGGATTTATTCATAGATAAATATCTTTGAAATTTTAGTGTACAGTTTGGGCAATCCTGTGCAATCTAGGTAGTTTTAAAAAAAAATTCATTTGGCTATATATATATATTATTCAAAAACAAGAAAAGTAAGAAAATTGGACATCAATATTAGCTGGTAATAAAATTTTGGAGTATTTCTAAAGAAGATACACGTCCTTAAAATTATCACACGTAAAAGAAAACCAATAAGGACTTGACTTGTTGATTTTGGATAAGCAAGCTATTAATTAAGATGGTTAGAGAAGTGGATTAATCAATAAAAATACATTTTATTAAAAAAAAGAGATGAGGTATCAATTAAAGATGAGTAGCTGGGAACGTGCAACAGAAAACTAGTTCACCCAACTTTCTCCTATTAATACTTCCCTCTTCTCTCTTCCTACTTCTAACCTTCTTCATTTACACACGCTTTTCCTTTCAACTCTCTTTTCATTCAATTTCAATCAGAACAAAACAATGGATCACGATAACTCTACTTCTTGTTGCTGCGTTCTCGATGCTTCTACTTATGTTGGTTTCTGGATTCTTAAGAAATTACTTAGCAGAGGTTACTCTGTTCACGCTGCGATTCGTAAAAACGGTACCTTTCTGATCTTCATACAAATCAAAATCCACTCGTTTCTTAGTTTTTTCGATTGATTCCAAACGAAAGAATTCGTTTTTCTCTCAAATCCTCTTGTGGGTTACTATCAAGTTGAGACTTTTTGTGTCTCTCCGATGATTTCAATGTTTTTTTGTTGGTTTGTTGATTCAATATTCCTTTTGTGTTTTGATTCTTAGGAGAGAGTGAAATTGAGGAGATAATCAGAGAAATGGAAGCAACAGAAGAGAGATTAGTTGTGTTCGATGTAGATGTGTTGGATTATCAAAGCATACTTGTCTCTCTTAAGACATGTAACGTTGTCTTCTGCTGTTTAGATAGCCCTGAAGGATACGATGTGAGTCTCTTCTTCAATTATCTTTGTGTAGATTCTGAGTTTTGCTTGAGATTGAGGATTTGTTTGAATCATTAATGATAGGAGAAAGAAGTTGATTTGGAGGTGAGAGGAGCAATCAATGTAGTGGAAGCATGTGGAAGAACAGAGAGTATAGATAAGATTGTGTTTTCTTCTTCATTAACAGCTTCAATTTGGAGACAGAACATTGATACTCAGAAAGATGTTGATGAGAAGTGTTGGAGTGATCAAGACTTCTGTCGCAACAAGAAGGTTTGCAATTTTATCCTCTCTTTCTTCATTAAATCAAATTGGAACCACAACTTAAAAGTTTATAGGCTGGATTAAAATAACAAATCATTTATGACATTTTATTTAATGTTTATAATTGGTAGATATATATAACTTTTGAAATTTTGAGATAGTAATATAGAAATAATTAGTTAGTGGTATCTTTTGAAGAGCCAAGGGTCTTGATCAAATGTATTGTCACATTATCTGGAATAATATAATTGGGGCAGATTAATTGAATATATTCATTTCCATGACTCATTACATAAATACAATGTACTTCTCTTGCTTCTATCAAAGTTGCCTTTGGGAAATTAAAGGGCTCATATATTAATTTTGTCAACACTAAAACAGTAGAAATGATTGTTTTTGTTAAACAAATATAAATAATTTATTCCTTACGAGTTTTTTAATGGGATAGGAAAATGATAAAACGATTCCAAAATAGATAAGGTAAGAAATAGTAATAAAAAGATTGAATTTTGTTATTATTATTTGTTTTTAATTATTATTTGGTATTGTTTTTATAAATAGCTGTAAGCAGTGTTTTTTATGACTATCACTAGATCAGAAAGTCACATGTCTTTTTTTAAATACAATCGTCATAAATGGACTTAGCTAACTTGTGCAACATATTATTCGACATTATTAACGTGTCTAGCTGTCTGGCATCGAGTCGAACAATGAACGAAAAAGCCGAAATCGAATACTATTCATATTTTTTTGTTAAAGTTGTTATAATTTACTAATATACAAATTGTATGTAAATGCAGTTATGGCATGCATTAGCGAAGATGTTGTCAGAGAAAGCAGCTTGGGCACTAGCCATGGACCGTAGGCTAAACATGGTTTCGATAAACCCTGGTCTCATCGTTGGACCATCGGTCGCTCAACACAACGCAAGACCCACCATGTCTTACCTCAAAGGAGCTGCACAAATGTATGAGAATGGAGTATTGGCATACGTAGACGTCAAGTTTTTAGCAGATGTTCATATTAGAGCATACGAAGATGTTTCAGCTTGTGGTCGATATTTCTGCTTCAACCAAATAGTTAACACAGAAGAAGAAGCTCTTAAGCTTGTTGAGAGTTTGTCTCCTTTAATACCAATGCCTCCAAGGTACAGTTTATTCCTCTTTTTTTTTTTTTGAATTATTGTTTAATTGGTTTATGCAATTAATCTAATTATAATACTTTGTATTATGTTAATTTAGGTATGAGAATGAGATGCATGGAAGTGAAGTTTACAAAGAAAGATTAAGGAACAATAAATTAAGCAAGCTGGTCGAAGCTGGCTCTGCTTGTTAAAATAAAGATTTTTATATAACTTAAATTGAAAAATGAAGAGATTATACAATAAATTAAGATTGTAATTTTGTATATTGAACTTCTCATAGTAAGTAGCATATGTTGTTAAGAAAAATCATATTTCTTGTTATTTTTATAATATATAATAGCCTTTTTTTTTGTTTTTGTTTGGGAGCACAACATGAATGAGTTTTAGTTTTTGTTAAACATATTAAAAAAGTTTATTCGAGAGTTGTAACGTATACGAACCTTTTAAAGTGACGGTTCCTATAATTGTGCAATAATATTATAGAATACTTTTCGTGAAAATTTGTTAAATTTGGCTGTATAAACACCGACAATTACTCAAAATACTAAATTCACTATAAATCTTTTTTGTTTTAAAAATGTAGAAATGATGCTTGGAGTTGGAAACGTTGTTACATTTTTTCTGATTAAATAAAATAACACTTGATTAAAAATGTGTAATACATGTAATGTAAACTTGAATATTATTAGATGGGCTAATACAAGGCCTGAAATTTCCTTACGTCGTAGGCCCAATAAAAGGCTGGAAATGCGTAACGTCGTAGGCCCAATAAAAGTATTTATCATTTCTACAAACGACGCCGGTTTAAGTTGAGCATCTTGAACTTTCGCTTTAGTTCTGATTTCATAAGAAAGCTAGATCGACGATTACTGAGTCGCGTTGAAATTTTTGTGCAAACTCTTAGAGAAACCTAGATTGAAGATGGTACTGATCGAGTCAAGTGAGAGTGAAGAAGAGATCCTTATCAAAGATAAACCAAAGCCATCGTCTTCATCTTTACCACAACCCGAAGCAATATCTGCGACAACGGCGACACAAGTCGACGGAAATGATTCCGACGGATTTGTAACTGCCAGCGAGCGTGAAATGAGCGATGAAGAAGGAGAGGAAGATGATAAGAAAAACGACGCCGCTACGATTCAACAGGAGGAACCACAACAATCGGATAAACCAGAGAAGGAAGAACAGATCAAGCTAGAAGGAGAAGCTGACAATGAATCAAACCAGGTGAATCCACAGATTCCGTACTTTATTGAATAGGAACTGGGTTACCTTCATCTGTAGGGTTTTCCAGTTCTGGGTTTATGGGCTCATTAGCGGATTCTCAGTAGAATTGGTTCTAGTATGAAAAGCTTCAATTTTTCTGTGAAATTTTGAACCTTTGGATGAATTTAGTAGAGAATGCTTCAAAACTAGCGTTGACGGATATTGAAATTTGCCTCTCTTGTTTTTATTGGAAGGAAAAAGCCACGGCAGAGGCAAATGAAGCTAAAGTAGAAAGAAACAAAGCGGAGGCAAATGAAGCTAAAGTGGAAGGTAACAAACTGTTCGTTAATGGACTTTACGAAGAGGCATTGTCAAAGTATGCGCTTGCTTTAGAACTTGTCAATGAGTTTCCTGAGTCTATAGAGCTTCGATCCATATGCCATCTAAACAGAGGTGTTTGTTTTCTCAAATTGGTATGTTCATGCTTATTGGTTTACTTCTTGGTCTCTTGAATTCTGATCGAATATAGGTATAGTTATTGATAGAACTGAAGATTTCTCTGAATTTTTCGTCAGGGTAAATATACAGAAACGGTTAAGGAATGCACAAAAGCATTAGAGCTAAATACTACCTACACTAAGGCCTTGGTTCGAAGGGCAGAAGCACATGAGAAGCTTGAAAACTTTGAAGATGCTGTCACAGGTGAGTTTATGAGTATTATATTCAAGTAATATGCTGTCATTTCCCCTTGAGTTTCACACATGAAACCGATTCATTAGATAATTAAGGAGTTCTAGGTTAGTTACAGGTACTTGTTATACGATATATATATAGTATTTGGTTGAGTGGACTTCACACTGATTCTCTCTCTCTCTTCTCATATGTAGACTTGAAGAAGATCTTAGAACTCGATCCTTCAAATGATCAAGCTAGGAAAGGAATTCGACGTCTTGAACCTCTTGCTGCTGAGAAGCGAGAAAAGATGAAAGAAGAGGCTATAGGTATGTTCTGAGTAATGCACCGTAATCCTACCTTTTATAGATGATTAAATGATCTCTCAGTGTGCTCTGGAATTGTTTCATTGATTATGATACGGCAAATAATTTTGTGTTTGTAGCCAAGCTGAAGGAGATGGGAAACTCGATTTTGGGTAAATTTGGGATGAGTGTGGACAACTTCAAGGCTGTCAAAGATCCCAACACTGGCTCCTACTCTCTTTCTTTCCAAAACTAGTCATTAATATCGTAGTGGTCTTATGTTTTGCTTCTACCACTTGATGTTTAGCAACAATCTGGTTAGTCTTGCAATGTGATATTGTTCTTGATGCACTGGTACTAAAAAGATGCAACCATTTTCAGATTTGGTATAGATGTAAATTCAATTTTCAATGTTTCCTTTCATGGTTCTTACAGAAAGTACAACAAGCTTTATGGACTCAATTGAATCCCATGAAAAAACAATCATAGATCTTGTATATGTTTTACATTGTGTGTCATGGCACGGTGCTCCAAGTACTCTTTGCTGTTCATTTCTGTTAATCTACACAATAAACAAATTCACTTGATGAGCAAAATCCAATAAAGCTACTTCTTTTTTGTAGCTAAATCACAGAGACTGTTAATATTACCTGCTCATGGTTCTGTCTTTTGCGAAACCTAATTCGTTATCAACGCAGAGCTCAGAAACGTCGTTCTTTCTTGACCTTGATGATGTCCTTGGAGCCAATGATTTTGCCTCTGAGATTGTTACGATCTTTTCCAGAAGTTCTTCAGGACTTGCTTCAGCTGTGCACATCAACCTTGCTTTGTTTTCATACATCACCTGCCACTCTTAAACCATTTATCAAATTTGATGAATGGCTTGATTGTGCCATCTTAGAAAAATAAAAAACGAAGAGATGAGGCCAGGCATTTGCATACATCGACTAGCGTGACAAATCGATATGCAGCAGTCCGGTTATGAAGCCCAAAAACCGGAATTCCTTCCAAGGCAAGAGTATGAAACTTCTCTGCAGCATCAGTAAGAAGAAGAAGCATTGTTTAGAGACAAAATTTGCAGATGAGAGAGAGCCAAAACGGTGTAACATACTGAACAATCCGAAGTAGTCCGCAGCTCCAAGAGGTCGGTCACATAACTCTTCAAAAGGAAAGTATGCACACCCATTGGCACCTAATGGAATCTGAACAAAAAGCAGCACTGGTCTGATGGAGAACTTATATATACAGAGTATTGGATCTACACAGAGATTGGTATCAATTCTACCTGTAGTTTTCTTCCCATCACCACTTCTACTACCTGTGGACCCGGAATAACATTATCTCCAATCAATTGTTGGAACTTCTGATTCAAAAGGGTCGAAAGATCTTTACCGATGAAATAGAAACCTTGCTCAGCCTGCGCAAGCGAAGAAGCATGCCAATTATTGAAATCTGCTTTACCTTGAAGCTAATATAGGGAGTTTTAAAGAGGATTCAAATGCAGTACCGAAGTTAGTTTCCGGTAATCAACTGATGAACCGATCTCATGAACCACACACCGATCCTGCAAAAATGGAATCTTGATGCAGTCTTTAAATAAAAAACTGACTGAAAAAGGATTCATGGAAGAAAATTAGTTTACCTTCAACGAGGAAATGAAAGGTAAGAAGAGATCTCTTTGGAGGCCTCCTTCATAGAGTTTATCAGGATTTCGATTCGATGTAGCAACAAGTATCTATATATATCCGGTTTCCACAAGCATGGACAAAAGTCAGTTTCACCCAAATGAGCAGAGATGAATATAGCAGCGTAATGTAAGTAAGAATCACACTCACGACGCCATTGCTGAAGAGATGTCCAAAGAGTCGGTTAAGTATCAGAGCATCTGCAACATCAGTTACCTGTGTGATAACAGAAACAGTAGCCAAACAGCCAAAAATCAAGATGGGGTTTATCTAAAGATGATCACTTTCGAGAAAATAAAGTATATACCATGAATTCATCTAGACATAGTAAGATTGCATCATGAGCTATCTCTTGGGCAACAACTTCAAGTGGATCTGATAAACCCTTGTGCTTCTGCAAACATTTTGACACGAAATTAAACGGGCTATCTCAAAAGGCTAAAGCTTTCTACAAAAGTCGAGAGACAAAAACTGGAAACTCGATTATCCCTACCTGCAAGCGGCTATGAACATTCAACATGAAATCATGGAAATGTATCCTGTGCTTCTTCCAACTGCAAGGCCTAATGAAAAAAGAGAATTTTCATGAGCCAGCGACATCCGATCAGGGGAAATAAGAATTTGCTGATTGTCGTACAAACTTACAATTGATCAAAGAATAAGTCCATCAACATGGTTTTCCCAGTGCCTACACCTCCATAGAGATATAATCCTTTGACTGATGAGTAAGAAGACTGCTGCATAAGCCGAGACCAAAACCAACGGCTTCTGTTTGATACTCAAAGACAGGTTTGTGTGAGATATATGTTCTCAATCCTAATAAAGAATGAAAAAGGCTTAAACTTAAGAAAACAACAGAACTACCTTGAGAATTTATCAGAAGTGTTGTACCGATCTAAACTACATGTATCTACTGATTCCACAAGCTCATCATGTAGCCTCTGAAGCTCTCTCAATGCACCAGCCTGCAACATTTCAAATATAACCTTCAGCCGCAAGTAAAACGAATTGCATTTGAACTTATTTCTCAAAGCTTCAATGAAGTAAACGAGTGGTTATTATGTGGATCGTACTTGGCAGATATCACCAGTCATGAGCTCACCATCATTGATTCTTCTCTCATACTCAACAAGTGGACCTGTTCTTTTCACATCTGCTATTATCCAAATCACAAGATCATTTAATTCATAAAACTCTAGCTCTGAGATTAATCAAATTTTGATTAGAAATAACAAAAACCTGAGACGATGAGCCTAGCAGAAGGATCAGCTGCTTCTGCTTCTGCAGATAAACCTCTCAAGGTACTTAACCTCGTATACAAAGTTGAATCATGAGTCCTTGTGTTCACCAGAGCTTGATTTTGATTGACACCAATCAAAACTTTACGGCTTTCCGAGTAAAAGGTTGAAGAATTGCGTTCTTGAATGTTCTTCAGAGTCCATCTAATTCTGCGAAGAGATGATGATCTAACGATTGGTCTCATCTACGATCAATACAAATTTGTAGGAAGTATAGCAGCTGAAACCAGAAGAAGAAGCAGCAATAATAAAAGATTGGGTTATGATAAGAACAAACTCAAGAAAGAAAGAGGATAAAGTATTCAAGGCTAAAATTTTCACAGAAAATTGAAATATTTGATTGCATTATTGCAAGTATATACCCATCCCTCATAAATATATTAAGCCACTACATGTAATCACGTAACTCTCAATTATAAAAGCATTGTTGATGAAGAATCACCTTTATCTAAGAACAGTTTCAAATTCCCCTTTAAGAAATCAAGAATCCTTGTTAGTATCTTTTCCCTGGGAAAAATATAAAACGAAAACTTTGTCGATTCGATTGCAGAGTAAAACAAAAACCCAACAACAAAGAGAAAAAAAAAAGAAAGACGATCCTTGAATTGAATTATGGTTGATCGGATCGAGATAAGAATTGGGCACAATAGAGAAAACGTGAAAGATGAAAAGAAATTGAAAAGTTATGTAAGGGTGGAAGAAGATATCTGGATAAGAATTAAGAAAGAGAAGCAAGAAAACATTTAAGGTTTAACTGTTTTGTCTTGAAGAGAGAGACGTGATTAATTTTAAATAATTTCAAGTTTTTAACTCCAACAGAATTGTAAACCTCTAATCAGAGGATAATATTTTAGGATTTTCTCCTTATTTAGAAGAGTTGACTTATGTTTATTAGCTACTTCTGTCTACAAGTCAAATTATGAATTTTATAATGATAAAATCATAGAGTAATAAAGTAAAATTGCAATTATTGACTGTGTATTATAATCAAAACTGAAGCTTCTCGATGTTGCGGTTGCGTACGCATCTGTCCAAATTCAAGGACTAAAGCATCTCACCGAGAGATGCGTGGTCCCTATGATGATCTTACGGTCTATATTTAATCTTTTTTTTCTAATCAATAACTCAACATTAAAAATAATAATTCTATTATAGTTTTGAAACTAATTTAGTTAATGATTTATCCCCACTCTCCCTCCCAGCTCCAATGCACCATTAGGGAATGACAATGAAGCTGATGCAAATACAACAACCTCTGAGGATGATCCGGATTCAGACAACAAGGAGTCGCTGATGATCTAGGATTGATATGTTCTCAAGTTATGTCTAATGTAGTCTCTCAGTTCCTATGTTTTCCATCTTTCCGCTTTTAAATCTTTTGCAAGCACTTTTACTCGCGTTGCTGTTGTTTATTCAGTGTCGGGGCCCAGTCCACCCCACTTATTGTACTCGAGGTTTCACCTCTGCTCTCGGTTATTTCTTTTAATGAATGTCATTTTCGGGAAAATCAAATAATAATAATTTATGCCCACTTGCTTTAACTTAACCAACGTGTTAGTGATGTTAAAATATTGTTTTAAGATACGGAAATGATTTTGTATTGGATTACAAATATAAATAGATTTTCTAGTTTGGACCTTAAAGTTGCCATTACGCATGCGGCCAGTCCCACGTGTCCACGTCAGTGCTTACATTGCGGTAATGTCTATATCTGACCTACCATAATTCTTCTTTTTCGTTTTTGCTATAATCGTGACAAAATACGATGTTAGATTGACCTTAAACAAAAGTATATTTAGGATATTCAGGAACCAAATTATGTTAATTTAAACATGGACTAATGACCATAGGCCCACAAAATGTGTAGTCAGCTACGTCGAATAATCAACACGAAACAAATAAATGGACCGAAACAATATAAGCCCAAACTAACAGAAAATTAAAAGCCCAAGTTTTTTAAATTGAGAACACTTTAACAATTTATGGAAACCGTAGGGTCGTTTTATTCATATATTCGGTGCTTATAATTTTTAAAAACATACAAGAATTTGTTTAATTTGATCAAAATATTAATTGATTTTTAAAATCGTTAGTCAATACTTAATTTTCTGTTTTTAATCTGTTAACGGTAACAGATGGCAAATGAATTAGTCTAATCAAATCCTACGTGTCATAATAATCAAAACGACATCATTTTGACTAATAAATAGGAAAAAAGGCAAAACAACGTCATTTCAAGAATTTGGAATAAAAACCCTAAATTCTTTCTCTTTGACGAAGAACATATACGAACATAAAGTCTTTTTCTCTGTCATAATGGATCGTTACACACCATGTTTGTTAACTCTTTCAATCCGAACCCTATTAAATTAACAAACATTTTGTATTTCGTTTCTTGAACAAATATCTAGAGTACGAAACAGAAATACCACGAAGAACTAATAACATTTGAGAACAACCAAAGCACATGAGACTATAGAAAAGATTCTTAATGAACCCAAAATACGTATTGTTATATACAAAAAAGTTGGCATGTCCTTGTATATCTTTGGTAGTGGTTTACACATCCCCGGTGGTCATGGACTCATTGAGAAGAGATTGAATTCACGTTCCAGTGTCCATAAAGATTCACTTTTGTCATTGATACTAAGTATATACTCCTGGAAATACCCATTATAGGTAATCACCGATACCGTCGCTCTGAAATGGACGAGAAATACGCAAGATCATCAAGCTCATTCTGTTTCAAAATTTGTCACATAATCGCAGATTCACATTGGGGATACCCTTAAATCCTACCTAAGAGATGTGAACTGAGATGGAGATGATTCAAGTTTGTCTATCTTCCTAACCACTGCATAACTGTAGACACAAGCAAGATTCAAACAATGAACTTCTTGGGGGATATAGTATAATAGGTCATTAGCAACGTCAAAAAGAGAATAGCCTTCACCTCCTAATTCCCGAAGAAACGGCGTTTTGAAGCACGTGATGATGAGCTGGATCTAGTGCATCACTCACGCTATCCGGAAGAACAGATCCAAGAAAGCTAATAGATCTTTTGCTCCTGAGTATACTCTGAAAACTGTTAGGGCTCACACTAATGTGTTAAGGAGGTAAGAGTGTGATTCTTAATCCTCACCTTTGATTTATGGCCAAACTCAAAGAGAAGGCATGAATGGAGCCTGAAGAACTCGTTGCAATCAATATATCTGGAAGCAGTGTCGCAGGTCCAAAAGACAGTGAATATATTGTAGATGGGTAAGTTCCTCTCCTGAAACTATATGACTGCAGTGCAGACAGAAGAAGAAACACTTTAGAATCTGTCGAAAAACAAATTTGGTGATGTATCCAAAGAGTAACAATTCACCTTAGTTGCTTCGGAAACAAGATGGACTCGAATCAGAGTTCCCTGCTCGGATGCTGTAGCAATGTACATGCCATTTGAAGAGAGTGCAATCGCAGCCAATGGAGACCGATGTGCATCTATCTGTCGTTGAGTTTTACAAATAGAGAAACAATAAAATCTGAGTTAGGTACTAGTTGGGTTCGTGTGCATTGTGCAACTCAGAAATCACATTTCTTTTGGAAAATTAGGTGAAGCATCTAGTAAACCTCACTGTGAGACTGCAAATCCATGACGTTATATACCAAAACAGATCCTTTTGTCACACTAGCTGGAACAGCTAAATAGCAGCCTTCAAGACATGGTGAGAACGCAGTAAGACCTGATCAAAGATAGACATTGTTTTATCTGTTTACAGTGAACTGTTACGGTTAAAATCTAATGAAGGAACTTCTTGAGCTACCTTTTGGATTTGGCACGGTGTCTATGGTATCAAGCATTACAAGAGTATTCAAATCGTAAACGAATGTTTTCTCTAGCAGCACAACAACAAGTCTGATAAGAATCAATCACAGAACCATGAACTCAACATTTAAAGAAAAAACTAAAATAGCAGAAACATCAGAAAACATTTGGTAAACTAACTAACCTTTTCTTGTTCATACGAACAGCGAGAATGGAAGTTAAAAAATTCAGTTCCCTAAGAGGAGAACCAGTTGTGGTCTTGAATAAACAAAGACGCCTCGGGGATAGAGAAGCCTAGATATATAAATTTCCTTAATCATAGAAGATAATATTTAATTATCAAATAATGTTTATCAAGCACAAACCTGTTCTCCAGCTCCAACAAGGGCAAGTAGATCAGAGCTATACAACATCTCAACAATAACAAAAGCTCCAGTAGCTATACCAACAACAAGTAAAAAGCAAACAACTTCAGTCCAGAGTTTCAGATCAAATTTGAGCTAGAAGTAAATCTAGTACAGATCTAAGCCAACTACACTAGCTTTTCACAGTCTTTCAGTATTCAGACACTATCCAACCTATAATATACAACATTAATAAGTGTTTGATATCTAGTCTTCAAAATCAGCTCATACTTATGAATTCGATTCATCTGATCAAATTATCTTTTCAAACCCATCAATTATAAACGCATAAAGATTCAATTTTAAGGAATCAGACAACAAAAATTAGGTCATTTGATTAAATCCCCGAAATTGCAGAACCAAACGAACAGAGAGTTTAAGTGAATGATGATAAGACTTGCCTCGTTCATAGCAGAGTCTGCCGGTGGAAGAATCGAATATCTTGAAGGAATTTTTCCAACTTATCGCAAAACCACTGCGGAATTCGAGAAGCCAACAACACATCAACAAAAAGGGCAGCTTTTGTGTTACGTTATCAGAGAAGACAAAAGAAAAAAGCAAACAAATTTCCTGGAAAATCTAAAAGAAGAATCGAATTCGTTTTCAATGATTTTGCAATTTCCGTTTGAAAAAGAAAAGACTCACCTATTATCTTGATTAAAAGAAACGCAATAGATGGGAGAAGTAGAGGACTGATTCGCCATGTCGCCAAAATTGTAAATCTGTTTTTTTTTTGTTCTCCTTTTTATATCTTCTGTTTTCATCTTCTTCTCCTCTTCGTTTCCAGTACGATGTCGTTTTCGTCTCTTGTAAATCTCTTTGTTTCTAAACGACGTCGTTTTCGGTTGCTCAGTAAATTGTTTGGTCTGTATTAAAAATTGAAAGTGACCCATGAGAGTCAAAGTTAAACAAAAGTTGCAGCACATTAAGCTTGGAGGACCACTAAGCAGCAGCTTATGATAACAACAAAAGCTAAATTATCAGTACTGTTGATTCGATTTTTGAGTGAGAGATTGAGAGCAAATCAGTTTCTGGTCAAAAGATAGAGTCAAACAAATCAGTCTCATAGTTTCTTCATTTGTCATTATAATGTTGGAGCAAAATAGCCGTTTTTCCTTCACCAACCCAAAAATAACAAAATACACTCACAAGAAAAATAACTTCTTATATACATTAACATAACGAACACAAAATCTCAAACTGTAGACACATTTTCATCAGTTCACTGTTCACCAATAAGCACCATATACATATGTCTATATTATATATGTGTAGAGCTTCTTCCTTAGGTTTGATCCATGATCCATCGTATGTCAAAATGATATCTTTCTTTCTTTTACTGTTTTATCTTGGACCAGAGAGTTCCATGGCGAATGAATCTAAAGGCTGATGATCATCATCATCATCGAAAGCCGAAGACCCAAACATTTGATAAGTTGGATCATTGCAATGTGCTTCAAGCCTTGAGACGGAAGTAGTAGACAGAGAAGAGGCGGTCTTGAAAGAGATATTGGCATGGTAGAAATGTGAATGGTTATGTGAAGCAGCCCATCTCTCGGCTAAACCATCGCCTTCGAGCATCAGAACCACTTCAGACATTTTAGGACGATGAGCTGGAAGATATTGTGTGCATAGTAAAGCCACTTGCAACATCTCTCCAACCTCAATCTTATCGTAGTTAGTACCGAGTTCCTTGTCCACTAGATCCTCTACTTTCATCTCTTCATGCAGTTTCCTCACCTAAACCATAGTTGCAACATCCCATAAAAGATGTTAAAAGTGGGTTGATCTTGTAACTAGTAATAGTATGAACTTGAGTCTTGTTGCTTACCCATTCAAGCATAGCTCCTTTCTGGCTAGCGTTTTTACCAAACTCAATAGCCCTCATTCCGGTTATGAGTTCTAGCAAGAGTATTCCAAATCCAAAAACATCAGTTTTCTCAGAAGACTGACCCGTGGAAAGATATTCAGGTGCAATGTGACCAACTGTGCCACGAACTGCTGTTGTGACATGAGAATCAGCGTGATTGAGCAGCTTTGCCAGTCCAAAGTCACCAACAACAGCTTCAAAGCACTCATCTAAGAGAATATTAGCTGCCTTTACATCTCTGTGAATGATCTTGGGATCACATTGCTCGTGTAGATACAACAAACCCCGGGCTGCACCGATTGCTATCCTCTTCCTCATGTTCCAATCCAAAGCAGGTTTAGCTACAACAGTGAACAGAATTGTTGAAAGTCATTTAAAACAAGATTTAGACTGGTCATTTAAAACAAGATTTAGACTGTCATTTTAAGTCTTTAAAGACGTATACTTACATTTAAGCTTAGAGGCGACGCTTCCATTAGACATGTAAGGGTAAACAAGAAGCCTTTCACCAGAAGTTGCACAATAACCAATTAGCCGAAGCAAATTCCTATGAACAGCTAAGCTAATCATTTCTAGCTCAGTACGAAACTGTGAATTCCCTGAGGTTCCATTTATATCCATCAACCGTTTGACTGCCACCATTGTCCCGTCTCCTAGCTTTCCTCTATACACATTACCAAAACCTCCAGCGCCAAGAATGTTCTTGGAACTGAAACCATCAGTAGCTACATGGAGTTCCCTGAATGTAAAGCTTCTAAGATTCCCAAGTCCTTGAATCCCTTCCTCTTTGTCTGCTAAAAGCAAAACTTTAAACTTTTAATATCTTCCTGAATCAAAATGGTATAAAGCCTCTAAATCTTAAATTGACAGACCGTTTAAGTTAAGGATCAGTAGCCTTCTTTGTTTCTTGCGGTACCACCAAAAGGACCCGAGAGCAAGGACTAGTATAACAACAAAGCCAAGGCTTAAACCGAGCGCTATCGCCAATCTATTAGACCTGCATCCTACACACTCAAGTAACCAGAATGATTAATGAAAAGATCATTACAACAGGTAATTTAAGAAAAAAGACAATGCAAGAACTATAAGTTTACCGGATGAAGAGCTCAAAGAAACAGAAAGAGGACTAGCACTGATTGATCCAGAACAAATCTCAGGTGGGCTGCTTCTACAAATCAAAGGATTCCCAGCAACACTAATACCAACAGTCAAACAGAAGTAAGACTTAGTCCTGACTTAAATACAAGAACTTATAGAATCACTCAAATTTTAGAACACAAGCTTACTTGAAAGTCCTAGCAGGGAATTTAGGAACAGGGCCACTGAGATTGTTGTAAGCCAAGTCCCTGGATTTAAAAAATATAAAATATATTCTTAATACAGACAAAAACCAAACAATTCTTCAGAAGGTAAAAAGACAAATCTGTATACTCACAAGAAGGAGAGATGAGGAATTTGAGACAAAGAAGCAGGAAAGGGCCCAGAGAATGAGTTGTTGTTGAGTCTCCTATTGAAATTCAATTCGTACGAGGTAATATGATTAATGAACTAAATGAAAACAATATCATCATTACATGGTAAACAAAGATTTAAGAACAGAGAAGAAGCTAAGCTTACAGATATTGAAGGCTGCTTAGTTGTGCAACGGAAACAGGAATTTCTCCGGTGAATCTGTTGTTGGAGAGATCCAAAGTTTGTAACTTTGGAAGAAAACCAAGCTCCGGTGGGATTTTCCCAGAAATGTTGTTGTTTTGCAATAACCTATAAAATCAAAGCAAATTTTTAAAAAATTGAAATCGAAAATAAGACGGAAGATCCGAGGATGTTGTTGTTATCTTACACTTGTCGAAGATTTGTGAGATTTCCGATTGACGCAGATAAACCTCCTGAGAGAGACTGGCTTGGCGCTCCTCTACCATTGGAGAAAGAGAAAGAGAGAGAGAATTGTCGCCATTAATGAAGTCTAGAAGTACAAAACAAAATCGAAGGAAAAAAAACAAAGAAAAAGAAGCTCACAGTCCAATGACGAGGTTGTCGGAAGAGCAAGTAATCATAGCCCAACTACAAGGATCGACAGAGAATTCGTCCCAGTTGTTCAACGCTCCATGAGGATCATGCAAACTGTTCTTAACATCAATCAACGCCTCCACTGTAACAAAACGCAGAAATTAGAATTCGTAAGAACCTTAAAAAATTGGACTTTTCTTCTCTGGTTCAAAAAAAATCCAATCTTTGAACAGGAAGAATAAAAAGTAAAGCAATTGTTGTAATGTTTGTAACCTTCAGGGTTTCTAGGCTCAGAAGAGAGAGTAATAGTAGAGAAGCAGAGAAACAAGAAGAAGAGAAGATGAAGTTGAAGATGAATCATCATTGTCTTCGTGGTAACCACCATGGAAGCTTTAGCTTTAGTAAGAAGAAGTAAACAATAATAATTCAGACGAGAAGAGAGGAGACAACATAACTTTATATTTGGGTTTGTGCCCACAAACACACATAGAAAAAAGAAGAGAAAGCAAAAGCAAACGAAAATAAAGAAAGAGGAAAAATCTCTCTGCTTTGTTATTTTTTGTTAATTTGAAAAGAAATCATCTCGGGTCTATCAATGAAAGAGTCTTTGTTCTTCTTCGATACAGATAGTCTCTCTCAGAGGAGATGAGTTTAGTTTGGTGGTAAGTGAAGGAAAAGGTTAAACATGAGACGTTTAAATGAAGAAGAGACAGAGAGAGTTGGGGGTTGAGAGAGAATCAGGGGAAGCTGATACGGATTGTCGGATCCGGGATATGGTGGATGCTG
The DNA here is from genome assembly GCA_963920545.1 of Lepidium didymum. Classification (NCBI taxonomy): domain Eukaryota; kingdom Viridiplantae; phylum Streptophyta; class Magnoliopsida; order Brassicales; family Brassicaceae; genus Lepidium; species Lepidium didymum. The sequence continues at coordinate 3,593,051 of OY986994.1, read as the reverse complement.
GTCTACTCCAGTCTCTCTCTCTCTTTTGCTTAATGCAAATTTCCTGTTTATTTACAGAAAAAATATATATTTTATTTTACTTTTAAGTCTACTTGTGAAATTGATTAATGTTTCTGTTAATGTTTTCTTGTTTGGTAACTTCTTATCATTATTGCTAGTATCTAATAAGGACTTGAAAATTGCTTCTTATCAGAGTTCGAATTCTAATTGTGAGTTAAAGTTTATGATTAGAATTACGATTTTTTGTCAAGAATCAGCGAAATTTTCAATCCATAACGAATCTAAACACCCAAATTTTTTACAAAATCACATGAAAAATACATAACTACTTAAAATTAAAATCTAATAAAAAATATATGTGATGTGATACTCAACTATTTGACTTAATAAGTATCCAAATTTATTTTACTGATTTTTTGCTGCTTTTTTATCGTTTACATCACCAAGTAACATATTTTTGTTTGTTAATTTCATATGTTTCTTTTTGGTCGGCAATTACATGTCTTCTTTGAAAATATAATTCAAAATCCAATAGTATAAAAAATTTTGTTTATGTTTTTACAGTAGAAAATGGTAGTAGGACTATGGACTACCAAAGTAACAGGCTAGAGAAACTCATGCACGCCAAAATGCACTTCTTGATCTTACATCTATTTGTCTTTTTCCAATATTTCTTCAACCATAATGAAATATAATTTCACGAGAAGATGAAATTAGAAATTTGGTATCTCCCTACCTAAATTCGAAACTTAAATGATTTGTAAGATTCGCATATAGATAGAATATATTATATGAAAATGTCAAAACGCATCAATATGAAATATACGAATAGAGACGGGCAATAGCAATTAACAAAAGCCTGACATTGGAGAATCCTACACTTGCCTCATTTACTGCATCATATTACTTTATTTATAATAACCCCCTATACTTTTAATTCTTTTTTTTTTTGACCGTCTGTTTGTTTCTCATCTTTTGGTCCACCTTCTTCTACTTTCGTATTAATTTAATCGAAAGCTCTAATAATTACATATTTGTCTTTTTTCTTATTTTATTGCTTTTCCATCTTTTCCTCTTTCAATCACGTCTTACTTTACTGCAAAAACATTCATGACCCCTCCTTTCGAATGTATTTTTTAATCAAATTATCGGTAAAAAAAAATCTAGTAAAGTTTTTTGTTAATAAATATTCAATCATGCATTTCCCCACTTGCATCGAACGTTGCACTCAACTCACAACAGTTTGATATATAAAACCAAATATGAAAAATGTAAACCAATATTGATTTTGGTTTTAAAAAATCAATGACGAAAGGTGGCCAAAATGCCGAATTGGGATGAGCAAGATGAGGTAAGCAACAAGATGATATGAAACCAATTACTTTGTTTTTTTCTGTCACATATTATCGATGTTTCAATTTCACATCATGCATGCAAACTTTGTACCCTTTCGTGTATATATATTCGCTTCACACATATAATATGATGACAAGAAACTCAACAAGAATTCGTAAGACTTAAAATTATTATGTGTCTTTCGCTAAAGTGGAGAAAGATTGGTTGATGGGACAACACCAGTTGTAGATCAATATCATTATGCTCTCTGTTTCAATTAAGCATAATGTACACATACGAACACAATGGAATTTTCATGAAAATATTGTAAAAGTAGAATCATCATCTTATTTCTATCAGTAAGTTGTACCAAGTAAAAAACAAAATTGGATATTTTTATCTCTGTATTTTCTTAGTAATATGTTTGTTTCATCTTTTTACCCCCTGGACCATATTCTGATATGTGTCAATTATTTATATATACAAATATGCTTTATTCCACTGAAGTCTTTTGTAATTATGTTTTCTTTTTTGGTATCAGGACCAATTATATATATGTTTTGTGACAAGATCAATGTGTAGCAGAACAGTGTTGGATGTGTATCCCTAGCAATGGAGCCTGAGTCATCAATCATAAATATAATTAGTGGAATTTGAAGTCACTAATTACAGCATTTTAAAAAAGTATATGCAGTGGAAATTGCTGTATTTCACATAATTGTATCAAAATATCCCCATTTTGGTGAATAACAGTAATAAGCATGGTTTTACTACAAAGAAGAAGCTTGTAGTTTGTTTAAATCATCATGTGCTATTTTGGTGACAAACAAATGCTACAAAAGTAAACAATATATAACATTATAGTTATTAAAAAGAATATAATAAAGTTGAAGAAGATAAAAAAGGGGAAAAACAGAGAAAAATCTTTGTGCAATTTCACAATGCTCGACCTGATTCTTCCACGTTCTATATATTCTCGATTACATATATTATTTTCAATCAAATATATTGGTAAACTAGTAGCTGACCACTTCCTCTCTAAATGGGCCCAAGGTTTAATAGCCCAAAATATTAACATGAGTCATATCTCATTGAGTCTCACGAAAATATAACAAAGCCCGTTGACTTATGGGCCGAAGACTGTGTAAGATAATTAATAGGGCCTGATGGGATAATAGGACCATAACTTTAAGCCCACATAAAAATGGCATTTTGGTTCGTGCATCGATATCACAAGAAACCCCACATTCAAATTACCCAATAACGTTTTACACAAAATCTAAATTACTAGAGTATTTGTAGTAAATATATATATATATATATATATATTTTGTCAACCTTACTCTTATAATTGGATCGACAAAGCTCGATCCATAGCCAAACCTTATATTCTAAAATCCTTTTTTTTTTCCTTCATTTTGCATCCGGGAAGAATCGAACTCTGGTGCCTGAGGATTTGTAAAGTGACCACTACCACTGGGTCACCTGTCCTCGGCGTAGTAAATATATTTAAACTTACAAAATAAAATTATCATTTTTCTTAATTAAGCACATAGATAAATGAGAGTTATAAGTTATAACCATATTGAGTAAGGAAGCTATCCAAATATATGAAAGGCACATTTCCCAATACAAATTGTTATGTAAAATCAAGAAACTCTCTCTCTTACTTTCGTCAGTTGTGTCGTCAATAAATCACATCAATTACACAGACATGCAACATCAGTATCATTAATACACACATATTTATTAGTTAAAACATAAAATGACTTGAAAGTAAAATGAACAACAAATGATGAACAATATCTGGATCTCATCCAAATATATACAAACACAGCACAGTCTACGAGTACAAACTAACATGAGTATTTGGTTTGGGAAAGAAGCAAAACAAGTGATGATGTGGTAATTAGGAGAAGAAAACAAAAAGGAGATTGAGCCATTTCGCCAATATCACTACTTCCCAAACCGTCACACTATTCTCTTAATTAAATCTCAAGGCATAAAGAAATGAATCTGATCAACAACATTGAAGAGTAAATAAAGCTAATTATTTCTTCATCTCTAAAGAAATTGCCCTTCTTGAAACCCCCACCATTGTTGCAGCAATTCTTTTTCTTATACCGAACAAAGATCAAGAGAAGACTAAATCAATTAGAAAAGACATTCAAAACAAGTGAGAAAGAGAGAAGAGTGAGTTTAGGTGAATACTAGTGATGAAGAAGAAGAAGAAGAAGAAGAAGATATGTTTGCTTCTGCTTCTTGCATTCTTCACCTTTCATGGATTCTTTTTCAGCTTTTCTTTCTTCTTTATTCCTTTCCTCTGATAGAAGCTCCTCCTTTGCTAACCTTTCTCTCTCTCAAAAGTTGTTTTATTGTGGGCACAAATTACGATTCTTATCAATTTCTAATTTTGTAATGCAACTTTTTTGGTAATTATTTATTTTGTTGATAAAGTGCCCATTTTGGGGTAATTACCTTCAAATTTTCAATAATTACGCACTACATTTTAACAGTGTTGCTGCTACCACTCAAATGACATGTGGCAAATGTCAAATGAACTTATTTATATTATTTTGTAATAATATGACACAAATTTTATGAAAGTGATTTAATCTATTCAAAATATTACTAGTAGTAGAGAGCATGTGACATGTAAATTAGATTATCAAACAATGAGCTAGTTTTGTGATTTTACATTTGGTGAGGGCTTGATACTTTCTGTAAAACAGAAACTATGTCATTATTACATTTGTTTATCCATTGAAGGACAAAAGCTAACGTTAATCCATAATGATTTGGGTGAAAAATCTTAAGATACGGTAGTATATAATGCGTCTAACTCAAATTTGTCGGTGGTCCATATTATTGTATTTGTACTTAGTTTTCTTCTAATCAAGTTTTTTTTTTGTCAATAAAAATTGATATAGTCAGATTCATAATCTAAATTTTCTGGCTTAAACTAGATAAGATTCAAATTTACCATCCAGTATCTAACTAAATCAAGAGTAAACCTACTAAACCATATGTTTTTGGCTTTCTAATCAAGTTTATTTGTTTAAATTCGTAACAAGTGAATTAATTAGCAAACTAATATAGAGTTTTAAATAATCAAATTGATATATGCTAATTGGTATCAGATGGTCTGACCAAAAACATGTGCTCTCTACTCTCTAGTCGAGGCTTGGTTTATCGAGACAATACACTAAACTCTATAAAACATTTTGATATTCATTTTTGTTGTCACAAATTTCACATTCACTTTATGAGTACATATTATCACATCCAAATACATGATACATACAAAAGTCTGTGTATATCTACATACCGGTCTGGAATTCCTAATAAAACCGAACCGAAACTGTGAGTAATTGGTAGGTTATGCCGATAATGTTGCAGATCGAAGAGAAAGATCTAAAGGTAGAAGCGTGACACGTGTACGGAGATGAGGTTAAAAGTATGTAGGCAATGACTTGTAAGCTGAAATGACAGAGCAAAGACAAAAATAATAAGAAGAGGTACGAGTGAGACAGAATGTCTAAGGAAACGTCAGGCTTCTGTCCATTTTTTAAAGTTTTTTTCTTTGAAAAATAATTGGTGTGGGATGATTGAAGCAATATATATGAATATATCCATTCATTCGAAAGGAAACAGAAATTAGATAAGTTATATTTTGGTACCACTGTCGCTTAATGTTGTTGGAATTTGTTTATGGGGAGCACGGTCTATTTCCACCTCAGAATTTTGATATCACAACAGATCCACCCGAGATTTGACTGTTGGCTTAATTGCACAGAAATATCATTTTTTAGATCTGATTGCACAAATTTGTGATTAAGCGTAAAATTATTAACCGGCCCCTATAATTTAGTCATAACCCAAACCAAAACCAAAACTTAACCGAATTTTGACCCGAATTGTGACCTGTTTTTGACCCGCATCAACAGTGATGGAACCACTTGCTTCTCTCCATCTCCATCGAATAGAAAACTCAGATTTATAAACTCGAAAAGCTCTTCACAAGATTTGATACACAGATTTTGAAGCTTGTCTCAATCTCGTTCAAGTAGCTTCGAACTTATCTGAATTAAAAGGGAAACACAACGCTGATAGTTGAGACTTGATTTGATTATATTTATACCGAAATTGGGGGTAATTACAACGAGAATGCTATTGCAAACAACTAAACAACAAACCAAACAAAAGTATAAACGTAAACCCTAATGATAAGAAGATTTAAGTTAGGAATCTCGAGAAGAAACCCATAAAACATACAAAACGAAGCAACTCATTGGTGTTTTAATTACATACTCGAGTGGGGGTAATTACATAATATATTTTAACCAGAATTTTATAGAAAAAAAGCTACTCGTTGGTGTTTTATGGAACTTCTCTACCAAACTCAAGCTCACTTTCATGGCATTACTTGTTTTTTGCTCTTTAGTCCTTCTCTTACCTTTTATACCTTCTTCATCCTCTCTTTCCACTTCCGATTTTCGTTTCTGCATTTCACGCTTCTCCTCCGCCGTTCCTGTTAACTCCCACCACTATATTTGAGTTACCGGATAAATCAACGCTTGTGGAGAAGCTAGATCGAGTTTTGGATAACAGCGTTATTAAACGGACGTTTACTGGTTACAGCTCTGTTGCTTATAACTTCATATCAATGAGTGCTTACAGAGGCGGCATTAACTCTTTCGCAGTCGGGTTTAAAATCCTAACCAATTGAGGTTACGGACGGATCTACACAACCATCGTCGTTAACTGTACTTTCTCATTAGTTTCAACTCTGAATCCACAAAACTCCGGAGGTAATGGAATCCCCAAACTCAATCTCATTTCATACTTCACAATGCTGGAGGGATTCATTAGGAAGTGTTTGAGGTTTTACGGTCATGGATTGAGCTTGTGAGAGTGACACTAAATGATATAAGAGATCAAGAGCAATTCGATGGATATTATCATAATCAACTCATGGTTATGAATGATTGTTTGACTCAAAATCGAGTAACCAAAGTGATAAACGGGTTACAATTCGGGTCAAAATTCGGTTAAATTTTGGTTTCAGTTTGGGTTATGACTAAATTACTGGGCCGGTTAACGATTTTACACTTAATCGCGAATTTGTACAATTAGATCCAAAAAATGATAATTTTGTGCAGTTAAGCCAACAGTCAAATTTCGGGTAGATTTATTGTAATATCAAAATTTCGAGGTGAAAATAGACCGTGCTCCCTTATTTATCTGGTCCGAAGTTTGTGTGTGTAATGCTATTTTTGGGAAGGGTTGATTTTGTTTGTATGCAACGGCACAATTATCATTCATCACTAGCTTTGAATTTGTTCGTTACCAACTGTCAAGTTCATTCCTCACTGATCCAGCCCAGCTTTGAACTTTGATGTGTTCGCTTCCATTTGTTGATAACGTTCAAATCCTAAAACTAAAGTAAGCATTTCAAACCATTTTCTATTAAATAAACAACCTAATTTGCTGAAAAAACTAGTCGGAATAAATTAATTGTAGTTGAATTATGAATTATTCCGTTTTACTTTTTCATTTTTTAATCAATAAAAAGGATCCGGAAAAAATATTCAGACTTTGACTAGAAAGCTACAAATCGATTTCTATTATGTTCATAAACAAAAACAAAAAATTGGGATGAAAAATATAACTAAACCAAACCAAACTAAATCCGAATCTAACATTCTTAAAATTGCATTAACGGTGTTTAAAACCTAAAAGTCCGATGTTACTAAGGTTAAAAAAGATTAATTAAATCACAAATTAAGAAAAATAACAGAAATAAATATTTTCATATATATATGTATATGTATCCGGTCGTGTTTGTGGACGACATTGAAACTTAGTCGTGTAGTTTGTTTGACTTCAGTGATTCTTTAGACATCGCAATATTTGGACCAATGTATTTAACGATTAAAAAACGGTTGGAATTGAGAAATGAGAACCCTCTTTGGAACGGCAGAGGACTAGTCAATTGTGCTGGCGGAATTTATACTAAATCTTGGGAAATTACTAAAATTAAATGGCAAAATGTGAAATTTGGTGTAATTTTTTAATAATTAGATTGATAAAATTTAATTTTTAACCAAAATTTACTCTAAAACTTATTTTAATTTATTTTATGTAGTAGGTTGAACTTTTGATGCTATGTTTATATACAAAAAGAAATATTGGAACTCGAGATAAATCGAATCCGAGCCAAAGTAAGTGACATGTGAGAGTGATCATATATATATTGTTTAATTATATTTCAAATTGTTTGTATTTGGCCCAAAAAAAAATTATTTAGCCAATATTTTTTGTAAAATACCCAAAAATAAGAAAATTATATTTCTTAAAGTAATATTTAACATTGTTCCAAATATCTAAAAGAAAATACAAAACACAATATCTAAAAAAATACAAAACACAAATAAAAAAAAAGAAAACATGTCAAGATTTATTCCACATCGTTCCACAAAACCAAATGGTAAATGTGGAAAAATATTGTGAAATTAAAAAATTCCACAAAATTCCTCATACACCGTTTAGGACCTAAGATTTACGAGTATGAACTAAGGTTAAGTATACACACTAAAACAATATTTATTTTTAAAAAATCTTTTTGAAAATTAAAATAAAATCTATGTCAAACTTATAACTTGTAAGAGAAGATAACATAGTCGGGACAAGATAAATAAACCGGCGTTTACTTACGACTTAAGAAGACTAAAGTATAATTTACGACTTACGACTTCGACTTTTACATATAATAATAATTTTGGTCTAAGAGATTACTGGTAAAATAAAAGTGGGTTCACTTTCCCCTAACTTTGATCTTTTACTTCCGGTTATAAGCGTGCAATATAGAAAATCATAGAATTTCAAAGTCCAATTAAAGTTCAAAATTATAAATTTTCATGCAGTCGATAAAATTATTAATAATTGATTTATGACCGCTTATGATAAGTGAATAGTAGTGCTTTATTTTACAAATCATCATATATACTGAAATTTTATAAATAAATTGTAGGTATAGATTATGCTTTATCGATTCAATTATTGATAAAATAAAATTAATTACTAACTTTTTTGACCATCTATTCTTTAAGTCTAATTCTGGTGACAATTTTTTTTCCAGCAATTTATTAAAAAGTGTTTGGAAAACAACCAAAAAGATATACTTTTATTCGTTTTCAGGTAAAAAACATTTACAATATTACAAAAACTACGACATTGTTTTGCAGATATTTTTAAAATATTAAAATATGTATATACGTCAAATATTGTATAATAAATTCCAGATAATTATGTAAACCATTCAACTGTCTTCTATAGTTCTATTATTAGTATGTTAGTACGTCAACGTGTAGTGGATAACTAGTGATTGTGGTGATAATTCATTACTATTATTTTGTTAAAGAATTATGTCAACAACACTCGATCTATATCTAAATTGTTCTAACTAAAACTACATAAGATTTGAACTCACCACATGATAATCAAGTTAAATCTGAAGCAAATCAATTGGGTCATCTGTTTATAATTAGCTGGTAATAACTCATTTTGTTTGAAAGATTTTACTGGATTATTATTGTTTTTGTGATTAATAAGAGAACATTTATTGGCATATGAGACATCAAATTTAACAAATATAAATCCATACTGCAAAGTATATAATTATAGTAGTTAGAAAGCGAATTACTCCCTCTCTTTCAGAATAGAAAACTTTCTAGATAAAAACATGCATATTAAAAAACTTTAAATTTTATTAATAAATTTTTATTAGATATTTTAATTTAATAAATTTGATCAGTCACATAAAATACTATCGAATATTAATAGTCAAATACATTTAATTTTGTATATAATTTTGTAAAATATTTTATAAATTAAAATAATTTTTTTTCTAAAACATCTTATAAATTAAAACGAAATAACGAAATGAGTATATTATTACAAATTGGTTGTTGTGAACATTCAATGTAATAATGATATAATAAATGATTTCTCATATTGGTCAACAACGGATGCTGTCCGCTACTAACCTCTCATCTTTCTTTTTTCTTTTTTAACTGAAAAACAATAAAACAAAACTAATAAACTACGAAATTATTATCAAACAACGTGGAGAAATAAAAACCAGTAGGTAGGTCGATCAGATCCAATTTCATATATAAACACATCTACATACGTGTTTCTTATTCATTGCTTTACCTCTTTCTCTCCTTATCATTCTTTTACCTACTCAATCATCTCTCTGTGGAATTTTTACCCGAAAAAATGGTGGAACAGAAGAAGTACGCTTTGTTTCTTGCAACTCCAGACTCAGAGTTCGTGATCAAAACTTATGGAGGATACCATAACGTGTTTGTGTCGACATTTGGAGACGAAGGAGAACATTGGGACTCTTTCAGAGTCGTCGCTGGTGAGTTTCCTGATGAGAATGATCTTGATAAGTATGATGGATTCGTTATCAGTGGAAGCTCTCATGATGCCTTTGAGAATCATGATTGGATCCTTAAGCTTTGTGATCTCGTTAAGAAAATTGATGAGAAGAAGAAGAAAATTCTTGGTATCTGCTTTGGTCACCAGGTTCTTATCTTCTACTTTCTATTAAAACATAAATCATTTCGAATTAAACCTATTTAATTTTGATAATTGGTTTTAATTACGAAATATTGAATGAGAATTTATCATATCAAAATTATACAAATTTGGATACTTCTTCAGTCTTCCCGAACCCGGTTTCTCAACCAGAGTTAGACTCTAGTAGTTTTTAGTTTGTGTGATAGAATTTTTTAGATCGACAAGAATTAAACCATAGTCCAAATCCCACTTTTGGAAATCTATTGGGAAAGGTTTAACTTTATGCAAATACTCATTAGCTAAATGAAGATGAGCCAAACCGGCACTAGCAAAAGCACCTATTGAGTTCAGCATGTGTGATAGAGTTTAGAGTTTGAGTTTGAATTATAAATCGATCAAATTGTTAACAAAAATAGTCATACACATGGATATTTATTACTAGCTAGTGAATTTGATGTCTATATAAACATCTAATTTTTGTTTCAAGATTGTAATATTTTTAACGATCTCTTAAAATTGAATCCATTTTGAAAGAAATTTCTAATAGAATAAAATGATTTCATCCAGATCATAGCCAGAGTAAGGGGAGGAAAAGTAGGGAGAGCAAGGAAGGGACCAGAACTTAAACTTAACGACATAACTGTCATAAAGGAAGCAATTAAGCCTGGAAGTTACTTTGGTAACGAGATTCCAGACAGCATTGCAATCATCAAATGTCACCAAGACGAAGTCTTGGAAGTGCCTGAATCTGCTACAGTTATAGCTTATTCCGAAAACTACGAAGTGGAGATGTACTCAATTGAAGATCATTTATTCTGTATTCAAGGACATCCTGAATACAACAAAGAGATTCTCTTCGAAATTGTTGATCGTGTTCTTGGTCTTGGCTTCATCAAGGTTTGTTTTTATCTCTCTTATCTCAATTTACTATACCTCATAGAATCACTTAGTCCGACCACAACATGTGGACATGATTGTCTTTACTTGTTGCTTCGCTAGTACAATATTTTTTCCGGCAACTTTACTCATTCATTATAAATAAATGCAGAAAGAGTTTGCGGATGCGGCAAAGGCATCAATGGAGAATAGAGGAGCAGACAGAAAGTATTGGGAGACAGTTTGCAAGAACTTCCTTAAAGGCAGAGTTCCCACTAACTAATACTTATCAATGTGGCTCTCTTGTTTTATTTGGAACATTTATGGATCTATTCTTATCTTCATTATGCTTACATGTCTTTTAAAAAGAAAATTGAAATCAATATTCAGATTCTGAGTTTCAAGTCTTTTCTTTATTGTATGAATTTCTTAAACAAGTTTAATTACCTGATCATATTCGTAAGGTGGATTATTAGATTGCCAAGATTCGGGTTGGTTACATTATTATGCACGTGCACATTATGGAATCAAACATGTGACACATATCAATAGAACTACTATATAGTATTATCGAATAAACTCATTTTAGAACAAAGAGCTCAGTATGAATCCAAATTCCAAATTCTTTTAAGATCAAAACAGAGGAGCTTATTATCTAACATAAACCCCAATTTACAAATTAGAAAATCATATTCTCAAATCTCGCTTATGATTGTTTACGAAATAAAACTAACTTAGTAATATGATCTTTATCATACTTAAAAGTCCATTGTTTATGACCTGTGTAATAAATTACTTTTAAAATTAGAAAATGGTAAGAGGAATAAGTGGAAAAAGCTAAAGGTTCAATAGAGAAGATGAAACTAAACACGCAGCGTTCACATGACTATAAATAGATCCGTTACTTTGTGTGTAACGCTTATTAGCGATGTGGGACAAAATACGCAATGTAACAAATTCGACTTATTTACCTCACAATCACGTTTTCTTTCCATGTGGGATTCTGTAACGTTCTGTATTTGACTTTTTTTTTTGAACAAAAAAAACTCACTTGGCGTGTTTGATCGTGTTCTCCGTCGTCTTTAAGTACATTTTCCCATTTTTACGAATCTCTCTCTATTTCTCATTCTCTCTTTTTCTTCTGAATCCGTGATCTTTGAAGAAGATGGTGGAGCAGAAGAAGAAGAGGTTTGCTTTGTTCTTATCGACGTGTGACTCTGAGTTCGTGAAGAAGACTTATGGTGGTTACTTCAATGTCTTCGTTTCGATTTTCGCCGATGAAGGTGAGCAATGGGATCTATTCCGAGTCATTGACGGCGAATTTCCCGACGAGAAGGATCTAGAGAAGTACGATGGTTTCGTTATTAGTGGTAGTCCACATGATGCTTTCGGAGACGCTGATTGGATTGTCAAGCTTTGTTCCGTTTGTCAGAAACTCGATGAGATGAAGAAGAAGATTCTCGGCATCTGTTTCGGCCACCAGGTTCTTTCGACTGAATTTTGCTTCTTCTTAAAAAAAAAAACATTATTTTTCAATTTCTGATTTGGATCTGATCGGTTGGTGATTCTTAGGGTTTATAATGTGTATTTTTGGGGTTGATCATAACCTGAATATGACATTTCATTTTTCAGAAATATCTTATATTTAGCAATCGAATCATATCCAGCTCTGTATCTGGGATCATCTGGTGAGAATACACCAGTCAAAACCCAGACTCTGTTATCTAATTATTGATCTGGATATTGGTTCGATTGGCTAATATGGAACTCTTCCATTATTTATCTGTATACTCTTAGTATCTCAAATAGAGTCAAAAGCTTGGACATTGTTGAATCATTTACTGGTCATGTAATATATGAAATTATATATTATCTTTCTGAACATTGTCATAAAGAGATTATGCTTGAACTACTGATGTTGCTTGCTGCAAATTCATTCAATGGGTTTTGTTGATCCAAAGAGTGTTTCTTGATGAATGGTTCTTTGTTCTGAAGTTCTCTATGTTCTTTTGACTAGATTATTACTAGAGTCAAAGGTGGGAAAATAGGAAGGGCTCTTCTAGGTCCAGACATGGGGCTTAGAAGCATAACCATAGCAAAAGACAATGACAAACTACGCAGTTACGTTGGAGACGAAGTCCCATCATCTTTAGCCATTATAAAATGCCATCGGGATGAAGTCTTGGAGCTCCCTGAGTCTGCTACAGTTCTTGCTTCTTCTGAGGTATGCGAGGTCGAGATGTTTTCAATTGAAGACCACTTACTCTGTATCCAAGGGCATCCCGAGTATAACAAAGAGATTTTGTATGAGCTTGTGGACCGCGTTCTCAATCTGAAATTGGCAGAGGTTTGTTCTTGTTCTCAGTGATCCCTATTTTGCTATATAGACATTTAAGATTGATCACAATCTCAATTTGTTTACTTTATCGAGTATTACGCCATCAATCCTTTTTTTGGGTTTTTTTTCAGCAAGAGTTTGGAGATAAGGCAAAGAGTACGATGGAGACTGCACAACCAGACAGGAGTATATGGCAGAAGATCTGCAAAAACTTCCTGAAAGGTCCATCCGAGCAAGTTTAGTTTGCTTTATCAAAATATGTCATCTATCGATGATCATGTAATTCCTTCATATTTTCTATTCAGCAAACAGACAGAAACACATAAACTGTAACAATCTCGAATAATCATTCGTATTATCACCTTTACTTTTCTTAATGTTGGAGTACAAATCAAACAACAAATTCAATCTGACTTACATAACTTATAAGCTTTCATAGACATCTGTACTTTGTAAATTTGGTCAACAAGGATCATCAGCAGAGAAATCAGGCTCTGAAGGCTTCTGATATTTCACAAGTTCTTTAGTAGACATTTCTGCACTACGCTTCTTCTGAATTTTTCGAAGTGCATTTGCAGCAAACTTTGACGCCAGGAACGTTGCTCTGATGCTAGTTACAGACCCTTCTCCTTCTTCTTCCTCTTCTTCCTCTTTCCTGAGTTGCTCAAGTTTCTTCTTCTTCAGGTATCGACGCCACGCAGCTTGTATAAAAATAGCAGCCCAAGTTCTCCATTGTTGAGAGTAGAACCTGAATGTGTGTTGAACTTGCCTGCTGTGTAGTCTCCTGAACTGGCTAGCCACGAATTTAAGCTCGTCAGCTATCAAAGCGAAAGCCTCCACTTCGGTTACAGCCTTTGCGGTTCTAGTGGAGGATGGTAGGTTGGAACCGGATTTGGGATCTAGTGCCCATGTCAAAAGCTCTTCCCCGCAGAAATCTCCTTCCTTCAGCAAACTGCGGTTGAAGAAGCCGCTTCTCCCGCCATCTGTAGTCACACTCTCTAGCCGACCACGGATAATAAAGAGCATCTCATTAACGGGGTCTCCTTCCCGGACCAAATAAGATTTCTCTGTGTACAGACACGGCTTCAGCCGCTCACAGATTGCATCGAGCAGCCTCTCATCCATATTCTCAAACAATGGAACCTTTGCATTAAAAAAAAAGAAGACCATGATGGTTTCCTTTATGAATCAAGATGAGGAAAAGGCTTTTAAGATAAGATCTTGCTTACCCTCCGAACCAAAGCCAGACAGAGATGACGTTTAATATCCCTTCTGAGATCCTTTGGAAGGTTCTGAACCAAATTCTCTTCATCAACTCCGCGTGTCTCCAACCATTTGTACTGGTCATATCGCCTGACCCGTTCACGCAGGTCTGGAGGAAGCATTCGATGATGCATCCACTGTTCTGAATCACGCCTTTTCACTCTCATTTCTTCAAGACGGATTGTTAGAGATTGAAGATAAGTCTGCATGTTCCCAATGAGAAGAGCGAATAGAAGAAGTCCAGCAATAGCAAGTGCTATGGAGAATATAACCTCTCCAGGGTAAGTGCTGGTTTCAAGCCCTTGACCAAGAGTGCTGTATTTGTCATCAACAAGGTTACTAAAGCAACAGAAACGTTTCATAATGACTATAGAAGACAGATTCTTTAAGAACTATGTACCTGAGATTCTGAAGTCCCCACCACAAACAGAAGAAGTACTTAGAGACAAAACTATTAGATGAGACAATGCCAGAGGACAGGGCTCTTAAGTAGATTCCAAAATCAAAAGGAGGATCATCATCACCAGTCACATTAACCGGGCAATTGGCCTGAAGAACAGAACTTTTGATGGTAGACCAAGCTGCATAACCAGGTTCATCTTCATTACCACAATACAGGAAGATTTTGGAACAGTTCAGGCTACTGTTACGGCAAACCCCATTCCAGCATGCATTATTGCGTTCTAAAGCCAGTAAGTACCATAAAGCCCCAACAATCTGAAGAATTAGTCCAATAACAGATGAGTTGTGAATGGTTTATTTTAAAGTATATTAAAAAGGAAAAGGTTAAAATAAACATAGTAAGTACACTGACATGACTTGCGAGCATGTAGAGTAGCAAGTAATAGGCTGCACCAGCCCAAGCAGTTTCAGCGAAAACACCAGCTGTTCTCTTCAGCTCTGAGCTCAATGGATATATCCGAACAAATCTTGGAATATATTGGATTAAAATGATAAATCGCAGAGCTTGCTTTGTTGCAAGCACACTTGCACCTTTAGAGGTGTAAAGAAATCTCCAAACCATAATCTAAAAATATACAAGTAAATACAATAAGTCATCAAAGTTTGTGAGCAAAAAACAATGGAAAGCAGGAAATTTTGGGAGGGAACTCAGTTCTAACCTGCGGAACTGGAAGCACGGAAAGTAAATCAATGATGAAATACTGCTGCAAATAACGTTTTGCTATCTGTGAAGGGTCAATCACAAGTTCACCACGCCCAAAAACACGAGAAGAAGGAGCTACAAAAGCTGTTCTAAACTGGAGAACCATGTGAAAAAGATAAAATGCATCGACTATTGTCCGCAGAGTTGTTACTGTGATAGCCAATCTCCTGTCTATACCAATACAGTTCTTATCATTGTTGATAAATGGAAGATACAAAAAGAGTGGATCCACAGACACAGCGAGAATGCAAGAAGTAACAAAGAGCTTGTTGCAGAGTAAAAGAAACTTGTCTTGTGGATCGAGTATCTTCTTCTCTGATACTTTAAGATCTTCTGGAAAGACTGCACGTGAGACCCCTAAACCAATTGATCTCCCTAACGACCAAAGCCCTTTGGAACCTTTTCTAAAACCTTTCTTAAAGGAGCCAGAGGATGCATTGTTGCCCTGAGAAGCACGAGTCGGTCTTTGTAAATTGAGTGTGCATCTGTTTAGACCTGCATCAGATGTCTGCGAGTACCTCGAATCCATACTATCCAACCTGTGAAGAACAAAATGAACTAAAGAAATCCTTTATTGTAATTGCCTTTTGCTAAACAACATCTGAGTTTCTTATGATCATATTAAATGTTAGAGAAATTGGTCAAACAAACTTTAGATCAACCATTGACAATAATGAGAATGCTTTAAACATAGTTACCTAACAAACTTCTCGCGTTGGCCACTGATTACTTGTGATTTCGATGCTTTTTTGGCACAATCGAACATGCTTTTTCCTTGTGACTCAACTCATTAATCACACACAACCTATATTGTCAGACAAAAGACTAAACTTTAAAAATTCATGGATCAAAATCATATAAAGCACCAAATCCAAATGTTCAATAAACAAAAGGAACACCGAAATAACTTAACCGCCAAATATGATTGTTTGTTTACAGAATTTTCTTAAAATCATTTTATGATAATAGATTAAGAACATTCATCCATTGTCGTTGACTTAAGAATCCTATGTTGACGAAAAGAACTTCAAAGGAGACACATTTTTCCTCCAAATCAAAACACCCAAAACAAGGTGGGTACAAACTTAAATGCTTCAAAGGAGAGAGTTTCAGCATTAAAAATGGCGCAATCTTCAAAGAAAAAAACTGTTAACCAAAATCTAGCACTTGAAGTCAAAGATTATTCAACAGAGTAATGAGGTAAATAAGTTGGAAGAGAATTTGATGATGATACCAAAGAAGAAGAGAGACTTTTGAAAGAAGTAACGAAGCCGAATCAGACGGGGACAAGAACACGATGGAGAAGACGAAAAAGAAAGTGATGAGTGGTGGGAGGAGACGAAGTCGTTACAGACTTGAAGAAAATTGATATAAGAAGAAGGGAAGAATTGTGACAAAAAAAAAAAAAAAAAAAAAGGGAAGAAAGAAACTGAAAGTTGTCTCCTTGCCGTCCGGGTCGGGTCGGATCCACCCGATCTTTCTGCGACCACGTCTCGGGTTCATTTTTCTCAACCTTAATAAATATCTAAATTAATGAAAAAATGATATCCATACATACATGTCGGGCACGAGACACCGAATAGACAAAACAAAAAAATGAATTGTTATTTGCTTCGACAGTTTAATAAATTCCTTATCAATAATCAACTGTTAATTTTTATGATGTTTCTTATGGATATTTTTAATAAATTATTTACAGAAACTACTGAGAAGATAAACATGTGTAAGAATCAGACCAATAAGTTCATAACAAAAGAAAAAACCTTGAGAGATATTTCGCCTTGGAATCCAAGAAAGCAAAACAAAGTATATTCCTCAGAGTAGCCATTCCAAGTTCTTAAACCATATACTGACATTTTCTTTTAAATCTCTTTGAGGGAGAATCTAAGTTTTGACTACAAAAAAATCTCAATATATATTGTTTTTACATGTAAAATTTGTAGCTTCTTATAGTTCGTCAGAGACGCTGCAAAACTACAACGTCTGAGATCAGCTTAAGAGATCCATATGTTCTGCAATCTTGCTTCTGGCCTCGTTGCAAAGAACATCTGCTTTGCTTCCATGTATTGGCTTATGGATGATAACTTTGACATTCCCATGGTTCAGTATACCTTCACTACCTGTTGGCATGATTTTGCCTGTTCCCATCAGCGTTATTGGAACTACTGGAACTCCGGTCTTAGCAGCCACCGTAAATGCGCCTTTCTGTAATATCAAAAGCCTCTTATGTTACTCCGTGCTAACACAGAGACCAAACATGATCAAAAATCTTGAGATTGAGTTTTACCTTGAAAGAACCTAACCGACCATCCTTACTTCGTGTTCCTTCTGGGAAGAAAAAGACAGATGCTCCCTTCTTTACGAGTTCAATACAGCGTTTTAAGCAATCCTATCAATTGCATAAGAGTTAAAACAATCTGCATCCGCTTGACATACATTTGAAGAGTGTTTGTAAACAAAAACTTAAGAAGGATGGGAGTAACATACTAATTGGCTTCTTGGGTCCATCCGCTTCAAGGGAACAACACCCATCATGGACATGGCCCAACCTATAATGGGAATTACGAATATCCCTGTCTTGCTGATGAACTTGTAGCTTTGTCCAAGACTGAGAAGTGTGTAGATATCCAGGAAACTTTGGTGGTTTGAAACATACACAGCCGGAGTGTCTGATGAAGGCAGGTTCTCCAAACCCTCTATGTCGATTTTGTAAAACGGATAAATGCTTATGGAAGCCCAAATTTTAGCAATGAAGTGCTGGAATTTTCTTCTATAGGGATCAAAGAGAAGGACAAACGGATGCCCAATGATCATCAGGACAATGAGAAAAATGGCCGAAATGGCAGCAACAGCACAAAAGCATATCCCTCTGAGTCTTGAGCTCAACTTAATCTCTGCACTTCAAAGTGGAAAGAACAAGAAAGGATTGTCTATAGATACAGAAAAATAAGAAAGAAATAAAAAAGAGCAAAAGATTGTAATCTAGTAAAACAGATCATAAATGTTCCCAAAGGTTTAGCCAAAAAAAACCTGGTTCCGGATATGAAAATTCAGGGGTTGCAGCTCCTGAAGAATCTGATCTCACAGTGACAGTCCTTGCTATTTCACTTAATCTATGTGATTTCTTATAATGAAATTTGTAAGGATTCCATCTTAAAGAGCGGTTAGAGCATTGAATGACAGTATGTATTGTTTCGCCCAGAAATTTCCCACTCGGAATAGCTAAAGAAGAAACATGGAAGGTAAAGCAAATTATGATTCAAGACATTCATCTCATACCAAAAAAAGAAAAGAAAATGGATAAATAACTCAATAAGATCTCAAAACCAAAATGGGTGTGTAGAATATAGAATCTACAAGTATTTATATCTAACAAAGAGTAATTGAAAAGATATCAGAAACAGAACCACATCAAGAGATCAAAATGACTACAGTTTTAAATTGAAGAGAATGCAGATAATCAAAAGGTCATTTCAACATTTTTATCAAAATAATTTGATTGATTTACCATGAAGGGAAGTACTACAGCTCGCTATGACATTCGAAATACGACCAAAGCCACATACTTTATCCCTGGAAATCTGCATCTCCAATAATTTCATAAACTAAGAACAATATTTCCAATAACTTCATAAACTAAGAACAATTTGGAGATAGAACAAGAACTTCATGTTTCAAATTTTTTTTGTCAACTAATATTACTTATTTAAATCCACACCAAAATCTCAAGAGAAGCAGTTTATTTTTTGTTCAGAATTTAATATGAAAGAACACTAAAAGCTTCCTGGTTCAGTTCATCTTTTGGATTAAACAGAAAAAAACATCACAAATGTAAAATCCTAATCAAGATTCCATTGCAAGATTAACTTTCACTTTTCATCATTTTCACAGAAGCTAAAGACGAACCAATCACCAAAGAGTATAATCGAAAACAAAAAGAAAAGATAATTAACAACGGAAAATTTACCCGAATCAACGATGACTGTGATGAACTACAAATCGGTCTTCCATAATCTGAGAACATAATTAAGAAATAACAGTTATCGCGAAGAAAATAGAAGTTTTTAAATTCAAAATTAAGCTATAAATTATCATATAGAAACAAACATGGAGGATGTAAAGAGATGCTCCGAGCAGAAGCCAAATCCATGGCGGAATCTCGTGTAAAAACATGCGTGAGATTTGCTCATATATATCTGTCATCTTCAAGCTTATCTCAGGATTCATTGCTTTACTGTTTTCACTTTTTATACATCAACTGTGTGTCGTTTCATAGTGAAAAAGCGGCGGATTGCATTTTCTTGTTTGTAATATAGACTGCATGCCGTTTTATAAGTGAAGTCAGCAAACTACAGGGCCTTTTGATGTCGAACATATGGCCCATTAGTTGTTTTCATTGTATGTAAATTGGGTTATTAATCTTATGTACGTAATAATTATATTTTTAGAGTAAACAACCATTATCAAGAAAACAAACAAAAAAACCTCAAGAATTTTTTTATTCGCATTTTTTGTACGTTCAGTGAAATAAAGCCATTCATAGGTTTTTTGTTTGCTATATTAAATTAGGGACATTTATAACATATTTTAAATTTGAAACGAACAAAAATAAATTCTCTCTTACATAAATTTAGTTATAAACTCACGACTTTAATTGTATGTACAATCCTTAGAATTCTCGACCAAAAAGAAATGTATAATTCTTAGAATTTACTCTATCGTAAGAATACACTTAATGCATGGTTCAATTTGCTTCAGAAACGTTGACATGAAATTTCTATTTAAAACGGGTATATTAATTGTCTTTTTTTATATATATATCATCTGAAATACATAGAATAATACCTAGGATGGAATACATTTTCGGAATACATTAGCTGACGGAAAACGGTAATAAACAAAAACCAAGGATAAGATCAAACACTAAACTTGAACAAATAATCTAAGTAGATCCACTAGACTTTCCAAGTAACTGATTAGAGTCGGATAGCACTAATAAGACCGAAAAGCCACACCGTCATCAAACTAGTAGCAAGACCGACAAAATCGAAAAATAGAACCACAAAAAGTAGAGATTCATGAACCTCTCCAACACGCCAAGCAAAACCACACAAAATTCACACTCAAACCATGAGACAACGAATGAACCTTGAAAGCAGCTTGAGACAAGCCAAGGAGGACCAACCTCACTTACACGCGGACACTCGCCAACCCAATTTCCACCATCTACAGATAGAAATTGGTGACCTCCTCGCAAGAGAAGAGAAGAAGATCGAAACCATAACTGTGTCTATAACTCTCCCCCAAAGCTCCAAAGAACCTCCAAGAAAAGCTTGTAAATGACTCAGCCACAAAACCTGAACCCCGAAAGGAAAACAGTAAGACAAAACCCAGAGTTGAAGATAGATAACGAATAGAGATGAAGGCACAATGGAGAGGAAGCACAAAGATCCAAAACTTAACTTAAGACTAGTTAAAACCAACGATTGAAATCCTTAAACAAACAAAAGCCAACGAACCTACAAGAAACAGATCTTGGCCAAAAGCTTTTTCTCACCTCAGTCAAGTGGCTACAGATGGGAAGAGAAGAGAGAATCGACTGGGGATAGTTGGAGAAACAATCGTGAAACCATTGAAGCTCCTTACTAGATCCAGATCTGGAAATCTCCACCACACCAAAACCTAACCTCAAACACCACCGAGAGATCCTTTGAAACTAAGGATAAGAACCAGATAGTTTTTTTTACAGCGCTGTGGAGGCCACCGGAGAAGAAAACGGTGATATCGTACTTTGCTATACTTTTTCTCTTATCGCGTTCTCTTTCTCTTTTTTTTCTCTTAATTTTGATTCCCGGATATATTAATTGTCATAACTATTAATAGGAATGACAATTAAAATTAAGAGATTATTAAAAAAGAAAAAAAAAAAAAAAAAAAAAAAGTTTAAACATAAGAAATTATCTTTGGTTAGGAAGTTGAGTGTATATTATTAGGAATTTAGAGGTTTGAAGGATTGATTATGGATTGAGGTTTGTCGTTGTCCATCGTGATATTTGATAAGTTTAACCACGTTGATATAATTCTCAACGTATTTCTTCTTAAAGTCAACAAATCTCGTTTTCATAATTGATATGAATAAAAGGACAATAGTTTCTTGGTTAAGGTCTCAAAAAATTTAGATTGAAATAGCAAGAACAAACAATAGATTAAAAAGCTCCCGAAATTGAGAGTGAATATCCCAAGTTAAACACAAAATACAAAACAGAAAGATAGATCTTTTATAATGAAAACTAAAGGGAACAAAAGAAACTTTAACAATCTGGAAAATAAAAACTAAAACATTGCTAAAGAAACAAACTCAAGAGAACTACATTCTCTCAATCAACCCCTCTAAGCCATAGCCATAGCCAAACCAGTCACAACCGCGATCAATAAACCACCACCAACAGTCAAACCAACAGCACCATTATGAGTTGCAGCTGGAGCAGGAGCTGGAGTTGGACTTGGACTTGGAGCCGGAGAAGTAACAGGAGAAACCTTAGGACTATCATCTTTGTCAGATTTACGTTCAGACAAAACAACAAGAGTAACCTTTTCACCTTTAGCACAGTTACCAGGAGCACCACTAATGAAGAAGTAAGGACCTGATTTGTCAAGCTTAACCTTTGTATCTCCATCGTTATGTTCCTTCAATGGCTTTGCTGTGTTACAAGACTCGTAATCTTCTTTTGTAACTTGTAATACCGAATCCACTTTTTTGTCGTACTTAAATACTATTATAACACATGCATAAAATTAATGTATCAACATAAAACCATATCATTTGAGAAACAAATCTTACCAAAAAATGAAAAAAAATATAGAATATACCGAGAAAATCGCCGACTTTGAAACGATTGTTCTCAGCCCAGTGATTAAGAGTGTTGTTGGCCCAGTGATTAAGAGTGTTGTTGGAAGAATCTGGAACCTTCCATGAACCTACAAATCCACCGACCAGAATCATCCTTGGATTGGAAGTACGCACTGTCGTAAACAAGAGGAATGCAAATGTCAGAGATGGAACTATGATTTTCATTTCTGTTTTATCAAACTACAAGACAACTCTTGCTTCTTCCTTTTTGTGTGTGTTGAGTTTATCTCTTAGTTTTTGTTTTCTGTATAGGTGAATAGAATTGGAGATGGTGAATGTTGTTTATATAGCCACTGTGGTTTGGAACTAAAACGTGTTTTTTGGTGGTTCGGAGTTAGGTTCGGGAATTACGAGTGCTGTATTTCTATTTGATTTGCTAAGTAAATAAATGTCCGTTTTTACTCACTTTTTATTACAAAAAAAAAAGCAATATATAAAGAAAATCTTTGGTTTGATCTTTTTTTTAAATGAATTGCTATGAGTGATCAATGCCAGCTACAGATTTCTATCAACACTTTTTTTTCTAAATCTAGAAGAATTTATCAAAGGATTCTTATTTTTTGATGTATGCTTTATATTTAATAAGTTATCACACTTGTTAGAAAAAAAATTATCACACTTGTTAGAAAAAAAATTATCACACTTGTTTCTGCTATTAATTTTTTTTTCTTAAATACTTTCAGAAAATCTGAATAGTAGTTACGAATCTGAGATTTAGGGAGTGTGAAAAATTGAGGATATATATCTTACATATAGGAAAGGTTGGATACAAGAGGAAAAATATAATTTTTTTTTTGTCAACTTAACTAATTTTAACGAGACATAAACAGTCGGAACTACAAAAGAGAAATTGTGTTCACAAAACCATGAGACCGAGATGACCCTCTGACTGTGCGGGTTAGATGATCTGCTTTGTGATTAAGTATCTCGGGAAGTGAATGACGGAACAGGACCGGGATGAGTTTCAGATTCTTGAAAAATCCTCTAAGTAGGGGAGAAATGCTGGCCACACTTGGGGCTCCTTAATCATCCTGGTTAGCTCTAGGCAGTCGATTAAGAACTCCACCTCTACTATCTGGAGTGTCGATAGACATGTCACGGCCCAAAAAAGCGCCTCGAATTCTGTATGGAGAGAAGACAAACTCCGTCTGATGCCTTGCGCTCCCTAGTTCATACCCTCGGTGCTTTCTGTGTATGAGTACCACCCCAGACCGGTAAACAGATCTGTAACCTTCCAGGAAGCATCAACCATGCATCTATATTCTGAGAAGGCGGGGTTAATGGCCCCTCTCAACTCCTACGAGTCGTCCGGCGGAAAAGACTCTGTCAACGGATGCGAAATAGAACTCGAGGCTATTTGAGTTATCTTATTGTCGCAGCTCGGCATGGTTAAACCGCCCTTGTTTGCCGCAGCCCATACTGCAGCCTCTGTTTCTGCCATTTGAATAATGTCTTGGGGGTTCTTGTCCTTATTTGAGAAACCCTTATCATTCCTAACTTTCCATAAAAACCACAATATCTATGGATAACTAGTGTAATTGTCCTTACCAGAGAGCCTCCATAGAAGATGGTCGATATTAGCGAATATTGAGCCTCCCAGAAAATTTAATCCCGAAGGCATTTTCGACAAAACCCAGACCTGATGGGCTGGTGGGCATTCGAATAACACATGGTTAGTAGTTTCCATTTCATCAATAGGAAAAATAGAATTTAGAACAACATTAATTTCGATGGAAATGATTTTATTTTCCCCATTTTCTTTTTTTCATAGTTATTCATTTTTTTCCAACAATTTTATCAATAAGAGTAAATGCATAAGCTAAAGTTCACTCTCTAAAATCTCGCTTTTTATATGTAGTGGAGAGTAATCAAATTCTAATGCTAAAACATTAGCTAGACAATTCTAATCACCAAATTAAGAAAAACTCGACAATTATCTATTTTTATAAAATTATTTTATCTTTATTGTGTATAATAGAAAAATCCAGATTAATGACATGTAAAAATTAATTTATCTTTATTGGTTAATGAACTATGTTCGAAAGTATTAAAAAAAACATGAATTTCTAACTGTTAGAAAAAAAAAATTACCCAAAATCATCTGTTTCAAAATCAAAATGAATTTGAAGACGTTTTTTTAGACAAAGACTACGTTACATCTCTTAAACAATTTAACTAATTACAAGCAAAAACGATGTAAACGGTAACGTTACTTTTTATCGTTAGGCATGAGAATTTTCGGGGCGATGAATGAATGATACTATAAGTCACAGGCCGTTGTGGTTGATAACAAAAAAGAACATCTTAATTGCGCTATTAATCCAAATGCTTTTGACTTTTAGTTGTTTCTGCACGTGCCAATTATACGAAGTCACAAAGATGACACGATTTGACATGATTGTGTAAGCACTTTAGTTCAAAACAAACCTAATTAAGTCATAAAGTGATGGTATTTTGACATTTTCACAACTCCAACGAAATGGTCTATAGCTTTTTTCTATAAAGTAAACAACATTACATCCAAAGATAAACCATCTTCAAAATCAGAAACCAAAAACACAACAGTATGATGGATAAGACATTGATTGATGATGGTAGATGTTGAAGATCTTGTTCTGTTTTTTGTTGCTTAAGATTCACTTGTGAGTTTAGTAGTTGCTAGAATGCTAAAGACACAATCGATTTAACGAGTTCCCGGCCTCTTACCGGTACGTCTCGTGGGAGTACTCTTGCTCCCAAATTTCACTAGTTCAAAGAGATTACACCACCACAACCTTGTGATTGTGATGTACTTTGTGTTCAAGTTTACACAACGAAGAGAGAAAGACAAGAGGAATACAAGATAATGGAGACAACTATGTCGGTTCTTTTGGTTCCACTTTTCTCTCCTCCTTAACCAACATCTTCTTTTGCAGACACATATATGGACTCACATGGTACCCTAGAAGCCCATTAACCCTCTCTTGTACAATTGTTTGTTTGGCTGATCCATAACCCGTGATCCAGCTTTGTAAACCATCCATAAAGTTGCTCTAGCCTACATACAAACCGGTCCCAAACACTCCCGTTTATAATTCATTCACACATCATTTATAAGATCAAATAACCAACATAAATCCTTTTACTGTACCTTGTCGTCAAACACAACAACACAAGGTTTCCTCTGTTCTTTAGCAACATGAACATCTATGAGTATATCAATGGAGCATCTTGGAGTCAATATACGAACCAGAGCATCCTTCATCTCTGCCTAAAATCAAATGTTTCACCACAATTAAGTGTATAGATATCTACCACATTTTGGTCATGACTCATGAGCCGTTTCTTCAACGCTTTCAACGCAGGTGCAAGGTCTGTCTTTTTAAGATTCTCCTTCCCAGTGATAGTAGATATAAATCGCAGGATATGTTCATAAGATTAGGTTATATAAAAAATAGCAACACATTCAACAAAAGAAATGCTAACCTCTGGAAAACGGAAGAAAACCATCATTTCTTCTTAGCCTCAGGCTTCTCATCGCTTCCTGGTTCATCATGTCTTCACTTTCAGTGTCACTACTAAAAACCTCTTTCTTGTCCATCTTACTTTCTCCTTGGCCAGCAGCCACAACATCTACATGATCGTTGTTCCCTTTTTCATCAATGGAATCCGTGAAATTCAATTTCGATTGTTTGGGTGTTAATTACACTTCTTCGTTGGAAATAAAGATTATCACAAAATATTTCTTTAAACCCAAAACCCGTACCGAAAAATGGAAACAACCATAATAATCCATTGCTGAAAAATGGCATGGCTCTTTCCATTTTTAGTACGGGTTTTAGTTTTGACGAAGCATTTCATGATAATCTTTACATTGAATGAAGAGTGTAATATCCCGCAGGGAACTAGGTTTGGAGATGATAATTTTATTAATTGAGAAGTATTTTATGTAAATGAATCGAGAAGGGGAATGATTTTGATTTTGTTCACAGAAACAAGTTGTGTTTAAATATAGAGTTAATTAAGGGAAAATACATAATTGTGTGACAAAATTAGGTAGAACACCCATATTTTCAAATAACTAAATGTCTCTCATGAGCTTTACGTGAAAAAACTAAACTTACACCCTACATGCTTAAACGAATTAATTAAATAAACTTACGCTAAAAAAATTATAATATTTTACTTTTTTTTTCCACCAATTGGATCGATAAAATCCGACTTATAACCCAAACCTTACTCCCTAAAATCCCGGTTGCCAGATCCATTAGTTAGAACATTTAACCACCCATTGAAATTTCACTTTTGTTTTATGGTGCATAATAAATTTTACTTTAACTCAGCAAAAAAAATTATGAGAAATTTTTTTTAATAAGTATCAATAGTTTTTTTTCTGTCATCTCGATTTGAATAATAAAACTAAAGTGGAATACAAAGTTTCATTACATAAGTCGACAAACATCTGATAAATTCCAAAACTAAGATCTAACCGGGGAAACCAGTGAATTTAAACAATGGAAAAAACTAAAAAGAAAATAAGAAAAGAATCGTCGAAAGAACATCAAAACTCGAAAGTTGAAGTCTCACTAAAAGCATATACCTCACAATTATAAAACAAGGTTTCTTCACCGGTAGAAGAGTCTTGTAATACATAAATAGAAAAAAAACAAATGATGTCTTTGAGTAGTAACTAATAGTTTTCTACAAAGACCATATACAACTTTGTCCCCTTATTGGTAAATTACAGTATAAGTATACGTTTCATTTTAATCCATACGTTTTCTTAACTTTTGTTGATTATGCACGTGCCATTGATACATTTGACAAAGATACACGATTTGACATGATTATGTAAGCATTTCAAGTTCAAAACAAATCTTACATATCATATTAAGTCACAAAATGATGGTATTTTGACATTTTCACAACTCCAACAAAATAGTCTCTTTTATAAAGTAAACAACATCACATCCAAAGATAAACCGTCTTCAAAATCAAAACCATAAACAACAGCATGATGGATAAGACATTGATTGATGATGGTAGATAGCAATGATGATAATGATGACGATGATGATGAGATCATTTGAGAAGTGTCTTGACTATAGATTTCACGTTAAGCTTCTTCAGGTCAGTGTAAGACTGGCCACAACCCACAAACATAACCGGTGATCCAGATATGTAAACCATCGATAAAGCTGCTCCAACCTATAAACCGATCCCAACCACTCCCGTTTACAATTCATTCACACATCATTTATGAAATCAGAAACCAACATATTTAATTTTACTGTACCTTGTCGTCAATGGTATCGAACTTTGTCAGTAAGATTCCATCTATCAGTCTTGGGTTTCCAGAAGTGGAGAGATCCGAAAGTTTCTGAATTTCACGAAACAAAGACAACGTCAATCAGGCTCAATAAAACACCTACAAGAGTCTAAAGCGGGTAAGAAACGGAAACCGAACCTGGTTAAACTTTGAGAGCTGGTCTACTGCATCGTTTCCAACAAGAGCTTCACCAACAAACAGGACAAGGTCTGGATTATTGAGGTTAATGAGCTTTGAGAGAGCTCTCATCAAAGGTTCATTATCCTGCATACGACCAGCTGTGTCAACAAGAACAACATCGGATCCATTTCGAGTTGCTTCTTGTATGGCTTCTTTAGCAACTACTGCTGGATCCTTTTCATAACCCTTTTCAAATATCGGTACCTGTTACAAACATTTCACCAGCTCATTAAAAACCAAGTTTTAACAGCACCAACAGCCTACACGAATATTTGAACATTAAACACACGCATTTATGTATATAGATATTTCAATACCTGTAGCCTACGAGCATGAGTCCGTAACTGCTCAACAGCTCCAGAACGGAATGTGTCACAAGCAGCCATCATTACACTGACCTTGTGCTGCAAAAGCCAATACGCCACTTTGGCCAGATTGGTGGATTTTCCAACTCCATTGACTCCAACAAACACAACCACATAAGGTTTCCTCTGTTCTTTGGCAACATGAACATCTCTCAATATGTCAATGGAGCGTCTTGGAGTCAATATACGAACCAGAGCATCCTCCATCGCTGCCTGAAATTAAATGTTTCACCACATTTAGCCATCTTCAGATTGCAGAGTAAAATATTTCCTGGACTGAGTTAAGAGCTACAAGGAAAAAGCACAAAACCTGAACAGTTGAAGAGATCCTGGTGAACGAAGCCAACTTCTTTCCTTCAAGACTAGCTTCCACTGATTCACAAAGCTTCTCAGCAATCTCTTCAGCCTGTTAATAAGACAGCCAAGTTCAGGTAAGACACATGACGAATTCCAGTCATAAGAAATGATGCGGTGTAAAAATACATACCACATTCTTGGTCATGAGCCGTTCCTTCAGAGCTTTTAAAGCCGGTGCAAGGTCTGTCTTTTCAAGATTCGACTTCCCAGTGATACTGGATATACATCGCAGGAAGTGTTGATAAGATTAGGTTATATATAAATTAGCAACACATTCAACAAGAGAAATGCTAACCTCTGGAAAACGGAAGAAAACCATCCTTTCTTCTTAGCCTCAGGCTTCTCATCGCTTCCTGGTTCAGCATCGTCTTCACTTTCACTGTCACTGCTAAAAACCTCTTCCTTATCCATCATACTTTCTCCTTGGTCAGCAGCCACAATATCTACATGATCATTGTTCCCATTCTCATCGACGGAATCCGTGAAGTCCAATTTCGATTGTTTGGGAGCTGCATCATCCCAAACCCTATTTTTCTTTGTCGCCTTTTTTGCTGGTTCCGCAGCAACCTTGGAACTCTTATTACCTATACTGTCAGCTTTCCTTACACCTCCTCTACCCCTTACTCCTTTACTTCTTAGTTTCTGAAGTTTACTTAAATCAACTGCAACATTAGAACTCGTGTTTTCTTTTCCGTTAGCTAGATCAGTCTTCTGATAATCATCTTCTGTCTCATGATTCTCATTGGAATGACCATTAGTCAAGTTACTAACTTTGGTTTTATTACCATCTCCATCGTCTTTTTTCGAACCACCTTCACTGATCCTTTTGTTCCCTCCTTCAAGCCCCGCCTTTGTGACCTGCCCATGCTTCTTAACAGTGTTAACAGGCTTTCCCACTGGCTTCATCTTCCTCAATTCCTCGGCCCGAGCTTCTGCTTCCTTCCTAAGCTGCCTAAAAGTGTCGTCGAAATCATCATAAGTCATCCGTTTAGGATCATAGATCTCAGAGAAGCTTTGCTTCACCATAGAAAGCAAATCATCCACATAAAGCAAGTGGAGAATCCGCTGATAAACAGCCACAAAGACAAGTCCAAGATCATTGTGGAACGTCCACTTGAGAGTGTAGGCAGCACCAGGAGCATCATAGTTAAATGAAACAGCACCAGATCGTTCCTCAAGGAGACAGGATCGGATCAAAGTATCGATCGGTGAGCCTCTAAGAGCATTCCCAATCTCTTTGCATGTCCAAAGGATTAAACCTCCTCGGGTAAAGATTAAAAGCTGTTCTAACATCTTCAGTTCCGTAACCCTGAACAAACAAAATACGATCTCTCAAATCAAATCGCGAAGAATAACCCTAAAAATTAAATGAATTGAATAAAGTCAACACGCAGTTGGTCCAAATTCTAAAGCTACCTAAATCCACAAGCATTAATTCAGAGATCCCGGCAGATTCAATACACAGAAGCAAACAAACTTAACGGATCAGGAAACGCAGACAACAAATCTTAAAGAGAAATCGATCAAATTTGACAATTGAAATCCTAAGTTGAACACGTATTCGTTTTAAATCCGAAAGGAAATCAAACAGAACACGGATCTCAAGTTTCAATCGGAAAATTCATAAGCCGATGAAATGACGAGAAGAGATTGAGATACGAATATTATGGAATCGTAGAGTTGGAGGAAGAGGATTCAGACCTTGGTTCGTGTTGTTTCTTGATGATAGATACAATTGCCCCAGAAAAAAATATAAAAGAGGATTCTCTACTTTACACCGGCGAGAGAGGAAAAAAAAACAGATTAAAAAAAATGAAATTAATGATCCTCTATTTGATTTCCGGTATATATAAGGTTTCGAATAAATTCTTTTTTTCAAGGGTGAGAAGACTTTTATATCGGTCAAAGTTCGATATTTTTTTTTTTAACATTGGTCATAAATGATCTATCCATTAGTCAAATTCTTATATAATATATGCGGTAGGATTCGATCTCTAGATCTGTTGATATTTATCCTATTTGGATTTATTTCCTTTTATGAAATGTTTTTTATTTATTTCTGGGGATAGGGAAAACAAATTTGAATTTTTGCAAATCACACTAGAAACGAATAAAATTTTTGTATATGTAAGAAAAAAATAAAATAATAATCAAAATGAAATGCGGTTAGGTTCGTGGAAGTTGGTTGAGTCCATGGACGGTGAATAATGGGTATATACCCATGTTTTGAATTTTGCTAGATATTAATCGGCGGTGAGGTGAGATTTAATACCAAATTAATTAATCAGGAACTAGTTTTGAGATATTTAGAAATATATAACATAAAAATATTTTATAGGTATATAAAATAAAACATACTAATATGATATTAATATTAAGGTTGTCTAGTGGTAAATATTGCTGATTAAATACTTTGAGGCGATCCGATTAAACCACAGTGGTGTGTTTTGATGCGTTTTCTTTGTGTTTTGTATCTAAAAATTTAGGTCTCGTCCTAAATATTTCATTTAAAGCTACAACTAGCAAAAACAATAAAGGTTTTCTATAACTTGATTATTTCACCGATTTCATGAAAATCGTGGTGGCTCTTCACCGTTGAATAATTTTTACCGTGTAGGCGGCTCTATACGGCGCGTTATCGAACATGGGTGTATACTAATGTCCCATTAACTCACGACCCGCACTAGATATTCCAACGCGGCAGGTTTAAAAACGCTGCGTTTGAATGCTTCCTCTTTGCTCTTGCTGTAAGTTATAACATGGATTCGGATATTTCTTAATAAAAGGCCCATGGGCTTTACAATGGCCCAAATTTTAGGATTTTTAACAGATAACCAAGTTGGTTTCTATGGTATATGTTTAATTGCATGAAAGTCAAATCATATTTTCAAATTTCAATCATAGCACAAGTTGCAACGACTTGCATTATCTACTCTATAATCTATAACCTATAGTAACTACGTTTAGTACAAGGTTTAGTCAAATCGAACGTCATTATCAATTAACTTAACCCAAAAATAGATTGTCCAAGTTGCAGATACTTCAATTTAATTAAATAATCGCAAGTTTTTCGGATTTGCCGATCATTACGCCATGCTCTTCTTGTAAGTTTTAACGTTGATGGTTAAAGGTCTACTTGTTAGGGTCGCAATCCCCTTTTTTTTGTACACCTGCACTCTGACTTATATATATAACATAATCAAACTCAACTCAATCTTAAACTTATAATTACATATAACATATTTTACAAGTTATCGTTTCCGAATATGAACACTCAACTACACGTGATCGTTAGATGACGAGGCCTTATTGAACATGTTTTGACACAATATACAATATCGTCTATGGAACAAAATAGATACTAGTATTAAATAACAGTCTGAACTCTGAAGTCTGAACAAATCATAAGATCTGAAGTCTAAACAAATATAGTGAATATTGTAGGAAGAAAAGGTCTTTTAGTTTTTCCTACAGATGTGTGGTGCAAGTGCAATGGAAGTGCTACAATATTAAACGGAGCATTCAATTGAAACGTGGGAAAGTGTGTATCATAGTTACGATACGACGTTTGACTGGATGTATCATATATACACATATCATACTTAAGTCCATCAAACAGTTTCCAACTCAAAACCTATTTTTTACTTCACTTATTTAATATGAAAATGTTTCTGTCGGTTTGATAAAACCTATACAATGAGAAAACATATCTCAAATGGTTTTTTTTTTGGCAAGTAAAATGGTTAAAGATAAGAGGAAAAACAAAAATAAAAATAAATCCGACATGGTCTACCAGCTTTTCGGGCACCGATTTGGACCTATCATTTCTTACAATCCACATGATAATGCATTTCAAAGCTTTTGCAATGTACAATTCCTAACTGTCTTTTTGTAACTTCATATATATATTGTCAACAATTAAATTTCTATAAGTACAATTAATAACTAAATCCTCAAATCATACTATTACGTGTAACAAATGCGACTCCCTAATTTAAATTTGGATATGTATCATTTAACTACTTCATTAAAACATATATTGGTACAAATTAGAAAATATTTTTGATATGCCATTAAAATATCATGAGTTAATTTATAAAATTAGAATCAATTAGATAGTTTTGAATTAGGTTAGTGGTTCAAACCCAAGAATTTTTCTCGATGTATTTTCGGAGCCAGAATAGTGACATTTTCACCATCACCGCATTTGGCGCAACACAATAAATGTGGTTGACTTTAATATGTTGATATATTCTTGCATGATTTAATTGTTGAAGTAAGCTTTGATTGGTTTGGTCTAGAAGTGATCTTTAACAACTTTTGCTGACCACAGCTTCGATTATGAAACTTTGAACAAACTCTCAAAACATGACATGATAAAAGCTACGTAGGTTTGGCCAATCCTACAAATAATGAAATCACCATCTTCCGTTTTATAGAAAAAGAGATACATTATACTATATTGTCAATTTTGTTATACACCTAAAAATTTACATCGTAGATATTAGAGAGAATATCAAACTCTTCCTAGTTTGTTAATTTAGATGATTCATCTAATAATTATAATCAGTAGTTTGATTTCTCTTCACTAAAACTGGAAGTGTAGGTTTTGAGTTATAGATGATATTTTTATCGATATATATATATGATTATAATATTAGTGCATGAATGAGTGGAGTCTCTCAAGGAAAGGAAATAATAGTCCAGAAATTGTAGGCACAACAACTTTACACGGCGAATATTTGTCTTCTTACAAGAAAATGATGATGATTGTTCGATATTGTCTAATTTCGTTTGTTTCTTTCTTTTTGGTTATCTTCTGCTAATTACTTTCTGTCATTAACCTAAAATATATGCACTTTATTTATTTTTTATTTTTGTTTTTTAGCCCATCACGAACAAACGTGCTACAGAGTTTTTGACTTTAATGTCTTCTAGTTGACCACCATCAAGCAATTACGGATCTATGATTAATTTATGATGTCCTTCTTATAAAACTTATAGTCAAATAATTAATTCAATAAAATTACCCATAGGTTCATATCGAAAGAATTTTGTGAACAGGTAATGTATCATTTACGCTTAATTACTATGTAGATATTTAAGAACATAACGTTACCATGCATGAGAGGATATCAGAAAATAAGATGTAATAATAATTGTTTCCCTTCAGTTATACGCTAAATAATAATAATAAAAATATAATATAATATAATCAGTATGTATTATATTTTAATCAATTTATTCCTACAGAATTACCAATCACCCTTGCAAATATGGTCTGAAATACCTAAGATTAAAAGCTATATTTTCAACCTTAATTTTGGTGTAAAAAAACACATAAGTATAAATTGATTTAACCGCTTGATCAAAATATTTCCTCTATGCGATTAGATTTATTTATGAAATTATATAGTCAAGTGGGTTCAAACACATTACAAACTTAACCAAGAGCTTTCCACCTTTAGCGCATTTGTGACAATGACATAACTCTATAAGGGAGAAGCAGAAACAACATATACATAGTCATCAAATTAGTAAAAGTGATAGTTGAGTAGAAGCTCGTGAATACTATATAAACTCACATATATATATGTCAATAAATACATATAACTAACAAAGAGAGAGAATGAGAAAGGTCCACTCACAGCTGGCCAAACTGCACATTGTGTAGTAACTAAGCAAACACACTCTCTCATTTAATTAGAACCTCCAAAACCCCATCCATCAATCCTTTTATCTCTCTCTCTCTCTTATACACTCCTGTATATATATACATACATAAATACAAACATACATCCAAGTGAAGAGAAAAAGTGTATAGAGTGATGAGAGGAGAAGAAATGGCAAAAACCAATCTCATTCGTCTTCTTCTTCTTCTAGCTCTTATATCAACAACAGTGTCATCATCATCATCACACTCAAGAGAGCAAGAGAAAGACAGAATCAAAGCACTTCCAGGGCAACCAAAAGTGGCATTCTCACAATACTCAGGCTATGTTAATGTCAATGAGTCTCATGGTCGTTATCTCTTCTATTGGTTCACTGAGTCTTCTTCTCCTTCTCCTCACACCAAACCCCTTCTTCTTTGGCTCAATGGAGGTCAGTTTTCATTGTAATTATAATTCTTAATTTCTTATATACCAATTTTGTTTAGCTGGTCAAAAATTCTCGACAGATATCATTTCCGTCCAGAATTCTGATTTTCTTGTAGTAATGTCTAGTTTATTTAAGGCTAACCATTCTAAACATTGAAAAATAAAAACCTAAACTAAACCAAAGTCATATATATATATATATATATATATATATATATATATATATATATATATATATATTCAGACATGGATTAACATAAAGATTGCGGTTTTATATCAAAATGTATTTTCATTAGAATAGTCCATTTTCTATCGGAAGGGGACAATTAAAAGGGCCACGACAGAGAGAAAACAAACAAAACTTTTGTCAATGAACAATCTCATCAGACGACAAACTACGAGACTAAACAAACAATACACACTATTAGCAAGTACTAATTTGTGAATATATATACGTAACTAAATATCGTTATTTTGGATTAATAAAAAGAATCAAAGTCCAACGAAAATAGCACATCAATTATCAACCACCCCATCTGCCTCTCATTAATGGAACATGCACTCACTTTTCCTATATAAAATCTTTATTAAATTGTGTTTGTATTGAAGACCGTTGATAATAGTATATAACTCTTCCACGAGCTTCGGATTTCGTACTCTCTGCATTCAACTACTTCTACCCATTTCTAGTAATCACGCGCATTGTAGTTAAAGCCCCTTATCTCCCTCTAAAATAAACTTAAAGTAATGTATGTTATATACTTCCTCTTATCAATTATCATGCAGGTCATGCGTTATGCGCGTGATCCTTGTCACTAAGACCCTAATTAACTTTGACTTAAACATTCATGACGACGACTAAATGAATAGTCTATCAAATTAGAGCCATTATAAATGAAATGCAATTGTTGGTTTCGATCTTGGAGTTCAGGTAGCAACTTTTAGAGTCTTAGACCATAAGTGTTCTGATATAATCCTTTTGAATTTTTCTTTTCTAGCTTTTCTTTTTGGGTTTAATTTGTAGGATAATTGTTTTCTTCCGGTTTTTGTATTCTATCGACGTGTTCCACACTTAGTATTAATATATAAATCTTCAGACGTAAAAAGAAAATGCAATAGTACTATTAAATGCTTAAAGCCCAGTCCTAGTATTTATAGTTAATTTGTTTTTGGTCAAACAAACTGAGATTTCTCTTAATTATTTCGTATAAATCTATTTCAAATAGTCGTAATGCAATCAGAAGTACATAAAATGATAAATAAATAAAAAAGCATGATTAGCTTGATGTGTTAACTATTCTTGATATGACCAAGTTAAGTTTCATCAAGAGTTTTTTTTAACACTTTTACAATTCTGAGGATCGAAACCCGAATGTCTTGGACACTGGGAAGATCTTTGCCACCTCTTCTAACAGCTACGAATTCTATTTGTCACTTTGTGGCGTCAACTTGTTGTTTTAGATGCCTTTGTTCTTCTGTCTCTTATTAGTTTCTGCAAGAAAGCATGACAAAAAGGTAAAACTACCTTTTTGGTACCTTTAATAATTATATCCAAAAAGACAT
Organism: Lepidium didymum; assembly: GCA_963920545.1. NCBI lineage: Eukaryota > Viridiplantae > Streptophyta > Magnoliopsida > Brassicales > Brassicaceae > Lepidium > Lepidium didymum. The sequence goes on along the minus strand of OY986994.1, from coordinate 3,556,704 downwards.
ACATACACATTACCATAAAGCTTACTACTTTTTCCATCTATTTGAGTTTTTTTTTCTTTCTATTTGTATAGAAAGTTGACCTTGTTGTTGGGAAAATTAAATAAAACAAATTTCTAGCTATATATATAAAAGATAATTGTTTCAATAGACGCATGCGTATTCATGAAATTCACAAGTTGATGGCCATATGATGATGCTACTTATTTTTTAGAAAAAAAAAATATATATATATATATATATATACTTTTATTTATTTTCACATTAAATATATATACTCCATTTATTTGATAAAGTATATATTAGGCATTTTTCTGGTCTAGTTGATATTCTTCTGAATTTTGGTCCTTATTAGCCATTCTATACAATTTCATTCTTCGTAAGGAGAATACGAAGCTAAATATCAAATAAAAAAATCGAAGCAAGAAAGAACAATTTGGTATAACATTTTTTTTCTGGGTCAATTAATTTGCTATAACATAAGATATGCATTTCAATGTAAAATACAACAAATTATGGAATGAATAAACGTTAATTGAAGGAAATATAACATCTGATTGTTTGAACTATATAATATAAAATCCCCAGGACCAGGCTGCTCTTCGGTTGCTTATGGAGCTTCAGAGGAAATTGGACCGTTTCGTATCAACAAAACCGGTTCTAATCTTTATCTTAACAAGTTCTCTTGGAACAAAGGTAATTACAAATTTAATAACAAACAAAACTCACTTTGTTCTATAATTATTTCACTTAAGGAATCATTTTGAGGCTTTAAATATTGTGTTTGTGTACAATAACAGATGCAAACCTTTTGTTTCTGGAATCACCGGCCGGAGTTGGATTTTCCTATACAAACACAAGCTCCGATCTTAAAAATTCCGGAGATCAACAAACAGCTCAAGACAATTTAATATTTCTGATCAAATGGTTATCGAAATTTCCTCAATACAAATACAGAGACTTCTATATCGCCGGTGAAAGCTATGCCGGTACGTTATTACAATAAATTGCACCGGTTTAGGATTCAAGAATTACATATTAATAGATTTCAATGTATAGGGCATTATGTTCCACAGCTTGCCAAAAAGATCCATGACTACAACAAAGCTTTCTCTAAACCGATCATCAATTTCAAAGGATTCATGGTAAGAAAACCAATAGGGTCTATCTATTTCAAATCAAACTTTTACGTCCAATTTGTAATTAACAAAAGCCTTTACTTCTCAAGGTTGGAAATGCAGTGACGGATAATCAGTATGACAACATAGGAACAGTAACTTACTGGTGGACTCACGCAATTATCTCTGACAGAACCTATAAGTCAATTCTCAAAGACTGCAATTTTACTGCTGAGAGTGTTTCTGATGATTGTGACACTGCTGTTAATTACGCCATGAATCATGAGTTTGGTAATATTGATCAGTACAGCATTTACACTCCAACGTGCTTGGCTGCACAAAAGAAGGAGAACAATACTGGTTTCTTACGGATGAAGAACACACTTTTGCGGAGACGGTTAGTGTCTGGGTATGATCCTTGCACGGAGAGTTATGCAGAGAAGTATTATAACAGTCGCGATGTTCAGAAAGCTATGCATGCTAATGTTACTGGCATTCCCTATAAATGGACAGCTTGCAGGTAAACAGTTCGCTTCACCAAATTTGACGACGACTGTATAATGATGATTTGTAGAAAATAAGAATAGACAAATGGTTTATTGTTTGGGTGGTGCAGTGACATTCTGATCAAAAACTGGAAAGATTCGGCCAAGACGATGTTGCCTATATACAAGGAACTCGCAGCGTCTGGTTTGAGGATCTGGATTTTCAGGTAAACCTGCTCTGAACTGTGGAATCTTAGGCCTAGTTGAGAATAAACCTGAAGAAACTCAGACTCCTTATTTTAAGTACTTAACCAAACTGTGGTTGTGCTTTCATTTGCAGTGGTGATACAGATTCGATGGTTCCAGTGACTGCTACACGGTTTTCCCTCAGCCATCTAAATCTCCCCGTGAAAACTCGTTGGTATCCTTGGTACTCTGGTAACCAGGTATGATATACATACAATGATACAGATACTGCATACTTGTAGATTTACATGTACATGGATATGTATTATATACAATACAAGGCATTGATGTTTACCTGCCGTAACAGGTGGGAGGATGGACAGAGGTTTACAAGGGACTGACTTTTGCAACGGTAAGAGGAGCAGGACACGAGGTGCCTTTATTCGAACCAAAGCGTGCCCTCATTCTTTTCAGATCATTCTTGGCCGGTAAAGAGCTTCCAAGATCTTTTTAGTTACTTTTGTAACCTAAACATAAAGAAGAGAAAATGTCCCAAGGAAGCATAGTTTGGCTACCAGATTAGGAACCTGTTCCGAGTAAACTCGGATTTCTTCTACTTCTTCTTCTTTTTCCTTTGTGTTTTATATATTAAAAGTTCGATTCATTTCCACGATTTGGAAACAGCAGAACGATTTGAGAGTATTTGAGTAATTGTTGATAATCAAAGAAGTACAAAGGTTCATATATCTCCCTCTAATTCATTAGACCAGAGTTCTTGTTTCTTTGAAGCCATTGTTCTCCAGAGAGAGAACAACAGAGACAAAAGAACGAGATTTGTGTTTTAAACCAATCGTACCACGTCACCATGGTTTGGGACCCTTTAATTGAATTTACTGGGCTTGGATTAATCGGCCCGTTAACATTGTTGGTTTGATTTTTATAATCTCATCAGCCCTTTTGATCTATAAAGTCGTTAAGGCCCAAATGTTCCAAGTCATATCGACAGCCTGGATTTTGTTTGGAGGCACATTGACATCGTGGCAAAACAAAAGTTAAATGGTAGGGTACAATGGTCATTTTCTCAGGATGGGTCCAAACTTTAAGATAAGACAAAGTCCTTGGAATCTATCTGCATCAAGCAAAAACACACACGCGTATATTATATACATATATACATACATATATATACTACATATATCATCTTCATAGTCTCTTCTTCTCCTATTCACTGTTTGTCTCAATCCAATTCTTATTTTTACCTTGTCTCTCTCTTTAGAGACCCCATCTTAAGTAATTTTCACAGACATATCCAATAATTATCCAACTCTTATCTCTTCAATACCTCAGCTTTTCTATTTTCGAAATTCAAATCTCTACCCATTACCAAACCCACTTCACAAAGACATAAATTCACAGCAAAGGAAGAACCTTTATTTGTTTGTTGGTCAATATTTTCAATGCCCTTCTTGAACTTCCAAAATGGGACACATGGAAAAGAGTAAAAAGAAAGATTGAGAAAAAAGATTGAATTTTTCCTCTTTAATTTTCTTCTTCTATTCCTTTTTTTCCATCTTGATCTCTACTACTCCTAGTTTTCTGCTACTTGTCTGGTCTGTTTCAATAGAAGTCTCGCGAAAAAAAAAAACCTAAATTTAATTCCAATTTCTAAATGGATCAAAATTTATCAATTATGTGGTGGCTTCTTTTGGGTTTCTTAAGTCCTTTGGTCATTGAGTTTCGTCGAAGGAATAAGACTCCCACCATTAAAACTTATCCCTTTACCTTCTCTTCCTTCTTTCTTCTTCATACCTCTCTTTTTCTCTCTTTCCTTGTTCTCGCCGCCTTGGTGTTTTTCTGAATCTGCGATTCTCAATTTCCACTAAGCAGATCCGATGAAAGAGACTAATTTCGTCTCTTCTTCTTCGTATCGCGATCCCATGATCAGGTTAACCCTTATGCAGATGGTGTTGCAAAAGGTAATTGATTTTTGGCTATGGATTTAATTTGTTTCGATTTCCTTTGGATCTGCTGATTTTTTACGATGTAATTTAAGTGATTGTATGCAAATTTGGGTTTGGTTTTTTTCGGTTGATTCTCAAACGAGCAGAAGAGAGAGAGAGAAAAGTTTTGAAATTATATAATCTTTTTATTGTTTCCTCAGGAAATTGAGGCAAAGAGAAGGAAATTGGAGATGATTAAACAGAAACAATCGACCCTTAAGGCAGAAGTTAGGTATAAACAATCTCTGGTCTTTATGTGAATTAAGTGTTTGCTGTATAATTGATATGCTCCAAGCTTGTTTGGTACAGTCATTAGCTTATTGGGTGTTTGATGAATTGATAGGTTCTTGAGACGTAGATATAAAGACTTGAAGCAAGACCAAACTTCTGAAACATCGCCTGAGATGTTGAGATTGTCAGAATCTGGGGGTTTAGAGGACCCAAGCGAACCAATCAGTGAAAGTAAGAAGCACTCTGCTGTTAGAGAATCCATGCAATGTTCTAATGTGAAACAGAAGAATACAATTTGCAATGAGAAGGAAGCATTGCCTAATAATGCAAGTTGTGACTTGGAAAAGATGCTAAAAAGGAGCAGAGAAAATGAGGTTTTGACAAGCTCCATCTCGCTTCCTGATCTTAACGGAGATGAGAACAATGCCATCAACAACAATGTCTCAGGCTTTGACCTTAACCAGATCTCGGTAAAGCCAAACAACTTCTGATTTTTAGGTCTTTCTTTGTTTGAATCTTGAGATATTGATTGGCTTTATATGTGGCTTTTCCGTTTTGGTTGTAGAGAGAAGAAGAAGAGCCTGAAGCGGATGGTGAACATATGGTCGTGGAAGCAACGAAGAATGCAATGCAGCTACATGGTGGAATGAAGTTACCAATTTACGGAGATTTGGAGAAAGGGATAAATAGAGCAGTGAAGAGGAAGGTTTCATGGCAAGATCCAGTGGCTTTAAGAGTTTGAAATTTTAGCATAAATGTGAAATAGGATTTGAGATAGTGATTTAGTTCAATATGTTCATATGCTTATGGATTTGATTAATATTAGATATAAACAGTTCAATATAGATATATAAGATTTGGTGATTTAGAAAGTCATAACTTCAATATGTCCAATATAGAAACAACTCTCCTCATGGTCAGATAACAGTGTCCTTTAAACCCAATTAGGTGATTACAGAATCTCATTTGTTGTTAGATGTTCTTACTCACTAGCTTCATCAGAGTCTCAGAGCAGAATTACTCATTCGCTTCAGCCACAAGTGAAGTGGCCTTGTGGCTGTCTAAAGTAATAACAAAGCAGAGAGATGGTAGTGTGCCCAAGACAGAGAAGCTGTGGAACCACAGATTGCAACGACACAAGCTATTTTTTCCCTCTGTCATACAGCTTGGAAGTGTAACATTTAATCGTGGTGGTTGACGAGAGGTAATCAAATCTTCACAGATTCCTCATACTTTTGCAGCTTGAGGCAACAGCTACGAAGCACCTGGAGCTTCGATACTTCACATTAACAGTTCAAGCTCCAGCCTCGGTTTGGTGACTAAGAGTACATGGACTTATACGGGTATATATCCTTGAGAAGGGAGGAGATAAATGCGTGTACCTCGAGCTTAAACAATTCGAGGGAAATCGATCCCTATGGCTATTCTACGCATGTCAAGACCAGGGTAATCTTAAGAGACTAGAGAGTAATGAATGGTGATGGGTTCCACTAAAATTATACATTATGCTCGTCTTTGCTTTAGGTATGAATCATATATAGATTCAAGTAAATACAGACTGAGAAAACTAGGTCAAGTAGGGACACAAACTTCTGTTTTCATCGACTATTTTTAACTTGCCATCTAAGTAACACCAGCATCGTCTAACATTCAAAGTCTTACTGGTACAACCGAACAACAAACGTTCTGGTTTGGTCCCGGATTTATTTCTAACAGGCCTTTGTAGGCCCACTTAGATACATGGTCCTATAACCTTAACACACCAGGTCCAGGTCAAGTCAAAATATCTGAAAATAATCCGGTGTATTAAGGTGCACCATATCTTACGTGAGCTTAAGGCCACGTTGAGATGAAAATATCTTAAAGGAGTGAGGGCAAGGTAAGGTAATTTTACGAGATGTCGGCACGTAATTTCAAGCCGTACGATTTAAATACCGAGAACTGAATGAAGGGTTCAGATCTCGTAGTTGACTTGGTAGCTCCAAAAATATAAGCTTTGGACTAGTTCTCCACTAAATTCGAGTTTATTCTAATCACTCAGAAAAATGGCAAGTAACATGGAAGTTTTCTGTGAGATCTTAATTGCGATCCTTCTTCCACCTCTTGGAGTTTGCCTTAAGCGTGGCTGTTGCACTGTAAGTTCTCTTCTAATCTTCTGAAACTGTACTGAAAGCTTGGATAATAATGAAGGGACTGCTGAAATATTTGACTCTGGTTTTGTTTGTAGTTGGAGTTCTTAATTTGCTTGGTGCTGACTATCTTAGGATACATTCCAGGCATAATATATGCAATTTACGTGATCGTGTTTCAGAACCGTGAAGGCTCTCCTGAACTCAGTGCCCCACTCAATTCTGCTTGATATCTGTTGGTCTATATTTGGATCATGTGTGTATTGAATCTGTTTTACTCATTATGTATTGTACCTTTAATAAGTTGCTTTCAATTGTTGAACTTATGTTATACTATGTGTTTGAATCTTTGAAAAAGAAAAGAGTATTGATAAATTGTTGATCTTTTCGATGTATAACAGTTGGGCTTCTGCAATTAGATTACGAGTACTTCTTCATACTTAGGTTGAACTCATATCGTAGTTGTGTTCTCCAACAATTGTATAAATGGATACTTCATACTTACCAAACATGTTTACGTTTAAAAAAAAAACAATCGACAATAAGAATTGATATTAATGGATTCAGCAAATAAATTTTCTCAGACTTTAGACTAGCTAACTTTTCTATGATGTTTTTAGTATGATTGATTCTATCTTTTCTGGTTTGATGATCTCGATATTTATAATTTTTTTTTTTTATGGCTCATAAAATATCTTGATTCCTTTATTTTTTCCGGATTTATCGATATTCGTATCTTCATTATTGCACGAATCAATTTTTTCGGACTGACGAGATATTATTTCCTTATTTGATAATGCGCTGATATTTTCCGGTTGGCTAGATATTGTTTCTTTATTCGTAAGCGCGCTAATTCTAATCTGCTATCATTTTTTCTGATATTCTTGGACTTGCTCGTTTCTTACCCATCCATCAACACAACATATGTTATTGTAGATAGGAGGAATTATTGTGGGAAAGATAGACATATGTTTACTTTTGGCAATATGATTGTGACACACTGACACTAATCGAGAAGTCTTACCATACGACAGTGGTTGACCCTTAACGCTTGATGTCCGGTCTCGGATTAATTTAATAAATAGGCCTTCCCAGGCCTATGTGTTCCCAGGCCCATCTAATATCACAAGGTCAGAACAGAGATTCGCATGTTATCGAACAAATAAGATCTGGTCTGTTAAACTGCAGTGCCTCCACGTTGTGATGGGGGTAGTAAGGTAAGTAATCACGAGATGTAACACGAAGCCCCGTACGATTTAAATATCTATAAATGAACGGTGCAGATTTCGCAACTGTCTTTACTGGGTACTTGGAGCCGGCAACTTTCAGTATCTCTTCTTAAAGTCTTCTTCTTTGTTAATCTCTGAGATCAAAAATCTCATCTTTAAGCATCTCATTTCTTAGTAAATATGCCGAGCAACTGTGAAATTCTCTGCGAGATCTTAATCGCTGTTCTTCTTCCGCCTCTTGGAGTTTGTCTTCGCAAGGGCTGTTGCACTGTAAGCTCTCTCTCTTGAACTTCTCCGAAACTGTAATTTAGGTTTGATTATGTGTAAATTCTTGCTTTTGAATAAATCAATTTTTGTACAATCTCCCTAGAATCTATTAAGAAATTAGATTCACTTGCTCGAAAGTTTGCTTGTTGGAATTTGGTTAAGTCCTTTCAAAGACTTGGATTTTCATATGAGGATTGGTGGTAGTGAAGTAGGATTGTTCCTTGCTTAATCTCTGATATGAATCGTAGAGTTTCTTTGGATTGTATCATTTTCTATTTGATCTCCTAGAAATACAAGGAAATTCTAAATATTTTTTGGCTTAGAGATTTTTTGAGCGACTGTTATGTGTGATGTGTGTATATAACGTTAATTTGGTGATTTCCTGAAAGCTTGGATAAGATTACACACTTAAGAGATTGAAGAAATTCTGAAACTTCATCTCTGATTTGTTTGCAGGTGGAGTTTTTGATTTGCCTGATCCTGACTATCTTAGGCTATGTACCAGGCATAATATATGCAATCTATGTGATTGTGTTCCAGAACCGTGAAGAGTACTTTGATGAATACAGACGCCCACTCTACTCTGCTTGATCTCTGTCTCAGAACCAATAAGTTGCTTTGCAGTTTACTTATGTATTGAAGATTTGTAAAACATTTGTGTATCAGTACAATTGGTTAGTTATCCTTTTGGTGTATATGCAAGATTGAGAGTTTCTGTTATCAGGTTACAGAGCCATTCTAAGTGTTTTTTATACATCAGCTTGTACAGTCAGAGCTTTTTACTTTGAATATGCAGTACACAAAACTTGGTTAAGGAATGTCAAGTTGGTAGGCTTGACCAGTTTATACTTTGAGATATCGAAAAATCTCCAGAGTAGGCTTTTCAAAGAGATCAGAAGCCTCAATATCCGTATGAGATATCCAAACTTGCTTTGTGCCATGAGGTTGATATAGGAGATCAAATTTGATGTCAGAAGGAACTTATCATGGAGCTCATGGAATCAGTTGGAGTCTATCATCATTTTACTCATAATTGTGGGCGATGACATGTATGATATCATTGAGTATATTGGAGGTGATGATTGCATCAGATTGCTCGGAAGTACTAAAGATGATGATAATCCAAAAGAGTGTTCAGTTTTCAGACACATTATCTCGATGACTTTGCATGCCTTAAAAATTTATTCAGTAGCTTTGTTTTCACGTTTATTCTTCATTCTTTAAATCACTAAACTGGTTGGTTTTCCTCACTGTTATAAAACCAAATCATAAAGCATGTACATTTTTGGATCAACTTAATAATCATAAAATATGTATTGATTTCCATAAATAAAACACTGAATTAACTTATCAAAATATGTGCTAAATTGTAACAAAGATTAATTTCCCAAATAACTATGTAGTTTGCACCAAAATTTAGTGAGCAACCATATTATAAAGTCATTAGCTATTTTGAAAGCTGACTGACCAAATTATATTTTTGGAGTCACTATATACGTTATAGAACAAACTATAGAATATATGGTATATAACACTATATCTATATGGTATATAAAGAAAAAAAAATACGGATATTTTTGAGATGATGTATAATTAATATTCATAAAAAGAAATATTATGTATAAAATAGATAGATAATAAATTAATTTAAAAATTATGGTTATCTGTGCTAATTTTCCCATATAACAATTAACAATAAAGTATTAAGTATTGAGAGAAGCGTGAATGAATATAAAATTTAATAAAATACATCTTACACGTTGAAGCATATGGTTGTGAACTCTACTTTAAATTTTTACCGATGAACCATATACACTGTTGCCCAAAGGAGGTACGGTAGACTCTTCCGCAGTCAGCACTTCTCGACTTCCAAAACAAGATCACATTATTAGCAAAATAAAATTATATTAAACCCGAATAATACTAAAAGTCTTATAATATAAATTCTATGTAAAGTGGTGTGATATTTGGAATCCAAGTTAAATTTATAAAAATTCATAAATTAATTTTAAATATCTATTTATTCATCCCCAATTAATTAATTTGAGTTGAAAATTTACAATTTAATACGGTATCAAAGATTCCTCACATGTTACCCAATCTGAAATATAATTAACCAGATCTAAATTACTATTAAAAAAATTATAATCTCAAAAGGTGGTATATGTAGTAATAATATTACTATTTCATACATCGAAAAAAGTTAAAAGAATATTAAATTTGAGTTAATGTACTCATTGTCTATTAGTTTAAAATGGACACAAAAGTAAAAAAAAAAAAGAAGAAAAAGCACGTGAAAAGTGTTAACAACTGATAATATCTATAAATATTTGCAGAAGGCACTAAGTTATAATTAAGTACCAACCTCAAACTCACCTTTAACAATGGCTTCTTCTTCTTCAACAAAGCTTGTTCTGCTTCCATGTCTTTACTTAGCTTGTCTCATAATGTTTACAATCATCTCAAACAACCTCGTCCTGGCTGAAGAATCCGACAAAGTGAAGCTCAATCTGTACTATGAATCACTTTGTCCTTATTGTCGTAATTTCATCGTCAATGATCTTGTCAAAATCTTTAACTCAGATCTTCACAAAATCATTGATCTCAAGCTTTTTCCATTTGGTAACGCTCATATCTTACCTAATCAGACTATCACTTGCCAGGTTACTTTCAATTTCTGTCTTTATTTATTAAGTTATTAACTATTTTTTTCCTATTTATATATAACTTTTAGTTTATTGAAAATTAATTATGATTGGTGATTTTGTGAAGCATGGTGAAGAAGAATGCAAACTAAATGCTATTGAAGCTTGCATTATAAATACTTTTCCCGATCCGGTAACAATTACATTTTTATGTAATATTTTTGGAATACAATTTTAATTTTCACAAATTTTTATTGTTTTGGGAAACAGAAATTGCATTTCAGGTTAATATGGTGTATCGAAAAAAATACGAAAAATTGGGAATCATGTGTTAAAAACTGTGGACATGAGGAAGAAATCAATAATTGTTACAATGGTGATCTCTCTCATAAGGTAAATTCCAAAAAAAAATACCATTCATAATATAGAAATATAAGATATTAAACCCTAAAACAATTTTTTTGTTATTGCAGCTAATTTTGGAGTATGGAAAACAGACTTTGAGTTTGAATCCGAAGAAACAATATGTACCGTGGGTCACACTCAACGGCAAACCACTTTATGAAGTATATTTATATTTTAAATAACACTTTTTTAATATTTACATTTTACAAACAATTAAAACAAATTTGTGTTTATTTTTTTTGTTATTGGGAATGCAGAATTACGATAATTTTGTGGCTGAAGTCTGCAAAGCATACAAAGGAAAAGCTCCACTTCCTAAACTATGTAGTTCCTCTGTCTTGTCTGAGGGGAAAACGTCAAAGCTTCAAGTCTCTTATGTCGATGAAGTCATTAATCACTAAATTAATTACCAAACTTGAACTAAGATTGTTATTTGAACTTAATGTAAATAAAGACTTTTGCTGAACTTTTATGTTAACGCATTCATAAACCTTTTTTTTTGTGTTAATTTAAACTTCGTTAAGATAAAGTGATCCTTCCACACTGCACCGCGAGCGAGAAAATCAGTTTTATGATTCAAGAAGCTACGGATCAAATGAAGAGTAAAACAACGAAATAAATTTTTCAGTCTTGCAATGCCTTCTAATGTAAACATCCAAACTTGTTTTGTACCGTTAGGTTAATAGAGGATTAAGATGGGAGAGTTTAAATCTCCATTGTGTGATATTTCCTTTGGCAGGAGATGATTTACTAAATTGACTTGTGTTTTTAGTTTCTTTTTAAAAGATCTTACATTTTAGTACAAGAAAAAATGGACCAGAGTTGTAATTGTTACATGAAGTAGAGCAAGTGAAGCTGATTTGGCCATAGAAGCCATGGCACTGTTCTTCTTTCCGTTAGGTTTGACATTGGTATCACCTCCATGAACACCTCTTGCCCTAATCGTCTGCGAAATTTCATCAGCTCTCTTGGTATCACTCAATCTGATGTCTCTTCTCTCTGCAGCAACAAAAATAAAAGTGGAGTTAAAATGAATGTACAGCTTTTGAAGTAGTTCAACAAACATTGAAGCAACAACTAATTGCCTTTGTGAACCGCGTGGACTGCTTTGTCTGAACAGCATTGAGATTCTTCAGCAAGAGCAAAGGCAATGAAGAAGATGCCGATAATAAGCAACAAATTTCGATTGTATCTCTTCATGGCAGACATTTAGAAAGCTTCTGCAGAAGATATTGATTTCTTTACCAAATTGTTTGGACTGTTTCGATTGTATCTCTTCATAACCACTGCGTATCAGTATATATAGGACTGTCTCTCAGAAAAGCCTTTATTTTTTGTGTGGATTGCAAAGAGACACAAGAGAGAGAGCCTTAAGGTGGAAGATTACAGATAAGAAACAAACAAAGATTGAAGAATCTGGTGAAAAAGAAGAAGCAAAAGCAGCCATTAATTGTCGGATAAAGTTTGATTCCCACACCTGACCTTGTTTCTTTCACTATTTCTATTATCTACTTATACAAAAGGAGTTCACAAAAAGCTTCTTTGATTCGTCACTTCAAGAAAAAAAAACTAAAAAAATTGATTCTGGTGTGGTAATAAATACTCTGTGGTAACAATCAGAGTTTACTCATATTAATTCTCTTCTCACAAATTATGAGTTATTCATTAAAACAGGTCCCCAAACATTTGAGAGTTACAAATTCTCAATCTTTGCAGAGGAAATAAAAATTCGTAACACACAATGGCAGATACAAACACACAAAGTCAAGCCATTTGTTAACAAACACAGAAATACAAGTCGCAAACTAGTACTTTGGAATAGATTAGAATTGGCCGAGAATCAAAACAAAGGAAACTACAACAGTAGATAAATAGGTTAATGGGTTAGAGAGAAGAGTTCGAGTGGCTGATGATTTCTTCTTCTTACTCTTCTTCTTTTTGCTTTTCCTCATGAAAACTCGAATATGGTCACGGTGATTAGACCCGTATGCGTGTTCTTCATGTTCAACTAGTTCCCGACTCGAACGAGTGATCCTGCCTCCATGAGGTTCGCATGAAATTATGAGAGATTGAGAGAGTAACAAGACGGAAATGATCAAAAACCAACCAAAAAGAGAAGAAGATTTCATCTTTTATGTCTTTTTTTTAATTAGATTTTCGTTGAGGACTTATGAGAGTGTGTATTTATAGAAAGTAGAAGTCTCTAGATCGTGCACAAGACAACAAAAAGCCTAACAGAAATTGACTTCTTTTGTTAACAACTAGGCATTGATCTAATCAACAAGACAGCTCATGACTGTTTCTTTTAATGGAAACTCTCTCAGTGGATCACAAGACACAATTTCTCACGATCCATGGTCACATTAATATAACTCCGTCGATGAATTACAGCACATTTTCTATGATTTACTTTGTATAGAAAAATCAGAAAGATCCAAAAAATGTCATTTTAGGATGTAGCTTCAGATTAAGTAAACCAAATGTTTAAAAAATTACTTGAGTGTTGAAAAAGTACTTCATTCCAAGACTCTTAAGAGTACAATTCAACATACTATTTTCTTCTTCCTCATTTTGAACTATTCAAAATCAAAATTGAACAAAGGCAACTAGAAAACAAAAGGCACTAATCAAAAAAAAAAACAAAACAGAGTAACAAGATTGAATCTAATCTCGATTACAAGTATGATATAAACTCTTTTAACATTTTTGAATAAATGATTCCAAGAAAGATCTCACCTGTGATTTCGGCAAGTATGGGTCTTAAAACTGATCAAAACATGTATTGAAGAGCAACCACACAGAACTTACACCAAACTACGGCAAGCCTCAACCTCAGCTGCTTGCGTAGCTAACAGAGACTCACTAACAGTCTTTATCACAGCATCCAAGACTGCTTTCTTGAAGAACTCTTCCTCCATTTTCATTAGAATGTTTTTCACCATCTCAAAATTTGATGCTTCGGCCATTACCAAACTCCCAAGGATCTCCCCAAAGTTGTTTGGCGCTTTTGGAAGATCGATCCCAATGTCATCGAGCATGGACCCGTAAAGCAGACAACCATTCCCTAAGTCTTTAGGGGTAAGAACGTTCTTAGAAACCAAATACTTCAAGAGCTTCGCCACTGGTTCAACACATGGCGGGTTCTTCTCCAAGCCGAGGGAGAAAGCTTCCTTGACCAGCTCAGGATGGTAGGATGGGGCCTTCAGTTCCTCTACGCATTGTAATGCCTCATCCAATAGACGGACATTGAAATACTCCTCCAAAAGCGAGTTGGTTTTTCTACTGAGCTCTCCTGTGTTCAAGCTAGTAGCCTTAGGAGGAGCTGCTTCCTGTGGCTGTGGTCGTGGAGATGGCTTCTCCACAGTTGCTCTGCTTGGGGGAGGAACAGGCTTAGGCGGTTCGGCACCACTACCTTGCAAAAGGGCACTTGGTCTACCATTCATTAGACCTCCACTTCCCTGAGGAAGCATCCTTGAATTAAGCGACATTGACTTGTCAATGATAACTGGAGACTGAACACGTCCAGTGGGATGTGGATTCTGCCTATTGCCTCTGGGCATTGAACGAGACCGTGCCATCTCCCAACCATCATCATCTGTTACAGGTCTCCCTGGCATCTTCCTAGTGCCTGGCATTCCGGGCATCATTCCTCCAGTACCAGAACGTCCAAGGAAGTTCCCAGAGCCAAGAATTTCAGCTACACCGGCATCAGCACTACCACGATTGCTATTATTTCTCATATTCGCCATAGCACCTGGGCGCAACCCAAGATTCTTTTCTGCCTCCGAATGAATCTCAGTGATTTTCTTGGCTTTCATCTGCCAGTTTATACAGCACGAACACAATGTCAGTATAGACAGAAAAATACTCAAGGAATTACGGATCAGTACAGGTACTATAAACCCTTACCTCCTCTCTTCTTGGTACCCAATTGTTAGCTCGAAGATCAATAACATTACGGACCATAAATCTCAGGCGTGGAACGAGCAACGGGTGCATTGCTAGTTCCTTCAAACGACCAAAGTACATGTCGTTTATACCCCGTGATCTTGGGCTCTCATCGAGTTGTTTCCCAATTGTGATGAAAAATTGACAGAGAGCCTCTACATCATCCTCTCCGGGGCAAGCTTTATTGTCCTGTCCTAAAAGCTCCTGTGCCAGACACAAAATTACCATGAGCTCTACAAAAGAATATCACATGCAATAAAATTTTAACGGGTGCAAAACAAAGCACGAGTCAAATTACTTGGACAATGTGATGAACTATCTTCTCGGGTACCATCTTCTGCTTCAAAAGTTCACCAATTAAACGGATATTTCCTAACGTTCGAAGTTTAGCCATTCTCTCCTTGTCCCTGCGTTCCATTTCTTGCCCTGGATCAGTCATCAATCTGACTTCTTCTTTCAATTTGTGAGCGCCTTCAAATGCTTCTTGGCAATTATTCAAAAGCACTCTTTTGAATGTTATTTCTTTCCCACCTTCTTCCTCTGATGGGAATGATGGCAGCTTTCCATTGATATCAAAACACAAAAGGGCATACATCTGACAAAAAGTAGGCTCTAGTACAGCCTTCTCAAAAATCAGCTGTATCACTCCCTGCATTTAGCAAAAAGAATAAATCATGCAGCGAAGAGAGAACTACAAACAAGTCAATGCACACAGAACGGGGGTTACCCTGAGGATGTCTGCAGAAGTGATCCCAGAGTCAATTAATTGACCTTTAAGGAGATCGTATTTCTCAGGAGTCAGCTTATTCAGAATACTGCAGAGACGTAGAATTATATAATTTAGACAACCAAATAACGCAAATAACCCCAAACGCAAAACGACCACTCATTATAGTCATGAAGAGTACAATACCCTTTTACAGTCTTGAGGACTTGGTCCTTTTCTGAAAGAGTTCCTCTCCTTACCGACCATGGTACCTCTGCTTTCACCAGGACAGGTGTAGGGCCAGACTGTTTCAGTAAGTTATAATGTTAGTTACAAGCAAATAACTAATGGATTGTCACAATAAAATTCCAAAATAGTCGATACCCACCCCTTGAATTGATTCTGCATGCGTATATTTAGGTTCACGCTGGTCTTCCCTTGACCTTTCTTTACTTGGGGAAGCAATTGGTGTACGACTGTGCCAATCCCGATTATCAGGCTCTGAGAAACGATTTTGAAGTGGGTTTGAAGGCTGAAAACACCAAACAAGAATAATAGTATAATAAGTTAGTCAAGTTATCCTTGGGTTTTCGAAAAAGCTTGAAATACTAAATGAAAGTGAAAGGAAAATAAAAACACACACCTTACTTTCTGCACGACCCCAGGTCTGCTCTTCACCAAAGAGATCAGCTGCAATTTCCTGATTGAGCTTCAGGATTTCATCAGAGACTTGGATTGCCTGCACAATAGAATTTCTGAATGACTTAGTTTAGGAGAGTATATACATATTGACAAAATAAGGAATCAATTTGGCATCTGAGAGATGCTAACCAGTAGAAGAGCTACCACTCAAATTTTACCTCACTGAGCAAAACAAAGAAAAATAAGGATAGTGGCGAGTCTATGCGTTCAAAATAACATTACCTTTCCCAACTCAAGCAGCTGTTCTCGGGTGAACCGCAAAAGCTCACGACCCTCAAATCGTGAGTCACCTCTCTACAAAACACCAAAAAGAGCCATTAACTTTCGACCTCAAAAATTAAAGCGACAGATGAAGAACATAGTTGGGCTGCATAAGCATGACTTCAAATCAGTAAAATGTACTAATATGTATATAGGTTCTTTTATGAGCATCAAAAACTGATAGAGTGCCCACCTTAAAGCCTACGAATATTGATCTTTGTCCACATTTACAGCAAGGTCACATTACTTAAGTGCCCCACCAAGAATTAGGACATTGTAAAATGTTCAACACAGAAAATCTGAACTTACGAATCAACAAAGATCCAAACTTTATCCATAATCCAATTCAATACCACAAAAACGAATCCAACCCTCAAATCTACAGCTCATCTAACTCATCAAAAACTTGATAACAACAAAATCCCAGAATAAGACAAACAAAAAACAGAAGATGTGGATACCTTAACGGCAAAAGAAGGAGCGTCTCCACCATTGATAAGATCAGAGGAAGAAGATAAGGTGGAGCGTGGGGCAAATAATTTGTTTCCTCCACGACCACCTCCAGGCCTCAAACTTATCACCGAGTCAGCTTGCTGCATCACTCGAATCTTTCGTTCGCGATAATGAAAGGATAGAAGAAGCAGAGCCGGTCCTGAAACTTCAAACGAACCACTCAATTAGAATATCTGCGTCACAGAAAGCAACGCAACACAAACAAGTAGTTACCGGTACAACTAATCTAATTGGTAAAGTGGCTTCAAAAGACTCAGACAATCAGGTCCACCAATCGAGAGATAGACATGAAAAAGGAAGAACAGTGACGTCTAGAAACGAAAGCAAAAATTGATCTTGAGAGAAAAATTGTAGAATCTTACCAGAGAGAAGGAGAAGAAAAGAGAAAGAAAAGGAGAGAACGCGGCGCAGAGCGTTGAAGATGGTTTTATTTACTTTTTAGCATGCCCCAGCCATTTTAGGGTTTGGGCCAAAAGCTAAACATTTGGGAATCTATGATTAACATCAGTAAACCCATATAATAATGATTCGTGAACTTGAGTGCTTGTCTTTGATAAATTTTAATTTTTGAGATACTATTTGTATAAAAGAATTAACTATTCTCTCACAAAAAAAAAAGCTATACTCACAATAGTTATTATTTAATTAAAAAGGTAAATTTTTGGTGGCATTTAATAGCTATACTCAATTTACGACTTTATATGTTATGAAATCTTCTCTAGCTAAATTTAGATTTGCCCACATTGACTGACATTGCATTTTATAATATTTTGGAGAATATTTTAGAAAAATTATCAAAAAAGTTTTAGTTTAATGATTATATTAAGTACACTTACGAAATCTTACCATAATAATCAAAATATTCGTATTAATGATCGTATTAAATTATAATTATCAAAATTTTACTACAATATTTAATGATTGTATTAAATTAGATTTGAAATTATATTGATTTTCATAATAGTCAAAAATAGTCAATCAAATATTACGAAATATTATTATGTTTCTTTAATAAACTATAATAATCAAAATCTTACTACAATATTTTATGATCGTATTAAACTAGATTTGAATTTATATTGATTTCCATAATAGTCAAAATCAATTAATCAAATATTACAAAACATTACTATGTTTCTTTAATAACTATAATAATCAAAATCTTACTACAATATTTAATGATCGTATTAAACTAGATTTGAATTTATATTGATTTCCATAATAATCGAAATCAGTCAATCAAATATTGCGAAATATTACTATGTTTCCTTAATAAATTATAATAATCAAAATCTTATTACAATATTTAATGATCGTATTAAAATAGATTTGAATTTATATTGATTTCCATAATCAAAATCAGTCAATCAAATATTATAAATCATTACTATGTTTAAACGAAAACAATCAATCAAATAATTAATGGATAAATTTTAGAAAATCATGCTATAAAAAATCATATTCGATTACGAAAAATTTATTACGAAATTTTAATGCTCATTAAACCTATTTAATGGAGAATAATACAAAACATTACTATGTTTCTTTAATAAACGAAATCATGACGTAATCAAATAATTAATAGATAAATTTTGAAAAATCATATTTTACGAAAATTTATTATGAAAATTTTTCATTAAACCAAATCAATCTATCAAATAATTAATTTCAAAGTTTCAGAAATCTTACTATAAAAATAATATTTGATTACGAAATCATATCTTTTAATGAGGAGATCACCAATTATTTGTTTGTCTAATTTACGAAAAGAAAGTAATTAAGGACCAATAACTACCGTGTTCATTACTCATACTCTATATAAGTTAGACTTCTGCACAGAATTTTGAAATCAATTCAGCCAAAATAATTTTCGCCACATTAATACAATATTTTTGCTAAGCAAGAAAAATGGTTCTCAATTCCATTGTTGTACTTAAACCAGTTGGGTCTCACTAGAGGATTAAAGTCAAGATCATACGGTTTTGGAAAGCCTTTATGAAAGAATTTCGATGCTAAATCTGGTTTATTATTGGAACAAGGTTTCAAATCATAAAAATAGATAAAAGATTTTTTGAAGTTAGCATTCTTTTTTAATACAAAATTAGTGATATTGTTTTACTTCCAAATTCAGATGAACTCACCAATTCTTTTGTATGTCTTGTCTTGAATAATTAATCTTATATGAACCAATTCTTATGTTGATTATTCATTTTTTCGATTTTGTATGAATCATTAAGTTATATTTCTAATATTCCAAATTAAATTTTTGTTTTAGTTATTCAAATATTGATATTCAATCTTCTAATTTGTAAATTATGTAGTTTAATTATTTTGAATCCAAGTTTGTACATATCACCATATTTCAATAAAAAACTGTAATACAATACACATCAATCGAGAATTAAAAAGATTGGTACTCATGATTTAGTTCAAGAATGAGTTGATCAAAAGACTTAAAAATTTAAAACAAAATGTAAAGAAAGTTCTATGAATACAACCAATTTACTGAACATTTTTTTGTCTTTTGTACATGGCATGTGTTAAACAATAGGCATGGCTGCATGAGTTAAACTAATAGTCATGGTTTGCATGGGTTAATTATCATGATCCGGTATGTTTTGACTTTTGCGATATTATTACATATTTTCCAAATTCGCATAAACCAAATATTTATTTGGATTACCATGTGTAATTAATTGTTCATATGTTGTTGTAATTGATTATTTATTCATTTTTCTTAATTTTGTATACTTAATTCATGTAGAGTACAAAATAGGATAATATAATTAGACTCTTAGTAAGTGAATCTTGATGACTTTTTTTTTTGCAAACTTAACATTAAATACAATGGGTAGATGTATTTTAGGGAGAAGAATTAAATATATTATGAAATTGTTTTGATAATCGATTAAAAAGTGTCATAATCATAGAAATTAGTATTAATTACTAAGTTCATTTAATTTTTGAATCTTATAAAATTTATACTCATGGAACTTATCTAACATATTTGGCGATAAGTGTATTCATTTTAATAAGCATTCTTTATTTTATATAAGGTATCATTGGATTTAGAGATGTTTATAGTTGAAAAATGTATTTAAGGATAAAAATTAAATGTAATATAAGAATGTTTAAATGATATAATTGAGAAATGTGTTTTCCTACTACAATTAAATGGCTAATTCGAAATACATGTCGATTTATAATCAATTAGTGTCACAATCATATTAATTAATATTAATTTATGGCAGTATTTGATTTTCCAATGTATTTTAGGGAGAAGAATTAAATGTATTCTGAAATTGTTTTGATAAGCAATTAAAAAATTTCATAATCATATAAATTAGTATTAATTACTAAACTCATTTTATTTCCGAATCTTATAAAAATTTATACTTATAAAACAAATCTAACATATATACTAATAGGTGTATTTATTGTAATAAATATTATATATTTTATATAAGTTATTATTGGATTTGGAAATTTATATAATTGAGAAATGTATTTTAGGATCAAAATTAAATGTATTTTGAAATAGATTTTGATTTCTAATCAAATAGTGTCATAATCATGGAATTTAATTTTAATTACTAATCTCATATAATTTTCGAATCATATCAAAATTAATATACTCACGAAACATATATAACATATTTGGTAATGAGTGTATTTATTGTAATAGACATACTTTATTTTAAAATTTCATATTTGTAATGTCATATAAGTCTAATTCGAAAATTAATTATTCGTAATCAATGACATAAATCTACCTTTTTAACCAAGCAATTTTGACATGTGTTTTATCTTCTATATAAAAGACATAAAATACACATTGTGATCATAATTTCATACTTTCACACTACGAAAAAATACGAAATTTCACTTAGAAAAATTTATTTATATATTTTTTTAACATTTTAGATATTAATTAGACATTTTTCTAACCTGCATTTGTTATTTTTTAGGGGTTAAAAATTAATAGGATTATAAAGAAGTATATTATTAGGAAATTTGGTCCTTTCTAAAAGAGAAGATACTAAGATAATTAGTAACTTCCAAGTATGTCCGACGAGTGGTTCTCTTAGGACTAATTTTCATAAGTTCAAGATCATATTTGTCTACATTGCTTCGATAAGGTCAACTGATCTTTTGCCGAATAATCTCTTTGGTACAAAATTCGTAGATTACAGTGAATTGCTTGTTGGTTATCTAAATGACAACTACTTAATTGGTATATCTTTTATATAATAAAATAATAGCTAAACAAAGATTTGCTTTTACTATATTTAATATATTACATTGAGTGGCATTGTATTTTACAATATTTAGTACGGTATTTTGTGAAGATTATCTCAAACTTTTTTATTTAATGATTGTATTAAATATGATTATGAAAATATTAGTATATATGGTATATATTTGATAAATTACAGAACATCATATTACAACAGTTTATTACAAACATTTCATTAAACCAAATCAATTAATCAAATAATTAATGGTGAAATTTCAGAAATGTTACCATACAAATTATTACTATGTTTCCTTAATAAACCAAAATAATCAATCAAATAATGAATGTATAAATTTCAGAAAATCTTATTATAAAAAATCAGATTACAAAAAATCAAATAATGATTGTATTAAATACTATTACGAAAATCAGATTACCATTTAGCTCGCTTGGCCTCCAAAAAAGGGAATTGGAAATTACGAAATTTTTTGTCACAATTAAAATACGATTACAAAATTTTTATATTGATTTCCATAATTGTAATGATAATGATTGTAATTTTCTTTTAATGATTGCATTAAATACGTTCACAAAAATTTTATATTGATTTCCATAATTTTATATAAAAAAATCGATTAATGATTGTAATAATTACATTACTAGATTTCAATTTATACTGAGTTCCATAATAATTAAAATCAGTCAATCAAATATTATAAAACATTACTATGTTTCCTTAACAATCGAAACCAATCAATCAAATAATAATGGATAAATTTAGGAAAATCTTATGCTTTAATGATGAGATATCCAAAATTAATTAAGAACCAATAACTACCTCATTTATATTGATTTCCATTATAATCAAAATCAGTCAATCAAATATTACGAAATATTATTATGTTTCATTAACAAAAGAAATCAATCAATCAAATAATTAACGAATATTTTTTGGAAAATCTTATGCTTTAATGAGGAGATTTCCGAAATTAATTAAGGACCAATAACTACTCCATTTATTACTTATACTCTATATAAGTTAGACTTCTGCGAAGAATTCCGAAATCAATTCAGCCAAAATAATTTTCACCACATTAATGCAATACTTTTGTTAAGCAAGAAAAATGGTTCTCAATTCCATAGATGTGCTTAAACCAGCAGGGTCTCATTGGATGATTAAAGTCAAGAACGGTTTTGGAAAGCTTTTACCAAAGAATTTGGTTAGACAATTGAAGTTGTTTTGGTTGACGATCAAATAAGTTATTATTTATCATTCATTTTTTAATTAATCCAATAATTTGTTTCAAATTAAAATATAAAAGTATTTGTTATTTTTAGGATTCCAAAATACATTTATGGTTAAAGAAGATGTGTTTGGAAAATTTGGTCTTCTATTGAAAAAAGGAGATATTAAGATATTTAGTAATTTCCAAGTGTGTACAACAATTGGTTCTTACAAAACCAGTTCTCATAAATACAAGATCTTATTTTTATACACTATTTCGGTAAAAAATAATGATTATTTGGTAAATTATTTATTTGATATAGAGTTTGTGGATTACAATAAACTTCTTGTTCAAGATCTTGATGATAATTATTTGATTGGTAAGTTTATTTTTATATTTGTGATTTCATAATTTATGAGTGCTTTAAAAAAATTATTGGATTATTTTTTGTTTACATATCATCTTAAAAAACAAAACCATGTTACATTTTAGATTATTATTTGATTCTACTATCTCTTATCCGTACTAAGTGAATACGTATTCCAGTTGCAAAGCCATTGATTATTTTACCAATCGTTTGTAATTCTTACCAATAATTTACATAAAGAAACGCGAGCTGTGATTCTTACGCCCACAATAATTAACATTTATACGAGACAAGCAATTAATATATATTTTTTTTTAACATACGTGTAGGATGTAAGAATCTGATTGCGTGAATCTGTTATTTATTACTACCAGACTTTATTTTTACGATGTTATTAGCAATTGATTCATCTTGATCCTATAATTGTTACTGCTAATGATAAAAAAACCAAATAGATCAATTTTGAGTTTCGTAATACTAAATATGTTTTAAAATCTTATTTTGATTCGTTTTTATTTATATATATTTGTAATAAATTTTAAAAATAGATTAAATACACTAATACTAAAATTTTGTGTGTGATTTGAGGGAAATATGTTGAAATTTTGCAAGAAAATATTTCATAAGGGTTTACTAATAACTCTATTGTTTTTATACAATTTTGTAAAATCTAAATGTTTAGAGTTAATATTATTTTCATTTAAAATTGTTTGTTCCTATCATCTAAAATCATACGATTTATCAATGCTAATCAATCATCTCATTGGTAAAAATTGTAGTTTAAATTGTAATTTAATACTTAGTTATTTTTAAATGTGGATTTGTTTCGTTTTAAAATTTCTCTAAAATTAAGATGAATTGATTTAGTTTGATTAGTATAAAAATCTTTTCAGTTACCGATATTAATTACTACAATCATATATATATATAAATTTCTACAATAAATTAATTTGATAAGTTTAATTTTATCCAAACAAATAGTTATATTTATATCTCATAAACCATATATGAAATCAAAATAGAATTGCATAAAATTGTAAAACTATTATAAAAACTAACAGTTAAGTACAATACAATATCGTAAAACTTTTATAAAAAAATAAACGCAAAAAAAAATAAAATCAAAAGATAAAAATCAATTAACAAAATAACATAAAATAAATTATAATATTTAAAACAAATAATATACGCATAAAAAACATAAAAAAATTAATTTTTTTTTTAAATTTTGAATTTTTGTATTCAAAAATATATACAAAATTAAAAATCTAAAAAATATATATAATTATATTATAGAAAATTTAATCTAGTGCATTTATGGATGACTCAGTGAAATTAGAAATCTGAAATAGTGAAATGTTATTTCATTAAAGATATCAATCTCGTGTATTATCTGGATAAGAGCTTTATTTTATTTATTTTATTATATTTTTCTATTTTGTGATTTCTCCAATTTGTAGAGAAGCTCTGACTGTGAAGCGACATGGCTGGGGTCACCAGCACCGTTGGGTTCAACGCCATTCTTGCCGGAGCCACCAAAACGGTGTCGTATCGACCATTACCTTTCAAATCTAAACTCTTTGGTCATCGTCTCTATCTAGCCGAATTGTCAATTGTTTCTCTCTCCCCTTATTATCGTGGTTCCCCTGGCATCACTTGCCGTTACGGAGGTAGCGGAGGTTCTAGATTTTCCGGTGATAGACGAGGTAGACAGAAAGAAGCTGATGATGATGATGATGCGCTTGATATCTCAGCTATTAGGTAAATGTGGAAAGTTTTAATTGTTATGGAACTGCAATTTCTATAGCTGAAGTTTGATTTCTTTGTGTGTATTGAAATGTTATTTCCGGTGAGTAGGTCAGCCACTGTTAGGCTTATTGATGCTGAACAGAACATGGTAAGTGAAGTGCCTCAGTGTTTCATGTTTGGTTTCAGCAACAAAATGGAACTCCTGAAAATTCAGTTTCTTTCTTCTTTAGCTTGGTATAGTTTCCAAAGACGAAGCAGTTCGAAGAGCTGATGAAGCTGAGCTTGATCTGGTTTGTGTTTCTTTGAATATTCAAAGCTTATTATAATACCTTTCTGAAAAGAATTATTAAGTATTTCGTATGCTGGATTTTGGTTTTCAGGTGATTCTTTCCCCGGATGCTGATCCACCGGTTGTTAAAATGATGGATTACAGGTGAATTATCTTAGAAATGGCTGATTGTATGGATTGTGTATAGAAAATTTCCAAGGAGAATGATTCTTTTCCTTTTATTTCACTATCAGTAAATACAGATACGAACAGCAAAAGAGGAAAAAGGAACAGCAGAAGAAAAGTATTTTGATCATTCTTCTCTGCTTTACTGGAGATAATGTTAAAACTTAAGCTTGCTTACTCTGTCGTAATCTACATGAATTGATTGTAACTGAAGCTTGTTTCTATGTCAGCTACTCGTATGGACTTGAAGGAGCTTAAAATGGGGTAATGAGCCATGTCACACTCTCTTTTGTCTGTGAAGTTGCGATGCTTTTTCTTTAGAACTGAGGTTTCTGCTTTTTGTTTTCCCGATAGTTATAACATTGATCAGCATGATTATTCTGTACGCATGAGAGCAGCACGGAAGTTCTTGCAAGATGGTGACAAGGTTTCTCCCATTTTCCTTTTATGTTGGTACCAAATCATAAACAGGCGAGTTTTGTCCCTTACTAATTACATTTTGCTGCTGCTGGACTTGTAATACACTCAGGTTAAAGTGATTGTAAACATGAAAGGCCGAGAAAACGAGTTCAGAAATATTGCTATTGCGCTGCTTAAACGTTTCCAGAATGAAATAGGAGAGGTGCACAAATTTCTCTCCTCTCTTTTTTATTAGAAGCTTAGTATTGGATTTATCTGTGAATGTTCGTGTTTGTTGAGTCACTGAAACTTGTCAACATCCTGCAGCTTGCAACTGAGGAGAGCAAAAACTTTCGGGACAGAAATCTGTTTATTGTCTTGGTGTCAAACAAGGAAGTTATTCGGAAAGTGCAAGAACCACCTCCAAAAAAGAAGAAAAAGCCAGCGGATGATGAAGTTTCAGCAGCAGGTATTCCTGCAACGTAATGTCAGTGATGCGCAATTGTCTGATAACAAATTAATCATCGGGTAAGGATTGGAGCGCAGGGCACAATTGTCTGAAGAGTGAATATATTTTCTGGTAAATGTTCAGAAAGTTATCTATATAGTTTCCTTTTCTACTATGTTTCTTGCATTGCCATGTATCTGTAACCATAGAAGTAGATTGTTTGAATGGAGATATCTTCCTCAACCATTTTGTATACCACAAGTTTTCAACTTTTAAGTTCAGTTATATAGTTTTTTTTTTGTCACTCAACTTCCTTCATTAACTTTAACGATCAGACATTACAGCATCATGAAATAGTTTATGAAATACAACAAATAAACGATAATAGCAATAAATCCAGGTGGAGTATCTTAGACACATTGGAGGTTTTGGATAGAGATTGGATTTGCGTTCATGAAGTAGTGAATGATCTTGAACGAATCCGGGTTCTGTCGACAATAAAAATCGGTCGAACGCATGGGGGTTTGTCTTAACAAAGATCTAGAGCTTGACGAAAGGTTTCCAATACATGAGTAATTCTCTAGATTCTTTCCAAAGCTCATACTGAAATAGAGCTTGTCCTTATAAGTCTATTTCAGAAAACATTTTGGAAAGAAAATATGAGAGTGGCTCATTAACATATTGGCCCGAAAAGGCCCATATGTAATAGCAGATCCAAAGAAGGGAACAAAGGGCAAAACCCTAACCTTCTTCTTGGAGGCGCCACTAGGAGAAAGAGACTCACCGGAGGACGCCAAGGCCGCTGCTGTCTCGCCGAACATGGAAGGCTTCAGATCTGATGCACAAAACCCAAGATCGAAGACCGTCGGCCTCAAGGAGCAAGATTGGTAGAGTAATTGGTTTGAACAAATCTAAAGAGGAGGAGAGCGAGAGCCAAACCGCCATAAAAGTGATGATCTCGGTGGTAATAAACCACTAGAAGGAGTTGTATCTTCTTCTCCAATGGAAACCTTTGTCGAGACCAAAGATAACAGAGGGAGAGAGAGGCGGTTGAAAGAAAGTCTTCAACCGCCGGACTTGCCGCCGGGAGAGAAGCTTGTTGGTGGTGCCGTCGAAAGTGTTCCCGTTCTGGGAGGACATAGCTTCGAAGCTTAACATCTCCAACCAAAAATTCAACCAGAGACAGAGAGAAAGCTTTGAAACTTGAACCAGACAGAAAGCTAAGAGCGAGAGCAGAGGCGAGCTCCCGATGCAGCGAAAACTGCCATCTCCAGCGTCGGATAATGGAAAAGGGCTTCTTCGGTACTTGGGTCAGAGAGAAATAATGGAAAGAGAAAACATATGACGTGTTCAGTTATATAGTTTGTAACAAGAAATCATGATTTAGTGAGTAAAAAAAGAATTATCAATTATGAGTAATGAAATGTTGATGAGTACAGTATGACACTTTCGTTGAGGCCTAAACAAGTAACTACCAATAATCACCGCAAGAACAAACACCGTCCTTGAAGTGATGGAAGCGGTTGGCATCTCTTACAACAATCACTCTCTCTGTGATCTTTGAGATGAGTTTGGTTACAGTATGACAGTCTAAACAAACCCGAAGATTCTTTATGATTCGGATTTCAGTCCCTGGCTCAGTGGCTATGAGACCAAAGGCAATGGCAAGCCTCTCGCTGTGAAATTTGACCATTAGCTCCCTTTCTTCCTCCTCCACATCGTGCAAGGCCAACTCAGTCTCAGGTTGATAACCAGCTTCCCTCATCTTCCCTTCAAGTTTCTCCAGCTTCTCATAGATTTCTTTTACTTGTGCATGTGACTGATCACCTGAGGTAAAGACATGAGGGGTCTCACCTATTTCTATTAGGGTGTACCCAGGAGCCTTGGCTAGATTCCTCTTCTTTGCTGTTTGTCTGACCGTAGCAGCCTGTGGATAGTTTCTATCAGCTGAGTGAATATTCGACAGCAAAACATGGTATCCTACATTGTCTGGATCTAGCTCAAACAGCTTCTCTGAGACTTTTCGGGCGAGGTTTGTGTCTTTATGAATCCTACAAGCTCCTAGTAGTGTTTCCCATACAGAA
Organism: Lepidium didymum; assembly: GCA_963920545.1. Taxonomy (NCBI): domain Eukaryota; kingdom Viridiplantae; phylum Streptophyta; class Magnoliopsida; order Brassicales; family Brassicaceae; genus Lepidium; species Lepidium didymum. Next base: position 3,528,918 of record OY986994.1, on the reverse strand, counting down.
GGACCAGGCTCAATCGGCATTGCCTCTATAAACTGCAATGCTCTCTGCAAGTGTCCTGCTCGGCCAAGAATATCAACTAAACAGGCGTAATGCTTGACTGATGGTTCAAAACCATACTGGTGGATCATGGAATTGAATATTTCATCACCTTCTTTAACCAGTCCAGCGTGACTACAAGCGTAAAGAATGCAGAGGAAAGTGACTGGTGTTGGTGCAATGCCGGAATTTGACATCTCAGAGAAGATATTCAGAGCTTCTTGTCCGTGTCCATGAAGTCCGTACCCAGAAATCATGGTGTTCCATGTAACTTCATTCTTCTTCGGCATCAAGTCAAATAACTGCCGTGCTTCTGCAATGCTTCCACACTTCGCATACATACCAATCAAAGCCGTTGACACATATATACTAGACTCAAAATCTGTGCTCCTAACTAAGTCATGTACCCATTTTCCCAAACTCAACGCTCCTAGCTGCGCACAAGCCGATAGAATACAAGTTATTGTGATTGGGTTTGGACTGAACTCAGACTTCTGCATTTCTCGAAAGAGAGATATAGCGTCCTCCGTCAACCCGTTTTGGGTATAGCCTGAGATCATTGCATTCCAGGATGGCAAGCTTTTGTACGGAGACTCATCAAATAGCTTCCGGGCTGATTCTATCTCATTCAATTTACTGTAAACCGTGGTTAACGCTGTTGAGACAGATGTATGAGACAGGAAACCCAATTTCAAGCTGTAACCATTAATGGCATCTATAAGCATAAGATGACCAGAGACAGGGACCAGACTCACCAGCGTGCTTGACTTCAACCTTGTTCCTGAAATCACTAGCTCTTTAAATAGGCTTAAAGCGAGCTCGGTCTCTCCATTGGATGTGTACCCATGAATCATTGCGTTGTAAGCTACTAAATCTGGTCTACGAAACTCTCGAAACAGGGCACCTGCCATTTCAATCTTTCCGCACTTCGAGTATAATGAGATGAAACCAGTAAGAACGAAGTCGTGGAAGTAGCACCCAGTTTTTGTCGCAAGACTATGGATTTGCATCCCAAGTTTCAAGTCCTGCAACTCTGCAGCAGCAGGAAGTATATCAAGCAGAGTAGTCGAGTCCAAACAGGTAGAGCTCTCGTTTATCAAATCCCTGAAAACCTCAATAGATTCCACATGCATTTCATTCTTTCGGTACCCTGATATCATCGTGTTCCATAAAACTGTGTCTTTCTCAGGCATTCTGTCGAACACCTTCCTAGCATCTTCGACTCGCCAAAACTTAAAATACATCTTAACAATGTTCGAACCAAGCAGCAATTCTGAATCATAACCATCAACGACCGCTTGACCATGAATAACACAGCCAGCTTTCTCTTCACGAAGCCCGGTAGCAGCCGAGATAGCGAAGGCGTAAGTGGAGCTGTTGGGCTTAAGATTAGTGAATTTCCTTAAATGGTCGAACAGGGAAAGCGAAGAGTGAGGTGATCCGTTGACGGAGAAGGCGCGCATGAGAACGTTAAAGAGGAAAACATCAGGTCTCTGAACGGAGAGGAAAAGGTCGCGTGCATAGTAAATGGCGCCGAGGTCGGAGAGTCGCTGGGTAAGCTTGGTGAGCAATGATAAGTCGAATCGAAAGCCATGGATAATGATCTGCGCATGGGTTTGTGCAAGGTGAGAAATAGAGGTTGATTTTCTGAAGAGATCGAGAAAAAGGTTATTCTTTATCACTCCGACGGTTGTCTCGGCAGTGGCGGCCGATACTGTTCGTAGTAGCATTTGGTTTTCTGCTTTGAGAGGAGAACAAAACAAACTTATTTTGCATTCTTTCGTTATCAATGGTTAATACCAATCCTATTGTAACACTTTTGGTCTCAGATGTATATATATAAACATATAATAGAGAAGACAAAACCAATCCTAAAATTAATAAAATTAATTTTTGTTATGATTTCTACACTAATTGAAGCTAAATTTCGACAAAAATAAATAAATAAACTACACTACCCACATTCCTCAACATCAGAGGTAACAAGTAAACAATTGAATTTCCTTTTTTTCTTTATCCTAAGACTTTCGAACTCGTGATCTTACACTTTCTTTTTCTCCTATGCTAAATGTCTCATACCAAAAAAGAATAATAAAACTTCAACAAGCAAAGATCAAAAAAAGGATCTCGACATGAGAAATGTGGGCATCAAAGAGCAATTTACAGGTGATCAGTGTTGAGCGTGTGGGAACTGTAAGCTTTGTGTTATTTATGGCCATGGAAACTTGCTTATTGGCAACAATGGAGGAATCTCTTCTGAATCTTCTCCTTCATCTTGCCTAGTTTGTATTAGATGAGTCCTTAGGCTACACTCTTCTATCTGTTTCACGCAACCAGACCTCGGTTTCATTTCATTTGACCAAAATCATGTTCCATTAAATTATTACAATGTTTTTGTTACCTGCATGATCGCAGTTGAGGCCAGAAGATCTTCGCATTTTTCTTGCATAGAGCTCTCTTTTGTAACTACAAGAGCAAGATCCGTGACCATTTTATTCATCTCTTCCACCTGCAAGTACAAATCATAAAGAGCAGTGCACCCACTTAAGAATTATGTCAAGAGGAGAGATTTGGAAAATAGCTTTACTAGAAAGGTCTAACCTTTGAGAGTAAAGACCAAATGGACGATCCCATAGCCTGCATTACGTCAAGAGCTGAGGACATAGCTACTTTCAAAGATTCAATGTCCGCCTGTATGAATATATGTTCTAAAAGATCAATATATTTTTAAACTTCTACTATTTCATTTCCATAAATTTCACAGAAGTAAAGATATATACCTTTGTTCCCCCAGTTGTTGGAAGGCGGAGAGTGTTTGCTTCTAAATCTGCTATGGCTCCAACTAAAGAACTAACATGGTTTCTTTCAAGTGTGGCCCACTCTTCAAGGCACACTATCTGTGTACATATTTATGCATAAGAATGGTGTACTCTTATAAAGGCAAATTCCGTATCTTACAGTTTTTCAGAACCCACCTGATCGTTTAATAGTGTGTTGAGTTTGATCTCTAGTTTTAGCTGTTGTAAGCCAATCCTTTGCCGCGTCACATGATCCTGTAGTTCTAATATCGCTTGCCACACATTGAATAGCGTTTCCTGAAAGTCAAGACTTGAAATTTTAGACTTTTCTAGATCAATCAGTTGAAGCAAAGGTCATGTTTTAGAGGACAGAAGTGTTATGCACCTCGGAAGTTAATCTTTGAATATACATTACAGATTCAGCTCGTCCAATTGCAAACCGCCACTGTAAATATCTATTGTGGAGCAGGCGCAGTTGGTGAACATCTTCGATGTAGTTTGCCTTTTTGCCTTTCTTGACATCTGTGATGAAGCTGAGAACCGAAGTTGTGGTACTCGATTCTGTGGAAGTGCTGGTTTGTCTTATCCGTGAAGGACTCATCCCTCTTGAAGGTGGAGTTGATGGTCTAGCAAAACAGGAGGAATTTGTGCCACGTGACGGACTTAACCCTCTTGAAGGACTTACACCTCTTGAAGGGCTTAATCCTCTTGATGGACTCACTCCTCTCGAAGTGCTTAGTCCTCTTGATGGACTCACTCCTCTCGAAGTACTTAGTCCTCTTGATGGACTCACTCCTCTTGAAGTACTTATGCCTCGGGGAATAGACGATGAAGACGAAAACGATGTTCTACTTGGTGAAGCAGGGCGAGATCCAGGTGCAGACAATGGATGCAACCTAGCTACAGCGGTTGCTAAGGTTGCTCTATCTAATGAACCTGCAGATAAAAGTCTTTGAGATCCAGAAGTTCGAGCTATGTTATTATCCTCCGACTTTGTTGGAGACACTAATCCACCACTACTAGATGTGTTACTAGAGGTTTTATGCAAAGGTTTTGAACTGCTGGACAATGGTAGTGACATTCTCCTAAGAGACGGCCCCATTCCAGTGCCCGAAGTTGATAGACCCCTGGAAGCCTTGTCGCCAAGATCCAAGCTTCTGTTTAAGGAATTCGAAAATATCTTTCCACCAATTCTACTAGGCCATCGATGCTGTTCTATTAACCGACTATGAGGACCATCTGCAGGTTTTGAATTCTCTGAAAGATCAGACACATTGTTTTTCCCTTTCAGTGGACTTCTTTTCCTCTCTGGCGTAGGTTTCCTTGATATAGAGGTCGTTTCAACCTTTTGCTTTTGAGCTATATTCGAAGAAGGTCTCAATGTTCGATCAATAGAAGAATTAGTAACCGGTTTCTCCTTCTTACTAACAAGGACTGAGGCTGAATCAGACTGCATCGAAACGCTAAGGCTTCTCATAGTGGAAGGCCATAAGCTTTCAGGCAAACGACCTGTAGATAGCCTTCTAGATGAAGCTGGTAAATCTATAGAGATGTCACGTATCGGCGTGGAGGGACTAGTTGGAGATGGCGGTGTTGAAGGACGCTTCCTCTCTGCTGAAACTGCTCTTTTTGCAGCCACAGATTGAGAGCTCGAAGACACTGTTGGCCTTGTGACGCTTGGGGAAGGGCATCGCCCAGTTTTGGTTGGCGTCGGTGATCTGTATCTTGAACTGACTTCCGATGTTCGAGGACGGCGAGTGACACCAACTGCATTATTCTTCTCAGATGGAATAAGACGCCGCCTTGTAGTATCTGTCGCTACATCCATTCAAGCTATCAAAGCAAACTTGCATTGATTGTATTCAGCAGTTCACGACTCTCGTTTCATTCTGCATTTGAGCTCAACAATAAGAACAGCTCCACTTGCTGTAAATGAAGTCCCTTTATTCTGCAAGAAACCGAAATTCAGGAGAAAAAGTAAGATACCTCATAGACAGGCCATGCGGAAAAAGAGAAAGAATGTTGAACAGCCCAAACAAAGAAAGTTGAAAAAAAAGACTCTACCTTTACAACAGACACCTAGATCAAGATTACGCCATGGATAATCCAGTTCAAAAGAGGAACAAAGGAATGACGCTTTCATTGTACTTATCATAAAGAAACAAAACAGAACCAAATCAAATTATAAAATCAGAAAAATGCTGAGAAATAGCAGCGGAAGGGATAAGAAATTTGTGTAGAACTAGGAAAATAATGGTCAAACAAGAGAGAGAGAGAGAAATGGGTTGAGTTCAAACTAGTTAGTAACAGTAGCTAAGTAACAGTTCACAATATCACGGATAATTTTCTAATAGAAGGGTTTCAGAGGAAGAATCTTTTCCATTGTCTTTGTCACGGAAATGCCATGGTCAGATGTACTGGGAAATTAATGGTGATTTCGGTTCAATGTATAAACCAATCTTCTTCGTGGCGTCAACATCACAACACCTCAAAAGAAAACAAAGGATAACAAAAGATACTTCATTTACCACCTCGCCGACAATAAACTTACTAAACAAAATTTAGCAGTTCCAAATTATAAGAATAGGTGTCACAATGTAAGATTTGTAGTAATATAAGGATCTTATTTAACCATTAGCAAAACAAAACATGGACATTTGACAGATTTTGGTGTTTTCTCCAAATAAGGGACCACGTGGATTGAAGAATCAAGATCGGTACCCAGTAAATCATATGGTGATAGAGAAAGTGATGAAATGCACTAACAGTGATGACTGGTTCCTGGTGTTATAATTTTGATCATATAAGAAAAACACTTCATTTTCTCGAGAAAAGTGAAGAGTTAGTGGCGAAGATCAATGGAAATTTTCAGATTGAAAAAACATAAAAAAAAGAAAAGAAAATTTCTGTTCCTAAGTGAATGAGATGGTTTTGACGAAAAATCCAAAAGACAATATTGTCAGTTATTAACACGACTTGTGTCTCTCATGACACAGACTCTTTTAATTTATCAAATTTAGTAATTTTCTAGGGAAAAAAAACAAATTTTTATGTAATTAATCCTCGAGATACCGCATACCGGAACAAGAGATCGACGTCTCAACGAAATGAGAATCGTAGTTTCTTCTATTCAATCATCAAACAGAACAACCACTATACCCTTTTTTCTAACTCGAATCTGAGATCGCAGTTATCAAAATTTGATACCCAGAAACTCTAGGGTTCTTCCGATTATGAATAGAATCAAAATTAGGATTGATGACACCAAATGTAGAACCTAAAACCTTAGAGATCCGAAGTATCTGAGGATGGGTAATAGAAAATCTTACCAGGAAGTTATCTGATAGATAAATTAAAAACCCTTAGATTCCCAAAGTAAGCAAGTCCCGTGATTCTCCCTTCGCCTTTCGAGATTGAAATTGGTATTACGGAAACAATAGGAGTTGATTAATGAAGCTGCGAATCGTAAAAAATTTCTCCGGCGATGAAGATCGGTCGTGAGGGGGCAAAAACGCCGGAAATGGAATTGATCGGGTGATTTAAAGGATGGGTTCGAGATCAAAGAGAGAGAAGAGAGAGAAGAGAGAGAGAGAGAGAGGGCGTTATTTTCGCGCCACCTAATTTTGATATTAAAGAGTCTTCATTTTTGGTATTTGCTCGTTGAGGTCACTACAACATAACAAATTAATAATTATAAATTTTAATTTTTAATAATCAATGTTTGAATTAATTTATTAGTTTTGGAGTCAAGTGAGGGACTTAATTTTTTTGTCAAAAGATAAAAACTTATTCTTCTAAAATAAAATTTAGAGACGATGGATTAGAAGCGCACTCTCTAATATTACAAACAAGAAAATTAGTTTTATAATTTAAAAATATATAAATTAAAAGAAGAAAAACAAGAAAACAAATTCTTCGATCAGTCTTGCAAAATCTTTTAGATAAAAGAAGAAAATCGATCATTAAGAATTTGCCATTTTCTGTAAAACATCCGCACAATTAGTCGTCAATTATAATTCTGTTAGCTGGAGCGATATTAGATTCGACATTGTCCATTAGAGAGCTTCCACTTCATAACAGTATAAGTTTGAGAGAGACTCTTTATTCGTGGAGCTTCCGTACATGCTCCTTCTAGTTAATTTTCTTTTTGTTTTTTCAATTGAGTAAAACGTTATTGAAATTATGAAATTGAAATGAATCGAGACAAAACGTGACAAGGTTATCAAACTCATGATTGCTTCGATTTTTTGTAACACACTCTTTATAAAAATAAATAAATAGAAATTGGTATTTTACGCCGAATTTTTTTACTTAGGCTATCTCCAACCCAACACCAAAACATTATTTTAATGTTTTTATCTCCAACCCAATACTAAATTTCACACAATAATAGTATAATTCCTTTTTTTCTACAGTGTTGCACTATATTTAGTGTTGTAATATAGCAAACTGTAAAAATAAAATATTATTATTTATAATATACAATTTAAACAAATATAATTAACAATGTAAAGTCACGTAACGTTTTGACGCATATGTAACAACGAAACGAAAAATGAGACTTCGATAATCACTTCAGATGGTTTAATATGTTTTAAGTAATTACTCCAGCTTTCACTATTGAAGTAAATTAAATATCTTTGAAATTAAATTAAACCAATACAAAAAAATTAGTTGATAATTTTTTCATTAAAGCACATAGTTGAACCAGTTTATACGAAGAATTGAATTAAATCACTAAAACACATAATTATAAAACTAAAATCAAACAATTTCAATTTACTTACTTTAATTTTATATTAATCAACTAATATAATAATAAAGATTTTTAGAAATTATTATGTAATTAAAAATATTTAATTTTAATAATGTAATAATAAAAATATGAGGTTTAGTATAATATTTAGTTATGTGATTGGAGATAAATTTCAACACTATTTTAATGTTGTGGTTAGAGATATCCTTACATTCTGTTACTTTTCCCACCCAACCTTACCTAAATTCATAAGAGTTATGAAGAATAAACTCAAACAAGAAATTAAATATTGATTATAAATAATATAAATAAATTTATATTATAAATAGAAATTAAGATAGCTACACATGATATATGTTTGGTCATTATCTACGTTTTTTTTTATTTGTCTTTTCTTCTACTTAAGATAGTTATATTTACCAAACACTTCCGATGGCTAATCCTCAACTAAGTTTCTTTCATAATTTTTTTCCCCTTATAATTCGTCAAATTATCATCCACATAATAATTTAATAATTACATATAAAAACTAGATGTGTTATCTTATAAGCAATCAATATCACTAGTTTGGTCGAGTTTAATGGTTGATGCAAATTCTAAATTTGGTAATTAGTATAAGATTTTTTTGTTAATAGTTGAATCGATATATTCGATCTATAATGTAAATTTCACATTTAGATTCTAAAAAAAAGATTATGCGAGACAATACGACCACTTGATCAAAAATATGTTTAGGTTTTATATAAAACTTAATAAAATAATAACCCATATCATTTGCTCCCACATGAGATGATTTGGACATATCAAATGATCTTAAGCCTTGTATAGACCTTTGTCTCTCTTTCTTTTTATGTGTCCCTTCTCTTGTGGAGTCTTTGTTCCAACTTTTGCTTCCACTTGGTAGTTTCTATCAATTTAATAATAATATTAATATTACAAACTCTTTTCTCTACTCAATATTTTATTGTTAAAGATATATGTTTTATATTGGCTACACATGTACATACTGCTAGAATTTTCAGAATCATTGAACTTAGCACACATTTATAATTATCTTATGACATATGTACTTGTCTAGTCTCCTATATGGTCCGAAACTAGATTCAATTACGCTACAAATCTTACACACTTAGTTGATTACTCGAGATAGAAAGCAAAGGAAGTCAACTATACTATTTAAATCAGAGAACTATATAAAAATGATTTGATAAAGACTAATAATTTTTTTTTTGTTATCCTTTATTATCATGATTACTGTAATAAAGCTACTATTATAATCCTCGTATATTAAGAATTGCAGAAATGAAAGATATATCTTCGCTTATTGGTGTGATTAATAGATTAAGTAAAATAAGCAAAAGCCAAATGATGAGTATTCACATGCTTAGCATAATTATATTGAGCACATTGGTGACTAGCTTGAGTTATTGGTATATGTAATGTCTTCACAATGTTTCTTCGCTTGTCTAAAGCTTGTCGTTTTCCTGTTTCCTACAAAAATAATTTTTTATTCCAAACAAATCTTCTTAAAAGTAAATTTTCATGAAACTATATAGAAAAAGAAATTAAAAAACATATTGGGCATGATCTATTGAGTAGTTTTTTTTTGTTAACATTGGTCACAACTGGCCGACCTATTAGCCAAATTTCTACAAATGTAGGCGGTGAGACTTGATCCTTGGTTGTGCAAATATGCATGTCTTAGTGGACTTATCGCTTGCCACTAGATCTATTGAGTAGTTTCTAATAAATGAAAATCTCCTATATCTATATCTAATATCATATCAGTTTTAATGAAACTTGATCTACCAATTTTACTTATTTCTTCCTAATTTTTTAAGCTAAAATAAAACAAAATTTTTTAAAAAAAAATTATAAAAAGAAGCAAAAATAATTCCCTTTTTCTCTCGACATCAGCTTCTTCTGTCTCCGATCTGATGACGGCGACATGCTCTGGTGTTGCCATTATCGCCGCCATGGGGATCCACCTCGAAGCTATTTTTCTGCATCACTTTCTTGCTCTGCATCTCTATCTCGTCTCCTATAAAAGTAATTGTATTGAAATTGGATTTTAATTTGTAAAATGATTATTTTGGTAGCTTATTTGGCTAAATGTGATTCAATGGGGATCTGGGTCAACTAGGACTTGAAATTGCTAACAATTACGATTTAATTGAAATGCATTGCATATAGAACTTGAATCCATTTTTTCTCAGGTGATTTCGCGATAGTATAACCGGATAAAACTAGTTGTAGTTTTACTTAGCTGATTAAATTTTTTTGTTTTGGCAGAATACAATGTGCCACGACATCATCATATGGTTTGTAGACGAAGGTCATTCTGGATGTCTAATGATAGAGCATGCAGTAGATGATATCACAATGTCGGTGATGGAAGATTGTCTGGGCAAATTTCGGGACAAATGTCAAGAGTGGTAAAAAATTTTGTTGGTAATAACTACGATGAGTCTAATAAAATCGCAGCCAATGCTATTACTTTGTATGTATTGATAGATCGGATACTGGTGATGACATTTTATTGAGATTGCACGTGATGTAAAAAGTAGTCAGTTCATAGAAGAATGGGATGACAGTTTGGGATTGAGCTTGCATCAAAAATTCGACGTGAGTATATCGTACTAGAGTTATCATGGATCTTGTTAAGATAAAATTCGACGTGAGCATATCGTACTCCACATGACGAGGTCGAGGCAAATATTCTAGTGGATGCTATTCGAAGATTCAAGTCTTTGATTTTATTCTTCATCATTTTGTATATGTAAAACTATATAGTACTTTGTACGATTTTCGTAAACCTTGTTTTGATTTATGCAATTTTTCATGTGTAAATTGTTTCTTATGTACGATTAATGTGTATATGTGATATAAGATATGTATAATACTATATGTGTATTTTACATTCATATAATTTAAAATAATCAGAAAAAATAAAAATTAAAAATTGAAAAATTAATTACTTAAAAATTTAAAATTAAAGAAAGAGAAATTAAGTTTTATGATTGGAAAACATACTATAATTCTTATATAGTACTCTATATTTGGACAAAAATTAATTTAATTTTATATATTAAGGTGTAATGAAACAATCAACATACTATATTACTTATACATTTAAGGTTACTTTCTAAGTAATAACCAATTTAGGAACATGAAACTACGTAAATTTATGTTTGAAGAATTTTAAAACATTAAACATTTATAATCGTAGGATAATCAACTAGAATTAATTGTACAACTAACAAAAATGTTTTAGAGTATATGTAATACTAATTTTAATATAAATCCTTAAAAGTATAACTCTTTGAAAATTTTGTATAATTATTTACCGGGTATAACTATGTTACAATTTGGTGGATCTTAAACTTTTTATAAAGCGCCAATAAATTTTTATTTCAACACCAAAAACTATTTCAGCTTTTTTTTTCTTTTATCAATTAAAGAAAAAGAAATTTTCTCTCTCCTCATTTTCGTTTCCTCTCTCAATTTTTTCCTTCTCTTACTCGATTTCCTCTTTTCTCCTTTCGTGTTTCCAGAATGGTTAAGGTTTTCCAGAAAGGCTAGAGTTTAGCAATATTGCTTTTCGAATCATGTCATAGCTTCGATTTGATTTGCGATTTTGTGATTTAGGTTAGGGTTTTGGCAATTTTGGTGCCTTAATCACCCAAGAGCACACAAATGAACCACAAAACAAGGTTTTTGGCAATTTGTTTGGCGATTTTCGTTCTTATCTAGATTAGGATTTTGTTTGTTATGTGAATTTTGATGTAGGTTATGAATTTCGATTAGGTTATGAATTTTGATTAGGTTATGAATTTTGATTAGGTTATTAATTTTGATTAGGTTATGAATTTTAATTAGGTTATTAATTTTGATTAGGTTATGAATTTTAATTAGGTTAGGATTATGATTTTAGATTGGTTAATGACTTTTGATTTCAATCTGTAATTTCACGATAAAATAATTGGGTAAAACTAGTACTAGTATTACAATATTGATTAGGTTTTTTGTATTGTTTTGGCATGATATAATAAGAAACAACGTCAACATACATTTTAAAGGTCAAGATCACATGTATAGTGTAATGTTGAAGACATTAGTAAAAGACATAAGAGGAATGTTGTTAGAACGAGGTGAAAGAATCGAAGAAGAGATTGGAAAATTGCAGGATTTAGTCAAGAAAGCTTACATGTCGAACCGGAAAGCTTTTTGGTTATTTTCATTGACGAAAAAGCTTGTGCACGACTTATTTATGTAATTCTTTGTGTAAAACTTATCTATATAATTCATTGTGTCACTTATACAAATTCAAAAACACAAGCAAGCAACATTGTTTATACAGTTCTAGAAATTCAAATACATAAAACCAACAATCCAAACAACCATCATAGGACAAAGATATATGTTTTTATTGTACTTCTAGATCTTGATTTTCTTCTTGCAATACTTATTGATATTTTCTTCTTGTATCTCTTGTACATTCTGAAACATATAAACAAAAAGTTTAACAAACTTAGTAATTTAACCTAGTAGTTATACTTAGTTATACGAAGTCTTACGAACCCAATAATTTAATAATTTTATCTAGTTATACGAATTTTATGAATTTTTTCACCCGTTTCTTCACAAGTTTCTTGGGACTTTCTTTCTTCTCTTGATTTCCCACTGACTCTTAACCATCGAGCTAGGTTAATGAAATTGCACCACAATGTAGAAAAAAATAGTCGGTTACTTTGTAATACTACCTAGTTATACAAAGTTTTACGAACCCAGAAACTTCCTAAATAATCCTAATTTCAAATCCAATCCAATCGAAACTAATCACAAAGAGCTTCAAGAGTTTCAAACACTCAAACACAAATCCAATTAACCACAACAACTAATCATATATCTAATCATATACTTAGCTCTACAATTTAACCACAAAAGCAATGGTTTCAAATCCTTACCATCTCCATCATTGGACTCCCAAACGAGTCTTAGCCATCATATGAGTTTTTTTTAATCGCCTGAAAGCAATAGTAGGAACCACGTTTATAGTAGACAAAAACAGAAAAAGAATTAGAGCAACAAAGCTCAAAACCGAGCAACAAGCTCGAAACAAAGCACACAAAGCTCAAAAGTAGAGGAAACCACCAACACCTTTCTGCTTCAATCAGGGGAACCAGCCACGATGGTGGACCCGAAGCTAGGTATGACGTGAGCCTGCCTTCTCTAGTAACACTCCGAGATATACGCCCAGCCACCTTGCTAACGCTGGCGGTACAAAGTTGAACATTCCAACTCATGAACCCATTACCGATCGTACTGAGCTTATCGAGGAGGGACCTAAACTTAGGGTTCTTCACAGCGTCACAAACAGAGCGTGACTCAATCCAGAATTCCACTTTTTCACAGCGCAGATCAGCTACACTTTTAAACGCCCATAGAAGCCCTTTAAAGGCAGAATAGAGGCGATCTCATGCAGGGCTGATAGCGTCTCTCGCATGGTAAAGCATATTACTTGTATGATCACGAATACACCAAGACGCACCACATAGCATATTTGGGTTAACCCAAGAGACACTTATCATTTGGTTATGCCATTTTGGGCTTTGCTCTAACCGAAGTTATTGCATTGTTTGCCCCAATGATGGCCTTTTTGATCTTATTCGTATTCTGATCGAAGAAAGAAGGCTTCACCCATCTTTCAGACTGATATGTTGTGGATTTAACTCTCTGTGCACCGCCATCAAAACATACATTCATCTGATGCCAAAGTTCGGCTTCTTCTATAGATTGCGCAATTAGAATATCAGCCTCACTCTCCCTACCCGCAAACAACTTGGCATTCCGTTGTTTCCATACATTCGAAATGATCCAAGGAAGAGCTTGTCGGCATCTATGATAACTCGACTTAGCTTCCAGTTGATTCAAAAAACACTCTAAGTAGTTTTCAAGAGAACCGTGAATTGATGCATCAATTCTCAATAGTTGCACCTGATCCCAAACTTTTGCTGCAAAGGCACATTCAAACAGAACGTGACACATGGTTTCAGGGGCTGCCTTGCATAAACTACAGATCGAATCAACCTGAATCCCATGTTTTCTCATACATTCTGCGACAGCTATGGCTCCTGAAAGAATGCGCCACAAAAACATTCTGATTTTCGGCATTGTTAGATTATGGTTTTTGACAAAATCGACTACAAATTAGGAGAGAAGACGAGAAAAAGAGGTTTTTGAATGAAAATAAAAGTTATCCATAATATTAGAGAGATAAGAAAAGAAGAATGAGGTCGAGAGAGAATTGCGATTGTTGGAGAAGTTCTGTTTTGGAGTTGTGATCGATTAATTTTGCAAGAAGGAGAAGTTCGGTTTCAAAATTGAGAAAAATTAGAGGTTTAGAAATAATTCCAAGTACTAGATCCGATTTCAAATCGATGGGTAGGTTTATCCAGGTTTTTGATAGTAAATTGAGAGATTCATTAAGGACAATAGTGTAATTTTAACGCTTTTCGATTTATTTTTAATTCTAAATGAAATTCTATTTTTTCTGGTGGGGTTCGGATTCCATTTTTCCAAAACGGACTTGCTAGACAAATTCCCCTGAATATTACACTAATCTGCTTTTTTAACTACTAATGTTTGGCTTACTTACATAACTAAGGCAAAATTCTCTTCTGGCTACTGGTGATTCCAGTTTCTGACTGGATCACTTGTTGATGTTCTTTTACCTCAACAAGGGCAGGAAAAATAGAGAGATGTTCTTCATCATTATCATCAGTACTTTACAGCTCCAGTCCCTTGAGCCTTTCCAATAACTGACTCTATGGTTCCATCAAAGAGATCAAAGCTTTTCGCAACAGCAAAACCTGAAAACATACCATCCACTGCAGCACTTACAATGCCACCAGCATAACCTGCTCCTTCGCCAACTGGATATAGACCTTTTAAGCTTGTGCTCTCGTAGGTCTCATTGTCTCGAGGTATTCGAACAGGAGAGCTTGTTCTTGTCTGGTTAAATAAAGTTGAAACATTATTAGTTAAATGTTTTGTCTGAAGGGTAGACTGGTTTAGGACAAGGATGATTTAGAATATACCTCTACGCCGTGGAGAAGTGCTTCCTCTGAGATGAATCCCGGTAACTGAAAGTTCAGAGTTTTGAGAAAATCAAAAGCTAAAGGTTTGTTTACAACCTATAGCTATGAGGAAATATCTAACCAACCTCTTTTTCAAACATATATAGAGACTGTCGTAGAGAATCAGTGATATGAGCAGGAAACAGTTCATGCAGATTTGCAGACTTCACTCCTAGTCTATAGCTTGATGGAGGTAAAGGTGATTCTGTTTAGCAGAATAGCAGCACAAAAATATTCAAAAACAAATTAAAAGTTTCGAACCATTAGATGAGAATTGAGTCTTTAGGACAATGTTACTTACCAGATAACTTGCTTTGCAGAAAATCAGTGACCCTTTGTACGGGAACTGTAAAATTGCCACCACCCATTATTGCCGCTCTTCTTTCAAACTCTCTCTAGAGAAAAATAAAAATCATTGAACATAACTCAAGGGCAGAAGTAGTAATCCACTTTCAGATTAATACCTGAAACTCAATTCCAGCTAAGGGTCCATTAAGATTTAGAAGATCAAAGTCTTTTGCTGAGACTGTGACGACGAGTGCAGCATTGGCCCATTTGGATGAACGGCGAGAGAAAGACATGCCATTGATGCAGAGTTCCTTCGGGTTTGTGCTGGTCAAAACAACCTAAATATGCATGGAAACAGGCTTATTCATGATAAATCAAAAAGAACAAAAGGAAAAAAAAACAGCAAGATACTCTTTAAGGAAACTGTACCTGACCACCAGGACACATGCAGAAGGAGTAGCAACTGCGTTTTGATGAAGGCTGCGATAGATCCTCGGCCTTACCATTCACATACTTAACAACCGTATAATCCGCCACTGGTATCTTACCTCGTCCTTTAAGAACTTCACTAGCCAAATCCGAGTACTGGAAAGAAAGACCATCCACAAGAACATAGGTGTTATATATACAAGTCAAGGCTTGAATAACGATAAGGTACAACGAACTCATGGAATCTGATTTACTGAAGATATACAGTTTCAAGGTAATCGAACCAACCTGTATACTGTTGATAAGCTCCTGAGGATGCTCAATGCGCAAACCAATCTAGTCCACACAAACCGATAAAAATCAAATGATAAATTCAAGCCAGGGGAGACAGAGTATCCGGAATATTTGATTCAAAATGAACATTTGAGAAGGAAAGAAACATAAATATAAGATACTTACAGCAAAATCTTTCGGGGTCAATTCAACATTACGAGAATGAAGCATCTCATATGTGTCACGTGCTGAGTGACCAACTGCAAGAACAACTGCATCAAACTTTAAATTCTGGGAGGTACTCTGCAATTGGTCTGTTGACTCTGAAACCCTGACTCCAATAACACGAGAATCCTCTACCAGTAAATCATTTACTCGGGTTCCAAACTTGATAGTCACCTAATTAAGCAAATGAATTAAAGAGGATGTTCAGAGGAGAGGAACGGCCCAAAAGCATAGAAAAGTAACAGACAAAACTTACTCCCGCACTTTGAAGATATTGTCTGAAATTACGGAGTAACGGAATTAGCTTATCCGTTCCTAGATGAGGCTTTCCATTGACAAGTATATTATCAGGAGCCCCAAAGCGAACCAACGTCTTCAGCACCTGCAACCGTTAAAGCAACGGTCACAATCTATCATTTTTACTTGAACATGAAATGCTTCTATTTAACAATTGAGAGGATCAATAAACCAACCGCTAAAACCGTAGCACTGTTCTTTCCTATTCGAGTAACAAGCTTTCCATCACTCCAAGTACCTGCACCACCCTGCGATGCATAAGTGCTAAAATATGACTCTGATTGTAACAAAGACAACAAGAAAATGAGCAAAAGGCTGAAGTACTTATGAAAAGTTAGTTAAGAGAGAAGGTTTTGAAACCTCGCCAAAGCAGAAATTACTCTCCATATCCAAAATCTTCCGAACTACCAAAGCTCCTATATCACGTCCCCTTTCTTCTACTGCTTGCCCTCTCTCAATCAATGTCACATCTGCACCAAACTCTGCAAGAACAAGAGCTGCAAACAAACCGGATGGACCACCGCCAACAACTGCGATTTTCTGTTTGCTGCTGCCTCCTCCATGCTCATGTGTACCTCCAGAGCCATTAATAATCTGAGGTTCACATGCTCCGGATGATGTCTCACTGTTGATCTTTTTACAATCATTTACTACACTGATTAAGTCACCAGAGACACTCTTCTCGGTAGACAAATGTTCAATAAGCCCAATCTTAGGCTCTAACCGGAAAATGAAATCATGGGCACGAGGCTCTAACTCAAGAAGTGTATTCACATCTAAGTCCACAGTATACACAAACTTGGGTTCTTTCAGAATCTGAACAAAAGATGAAAACTTTCACTCACTTGAATTATAATAATAACAAAAGTTAAATTAAATCGAAATGTACCTTCCTAGCATCAAAAGATTTCCTAATCACTGTAAATGCTTCTTCCGGCAGCATCGAAGCAACCTGAAACCCCACCAAAGAAATATTGGAAATTTCAATCAAATTTTTCAAATTACAGATACCACTAACCTACTCACACAAATTATAATTCCATACCCATAAGATAAAGTTCCGAAATTTTCACGGGAAAACTTACCGGAAACTCGATAACTTTAGCAATAGCTTGAAGCAAACCTTCCGAAATCCCAAGGGAATCCTTTCCAGGGTCATCTCCGACAGGAACTCCGAGCTTATACAGACGCCAAACTCCTTCAAGCTTGTTCTTAACCTTGGCCACAGCATCCTTCTGCTCTGCCCTCAGTTTCCTCCTCTCGGAAGGGTACCTCCGCTTCCCTGTTCGCTTCGCAGCACAGAGAATCCGGTGTTTCTGGCTACGAGGGTACGAGAGTACCGCTCTAGAGTAAGGAATTCGCAAGTCATGTCTCGATGAGAGAAATGAAGAAGTGAGGAAATTCGTTCGCGCGAGAGACATAGTAAGCTCTCAAAACTAAAAAACTCGTCTCTGTCCCAAAGAGTTATCCTATCATTCAAAATTGATTCGACTCAAGTCCGGTTTATACCATTGATGTCCAATCCGGTTCGGTTCAATTATGATTTAGAATACAACAATTTGATAACTTGGCCTGTTTGTCAAGTTAAAAAGCCTGCAAGTTTTAGCCTAAAATCAAAGGCTTCACGCACAGTACTGTTCAGGCAGAATTATTATATTACCGAACTAGTTATATATATATACAAAAATTACAAACAGGAAATTCATAAATCTTAGATGTTGATCTACCCTAGAGAATCCCAAGCTATAAACAAACATTCTTGCTTGATTTCAATGAAAAACTATGTCAACTTTTGAGGGTTTGGGTTTGAGAAGGTGTAAACTTCTTTCTTTTCATGTTGAATCTACAAATCTATCTGTATGAGATACAAAATGTAAAGGTAAAAAAGCAAAACTTTCAATGTTTACA
The DNA here is from genome assembly GCA_963920545.1 of Lepidium didymum. NCBI lineage: Eukaryota > Viridiplantae > Streptophyta > Magnoliopsida > Brassicales > Brassicaceae > Lepidium > Lepidium didymum. The sequence goes on along the minus strand of OY986994.1, from coordinate 3,510,769 downwards.
AAGAGGCTCTGCAGAGCATCTCCATTCTGATGCTATTTCAATGGCAAGATCTTTTGATGTATCAAACCATATATGATCATGATCCCATAGAAGTAGCTAATGGCATCTCACTTTCATGCGATCCAACAGTAGAATTGCTGGAAGTTGACATTCTTTTCTTCGATTGATTACCTTCAACCGACACAAGAACTTGTCCTTGTGGACGAGCTGTTGTCTCTGGATCATCAGGAGGGTCTAAAGATTGTTCAGGAGGGTCAACATCTCGTGACTCTGCAGTTGTGTTGTTATTATTACCACCGGATCCAATAACCATTCTAAATCCAAAAGTGCGTGAAAGAATGCGGTATGCAAAGGTTAAGAGCCAAAAGAACCAAGGAAGACAGACAAAGACAATGCCGAGGTAAGAGAGCCAGATTGGAGGATAAGGAAGAACTGTGTATGCAATTAGACAACCTCCTCCAACAGCGATTGATAAGAACAGGAATAAGGTAATGAGACAGATAAAAGTCTGTCCCGCCCGTGGATCTGGCACAGGCATTATGATTCTAAAGAATGATCAATGATTGATCTCAAATATGAAGATGGATCTCACATAAGGCTTAAAGGTACTATATCATCCTCCATTTACAATTTGCTATTTCTTCTTCTTCCTCCAATATTTTGTACTTTTTGTTTGAGGATCAGGTTGAAACAACAGAAGAAATCTCACACACAGAGACAAAAGAGAGATGAGGAAAAAGAAAAGACAAGAGGGCCGTTTTGTTTTGTCTTTATTTTGTTTTGTTTGTGTGTGACTTATAATTTGACAAGAATAGCTAATAGTCATTATTTATTTTTGTCTATTTGCCATTCTATAGGAGAGGGACGTCCGTAGATACAGGACCTATAACACTCAATTTCGTTAGGTCAAAATTATTTTCAAGCTTTTGGATTCTTATTAGATACTTAATATATGCTCATGTGTACGGTAATCAAATTTGTACCTAAATATTGTATAAGATAAGAATACTTGTAGTTGTTGTCAAAGAGGTTGTACCAATATAGAACATTTAAATACAAATTGCAAAGATGTATCCAATTCTATGATTAAAACCAATTTGATGATGTAGACAATTGCTCATTCCAAAATATTTATTTTAAAATCACTTTGATGTAAGCATATAATATGTCCATATCTTGCTCAACTTTTTTTTAAAAAGTTGATTTCAATTGTGTAAGATTAAGATAAGGTTGAATTTAATTTTATGTCAATTACCAAAAGTGGGTTATATAGTTTGACTAGTGACAGCACAAAAAATGTTCAATTACCAAATGGAGTGACACGTGGCAAATTCTCTAGCTATAGCCGTCATGAAGACAAGTAAATATGGGACCCACCCAATATATCGAGAACTACTGGCAGTTGGGCAGCGTATTAACTAAATATTTAATGGAAGCTGAAATGACATTATTACCCCTTCGTCTCTCCGTCTAACTTTAGTTTGGTAATTACGTAACTACATAATGTAAAATTTGGATAGCGCGTGGCGGTCCAATAGCGAGATTCGCGCGTCGGTAGCCGCCAGGAGAATCCTTTTTTACAATCAAAGAGAGAGAAAGAGAGATCCCATAAATGTTAGTATTACTCTAATTTCTAGGGTTTGCTTGATTCTCTCTCGCGTTCAGATTAAATCCTTTGTCAAAATTTTCATTTTTCTGTTTCTTTGATTTCCTTGGCGGGTTATCCGAATTTAACTGCTTTTGAGATTATTCTTGGAGAAAAGGTTCGTTTTTGAATGGTGGAAATGAGGAAATCTGGGGGTGTTAGACCGGAGTCTGAATTGGCGGCGAAGTGCCGAGATGAGTTACCGGTGAAATTGGAGATCGTAGAAGATGATTTAGAAGAAGAGCATGGTCCTCTCAACAAACGATCTAAGGTTTGTTCTTTCTCTTATTTCAGATATTAGCTGATCTGTTTTGTTTCTGCGACTATTTGATACCAAAGCGTAGTCTTTAAGCCTCTAGATAAAAAAAAAATTATAAGCCACGATGTTTTAAATTCATGAAGATAGCTCGTTTAGCTTGTTTTATGATAATCTTGTGATTATTTTGTTGCAATTAATGTTTTGGAAGGGATATATTTATCTGATTTTTCTTTTTAATCTTGCATTGAATTAGTTATGGAGCTCTGGGACAAGCTCATCGCCAATGGCACCAGCCAAGTATAACCCGCTTGATGAGCCGAGTCCTCTTGGACTGAGTCTTAGGAAGAGTCCGTCTTTGTTGGATTTGATTCAGATGAGGTTAACGCAAAGTGGTGACCCGAAAGCCAAAACGGTGCAAGCTGGCTCTGCTGTTAAGAAAGAAAATAAAGGTATTACTGCTGCACCAGTTGGAGCAACTTTGGCGCCAGGAAGTATTGAGAAGCTGAAAGCTTCCAACTTTCCTGCTTCGCTTTTGAAGATCGGGCAGTGGGAGGTGAGCCTTAAGCAATGTTTCGTTTTGATATATATGTTTCATGGTGCTATCAGAATCTGATTTGACACTGTTTCTGTTTTGTTTTTGGTAGTATAAGTCGAGGTATGAAGGTGATTTGGTGGCAAAGTGTTACTTTGCAAAACACAAACTTGTTTGGGAAGTGTTGGAACAAGGTCTTAAGAGTAAAATCGAGATCCAATGGTCAGATATTATGGCTTTAAAGGCAAACTGTCCTGAAGATGGACCTGGAACATTGACCCTCGTGGTATAATATTCACTCTCATTTTCTATTTGCTTTTCCAACCTATGCTCTTGTGCAACTCTAATCACTGGTCTTATGTTTCAGCTTGCTAGGCAGCCCTTATTTTTCCGGGAAACAAACCCCCAGCCTAGAAAACATACACTGTGGCAGGCGACATCAGATTTTACTGATGGCCAAGCCAGCATGAACAGGTACAGATACGTGTTTGCACTGCACTTAGGAGTAAAGGTTTCATGTTATTGAAAACTAGCATTTTGTATCTGAATAAAAAGTCTATGTCCTAACTTCAGTTAATGATAGTCTCCCTGTGATCTGTTAGGCAGCATTTTCTGCAATGTGCTCAAGGGATAATGAACAAACATTTTGAGAAGCTCGTTCAATGTGATCATCGCCTGTTCCATTTAAGCCGACAGCCGGAGATAACTATGGACTCCCCCTTCTTTGATGCACGGCAATCTATTTTTGAGGATCCAAGTGAATCTAGAGGCCATCCTTTTAGCAATTTGAATCTTAGCACAGGTCCTTCAAACTCTGGGACTCAGAATTTAGCATCTCCTGTTGGGGCTCAGTCGTCATCTGAACATATGTATCTGTCTCACGAAGCACCATCGCCCAGCTCAGGTATTGTGATAACTTTCCATTCTGGTTACTTGTGATAGCTCCTTGTTAGAACTTCCTTTTGATTTCCGTTGAACCATACTAAGATGGTGGATATTCTTTATCTGCTTGTGTTCGTCATTCATCTCTAGTGATAGATGCTCGCGCAAATGAAGGAATCGGAAGTGCTGAAGCAGTCAGTTCAAGAAACCGAACGGATTGTGGTCACACTGAAGCACCTGGACTACAACAATCTATTTCACTGAGCGATTTCCTTGCAGTTCTCTGTGATTCTAAAATCCCTACGGAATCGAGTCAGGTTGAAGGAGTAGCTGGACTACACCAATCTATGTCAGTGAGTGATTTTGTTGCGCTATTATCTGATTCAAGGAACATCAGTGATTCAAGTCAGATAAAAGTACCTGGACTACACCAATCTATGTCTGTGAGTGATTTTGTTGGACTTCTCTCTGATTCTGCTGATGGAAATGATCCGGAAAATATGGAGAAATTTGAGATCATAAAACAGCAGTTACTAAGTGATAATATCCAATTCGATGCACCAGATGAAAAGTCTCTCATGCCAAGGGTTAACTCTTTATTCAACCTCTTGTACAAGGATCCCAACGTCGCTGCAAACTCACAGCTCAATTCTGAAATCTCGGTTGGATTGAAGTCTGAAACCAATGATCTGAAGGGAATTGCATCTGACAACAACAATAGCAAGAGAGTTCTTGATCCTGCTTCCAGCAGCAAACCACAGGGTATGTTAAGGAAAGAGTCATTCGGCGATTTGCTATTACACCTTCCCCGGATCACATCCTTGCCAAAGTTCTTGTCCAACATTTCAGAAGAAGATGGTGATGCATATAATAGATGATTTATAGATTCCGCCTTTCTTTTATGGATTTGGCAAGTATAGGAACCTGGACTAGTAGCTTTTCTGTTTTTTCTTGTAAATCAAAATTATCTCCTTGTAACTACAACCCTCACAGGGATTTGAAGAAACATGTTTTGATGATTAACTTCTGTAGATTATCCTCAATATAAACCAAAGTTTGGAGAGATGTCTGTATTCCATTATTTTCTATTTTTACCAGCTTTCGTAATATTAACTTTGTTTTTTATTATATCATTTAAAGAGAAGCAGAGTATGTACAAGGATAAGATAATTAAACTAAGATAAGATCAGTGATCATTGGCTGTACAGAAAGAAGAACGATATTAAAAAAAATATGAAACCCAACACCCAATCATATAAAGGGGCTGTCTGGTTTTAGATAGTTATTTGAATTGAAAGTATTTACATTATTTTTTTGCTTTTTCTGAGGGGGAGGAGTTTCTTCCATCACATCTATCTGCCTTAAGAACAAGCAAAAGGATCAGGAAGCTTGTTGATGAATAGCAGTGTCAGGAAGCATTGCTATTGTCACTATGAAGTATTCACATCCTGAAGGAAGACCATAAGGGTTTGATGTTGTTGTTGCTGAAGATGATGTTGAAATTAAACTTGATGCCAGACTTCTCGAGCCCTGGTCTGAGCCGAGATGATCTGTCTTACCTGCCTCGGGAGATGCAGAAGCTGAAAGTGCTGAGTGCAGTTTCACTATTTGGCGCTCAATGTGGACAATCTGTCCAACAATATATGCAGGCCTATCTGGGAGGTGATCGGTAAACAATGCCTCGGATTCAGAGGACAAGTAGTAATTTGGGCAGTTCCTGTTGATTGCCTCGTAATTTCCAGCTTCGTTGAGCACAAATGCTGCTATCTCATGGACTTCAAGACGGCCAAATGATATCTTTTCCTTATTCGCCTGTCACCACAAGTTCAACAATTTTCTCATTCAATATCATGGACAAACCATATTATAAATGTGTAGCAAAAGGAGAAAGAACGATTGAGATGCAACCTGACTATGAAATAACGAACGCATTTGCTGCAAGAACAATGACTGTTACCAGAGATAGGGATTCTACCTGTTTCCCAAGTTGGTGCTTAGTGTACAATGTTTTCACCAGCTCTTTCTTTTCCTCCAAGTCCTTTCTTGTCTGTTCACTTGTAGCTTCAAGATTTTGGCACTTCTCCAGTAATTCCTCTCGGTGTTTGGAGAGGAAGCTAACTTTGTCTGCCAGGACTCGGATGCATTTCCGGAACTCAGCAGTACCATCATCTTCATTGTCATTAACAGAGCTGTGAAATTCCCAAGTACGAGAAATGCAAATTCAAAGAAACATTGTCAACAAGATCGTGAACTGTGGGATAGGTACAGCCATATAACCAAAGAGAGAAAGGACTAAGGTTATCTTTTTGAGAAGCAATACAGACAGGAACTTACTTAGCTAAAGCTTGAGCCAAAGTTCGCAAGGAGTCAGCAAAATCAGCAACCCCACCACCAGCACAGACAGAGCTCCGGAATCGTTCAAAGAGACCTCGCATTTTCACAGCTGATGCACGAAGTGCATTATACTGAGAAGCTCTACTATCAGCAGCACAAAGATGGGTCTGAGCTTCTTCTCTTGCTTCATGTAAGCAGTTTTCCAAATGCGCACAATTCATCTACAACCAAAATAGCAATATGTAACACATCAAAGGAACAATTTAGGGGGAATATCTTCCAATAATGTTCAAGGTACAGAAGCTATCTGGTGAAACAGAATTAGCAGATCCATGCTTATTGTAACTCTAGAATTTTCTAGGTGAAATGTCTGCCAAATCACAAACATAAAAACTGTTTCACAATCTTTCTAGGGTATAAATAACTACTTAGATAATGAAGAACTCCTACAATTTAAATGATTGGTCAAACAGGAGTAGACGAAATCTCATGAAAGCCTCGATTTATGGGTCCTGGAACTGGTTGGTTTCAACTGGTTTGGGCATTAAGCAAAAGCATACTGAACTTTCCTAGTCCAGACGATTAGCAACACTACCGTTTAAGATCACAGAGAGTAGACCTGATACTAGCAACTTCGGTACTAAAATGTAGACGTCTAGGACAAAATTAAAGTAAAGACAAACAATGCAACGAATAGAACTAAGAGTTAGAAAGATTAGAGAAACTAAGAAATATGAAATCTGCCGAACCTGAGATTCTTCGAGAAGCTTCTGATTCGCCTCTAACTCTCTACTCAAAGTAGCTACTTCTTCCATAGCACCATTTAGCTTGGGCTCCAGTTCACTCAGTTTATTTGACTTTTCCATCAGCTCATTTCTAAGTCCCAAGATAATATCATCACTGTGTTTGGCATCTATACCTCTACCAGTTGCAACATCGACATCCAAAGATTTTGGTAGGCTATCGGCTGTCGAACTGTTACTTAGAAACACACCTGTTTCCCCCACTACATTATTCTTTCCAGCTTTCTCATTGTTTTGCTGGCTTTCCAGCATCGATGAGTCAAGCGGATGACTGAGCACCTGAGAGGAATCTACCATATTCTCATCCATACCTTCCCGAGCTTTACATGGCTGCTTGCCAGATAGATTCGAAACACAAGAAACCTCATCCATTGGCTCTGTTCCAGACACATGAGTTTTATTCACTTCCACATCGCCTGAAGCTTCTGCTTTGTATTCACTAGCTTTTGCGTGCATTAGGTTTAAGCCAGATGCATCCTTATTATTATGTCTCTGTCCCTGTAGATACTCATCGGAGAGACGTTGTTCCAATTCACGGATGCGCTTCTCATAAGAATCACAGTGCATTTGTTTCTCCTTGAGCAAAATAAGGAGATGTTTCTCATACTCATCTTTGGCCTGTAATGCCTCTGCTGTTTTCTCTGCAGCATTTTTCAACAAATTTTCTACATCATTTTCGTCCAGTACCTCATATTCAAATTGTGGGCCCAGTGAACAGATCCGAGAGATTGCAGAAGCAAGGTCAGCTTTTAGTTTTGCATTCTCAACTTCCAACTTGCTGGTTCCAGCTATCTCTACTAATTCAGAGGCTGCTAGGATATCATCAAAATTGTCTTTGTCGAAAGAGTCTACTCCTAACTCCTCAGGCTCAGCTGAAAGCGAGCTATCACTAGACATGGTCAGTGAACTCCTTGAGGATGCAACCCTAGAATGTAATCCAACCAGATACTCAGGAGCATATCTATCAACATCAGCAAATTCAATATTGAGCAAACTAGTATCATAAGGAGCAACATTGACATCACACTGAGTGGGGGTATCATATAAACCCATTAAAGCCAACACGTCACGAGGTACAAAGGGACCATGTGTTTTAAGAAACTCCTCACGTCTCCTGACCTCTGTTTCTCTTTTCATAGCAAGCTTCTCTGCCAATTGGCCAGCCATGCCCATGTAAAGCTTCATAGAGGCTTTTCTCCTCACCACCTCTGAGAGACAGGCCCTATAAGCGGGGCCAACACCACGGACTAACTTCAAGTCTGCAAATAAGTCATCCTGGCGCACCATTGCCTCTCTAAAAACAGGAAACTGTAACTTAGCATCTTTGATGATATATGTGACATATGTTATCTTTTGCATGTAACTGTGTACGAAGTTGTTCATTTCATTCTTCTTATTTGTGCAAAAATCCAGCAATTCTGAAATCGAGTTATAGCAAGCTTGCATTTTGGGAAGGTGATTCTTGTCATGCACTTCGTACATAGGACCCAGGGCTGAAACAGCATCGTGGGGACGGAGAGATGAGGATATTTGGCTAGACATGCAATCATCCACAAGTTTCTTCACCGTGTTGACATCTTTGCTGTTTCAATAAACATAAAACACCATCAAGATCAATAGAATATCCCAGTATTAAATGGTGAAAAAACGTATCAAATGAATTGATCACTATACAATTTAAAGTTGCCAACGGACACAGATAAAAAGATACTCCCATTTTGCGAACTGAACAAACCTGAGAGATTGCATGATGCTCTTTTGCTCATTAATGAACTGTTCATGATCCTTAACAGCTACTTCTAGGTTCTTCATCGATAAGGAAGCCCTGCAAGCAAACAACTCCTCTACCTTGCGCTTTACCTCAACAAACATCTGCTGGAACTGTGCAATCTTATTCTCAAATTGCTTATGAGTGCTTGCACAATTCTCCACAGCCTTTTTGAGGTTATCTTCCTTGACAAAGTCCAATAAGCATTTCCTCGAATCAGTTTGCAGATAAGGGTGAATCTTAGCTGACCTCAATTTCTCAAGATCCCTTCCAAAATTCATCAGCAAATCAGAATGAAGGCGGTGTTGTTGCTTATAGCGCTTCATAAATTCAAGAAAGTTCTGATAGATCACCCTGTAATACTGTTCCAAATTCCGAGTAGCAACTTCAACAGCCCGCTGTTGTACCTTTTGCTCTCTCGTTAATCTCTCGCAGTTCTCATGCTTAGCAACCGTACAATTGTAGATGGTGCGGCCTTTGTGGAAATGGTACCGAAATTGCCTCTCATACAAAGGTAAAGCCTTTAAAGCTGGATCTGATGCATCGTCCAAAGGATGATGATCATGTAATGAAGCTGGTGGTAAAGCGTCCGCAGCGTCTTGTAGATCTACTACATCTTCCGGTGATGGCGGATGGGAGTTGTTTTGCAGCATAGCCTTGTTGAAAATAAACACTTCTCGGTTACTCGCAGGAAGTCCGAAAGCAGAAAGCAACTTTTGTGGCTCAAGTTTCATATCCAGCGAGAGAAGAAGTTGATCGGAGAAGCCAATACCAGCTACAGACTCAACGAAACGCATCACAGATTCAACTGAAGTTTTCTCGCTGCATTCAAGTTCAAACGAGTGGCCATTCTCAGCCACGCAGAGAAGAAGCTTGCCATCATCGGCGAAACTCTCAGTGGAGCTTGCGCTCATCGTAGCCACCAAAGGTCCCCAAATTCTCTACCGCAGAATCCCTTACCCAGCCAAATTAAGAAAGGTGACTCACCAAATCAAGTAGGAGGAAAAATAGGCAAGGCTGCCGAATCAAAAGCTCAATAATACAAATCCCAACTACGAAATCTTAGAAGAGCCAAAGCTTTCTATATCTATTTGACACAAATCCAGATTAATCAAAAACCCTGGTCAAATCTCTGAGCTTTTGTTATATTTCAGATAAAAACCTTTTAAACCCCCAACATCAAGACCTGAATACGACCAGGAGATGGACAAAAACCAGAATCCACCGTCTCGAAATTGTTAATTTTTTTCCCAAGTACCCACCACGAAATATCCTCAAATTCTCCAAATTCTAGCGAAATCCACAAAATCAACTGTTCCACCAAATCAATATCCCCCTTTTCACCTTGGTACCCAGAACAATTTAGTTTTTTTTTTTTTTGTTTGAACTAAAATGAACCAAAAAAAATTAAGCTAACCCTAGAAGACGCAAAAAGCAGACGTGATACGACAACGAACGCGATTGCGTGAAGAGACGAATGTCAAAGTCGAAAAATTATCCAACAAAAGGATGAAAGTTCTCTATACGAAAACCCCTTTCACCACAACACTTAAACAATTAATATTCTCAATTTCTTCTCTTCTTCGTCTTCCGCTTCGCTTCAACGAGGAATTTTTTTTCTTTTTCTTTTTCAATAATTTTTCAACTTTTTATAAATAGAAAGTTACGCAGAAGCATCTGATGTAAGTTACTCTCTCACGCAACACCAGAGTCGAAGAACCCTTTCCCCTTCTCCCTCCGAACAAGAGAGAAACAGATAAAGCCTTATTTTTTTATTCTTTTATTGTATTTATTTATAAAGGTAATTACTTTTTTATTTTAACTAATATTTAAGTTTTTCACGCGGCCACAGTAAGTATAAAGTACTTCCTTTTCTTATAAATGAACCATTTAATATACGTCATTAGATAATCAAATCCTACTAGCCTTAAACATGATTTAATCCTACCAAGTTTGGACTCATGTTCAATGTGGTTTACTTTGTTTCAACATAAATTTGATTTTGAACCAACTGAAACCGAACATATCTAGTTTAAAAATGTGGGTCTGTCTTTGAAATGAGTGAATGTTATATATGTTATCTTTTTATCGAGTTCAATTTTAGAAAATTGTGTTCATCTCACATACTATTATTAGAAATATAATAAGTTGGGGTTGGCTATACATTAAAACTTGTCGATCTAATAGTTAATAGAAAAAAATAACATCATTAATCTAATAAAATAGTTTTTCTAATGTTTAATATTATGTTGCATTTTATTCCACTATTTGATCATTTGACTAATTTGTTATTGTTGTATTTATCTGGCATATAAAGTCAAGATTTATATAAATCATAGTGATTGAACACTTCACATGTCACAAACTATTAATTTGATATAATAGAACCAACAAACTCGATTTCATTACATTAATACCAAAACTTGCATCAACCTCAAAACAAAAATAAGTATACTTATTAACTAGAAGCATTGCAAGATATGATTATATTATTATTAATGTATGCATAAATGGGTGGAAACATATTATGTATATAAAGTAAATTTAGCAGTTCCTATCATATATAATAAGCTTTGATTGGCATGTGATGTAAGTTGGACCACATACATACACATAAATGTCCATAAGCCATAGGAGGTCCATAATTATTGGAAACAAAAATTATTAAATTAAGTATGCATACAACTTGACATTGAAAATGATCTTTTGAAAGTGATATCTCAAATGTTTCTATCCAGTTTTGGCCGTAACAGACTGCATTTACAGATTCTATGTTAGAAAGAAAAACATTTAACTCTACTATGGATGAGAAAATAAGTCAATTGTATATTTTATTTACAAATGTCCTTACTAAATGTCAATTTATGGGAAAAATCGTTTGAATTTGATATCAAAAAATTGTGTAATTTCTATATAAATATAATTTGAAGTTTAGAAGTTTGAATTATAAATCGAAATCTGTCGATCAAATCTCTTAAAAAATGAAAAAAGTTTTATTTTCAGCATTTAGATTGGGAGAAGGGTCGAACTCCTGACGCTAAAGCTATTGAATTATCTCAAGAAAGACTCATCCTAAAAATAACTATTTCATTCCAGTAAAATATATTTATCTTTATTCCGTATATGCTTTTAGATGATACCATTTGCTTTAGTTTGCGTGGATAATTGCAATTTGCTTAATTTAATCATTTCGAGATATCAGAATCATCTGTTGCACTCTATATATGTGTAAATATAATCTACAACAATGAGGTAATAAATTGGACCACTTATTGATTGTAATTATCATAATGAAAGCTGTGGACAAAAAGGTAACACTTCACATAACTCCAAAGAAGGCTATTAACATCAGATTGGTTGAGCTTCCACATGAGAATTTTGTAGATTTGCAATCTTCTCTATATTCAATAGTTTTACTTCTTAGATTTGGATTTATTTTAAACAAAAGAAATATTTTTTTATTAAACATTGTAATTAAAATACATATATAAAACACACAATACTAGCAACTGCTTGCATGTTAGAGTATGAAAGCTTTTGTTTTTCTTTGTTACTAATTATCTTGAAATATTATCACTAACCCAAGATACTTTCACGAAAAAGTCTAAAACATCATGAAACTCAGTTATCAGCATAAAGAGACAATATTATTATTCTATGTGATATATTTTGTTTGAAGAGGAACCTAAACTTCCATGAAGAGATAGACTTTTGCATTAACCAAAAAAACACTAAAAGACATAATAATTAAAGTAGGAGCCAGATTTCAAGATGGTAATATATAAGCTATAGTGTTGTAATAAAGAAGAAGTGCAACGTGGGACAAACACAAGAATATGAGATAAAAAGTTTGACACGAGTACAAGAGAAGAGCCTCTTCGCAATTAGCTTTGGATTCCGAATCAGACAAAGCCGTCCCCAACCCCACACTCTTTCATCATATCAGTACATGTATTCCACAAACTCTTCACTCTTTTTTTCTGTGTTGATACATGAAAATTTCTTTAAAATGATATTAATTTGATGGTACGGAAGAATAATTAAATTAAAGAAAAAAAATCAGAAGAGTTTGGTACGTAATTTGTTCTATTTAGTACTTTTCTTATAACAGCCGGAATCTTGACCTAAATTAAGACTAATACCTAGAACTTATCAAAATTTGAATATTTTTTTCACTTAAAATATCTACGGATGATGTTTTGGAGTTAAAAAGATTCGAATTCTGCCACAAACGAAATAAATTTTCAACGAACTGAACTAATTCAACTTGGTTATTTAGGATAAACCTTTGAATTTATTTTTGAAAGGGTTGTTTATATATGAGAAACCAAAAATCATAATAGACATTCTGGGAATTGCATGTCATGGAGAGGAATCAGGAATAACTTCATAGTGAGATGCAGACTGGACATGGCAATGGGGAACAACAAATGGGCTGAAAGATACTCGGATGGAAGAAGTCAATACTTACGCTTCGAAGGATCAGATCACAGGCCAATATCACTTTCTTTAGCAATAAAAGGAAACATCAAAAAGGTGTGTTCAGGTATGATCAAAGACTGAAGAACAATAAGGAAGTTAAAGAACTTATTGAGAAAACCTGGTAGGAATATGCGGCAGAATCGGTCTCCCAAAAGCTGAGTAGATGCCGTACAGCTATAGTCCTGTGAAACAAAGCAAAAAACCGGAACAATAAAGATCAAATCCTCAAATTTCAACAAGAGCTAGAAAGGGCTATGGTAAGTCCCAATCCCTGTGAAGACCTCATAGACGATCTAAACTCCAAACTCAAAAAGATATATAAAGAGGAAGAAGAGTATTGGAGGCAGAAAAGCAGATCACAGTGGCTGCAGCTAGGCGATAAAAAATCGGGGTATTTTCACGCAATAACGAGGCAGAGGAAAGCAATTAACAAATTCTCAATCCTTGAGGATGAAACAGGACAGCCAGTTTATGATGAAGAAGGCATGATGCACACAATATCTCAGTACTTTGAGATCTATATGAAGCTCAGTCTTTGGACCTAGAAGAAATGAAAGCAAAGATTGAAGAGGCTATTCAACCGATATTGAAACCTGAACAAAGGGAGAGGATGATAGAGTTGCCATCAAGGAAAGAAATTGAAGACGCCATCTTTACAATTCACCCGGGTAAAGCTCCTGGCCCGGACGGGTTTTCTGCGAGCTTTTACCACTCAAACTGGGGCTGTATGGGTTAGAATGTGATTGATGAAGTCCAAGAGTTCTTCTTATCCGGCGAAATGCCGAGTGCTGTTAATGAAACAAATATCAGACTCATTCCCAAAACCCAAAATCCAAGGAAAGTGGCTGAGTATAGACCAATTGCTTTATGTAACGTCCTCTACAAGATAATCTCAAAGGTGATAACAAATCGAATAAAGCCTCTCCTACCAGACCTCATATCAGAGAATCAATCGGCCTTTGTCCCAGAAAGAGCTATCCTAGACAATGTCCTGATAACCCACGAAGCTCTCCACTTTCTCAAACGCTCTAATGCAAAGAACAATGGTTTCATGGCTGTCAAATCTGACATGACAAAAGCCTATGACAGATTTGAATGGTGTTTCATAGTACAAGTGCTCAAAAGACTCGGCTTCCCTAACCAATTCATATCATGGGTGTTCCAATGTATTTCTACTGTCACCTATCCATTTCTTTTTAATGGAAGTGTTCAGGGAGGGGTGATACCTAGTAGGGGATTGAGACAAGGGGATCCTTTATCCCCTTACTTATTCATTATTTGCAGCGAAGTTCTGTCCGGCCTTTGCAAGAGCGCTCAAGATAAGAATAACCTACAGGGTAATCGACTGGCTGCGATGTGCCCAAGAATAAACCATCTCCTCTTTGCTGACGATACGATGTTTTTCTGCAAAACATCAGACGAAAACTGCAAGATGCTGAGCTCAATCCTTGATCCTATGAGAAAATCTCAGGGCAGAAAATTAACAAAGGCAAATCTGCCATTACTTTCTCAAAGAGAGCATCAGAAGCTGTTAAAAGAAGAGTGAAGACCACATTAGGAATCAATGCAGAAGGTGGTGCTGGAAAATACTTAGGAATACTAGAATCCTTTGGTCGAAAGAAAAAAGATATATTTGCAGCCATAGTGGATCGTATAAGATAGAAATCAATCAGCTGGTCAAACAAATTCTTGTAACAGGCTGGGAAAATGATTATGCTAAAGAGTGTCCTAACAGCAAGCCTACCTATTCCATGTCTTGCTTCAAACTACCAAAGAGCCTATGCAAACAGATCCAATCACTTTTAACAAGATTCTGGTGGGATAAGAATCAAGACAAGAAGAGTATGTGCTGGGTTTCATTGAAAGATTTATCTAAGCCAAAGCAAATGGGAGGTTTGGGTTTCAAAGATATAGAATGTTTCAACCAAGCGCTTCTAGGCAAACTAAGTTGGAGGCTGTTAAACAATCAAAAATCTCTAGTAGCAAGAACCCTGTTAGGAAAATACTGCTCAGTTAAATCCTTTCTAGATGAAAAAGTAACTAACAATGCTTCTCATGGATGGCGAAGTATTCTCTATGGCAGGGACTTACTCAAAGGGAATGGAAGATGAATCAAAGTATGGGAAGATGTTCGGATAGGGTCAGCAAACCCTTTCCAACCCAACGGCCCAGCAAACAAACCTACTCAACATCTCCTAGTTAAAGACCTAATAAATCCCATATCAGGAGACTGGTCAGCGCATCAAATCAATCAAGTTTTGCCAAATTTAGAACCAGAAATCCTATCTATCAAGACAAGCAAGACCCACCGGGAGGATAAGAGAATATGGCTTAAGGATAAATCAGGTGAATATTCAACAAAGTCCGGTTACTTTGCCGCAAAACATCAAAAAGAGCTAGTCCAATAGTATTGAAATCCGAAAGTAAGATTATGCCTTCACCATCTTGGTATTTATCTTTGTCTTATGACTTATCCATATTTCTTGCTTCAAACTTAACAGAAAACGATGCAGAAATTGCACAACTCTGGGGAATGCTATGAACGTAGAGCCTCAAATTACGTGATAAAGATGTGCTTAAAAGAAAATTAGAGACAAAAACCAATTAGTCAAAGTAAAATGACAAAAAGATTCTTTTCGTTATTGGGTATTTCACGTGGCATAATTTAATACACCAAACGTAAAATATAGCTTTGTTGTTGTAACCAAAAAAAAAAAAATTATCGTTGAAGAAATGTGATGGTTGCTTGGAACAACAGCTCAGTTGCCGAACCCGAAATCACGTGGAACCATTTAGCCATAGCTTTTGCTGCACATTCGCAATTCTGTTTCTGCCTTTCACACGCAACCATCTCCGAACGCAAAGCCACGTTTGTGTTACCAATACAGCGATTGGCAAACGAACACAGACTCTTATGCCGAATTAAAAAGGTTTTGAATTTTCTACAAAGTAGACATAGTTTGACCAAGTAATTTGCTTCAAATAGAAATCAAACAACCAAAAACGCCCTTGAATCGTTTTGGCGTTTAGACTAACCGTTTTGAACGTCAAATTATCGAGAAGAGAGGCACGATTGGGTTAGCTCAGGAACACGCACGATGAGTGAATTATATATAATATCCGGTATCTTTTGGGTTCGTATGTGACGTCATCACCCACATGCTTCTGAGTTCTGCTCTTCGTTGAGTCTTTAAAAACACATAACATAAAGGATAATTTCATTGATGTAAGTGAAGTTAGTTACACCAAAAATGGCTAAATCAAGAGGGTCTTGTTTCGTTTTCATCGCTCTTTTGGCGATTGCCCATTTGTGTAACTGTGAAGCTGTCTTATCTCAAAAGGAAAAGGACAAGGTCTCGAGATTGCCTGGTCAGAATTTCAATGTTAGCTTTGCTCACTACTCTGGATACGTTACTACTAATGAGAAATTGGGAAGAGCACTCTTTTACTGGTTCCTTGAAGCAGTCGAAGATGCTAAGTCTAAGCCTCTTGTTCTCTGGCTCAATGGAGGTTTGTTGCAGAAAAAACCCCTAAAGTTTCCATTTTGATTGCATTCGAAAGCCGTCGACTTTTTTTGCTTAATCAATCATTGATTCAATGGAGTCAATTCATTAACTCCATGCTGATCGCTATGCGTTACTTTTATATTTGATTATTTATCTTGATTTTGTACTTCTGGGGAACGTCTTGTAGCTACTTTAATTTGGAATTTGATTATCTTATTGCCTGTTTCTAATTTTGTTGTTGCTTTTAGCTTAATACGCACGTGCTTTAGTTCATCTAGATTGTTTTAGCTATGAATGGACTATGTTGTTTGATTCCTTCGATTCCCAAAGATTTCACTTTCTTACGGTTAAAGAATAAGTGGATCTTCATAGCAATCTGGTGTGGATTATTAGTCTGCATCTGATATTGAGTTTGAGACATTCTGCCTATAGGACCAGGATGTTCATCTGTTGCATTTGGTGAAGCGGAAGAGATAGGACCATTTCATATTAAGGCAGATGGAAAGACTCTTTACCTTAACCAATATGCTTGGAACCAAGGTAATAAAATCATATGTGTTGAATATGTTGTCAAAATGCTATGATTTAAAAGAAAAGCTTTAAACTTTTGTTCAATTTTTTTGCAGTTGCTAATATTTTGTTCCTCGATGCACCTGTTGGAGTTGGTTACTCGTACTCAAACACTTCGTCTGATTTGCAGACCAATGGTGACAAGAGAACTGGTAAGGATTTTGCTGCTTAAGCTATCTGTCTTTTAGATCCTCTTGTTTTTGGGTGGGTTTACAGTTGAAGTTTTACGATTTTCACAGCCCAAGACTCACTGAAATTTCTGCTGAAATGGGTTGAGCGCTTTCCTGAGTACAAAGGAAGGGAATTTTATATAGTTGGAGAGAGCTATGCGGGTAAGAAGTTCAAAGCTCATCTCAGTTTTTAATCCATTCATTTGATCTTAAATGCTTAGGTTCTAATTCCTGGTTTTGTATAGGACATTACATTCCTCAGCTTAGTGAAGCTATTGTAAATCATAACCGAGGTTCTGACAAAAACAGTATTAATCTGAAGGGTTACATGGTGAGCCTGTCGATCCCCCGTATGATTCTTAGCCTTAAAGATTATAAAAATCTGAAAAGACTTCGATGAATGTGCGTTTGCAGGTAGGAAATGGGCTGATGGACGATTTCCATGACAGGCTTGGTCTTTTCCAATATATTTGGTCATTGGGTTTTATCTCCGACCAAACATACAGCTTGCTGAAACTTCAGTGTGGTTTTGAATCGTTTATTCACTCCTCCAAAGCGTGTGATAAGATTCTGGAGGCAGCGGACAAAGAAATAGGTAACATAGATCAATACAGTGTCTTCACCCCTGCTTGTGTTGGAAATGCTTCCCAGTCACATATGTTGCTAAAGAGGAGACCAGTAAGTGGCCTTAGTGATTGGCATTACATTCATACAGCATTACGCTGCCTTAAATTCTCTATTTGTTTTGCTTAGAAGACTAGCCGTGTAAGTGAGCAGTATGATCCTTGCACAGAGAAACACAGTAAAGTTTATTTCAATCTTCCAGAGGTTCAGAAAGCCCTCCACGTCCAACTAGGACTTGCATCATCCAAATGGGAGACCTGCAGGTAAAATTCATCTTATGATATCTTTAGAACTCGGTTTGTGTAGGGATGAGCCCATTAGTCTATTAGAACTTTAGGTTTTGTAACATTCTGATCAAGTCAGCTTCGGTTTTGCAGTGAGGTCGTGAATACACACTGGCAAGACTCTTCGTCCTCAGTTCTAAACATTTACCACGAGCTAATAGCTGCTGGACTTCGTATCTGGGTTTTCAGGTCTCTCTCTCTTTCTATATATATCCACCCGAATCTTCAAGTCTTTTGGTGTTTTGGTGGTAAAAAAGTTTTGTTCTTTGGTAACAGTGGGGATGCGGATGCTGTTGTACCAGTCACATCAACTCGGTACAGCATAGATGCACTAAATCTTCGTGCTTTGAGTACCTATGGTCCTTGGTACATGGACGGACAGGTAATAAAAACAAACTCAACTGAGAAAGTGAGATCTCTGTCTTCTAATGTTATGATAAAAATCTTTATTAACTGTCATGATTTGAAACAGGTGGGAGGCTGGAGTCAGCAGTATGCTGGTTTAAACTTTGTGACTGTGAGAGGTGCAGGCCATGAAGTTCCTTTGCACAGACCAAAGCAGGCTCTTGTGCTTTTCAAGGCCTTTATATCTGGAGGTTCCCTATCCACAACACCTGAGAACAGCATCAGCCGCGACATGTCTGAACTCATTAGTGACTCATAATGAGTTTTAATTTGCTATAATGAAAAACTGGGATGGGATAGGATTCTTATTCAGAAACTTTCCACAGAGGTCATTGGAAGGAGAAGATAGGGAGAAAATAAATCAGTGTTTTAAGTCAATCGTTCATTACTCGTTTGTACCACACATCTAATGTTTGGGTTAAAGACGTATTGAAGTAAACATATTGAATGATTTGAGTTGTTAGACTATCCAATTCTAGTGACAAAAAAAAAGACTATCCAATTCATATTCCACACGTACATACATGAAGAAATGGCAACTTAGGTATAAATCTGATAAAGATTATAATCTTGGGTACGAAATAGAATTCAGAAAATTACTAGGGATCTATCTCAAATGATATTAAAACGTTGGGATTGAATTAATCCATGGGCCCTGAGCCCAAAATTAAAAGAATTAGGGGTTTCTTGAAGAAAATAAAATTTCATGCGGTGCGTTTTTCTCCTCCTTGCCTGATGTATCTTACTCCCTTTGAAAGTTCGAATTGAAGAAATCAGTCTCTCTGTGGAACTGAATTTCACGGTCGAAGTTGCATTTATATCTTCATGTCATTCGTATGTTCTGTTCGCTATTTCTGCAACATTGTATGATATGGTCGGACGCAGTAATTTTTAAGGTAAAGTTTTCATTTTTTCTTTACTAGATTGTTTTTTCCGATTTACGACTTCTAATCGAGATTTTGAACTTTGGATCCCTCAGGTTTTGTTGCAAATTGAGATTTTTTAATTGACATTTCGAAATCTTCACTCTTCGCTTTATTCGCCGCCGTCTGGTTGCCTTTTCCGGTGGTGAGTCGTACTTGTCTTCTGTTTTGAAGATAGTTCTAAGATTGATTATATTACGCGCTACGTATAAGTCTAATCAATATGATCTCAGCTTCCTAGACTGTAATTTAGGCTGGTAGATTCAGCTTTAGACTGTCTCGCTTTCGGATCAATTTGGATAATATCGTGGTTCTGCCTTCTGTGTTACTTTCACTCTTGGCATCAATTTCATGTTAACACATCAATCTGCGTACCATTGTAGACTACAAAAGCAACAGTTGATCCACTAGCACTGACACTGTTTGATCTCTGCTGTAATAAACCCACTGATCGTCCTCTCCAATGTGTGGATTTGTTTGCTCCTTTGGTTGTTTCTCCATTGTATATTTTTATAGGTGATTATCAACAAATGGTTATCTGTTTTCAGCCACTGATTTCGTGAAAAAGTAAACTGTTTTTTTCTGGAGCAATCTAGTTTTTCTTCACTATTGTGTTTAATTATGTCATATTTGCTGCAGATTTTTATATGTTAAGACAGGTGTTAACAAGATTGGGTGAAAAAGGTAATTTGAAACTTTAGGTTCTCAACTCCTTTGGTTCTCTTTACTCCTTTCAGCTAAGCAACGAGTTTTTTGAACGCATGCTTGACATTCTTAGCTAGGAGTCAAGACAAGAAGTCTAAACAGCAGCAATCATGGTGATGGTGTCTAATTCTAGCCATCACCACAAGGAGATAAATGTTAGACGGAGAATTGCTGAGATGTAAGCTTCACCTCAATTTTTTTTCTCTTTTCGCAGATCATGCTTGTCTGTTCATATATGGTGATACAGAACCCTCAGATGCTTTTTTTTTCTTTGCATTGATCAGTACGGACTGCTATCATTTTGAGTTCAAAATCATTAGGCAGTACATAAAAATATTTATTTGATTAGAGCACTTGTTAAAGCAAATCACCTGTTTGTGGCACGAGTGATCAGATCCATGGATATGTTGATTGTTTTCCAGTATTTGCTAGCATGGAAGTTGATATATTGTAGAGTCACATAAAAACATAAATGGGAAACAGGTTATCATAAGCTAGCATGTATATCAAATTTTTTTCCGGAACTGCAGATACAATAAACGAGAAGAGGATTTTCCATCACTTAAGGACTACAATGATTACTTGGAAGAAGTGGAGTGCATGGGTTAGTTTCACTTGTTGTCATTATATTCTGTATATGCTTGTGACAAGAATCAATGTATATATCTTCCATTCCACAGTATTCGATTTGATTGATGGAATAAATGTTGAGGCGATTGAGGAGAAAATAAATAGATACTCTCAAGAGAATGCTGAACAGATAATGGTCAATCGAGCCCACAAGGTAATTTACTTACATTTCTTATCATTTTTGGATGATCGGTAGAGGAAAAGAAAAAAACAATGTTAGCAGGCGTATTTCACGGTATCTTAGTCTAACTCTGCAATTTGCTTTTTTGCTGTATTCTCAACTTGTTTCGACAGGCTGAAGAATTAACTGCAGCATTGGCAGCTTGCAAGGCCCAACCCCTACAGACAGATGCTGATACGGTAAATAGTTTTTACGTACATATCGTTAAGAAGCTACAGCTTCAAGCTGAAACCTTATTACTTGTATATGCATTTTTAGTCATCAAACCTTGGGGTCACGGCTGGGACTGCATACGGTCAGGCTGCAAGACCAACGGGAATGGGTCCACAACCTGTACCTATAGGAGGAGCAGAGCATCAACGTTACTCAATTGAAGACGAAGCAATGATGAGGCTGAAAGCAGAGAGAGCTCCACGGGCTGGAGGATTTTCTATAGAGATAAGTAAGAGGAGGGCTTTGGAAGAAGCATTTGCAAGCATTTGGGTTTGATTCCTCGAGAGTTTCAGTTTTATCCTTCAAGATAGTGACGAGGTTTGAATTGCTTTTGGCTTTGAGTATGAAGAAGCAATTAAAGTTTCCATTGTTGTCTCAAAATTAATTGTCTGCTACTCTTGTATCGGTTTTATTTTGTATAGCTGACAAAATTCAATCACAGATATCAAGCAAATAAAATTTTGACACAGATTTTACTAACACTCATATTATTCCAAAAATGGTCTGTCTCAATTTCCCTGTTCTTATTGTCTCAATAAATATACAGTACAAGTTGGTCCGACCAAATTTAAATCGTGGTTCAACAATAAATCCGATTTGATCTCCGGTTTACTAAAAGTAGTCGAGCAATTCCAGAAATAACTAAAGAAGCTATCTTGCTGCAGCAAGCTAGCTCTTCTTCCATCCTCTCAGTATCTCTCTCATGACATAAAATCGTTTCACTTATTCGTCAAGTTTAAATCTTCATCAGTGCCATTTGAAATTGGAACCTCTTAATTCTGATTTCATCTGGTGTACGCAGATGTGTTGGTAGCTAGTGCTGATGGGGTCTTTAAAATTGTCCATTCCATTGGACCCATTCGAGTCAAAAAGGTTTCATTTTTCTGCGAACCCTTTTCGGTTTCCTGAATTTTCAGTTGCCAGTAGTGTTCCTGCCTCTAGAACTTTCACTATTGGGTTTCTGATTAGGGTTAAGAAAATTCGTGTATCTCGTCTTGACATTGAAGCAAAGGAGACCGATAATGCTATTGATTCTTCGAGTGAAAATGATTCTGTAAGTGGAGCTAATGTGGAGAGAAGCTTGAGCTCTAAATTGAGAGATAGAAGTGCAATCACGAACGGTAATAAGAGAGAGATAAAGAAAGATGTGGCTGGAAAGTACAGTTTCCGAAGAAAAAGCAATGAGCTTGAGTTTGAGCTCGAGGGTTTGTTTGTGAACAATGGGGAAGTGGATGTTAATTACTCTGCCCTCAAGCCTGGTTTGAGTGTAGACCATTACAATGCTATACTGAAACGGCTTGAGAGTTGCAGTGACTCTAATGCCATCAAGTTCTTTGATTGGATGAGGTGTAAAGGAAAGCTAGAAGGTAATTTCGGTGCTTACAGTTTGATTCTTAGAGTTTTAGGTAGGAGAGAAGAATGGGACCGAGCCGAGGATCTGATCAAAGAGTTGTGTGGATTTCAGGGCTTTCATCAGAGTTTTCAGGTCTTCAACACGGTTATATACGCGTGTGCTAAGAAGGAGAATGTAAAGTTAGGCTCAAAATGGTTTCGGATGATGTTGGAGTGCGGTGTACGACCAAATGTGGCTACAATAGGTATGCTCATGTCTCTTTATCAAAAGAACTGGAATGTCGATGAAGCTAAATTCACGTTTTCTCATATGAGAAAAATCGGGGTTGTATGTGAGTCTGCTTACTCCGCGATGATAACGATTTACACGCGTTTGAGATTATATGGTAAAGCAGAGGAAATTATACACTTGATGAAACAAGATAGAGTGAAGCTGAATCTAGAGAATTGGTTAGTAATGCTTAATGCTTATAGTCAGCAAGGCAAGATGGAGCAAGCTGAATCTGTATTGATCTCAATGGAAGCAGCTGGTTTTGCTCTGAATATTATTGCATACAATACTATAATCACTGGTTATGGTAAGGTTTCGAAAATGGAAGTTGCGTACAGTTTATTCCACCGCCTCTGTGATATTGGGCTGGAACCAGATGAAACAACTTACAGGTCAATGATCGAAGGTTGGGGCCGTGCTGACAATTACGAGGAGGCAAAACATTATTATCAAGAGCTGAAGCGGTTGGGATATAAACCCAATTCATCCAATCTTTTTACTTTAATCAATCTGCAGGCTAAATATGGAGACAGAGATGGTGTTCTTCAGACAATTGAAGATATGGCTATTGTCGGATGTCAATATTCCTCGATTCTTAGCACCATTCTGCAGGATTATGAGAAGGTTGGGAAGATTGATGAAGTGCCTTATGTTCTCAAAGGTTCTTTTCATAACCATATCTGTTTAAACCAGACTTCTTTCTCAATTTTAGTGATGGCCTATATCAAACATAGTATGGTTGATGATTGCTTGGTGTTGTTGCGAGAAAAAAAGTGGAGAGACTCAGCATTTGAGTCCCACTTGTATCATCTGTTGATATGCTCTTGCAAAGAATACGGTCAACATACTGATGCTGTGAAAATATACAACCATACAATGGAATCTGGTGAAGAGATAAATCTGCACATTCCATCCACAATTATTGACATTTACACTGTAATTGGTGAATTTGGCGAAGCTGAGAAGCTTTATTTAAAGTTGAAATCTTCTGGAGTTGTGTTGGACAGGATTGGATTCAGCATCGTGGTGCGAATGTACATGAAAGCCGGATCCTTGGAAGAAGCCTGTTCTGTCCTCGAAATTATGAATGAGCGGAAAGATATTGTACCAGATGTGTACTTGTTTCGTGATATGCTTCGGATATATCAGAAGTGTGGTCTTCAGGATAAACTCCAGCAATTGTACTACAGGATTCGAAAGAGCGGGATCCATTGGGGTCAGGAGATGTACAATTGCGTTATAAACTGTTGTGCACGTTCTCTTCCACTTGATGAGCTTTCAAGAACTTTTGAGGAGATGATTCGATATGGGTTTACTCCTAATACAGTCACATTCAATGTCCTCCTTGATGTTTACGGTAAAGCCAAGCTCTTCAAAAAGGTTAATGAGCTTTTCTTGTTGGCAAAAAGACACGGACTTGTGGATGTGATATCTTACAACACCGTTATAGCCGCCTATGGACAGAACAAGGACTTCACAAACATGTCATCAGTGATCAGGAATATGCAATTCGATGGGTTTTCTGTGTCACTTGAAGCTTATAACTCTATGTTGGATGCATATGGGAAAGCTTAACAGATGGAGAAATTTAGAAGCATCTTGAAGAGAATGAAGGACTCTACTTGTGGATTGGATCATTATACATATAACATCATGATTAATATTTATGGAGAGCAAGGATGGATTGATGAAGTCGCAGACGTGCTGAGAGAACTGAAAGAATCTGGACTTGGTCCTGACTTGTGTAGCTATAACACGCTGATAAAGGCGTATGGTCTAGGTGGAATGGTTGAAGAAGCTGTTGGGTTGGTGAAGGAGATGAGGGGAAAAAACATAACACCTGATAAAGTAACTTACACCAACTTAGTCACAGCTTTGCGTAGGAACGACGAATATCTTGAGGCTATTAAATGGTCTTTGTGGATGAAGCAAATGGGTATATAAAATGCTGATTCTTTTTGTGTTTTGTCAATAATGGCTGCCTTCTTTTGATAAAATCTCAGATGGGGCATGCATGTATATCTGATTAGTGATCAAAAGTTAATATATAAGTCTCAATCTTTTAAAAAGTATATTTGCCAAAATTATCGACGCTCTGGCCAACGAGTATCTTCAGGTCATTTTTCGATCAGATTCTACAAATCTAATCACAGCCATTCAAAATGGAGTGAACCTTGCATCCTGGTGGATGTTTCCTTCCTTCTCACCCTATTCGATTATGTTGAATTCGAAGTTATCCCTAGAGCTTTTAATGAAGAGGCCGATAGTCTGGCCAAATCCTCTTTATCTTCTTTCTCGCTTTGTAATGCACCTGCTGAAAACGCTTAAGTTGTTCTTAATGAAAATGTGTTTGACAAAAAAAAAAAAAAAGTCTCTGTACTTCAAAGAAGTCGAGGTTTAAACTGATTTGTTTATTAGAAATAAAAGAAGAGGGTAATTCCACCCCAACACAAGTACTGGTTACTCGCAGTCCAAAAATAACCTCTAGTTCTGGTCTTGATAACTTGTGGATCAAGAAAAAGGGCTAATCAACTGTGAGTCTTTTGCATTTCTCGTCAATAAATATTTATATTCACACAAAAATCATGTTGTGGCTAAATGTCACTCAGAAGAAAATCTACAGAGAAAAGTTGTGAGCTTTATACAGAACTTACAGATTTCGACTTTAGACAAACAAAAACAGAACATCATAACATACACTCAAAACAAAACAAAACAAAATCTTCTTGCAGCTTTTTTTTGTCTCATAGCCAGAAGTAAAGCATTGCCTGTTCCAGTAAACATGCCAACTTTATAATCAGAAAAAGAAAAACAATGCCAACTGTTCGTTAGTTGTAATGAAAATCTGACTAAAATTCTACTCAGAAGTTCGAATGCACATACCTCTTGAACAGAAACGATTGCTGGCTCGATCCAAGGTTGTAAATTCTCCATTGTTTTCAAGCTTTTTACTTCTGATGTTTGCACAGAACTTAGCTCCTCCTCCGTTTCCTTCAATAGACTATTCTCTTTTTGCTTAAGCGTTCCACTAGTTTCAGGTTCTGTATTAGTTATTCCCCGCTCAAGTAACTGTACTCTCTGTCTCAACCGCTGCAATTCAGCTTGATACTCTGCACGGTTTTTCCTACTACTACCGCTGTCTCTTGTCTGTTTAGATAATTTCTTTCCCATCTTTGTCTGCTTTGACATCTTCATCACCAGTGTGTCAGCAGTTTTACACAAATTCTTTGGGTCAACTTTTATTTGTGTCTCCTCTTGAAAGTTTGATGAGCTTGCAATATCTTCCTTTCCCTTATTTAATCCAGATTCAGACAATGAAGTCTTGTAATCTCGCATCGAATCTCTAAAATCTGTAAGCTCTTTCACTTGTTGATCCAGTTTCTTGATTTGCTCCCAATACACATCTAGGGAACTCTTCTGTGAATCCAAGCTCTGCTTGATAACTTCCTTCTCCTCGGGAATCGAAAGATCTGTAACCAATTCCAGAGACGGTGTTTGAGATCTATCACTTATTGGCAAATGATTCATCTTTAACATATGTTCATCTTGCTCATCATTCTCCTGAAGCTTAATATATAAGCTATTTAAATCACTAAATCCCAAGCTCAAAAGCTGACTTCTATAAGCGTCCATTTGATACTTAAGAGCAGCAATTTCAATCTCTTTCTGGTAAATCACATCCTCCAAAAGCGCAAACGACATCTCTGCGTGAGACATTCTCTCCTCGGCCATTCTTTTGTACTGACCAGCTTCCATTGCAAGCTCAGCTTTTTCTCCTTGCAGCCTAAGAATCATTGACATGGCCTCACTCGCGGACGTCGCAGATGCTTCTCTCTCTGCAATCAACTCTTGTTGAAGCCTCTCAACTACTTCTTTGCGTTCATAAAGAGCAATTCTTAAATCACTTGTCTCAGCTCCAGGTATTTGAAAGCTATGGCTTCGTTCAACCATATTTCTGCAAACACACATAGCAACAAAATTTATGAATATACAAATGGTCTGTAATAGTTACTTCACAGAAACAAGAAAAAAAATTCACAAATGATAAAATTTTCTTCACAAAAAGATACCGTTGAATCTTGATAAGAAAGGAAAAAATCTCATTGTACCACGAAAGTTGCAGAAGATGACAATCCAAATGATTAACTTGCAGATTTTAGGATGAGGGTGATGACTGATTGAATCTCTTGAACAGAGGAAATGCTTCAGAAAGAGGAGATGAAATATGTATATAGTCAAAAGGAAAACTATCTAAAAGGGGAACAGAATCGATCACAAAAGCCACGCCACTAAAATCATCATTGTGGTTGCAAAAGTATCTCAGACCACAAACAGGATTATGTTCTTCAACTTCAGCACAAAAGGAATTGGAAGTGGGAAATTCTCATCAACAAAACTACTCCAAGGACCAAAAACAAAGGGCCTGCTTCAAAAACAGTCAAAAAATCTTTAAAATAATGATGATATTCTGGAATATCTTAAGAAAAGAGTTGGAACGAATTGGTGAAATAATCTTGAATGATTAAGGCTTTAAGTGACCTTTAACTTTGCGTGGGACATGTCTTTTGCTTACCTCTTGTTTGAAAAGTTCTTGCCACCAAATTGTAATCTTTTATTGAAAAGGAAAGAATACAAAAAGAGAGATTAAAGGTTTTAACGGCTCATTACAGGTCCAAGAATTAGCATCGGTGGGACCTACTGTTGCCGACTTCATTTCTACTACGTGTCACAGCTGGGTTTGAGGTTTGACACCGTCCGTTGACACACTAATACAGAGACAGAAGAATGATTCAGAAGTAGTAAACTTTCAGCCAGAAATGTAAATTTTGAATATCACTAACTTAAGACGAATATAAACTCTGTTCGTGCAGATTGTAGTTAAGATTTTGTTATAATGAAACTATCAACACATTCATATTCTGATTCAATCATCTTCTTCTTCAAAGTTGTCTCTTATCATCAATCATTAGCTTCTTCAATTTCTTTGTTGTGACTCACAGAAGAAACCTGAAAACATATCGTACAGTGCACAGTACACGGGGTTTTGATTTTCTTTATTAAGGCCTCGAGAAGACTGCAATTGATTCCCACTCTAAGCTACATATCACATCCTGCAGTATCCAATGTAACCATCTTGAGAACACACACTTTATCAAAGTAAACTAATAGTTTGAAAGAGAGTTACAAATCATTTAACCTGTGGATTTTGTCTGTCGATGTCAAAACTGTTGATGGCACAAGGTTCAGCCAGAAGCTCAATCGGTTGTTCTCCTGAAGCAAAATAGCCAGGACAAAAAAAGGAATATATCAGTTTGGTAATCATACAACTAAGAAGAAATAGTATGGTATAAGGGGTTAGTACCTTGTTCGATAATACCAAGGATTCCATCTTCAGAGCAGGTCATAACAGGGAGAATCCTTGCGGATGAGATGTTGGATTTTGTGTACGAGTCATATTGAACTTCCCATACCTCACTTTCAGAGAGAGGATTGTTTATATTCTCACTTGCTCCAACACCCGAAAGAACGATGGGTTGTTGTGGCCACCGAAGATCCCAAGCAAATACAGTACCTGAAGAACCTCCCGCCTATACACACAACATCATCAAGATAAAGTTATTAGATCATGCTTATCAGTTGCAGGGACATTAATACGTAATATTGTTTTCGAATAAACCTGGGTTAGTCAATTTAGATATGATACACTATTCAGCTACAATTTAGGTTGTGTATATGTAAGTAATACAAGAAAATATTATTGAAAATATTCTAGGACCAAGTGATTCACTTTATATCAGTATTTGGCAAAGATTGGAAATTACACTAGAAGTTCTCAAATCCAGGCCACACATGGTGAAGAGATTGTTCAAACTTCAAACACACAAGCCAGAGAAATAATGAAGAAGAAAAGCTTACAATGCAAGTGTGCTTTCGAGATGGATGAATGTCAATGGAGTGGACAATTGCAGAAGTTTTGCCTTGAAACCTACAATGTTATCATCATATGAAACACATTATACGCATGAAAGAATTCACCTTTCACATTCTCGATTTCCTCGATAAACGCATAGAGAATCAAATGATAAAGAGTGTGTTCCATATCATCGAAAGAACAAACATGCCAAGAATTTAAAACCAGATTGAGCTAGCATTTTTATTCAACTACGAAATCAATCCCATTCAACAGAACTGAAAAACTCACCAATTCCCTTTAAGCTGCGAGACTGCTTCACCAGACTTCCTCTGATCCCACAATTGCAAACCAAAACCATAACCTCCAGTGACAAACTCAGCCGGAGACGCCCATTTCACAGCTTTGTAAGCCACCAATCCATTCCCATCAAAGACCTTTCTGTATCTTAGACCTTCACCATTCACAATCGTCACTACATTCACTTTCCCATCTTCCCCAATGGTCACACATTCTCCTGCCTCCCTCCAATCCATACCTTCCACGCGTCCCACATGGAACCCCTTCCCTTCCGCTCCGTAAACCTCTTCAATAGCAGCTCCTTCCACCAGATCAACCATCAGAACATGGAGGGAACCAGAAGACGTAGCTGCTGAAACCATAGGTTTAAAGGAACCGATGCCACCGCCGATTTCTAGGGATGAAACGCGAGAAGGTGAAGTCCATGAAGATAATGACTCAACTAACGGGCTAGCGTTCGGATTCCCCCTCGAACTGGGGTCGAGCGATTGGATTTCGATTGATGAAGAATCACAATCCGGGTCATAGAACGCTGTAGCAAAGAAACGATTCAAAGCGGAAGCTTGTGGAAGCCATCTTACTCCGTCTACATACTTTGATTGTGGTATCCTATGGACCTGGAACGAATCCTGCATCTCCATAGCTAGCTCCAGAGGTTTTCTAGGGTTTTAGGACTAAACAAAGAAGAGAACTATGGTGGGAAAATGAAGAAACTTCAGAGTTTCAAGTGATTTACCTAATTACCCTCAATCTTTTGCTGTTATCACAAGTACAAATATTACCCTTAATCAGAATTGCAAGGGGTGAAAAATGCTGACCTTACAACTCAGTAGCTTCATCTCTTTCTGTCCTAACGACAACCTCCGAGGTTTCGTCAATGGCTTCACGGTAATGTCCAAAAGGAAAGACTTTTCAGATACATCAAACGTGAAACGACCCGTCTTGCGAATCAAAGTCCCCAACACAATTATTGCTCGATCTGCCATAGCTGTTCTGGGTTTGGGATTCATCGATGCTGGGTAAGATTTTAGCCCTCAGGGCGAGAAAATTGCAGAGATTATAAAATTGCTGATCAAAATGTTCTTAACATCTCTTTAGGTATAGTGGTGATTGGTCAAGGATAGGTGTGATCTCCAAAGAAACAGAGGAACTGTTGAAGATAGCTGCTTTTATTGTTGTTCCTCTCTGTATTCTTCTTGCCGTTTCATTTTCTGATGAATCACCTGATTAAAGGTTCGTTTTTTATTTCTTGTATAAATACACTCAACAAGTATAAAGGCTCTGCTTGATTTAACAGAGGAATCAGCAAAATTTGTTCTTTGTTATCAATGATTGTGGAATGTAGAAGCTTGTACAAGGCCTAAACCTCTCACTTCTTGCAAGAGAAAGTGATTGTGTGTTTATTTTTGAATATTTAAGGTAGTAGTAGATTTCATTTTCAATGGGGCCAACACATACATTGATACATTGAATAAAATGTCACAAAACGTTTTACAATGTGTTTTTCTCGGGCTAAAAGGCACAAGAATGTGAAGCCCGTCGAAAATCCATGATTAGAAGACTGGCAACACTATGAGCAAGAGCTCCTAAGACTACAAACACATGGAATATCTGATGGCTATGTCCTGCAATATCAAAAGCCCCAGGCTTCCATCTTTCAGGTATGCGGGTAACATAAAATGCTGCTCCTGTTGCATACAACACTGCCATAGCAAGTTCATAACCGAGAGCAATAATCACGTTTGGGTGATCCATGTGAAGGTAAAGCACATGTGAGGCTGGTATGACGCCAGAGAATCCCATTGTTAGGAAAACAGCTGCTCTGAAAGATCTGAAACGTGGAGCTGAGAGAGATGGAGACAGGAGAGTGATGATGGCGAGGAGACCAAGGATTGAAATCGAAGAGAGGTAGAAGAGACGCCAGTAAGGGTGGCAGGAGAATGCATAGTAGATAGGTGCGAAGAAGGAACAGACGATCATGAGGGAGATTCCAGCATAGTCAAGGCGCCAGAAGAAGAGGTTAAATCTTCTGGAGTGGCAGGCAAAGAGATGTGACATGGAACTGCAGATCAAGCAGCCCATTGCTCCGGATAAGAACACAAGCCATGGCCATTTCGGAATTGCTTCGTAATTAACTTTTCCTTGAGAATGCAGGAGCGAGTTAGTATGTGTCACGTTCGAATCCTGTCAATAGATAACACCAAAGAATCATAAGCCTAAATTGGCAGAAAGACATCTTATTTTTCCATACATCCGTTGAAAAATCATGTGAGTTGGGAAGTTAGGTGAGTACAGACAGAGAAAGTCTACAGAACCTAAGTGAGAGAAAGATCAGAAACATAAAATAGTTGGGGCAGGTTACATGACCTTACATGATTTGTGCCTAAAAAAGTAAAAACCATCGACAATGAAACAAAGTTTTTCCTTAATTTCCGTAGAAAATCACGTGATTTCAGAGTAGGTGGTGCATAAAGCATGTCTACAGAAACTGAAGTATTCATTGGAAAGGTAATTCAAAAAGATAGAAAATCCAAAGAAGATCAGAAACATCACATCGTGTGTGAAATTTACCACTTAAGACTACTGCAGATTGCAGTCACCATTTTCATATAGTATATCAACACAGACAAATGACATTTATTATGGAAAGTGACTTACATGTCTACTATTTATGTTAGAATAAACAATGTAAGAAGAAAAAAGAAAGAAAGAAATAGAATCTTACGTGACGTAGACTTTGATCGCTGGAGAAGTAAACATCTTTTGCCATTGCCATTGACGGCCATGGCCAGCGAATTGTTGCTCTGTCATTAGGACCCACACAGCACAAAAAGATTTATGAGAATTTTAGTTTATAGTAATCAACCTACGAAATAACCAAAAATGAGCTGGAAATGACAATTTTGACCTCAAGAGGATTTCTTACCCGCAGAAGACGTTGACGAATCCGGTGAGGCCAAGCTCCGTCGTCTCCAATGAACTCACAAACATCATCCAAGCAAATATCACAAACCCACCCAAGTGTCTGTCATTTTCCAAAACCCAGAAGACATTTCAAATTCAAATTTCACAAACACAACAAAACCATCAAAAAAATCACAAAAATCGCTAACATACGTCCAGATGTTGAGAGTCTCATTGTGCCAAGAGAAAGCGCTGAGAAAAGTTTCTTTGATAGACCATTCACATCGATAATGATTGTGTATGAACTCATTATCTTTCAAATACCTAGGTAACTCCTCAAACTTCAACAATCTCTTCTTACCTCCAGAATCCAAACCCTTACCATTTTTCACCGTAATCTTCGGAGATTCTCTCACCGTTCTTCGTTTCTGCATGATTCCCCCTCCCTCTCTCTCACAGCTCCTCAAAGAAAAGGAGGAGATATCAAAATTAAACTCCGGCGAATCAACCACCGTCTCTAATTGTTTTCCCCCTTTTTCAATTTTCACAATCTGATTTCTTTTTGTTTCCGTTGTTCATGAGACGATTCATCTCCTACTTATACGGAGAAGAAACCTCTTTGAATTTAAAACGAGAAAGCTTCGTGACTTTCGTCCCCGATTTCCTACGTGGCGGCTTTGACTGGTCTTCTTTACACGTGTTGACTTTTCATTGGTGAGTTAGTTTATCTAAGTGTGAAGGTTGATGCAGGTGATTATTTTTACCCGCCGTGTCAGTTTAAAACAAATATTAAAGTTACAGTTGGAAGGTGAGAAATGCAGAATTTGTGGCTTCTTAAACTATAGTAGTTTCAAAATTATACACAAGTGGAGTGGCGTAATTATTAATTCTAAAACCTTATGTT
Source organism: Lepidium didymum (assembly GCA_963920545.1). NCBI lineage: Eukaryota > Viridiplantae > Streptophyta > Magnoliopsida > Brassicales > Brassicaceae > Lepidium > Lepidium didymum. The sequence continues at coordinate 3,478,210 of OY986994.1, read as the reverse complement.
TTATTTGTATTCTAAAGTTTTAATGGCCACAATTCTGATAACTAAACATGTGATTAGCTCTAAATCATTTTGTCGTATTGAAAGACATCCTTAAACCATTAGTCGAGTTCACCTTCGGACCATTGCTGAATATGAAGTAATAACAGAAATATACCCAGTTTTCTATGTTGCGAAATCGGGTCGAGTTAATCAAAATTCGGGTAATCCAAAAATATTATGAAATAATCAGAAAAAAATAGGTCGGATTAGATCGGATATCGAGTAATTCGGAAAAAAAGTGTCCAAATTTTTTATTTTTTTTTGCAAAAATTCATGAAAAATAAAAAAAAAATCAAAAAGTCCGACCCGAACTATCCGAAATATCCGATTAAGAAAACGAAATTCCGAAAAATTTTGCAAAAATTCTAAGAAAATCCAAAAAAAACCATCCCAAACTGACCTGATCCGAACTGCCCAACCCGAACCACTACCCGAATTCTTACTTAAACCCTGATCTGAATTACCTGAATTTCCAACCAATATCCAACCCGTCCCGATCCAACCTGAATTTTGATTCGGGTCGGGTCAAATTCCCACCTCTACTATATAGTATTAATCATTTTTCTCTAAACATTTTACTTTCACCAAAGCCTAATATTTTCACCAAGATTTTTTATAATATATATAGTTATCCACAATAATAACACTAGTATAAACAACTATTACGTTTGCATAGTTCTGCGTTATATCATCTGAGATTTGAAAAGTTTTAGTTACGAATATAGTTTTGTAGATTTGAAAAAAACTACTAAACAACATTTATATAGCTTTTTCAATTGGAGCGGGTGAGATTTGAATCAGGAGCAAGGACAAATGAGGGATAGATTAGACGGTTCAAGTAATCATTAAGTACAAAAACATATATTTTCGTTTATTTTATACGTTTCCTAAATGATATGATAATATGGAGCGTGTCAATCAAAACAATTAAACGATACGACAACGAGGTAAATTGAAAGAGTAAGTAGCGTTTACTTGGGTGTTATAACATATATGACATAAGACTATCCAAAATGAATTGAATAATTGATTCATAAGACAAGAGACCACATACATCTCTATATTTAGTTGTGTGAATATGAATTTGTTATTAGTGTTATGCATCAAATTTGTAATTTTTCAAAGTGAAAACTCAATGAATGGTTCGCTTACCTAATAAATATATAGTTGGCCTATAATTCGGTGTTGCCATGTAGCACATTGCTACATAGTTATCATGAAATGTACAACATTATTTTTAAATGTTTTATATCACGAGTTTTCATAATAATTACCACAATTAGTGGCGATAAACAACAAAAAAAGAGTTATGGATTAGTAAAGAATATTAAACAACACGAATAAAACACATAATTATATTATAATAAGCGCAACATTTTGTGTATATTATATATAAATATTGCGTGTATTTTATATAGGAAGTTGTCGTGAAGTGAACATAGGTTATAGTTTGCTTTGTTGGTCCGTTTTTCATCTAAAATGGAATCTTAGACGCTATAATTTCTTGCTAAAATGATTAAGAATAAACTATCACATGGATGAGTCATTTTTGTTATTATTTAACGATTACTCATTCATCTTTTTTTCTTTACAATTAATGTTTGGCTATCTTTGGACAGTGTATAAACAAATATGAGCATTGCGATGACGTGGTAAATTATGGAAACATAAAAAAAAAAACAAATAACAAGGCTTTACTAGATTTTGTTGCTAAATATATTCAATTAAAGCAATTTACATACAAATGGTGTGACACAGATTTTGTGCTAGACAGTTGGACATTAAGTGGATTCAAAAGTGCACTGGAAATTTGCAATTTGTCATAATTAGTTTTTTAGTTCTGGCTAGAAATAGAATTTGAATATTTCTTACTACTATCTGGATGATAATATTAATTGGTTTAAATGATATTTTTTATAACAATCGACAAAATTTGATATATAACTCAACATATAAATTATACTATGCGAATTTACACAATTACGTAAAATTGAAATTCAGTAAAAACAATTGCAGAAGCTTATTTGTTTGAAATTTGATTTCAGATCACCAAAGTTTTTTTTTAAATTTCTAAATAATTTTTTTTTGGTTTGTTAATTTAATAATTTTTATATGATCTTAGATCGTACATACTTCCAAATTCTGATTATTAATATTAGGAATTTGTTTAGTTAGGTTTTAACGATATTTGATTATTGCGTCTAGCACTGTTACGGGTAGATATGATGTGGGGTTTTTAATAGGGACAAAACATTTGGGGCAATTACGAAAATGTTTTGAAATGCAAGACCTTTTTGATAAAAACATTTCAGGACAAATCTCCCGCCTTAAGTTCCCTCCATATTTTTCATTTTCTATTTCGCTTTTCGCCTACCCACACGGACAAAAGTAACAGACTTGCTCTTACTCTTGTACTCGCAAGTTAAGATGCTAGATCTCGGAACGTGTTGCCCTGCTTTTCTTCTGGCTGCTTCAGGTCCGGAATTACCTAACTCAATCGATTCCCCAGAGAAAGTACCAGAAGACTACAATCGGAAGCAATTACCGACGCTTCCACCGGAAGAAATGGTTAGAGATTTTAAGAATACCAATGGAGTTACTGCTATTAGCAAGAAACAGAATCTATCTGATCGAGTCAAGAAAGGGTTGATTCTGGAAGATCATGTGAGAATTTGGGTAAAGAGAAGAGTGGATTCTGGGGTTTCAGAGTCGAAATGTTTCCTCCCTTTCCTTGTTGGAGCTAAGAAAATGGTACAGTTCTATTTCTTTGGTTATCAATTGTGAGTTCTGCAATGGATTCTAGTATATGCATCTTTTGTTGTGAATTATGAAGTTTGTCTGAAGTAGTAGAATAGTATTGGACCTCTGATTCATATTTACTCTTTTTGGCCTTATTCATCCTCGTGAGTCATTTAGACATTGTTTGACTATCAGTTTATCATGCTAGTGTTATCATTCATTGAAAATTTTGAAGTCAATCAGTGACTTGTGAAGTTCTTAGGATTTATTGACACAATGACTATATGGGATTTGGTGTCAGGTTGATTGTCTTGTTTGCCATAAGCCGGTGTACCCGGGAGAAGAACTATTGTGTTCTGTTCGCGGCTGCCAAGGTGCTTATCACTCATTCTGTGCGAAAGAGAGTCTTGGTTTTTCTAATTCAGGCAAATTTAAGTGCCCTCAACATGTAAGATCCTCATTCATTGTTTAAGCTAAGGAATATTTCTTCAATTTTACTGGCTTGTTTTATATTCACCCAATCATATCATAGATGTAAGGGATATCAACCTTTTGCTACTTCCCTGGCTGTTACTTTGGTAGAAATGCAGAGAAAAGATAGGCTATCGAATAGATACTTAACCATTAGTGCTATGTACCAGTTATTAGGTAGGAATATAAATTCGATTAGTTTGATTGTGCGCTATCTTTCTATTGCATCTAATAAAATGGAGTATGTAGGACTGCTTTGTCTGTAAACAAAGAACACAATGGCGGTGTGTAAAGTGCCCAATGGCGGCTCATGATAAGCATGCTCCGTGGTTAAAAGAAATACTTCACTTGAAAGACCAACCAGGAAAAGCAGTTTGTTGGAGGCATCCAACTGATTGGCGGCTAGACACCAAGGTTGATTTTTCAGCTTCTCGCATTTAGTAGATCCTATTAGAAATTTCTTACAATCTGTATTCTCATACAGACTTACAGGACTGATACTATATATGTTGGTTGAGCAGCATGCAGTTGCACAAAGTGAGATGGAGGTCAGTGTTTCTTTGTCACGTGCTCAAAAACAGAAGTACCAATGTGATTGAAATTAGGTAGTCTAGTGAAGGAACTAATTCTTACATAGACTTGTCGCTCGAAAACAAAAGAGGGAAGAGATTGGAAAGCTGATATATTGTCTTGTTTTTTGTTTACACAATTCAAGAGCTACGCAAGTAACTTTCATCTAATGTTCCACAAATTTAGGAGGTCTTTTGCCAGTTGCCTTTGCCTTATGTTGAAGAGGATTTTAAGATTGACTTGACATGGAAAGATTCAGTTGCGAAAGATGATCTGCCACCTTATGTACACATCAGGCGCAGTATCCTTCATACTTTCTACATAGCTTTTTTAATCCAATATTATTGTCATTAGTACATTATTCTCATTTCTCACTACATTATTGTCTTTCCTTGACTGACTTAAGATATATACTTGGTGAAGAAGAAGCGTGATAATTGTAATGATGGTGTTGGGTGCAGAAACTGTGGCCCTACTTGCTCTAGAAGCTGTGTTTGCAGGTATTCTTACCATTCAGCCAACAATCTTCTGTCAACAAGAAATTAAGTTTTGTCTGAATAGAGTTGTATTGACAAAATTCTCTCAGGGTTCAATGTGTAAGTTGTTCGAAGGGATGCGGATGCCCTGAAACTTGTGGAAACAGACCATTCCGTAAAGAGAAGAAGATTAAAATTATCAAGGTAAAGTAAGTCTCTGTTTTCTGTTTCCTGCATTGTACTCTTTTAGTCTTAACACGTCAGGTTATTGTTTTCACAGACTGAACTTTGTGGTTGGGGAGTAGAGGCAGCAGAATCTATCAACAAAGAGGACTTTATTGTTGAATACATTGGTGAAGGTAAATTACATTGATTTTGTATCTAAGCCTTATTGTCTTTTAGTGGAAAGGAACAAAGTTTTAAGTGATTGTTCTCACTCTATCCACAGTGATTAGTGATGCTCAATGTGAGCAAAGGCTTTGGGATATGAAACACAAAGGCTTGAAAGACTTTTACATGTGTGAGATTCAAAAAGACTTCACGATTGATGCCACCTTCAAAGGGAACGCCTCTCGCTTTCTGAATCACAGTTGCAACCCAAACTGTGTATTGGAAAAGTGGTAAAGGAGATATTATTCCATATAAATATGTTGATAATACTTGAAAAAGAGAGAATCAGCCGGTTTAATTGTTGTAAATGTGTGTTTGTTTTAACAGGCAAGTAGAAGGTGAGATCCGTATAGGTGTCTTTGCAGCTCGTCAAATAGAAGCAGGAGAGCCACTAACATATGACTACAGGTCAGTTTCCAGACCATGGATTTCTTAGGTTAAGAAACCTGAGATTCTGATACATTAGCTTATCTTCGTTTAAATGCAGATTTGTGCAGTTTGGTCCTGAAGTGAAGTGTAATTGTGGGTCTGAAAACTGTCAAGGTTATCTTGGTACAAAGAGGAAAGAACAAAACTGTTTGGTTGTGTCTTGGGGAGCAAAACGCAGAAGAGTGTTTCACAGACCTTTATCCCATAAGTTTCAGCAAGATAGCTGCAACAAATCTGTAAACAATGTGCTATAATGGTTTGTTTGTTCTCTGGTAATCTTTGTGGAGTTATCTTTCGTATCACTGTAACTTCAATCTTCTTACGGGCTCACACGACACTAATGAGCCAAATCAGATTTTGGATACTTCCAGACTACAAACTACAAAGTATGATTAGTTGTAAAAGTGTAATCAAATACACCAAAATCCATCGCCAAACAATCTAGTGGATTCGTGATTCTTTAACCAATAACAGATGATTTTTATGTATTATAAAATACACCATTCAAATACATAATTCAATAACACAGAATTTCAAAGGATTCCAGCAAATACAATATTGAATAACGTTGGATTCTACGTTGATTTTAAAATCCTTTAAAATACCCAATTGATTAACATCCCTTTAGCCAAACACTTTTTTTACTGTTATGCATGGCGTTTGTGTCGAAATGCATTACCTGTGTGTCAGATCTCTATAGTGAATGTTGAGGATGAAGAAACTATAATTGAGATGATCTTATAAAAAGCAACACGAGAGAATGCAAATGGCCCTTGGAAGGTCTCCATATTATTCATTAAATAATATTAAAATTTTAGTTAATCAAATAACAAGACTTACATATAAGCATCAATAAGAGGCCACCTAACTCCTCACAGCCTTGTTCTTCTCTCTCTCGTTTCAGATTCAATAACCTAATTCTCCGAAATTCTTATCTGATGTATGATTGAGGAAGATTTTTGCTATTTATATTAAAGACCTAACTACGAAAATTATGATTTATAATTTAGTTTTAGGTTAAAAGTGTTGAATGATGATGCACCACAAGGTGGCGACACAGGAGGAGGCTGTAGATAGAACAATGGTCATCTGGGACATTAAAATCTGTCATGTTCCCTCTGGGTGTGATGCTCGTCGTGTACGTCCGTGGATTAAACGAACATTGGAGAATTTAGGCTATTCTGGTCCTCTCACCATTACTGCCATTGGCCATCTAATAGACTTTCCTGAGGACGTCCTGAAATCGGTCTCATCCACTGGAATCTCTCTTTACCACATTCCCTTGGGCTAATACCTTCTCATCAATCCTTAATTATGTCTTTTCTACCATATCCACTAATGTGGAGAGCCTCTGGAAAAGCTTCCTGAAAGGTTTTTTTTCCTCTCTCACATGCAATAATTTGTTGAAATAAGCAGATGAATTACAATAGCTACTTTATGCCCACAGATACAATGGATTCAGAGGAGAAGTCCAGTGAAAGAAGTGAAAATGATTGTTATGCATGGTATGTGAAGATGATGATGGCAATTATCTTGCTGGTAAAGGCTTTAGTGATTTGCAAACGCATCTCTGGAGTCAAGAACATCGTGTCCAGGTAAAAGGAGAGACCTTTGTTGTATCAATACATCTATGAGTTATTCCCTTTCTCACTTGTATTATCTTTTTCCACTGCATTTTGCATTTGGTGTTTCAAGCAGATGTTGAAGTGTCTGCCTTGTAACTATAAGTGCCTTGTAACTATAAGTTAAAAAGAGACGAGGACGAGGAGGATGTCGAGGGATCTCTCGAACTCCATCTCAAGAAAGAAGAGGAAGATTATAAAATAAAAAAAGTTTATTACATGGCTCTTGGTGAATGGCTCTTCTTTTTAAGGCATATGAAATGGTGAATGGTTTGTTCTACTTCTTTTAGGAAATGTTGGGTTAATGCTTATATGTACGTCTTGTTATTTAATTAACTAGAATTTTAATATTATTTAGTGAATAATATGGAGACCTTCCAAGGACCATTTGCATTCTTTCGTGTTGCTTTTTATAAGATCATCTCAAGTATCACGCTAATAAAATATAATAAAACAATAAAAAAACTATTAAAATTTTGGTGATACTATGGGTTGTTGGTGAAAAACTCCCAAATTGGACACATGTCAATTTTTGATTTGTTAAATTTTTTTTATCTACCTAGAATTTGTAATATTAAATAAATTAGTTATATGTTATAATTTTGGAATTTAGATTTATTTGGAAATCATAAAATAAAATTAGCTATTAAGATCCATTATACATAATTATAAATTATATTTATAATAACATTTTTTATTAATTTCAGTTACAAGATTAAACTTAATATTTCTTCATAATAATAAATATTATATATTTTGTAATGTTTTAAGTTTTATTATAAGTTTTGTTATGTAATATATAAAAACTTATGATTCTAGTTATGTAATGCTACTATTTCTCTATATTATTTATAATATTTTAGATTATTAATATTTTTTTAATTTTAAATGTACAATATATATGTATATATTTAATGGATATATTTTAATATGTAATTATTTTATATTAATTAAAGACTTGTAGTTGAAAATAAAATTTAAAAATTCAAAACTACTCTTCAGAATTTTAAATTAATATAAAAATTATTAATATTATATTAGTGTGATATAATGTGAGTATCACACCAATGGGAATGAAAAAAAAATAGTGATACTTTTATGAGTCTTTCACATTATAATATTATTATATTTAATATTTTTATATTTTGAGAGACTTACACGGGTATCATCCACTGAGGATGCTCTCATTATCGATGCTCTCATTATTCACTGTAGAGATCTGACACAACGTAATGCATTTCGACACAAACGCCATGCATAACAGTAAAAAAAAAAGTGTTTGGCTAGTGTGTGATTGTATGTATGTTCATAGAGCCATTAGAGCCACTTGGGCTTAATTAGGCCCAAAGGATAACGAAAGTCCATAAGGTATGTTATTAACCAAGGCCCAAGGCATCAGTTTACTCTTTCTTTCGGTTTGGTGAGTAACTGAACGGAATAAGTCAATGATTTGACGTGGCGGAGGGGTAATTAACGGAGAGATAAACGGAGTTTGTTCAAAAGAGACTATTATCTTCAGTCAAAGACTTAAAAGACATTTATATCCCTTCTTTCTTTCTTTTTTTGGTATCTTTTTTTTTTTGCTTTAAAGCAGAAGCATAGGGTTAAAACGCATCGTCTTTGTCTGGAGTCAGTCGGTCGGAAAGCGGCTAACTTTTGTTGCTTCCAGAATTTGTTCGTTTCTTTAGTCTCTCCGACAAACCTCACGACAGAGAGATAAAGGACCAGAGAATCGTATATGGAAGATAAGGGGAGCGAAGAAGCTGCGTTGAACACGGCGGAGAAGCGTACGCCGGAGACAGAGAAGAGTGATGAGAAAGTGGAACCGGAGAAGGAGCTGGGTCAAGGGGTGAGTCAACTCAGAGATGAGGAATCACTTGAGACAACTGATGCGATTATTGAAGATTTACATGATAAGGCGGTGCGAGAAACCCTAGCCGAGGATCAGACTGAAGGTAACGGTTTATTTTGCGATAATTCAATTGTGATTTTTTTCGGAGAAAATCAATTTTGACGAATGATGTTGGTGTTTACCAGATGTTCGAGAAAATTCGCATGTGGAACCAAGTGGTGAAGATGTAGGAGAGGTGAAGGTGAGTTGCTGGAGACTGTCCTTTTCACTGGACTGAAAATTTTCGTGCTTTTAGTTTTAACTGATTATTAAAAATGAAGAAATTAGACATAGATTGTGCTGGAAATCGTAAAAACGAAGTTTACATTATTCACAAAATTCAGTTCAATGTGTTCAATGTTATGGTCAATGCCTTGTAAAGAAGGGAATAGATTAATTTACTCGTTTAGTTATTATACAATTACATGGGAAGATGAGTAATTATAATGGTTTAGGTTATCTTAATGGCTTAATCTTTGGCCAAGATCAATCTGTATTCAAGTAAAAGTTTAATAATCTGTATTAGTTTGATCTGTTACACCCAAGTGTGTCTGGTTTCTTCCTCGATTTTGAGCTTTGAAGTCACAAATGCATGTCCTTTAACTGCTTATTGTATCACATTTTCAGGAGACTTCTAGCGTGAAGGAAGTAAGTGCGATTGTGCCGATTAATGGAGTGGAAGAAAACCGTGAGGTAGAAACATCTCCTTGTCTGACTGCATCGTCTGATTCATCAATGATGAAGCCATCTCTATCAGCTTCACGAGGTCTATCGATGATTTCAATTCCAACTAAACAAGACCAAAGATCCGATTCTCGGGTGGTTAACAGATTGTCGGTGTCTCCTGGTCCGAGGACACCGGCTCGTGATGGTTATAATTGGAGAAAATATGGACAGAAGCAGGTTAAGAGTCCCAAGGGTTCACGGAGCTACTACAGGTGTACACATTCTGCGTGTTGTGCTAAAAAAATCGAATGCTCCAATGATTCAGGCAACGTGGTTGAGATTGTTAACAAAGGTTTGCATAGTCATGAACCACCCAGGAAGAATAGCTTCTCCCCGAAGGAGATTAGAGCTGTATCAGCTATCCGACCTGTTTCAGAAGACAATGCAGTAGTTTCAGAAGAAGTAGCAATAGTCCCCAGCGGTTCAGAGCCATCTGCGTCTACTAGAGAAAACATCTGTCATTTGCAAAAAATCGTTGAACGGAAGAGACATTCTGAGAACGAAGCTGTCGAGGAACCAGATCCAAAACGAAGGCAAGTTTGTTGAACTTTTGATTTCCGTGCTTACCCTTCACTTTGAAAGATGAAATTAATGAACTTTGCTTCTTTTTTTTTTGGGTTGTGTTTCAGACCGAAGAAGGATAGCTCACAAAGTTCAGATTCTGTCTCCAAACCTGGAAAGAAAAATAAATTCGTGGTACACGCAGCTGGTGATGTTGGGATCTCTGGTGATGGTTACAGATGGCGTAAATACGGGCAGAAAATGGTGAAAGGAAATCTTAATCCAAGGTCTGAAAACAAAACGCATTACCCATTTCTTTATACACAAATGGTATCTTTCAATAGCGTGATGAATGATGTGTGTTATGTTCCAAACATTCAGGAACTATTACCGATGTACATCTGCCGGATGTCCTGTCCGTAAACACATTGAGACAGCAGTCGAGAACACAACAGCTGTCATAATCACATACAAAGGAGTACACAACCATGACATGCCAGTGCCTAAGAAACGCCATGGCCCTCCTAGCTCCATGCTTGTGGCTGCAGCCGCCCCAACATCAATGAGAACAAAGTCAGACGATCAGCTGAACACTTCGGCATCAGGCCAGTGCTCAGTTGGACGAGAGAGTGATAAGCAGAGCAGTGAAGCATTGGATGTTGGTGGCGAGAAAGTGATGGAATCAGCTCGGACTTTGTTGAGCATTGGATTCGAAATCAAGCAATGCTGAGTATATGTATTTATGACAAAAGAGTTCATCGACTCGATTTTCGCCCTCCTTGTTTTTGCTATATAATAATTTAAGAAAACAAAACCCCATGAAGATAGCTATATCTATGATCATTGTTATAGAAAAATTTGGTATTGTATTTAGTAGTTACTATTAAAGGAGCAATTGAAATGTTCGATTACTAATTAAAGACAGTTTCTGTATTAAGTTATGTCAGTACGGATAACTGAATGTCCATTTGAGTTATACGCCTCTGGTTCGCTTAGAGGGTCTTGTGGAACTTCAAGTAAACTAGAGGACGAGAACAAAAACCCTTTCTCTCTAGTCTGTGTAAACCCTAGTCTATTCGTGCTCTCCGATGGCGAGCCTTCGATGCCTTCGCGAGCTGAGTCGCCGCGCTACGGCGGTTCTCTCTACCAGACAGACACGCTCAATATCTTTATTTCATGGGATCGAGCCTTCCGGGACCAACATTACTCATGGGACTGTAAGTCAGAATCAATCTCTCACTAGGGATCTTCCATGGTTACGTCTTTATTATCGTTTCCAAGGTCATCGTTTCTCTTCGAAAACAAGCGATTCTGATAAGGGTGAAGAAAGCAGTGAAGGAGAGGATGATGATGATTATGAAGAGGACTTGGAGGATTCGGCGGAAATGGAAGTAGAAAGGGAATATACACCAGCGGAGAAAGTAGTGGAGGCGGCGGAGATAGGATACAAAGTGATGGGTCCTCTCAAACCTTCGGAACGACTCTTTAAACCCTATGAACCAGTGTTTGCCATTGTTCAGGTTTCGTCTCTGCTTCTTTCTGAGTTCATTTGACACTCTCTATGTTGCGGACTGTTTATTGTTTTCTTGTAGATTGGTTCGCATCAATTCAAAGTAAGCAACGGGGACTCTATTTTTACGGAGAAATTGAAATTCTGTGACATCAATGATAAGGTATAATAGCTTATGTTCTCTCTTTCATGAAGATTATATTGTTGATTTAAGGATTTATAATCGTTGATATCTTTGTCTCTTTTTGTCCCTTTATAGTTGGTATTGAACAAGGTTCTTCTTTTGGGTTCGGCAAGCCAAACGATTATTGGTAGGCCTATTTTGCCAGATGCCACTGTTCATGCTGTAGTTGAAGAGCATGTAAGTCTCTCATTTTCATTGTGTTTTACATATACTAGTGAAGCTGTGCATAAGAAAGTATGGCTGCGATGTGATAGAGATTATGCATGCCTGAATCTGAATTGTGGATGAGATAAACTAACTCAAATCAGCTGCTAATAAGGGTTGAAAGATCTTGTGGAATTTTCTATGAAGAACAAGCTTTTTAGATTAGTGTTCATCTATCGCTTACTGTATCTGAATGGTATACAGAACATGGAAGTATTCACTCATGCAGTACATTTTTCATTCTGGCTTTGTGTCGTCTAACTAATTGAATACCAAATGACTGACAGGCATTAGATGAGAAAGTGCTCATATTCAAAAAGAAACGAAGAAAAAATTATAGGAGAACAAAAGGACATCGACAGGTAAACTCCATAACTCTCTTTAATGTTATCACCTTTGTCATATACCTTTCTTTAGATATCATTTCCTTATTGTTCGATATTTGTATCCAGGAACTTACAAAGTTGAGAATAACCGATATACAAGGAATTGAGAAACCAGAACCAAAGATTGTCCATAAGCCTTCCAAGGCAGCTGATACAGAGCAAGGGAAAGCTGAGCTAGTTGCTTAGAGAAAAGATTCGATTTTAGTTGATGCCTATGCATCTCTCTTTTGCCTACGGCTTCATTTTTTCTGAGTTTTTTCATAGAAAAAGATTCCAAAGTCACTTAAAGAATGAAGAGTCCTTGTTGGTAGTTTAGTGGTAATTACTAGGCTCCTGATATATGGAAAATGCGAAAGCCTTTAACTTGTTTCTCCTTGCTGATTGATTTTGCTCTTCATTTGTATTTAAAGTTTTGAACTGGCTCAAGCTTTTTGGAACTGTTTGCTGTTTTTCATCAGAAATAAAGATTTGCAGAAAAATTGGTCGAAAGTTGAAAAAATAAAAGGATTATCGGGTCGGGTATGGACTCGAAACGGGTGGACCGGGTCGGATAACGCCAAGTAGTGAGTCAAGTTTAAAGAATAATCATCGTCATTCGTCAACAAGAGAGATAGCACACGGCGGTTTCTTCTCCTTATAAATATAAGAAGCTCAGTGTGCTTCTCAAATGGCCGTCACTATTGTTACGTCCTTTGCTACTTCTTCTTCTCATTTTCATTTACGCTCCTTCTCCACTTCTCCTTCACCATTTTCGTCGTGTTTCGCCCGATTTCAGTTGCCGCGTCGCCTAAGGCTCGCTTTCGCCAATACGCCTCTCTATTGTTCTTCTAGAACCATGGCTCATACAGTCGCACAAGCTACTCTCGGCCTCACTCAGGCAAACTCTGTCGATCATCCTAAGGTTAGATTATGGGATCATTTCCTTTTGCTATTATGTGTCTAAACTCGATTCTAGTGACTCCTTGTAGATTTTATGTTGACTTGATTGTTTATTCTTCGCCTTATTGTTTCCGATTATGAAGATCCATAGATGTGCATTTACTTGAGGGCGCTTAATTCAGATTTCATGATCCATTGTGGTCAAGTATATAGTCAAGAGATTTCGTAATCGATTGCGTTCGAGTCTCTTGGTAGTAAATGAATTTCAACTCGTTAATTTTCTGTGTCAGATCGCATTCGCCGCCAAGGATATCGACGTGACGGAATGGAAAGGTGACATACTTGCCGTTGGAGTGACGGAGACAGATATGGCTAAGGACGTGAACTCGAAGTTCGAGAACGCGGTATTGAAGAAGCTTGATGCTCACTTGGGTGGACTTTTAGCTGATGTTTCATCCGAGGAAGATTTTTCCGGGAAACCTGGCCAGTCAACAGTTCTTAGGCTTCCAGGTTTAGGGTCAAAGCGGGTCGGTTTGATCGGTCTTGGAAAATCTGCTTCATCTCCTTCGGCTTTTCAGAGTCTCGGCGAGGCTGTTGCTGCAGCTGCAAAAGCTTCTCAAGCTAGCAGCGTTGCAGTTGTTCTTGCCTCCTCAGAGAGTGTTTCTAATGAATCCAAGCTCAGTTCTGTCTCAGCTATAGTTTCAGGTGTTTGTTTTTTGTTTTTCTTTGATGTCTGATTGTCTTCAAGGATTCTTGTTTCACTACCATTTTAAAATTGTATGGAATTGTTATTTACTTGTGACAGGCACAGTGCTTGGTTTGTTTGAAGACAGCAGGTATAAGTCTGAGTCAAAGAAACCATCTCTCAAATCTGTGGATATCATTGACTTTGGAACTGGACCTGAATTAGAGAAGAAGCTCAAGTATGCCGAAGATGTTTCTTATGGTGTGATTTTCGGGAAAGAACTTGTTAATTCTCCCGCGAATGTTCTCACCCCTGGTATGGATTGTTTTCAGAGCATCTGTATTATTTAGATTTTTCATGCTTCTTTGTAATGTGAGCATCATGTCTATTGAATTTAATCACAGTCATTGATCTTTATTCTGTTGCAACGTTGTATCTTGTAGCTGTACTAGCTGAGGAGGCCTCAAAGCTGGCTTCCATGTACAGTGATGTCATGACAGCAAACATCTTGAACGAGGAGCAATGCAAAGCGTTGAAGATGGGTTCGTATCTCGCTGTTGCTGCTGCTTCAGCTAATCCACCTCATTTCATCCATCTTGTCTACAAGCCTTCTAATGGCCCTGTCAAAACCAAGCTTGCTCTTGTAGGAAAAGGATTGACATTTGACAGGTAATCACCAGTTCAGTTGTCTTCTGTTTGCTGCACTAATCTCTTTCTTTTCATACTAATTGATTATTGACCATATGTTTATTTGCATACTGATTGGTTGTTTACCATATTGGTTCTCTTCACAGTGGTGGCTACAACATTAAGACCGGGCCTGGCTGTTTGATTGAGCTCATGAAATTCGATATGGGAGGTTCAGCTGCTGTTCTTGGTGCTGCAAAAGCCATTGGTCAAATTAAGCCTCCCGGTGTTGAGGTAAGTTTATTACTAGGAGATTAAGTTTCTGAGTTAGGTGAATGTACCGAACTAAATTCTTCATTGCACAATCAGGTGCATTTCATTGTTGCTGCCTGTGAGAATATGATAAGTGGTACTGGAATGAGACCTGGAGATGTCATCACAGCTTCAAACGGAAAGACAATTGAGGTATCATGACAATGTTTCCCATATGAGTTCAGCTTTATAAGGTCTGAGCTTTCCATTGTTATCTTAATACATCAAACTAATTGTTAGTGTGATTGGGCAGGTTAACAACACAGATGCTGAAGGTCGACTAACACTTGCAGATGCTCTAGTTTATGCTTGCAACCAGAATGTTGATAAGGTATTGTTTGAAAGATTTTTGATTTATTAATGGGACATAAAAGTTATAGGAGGCAAACATTCTTTCTGTTGGTTATTCCTTCAACTTGTAAATTATATTTACAGATTGTTGACCTTGCAACATTGACTGGGGCTTGTATTGTTGCTCTTGGATCATCAATGGCAGGTACATAGAGTTGTATTAAAAGTAAACAGAATAACATGCACTCACAATGATTAAATATTGCTTTGTTTTCTGCAGGCATATATACGCCTAATGATGCACTTGCAAAGGAGGTGATTGCTGCATCAGAGAGAAGCGGAGAGAAGCTATGGAGAATGCCACTGGAAGAGAGTTACTGGGAGATGATGAAGTCAGGTGTGGCAGATATGGTCAACACTGGAGGCCGTGCAGGTGGATCAATCACTGCTGCACTCTTCTTGAAACAGGTGAGAATTTGATGAGTGGAAACAACAGCACACACTTAAATACTTAACTGTTCTCTAACGAAGAACTGGGTTTGGTTAATGGATGCAGTTTGTGAGCGACAAGGTTGAGTGGATGCACATAGATATGGCTGGACCAGTGTGGAACGAGAAGAAGAAAGCTGCGACTGGGTTTGGAGTTGCGACACTCGTTGAATGGGTACAGAGCAATTCTTCTTCTTGAGATGAAACCTGGGGATGATCATTGTGCACTGAGTCATTTACTTGTTAAGATCGATGAATGTTCTTAGTTTCTTTTCTCGTCCCTGAAAACCAAATAACTCAAAAGTTTAATAAAGTTTCTTTCCCGCTTGTGTGACTGTGACGCTTAAAAAATGTTAGTTATCCATTTTTTTTCAGATGAGAAAGCAGCAGATAGATTATCCATTTTAAGTTGGCATTTTCTTAATGAAAATGGGTTAGAAAAATTTAGATATAATAACATAAGCAATCATAATGGATCATGTTTTATCGACATAAAAAAGTACGACAATGTAAAACTGTGTAATAATAATCTTGGAATTAGACCCCCGAAAAAAAATCTTGGTTCACTTGACATATGATATTTCTCTACCAAATAGACAAAATCTAATAGGAACAAAACAAAACAATTTTCTTTCTTTTTTTCTTCTATAGCTCAACCCAATAAGGTTCTGATGAGAAAAAAACAGAGCTCATCTGCACAACAATCAGCATTGTTCAAAGCTTCAGCAAGACAAGACATGTTTTCTAGCTTCCCTCTTGAGCAGGAGGAGTAAAAACAGGTGGAGGTGTAGGTTCAAGCATTCTTACAGAACGAGGAAGCATAAACTCAGCAAACACAGGGTAGTGAGATGAAGGATAGAAATCGTTGATCTTATCATTGACCACCTCGCACATTACAGGAACTACAGATCTACCTCTGTAAAGTATCCAATCGGTGTGTAGATCTTGCGTCTGTCGGTCCCAACAGAGACATAAGGCTCTAAATACCAGCTTCAAGAACTCGGCAGTTCCCTGCTTGTCACCTGAACAAAGGCCCCAGATGTTATTACAAACTCTGAATGGCGCATGAGAAGGTGAAACTGTTTCAGTTTGTGTACCTTTGAATTTATGATACGTTCTTATGAGAGCAACGTTTTTTCTTACTCTCGCACTTGGCCATGCGTCTCTCATGTCCCCTACCACACCATGCTCTCTGCAAGTTGAATGCATGCCCAAAAGCCCATTTGTCAGCAGTCAAATAAGTAAATATGCTTAAAGCTGAAACTAGTTATCAGTGTGTGTAAAATAGACAAGCTATTAATTCATTACCTAAGAGCTCTGAAAGGAAGCTCCAGAAGATTGGTAAAAAGCAATAAAACTTGTGAAGGTAAATATTAAAGTACCTAGATCTGCCCAGCAGAAATCGCCCTGTTGTTGATTCCTTTTGTGTGTTGAATCCTCCACAGTACACAACGGGTAAGGTTGGGGGTAATGATGCTATGTGTTGCCATGTGAGTAAGGCACTTCTCCTACGGGCACGAGGGCTGATTTCATCCAAGTTTGTGTTGACTATCTGAAACGAAAAACCTGGCTGCTCCACTCCTTTCAGTTGAAATGTGTAGGTAGCTTGTCAAAGAAAACACAAAAGTATGATATATAGGACAAAGCCATACACTAATCTAATTACAGTTTAGCTAACATCAACCAACAAGTAATCAGGATATGGCCCATGTTGCTATACAAGGAACTACAGAACCCCATGCCGTGCTTCCAGGGACCGAGGGAGAGTCCGACAGCCAAAAAGTTCCGCCTTCTAGCAGCTCTACCTTCGATCAGCATAAAGTATAGTATCAAGCTGGGAATTTCAGTATTAAGTAAATGTTGTTCTTTTTGTGTCAACTGGATTAATACTTTTTCCTTGTTGTAGAAAATGGTGCAGTGTTCATCATTAGCATCCTCAGGCCCTTTTCTTGATATGCCAAATTGATCATAAGCTGCAAGCAAAGAAAACTATTATTTCTTTTAAGTTCAAGTAAACAATGCAAACTGGAGTACTATCATGGCAAGTGGAACCAGAAGCTAGCTCCTTGATTCGCAGTTAAGCAAGCAGTAACAAAAACCAGATAACTGATGCCACAGTCATCTCAAAGATATCGCTGTGAGCAAGTGATCGTGAGAATATTTGCAATACTAACTTGAACTTGGTGTAGAGAAGGATATTGATTGACAAATTGACTGTAACGATTTAAGCAATACCAATAGATCCTAAAAATAGAATTGAATCTAGATATCAATAGATTCACATTGTAAACTGAGAACAAGATTAGTGGTCTATTGTTAGTATCAATATCAGGAAGCAGCTCATATATATGATCTGATACACTGCGACGTACAATCAGAGTTCGCTAACACCTAATTCAAACACCATTCAAGCGAGTGACTTCAAAAAATCAAAAGGGATAAGAAGTAAATATACCTGGCAAGCCCTGCTGAAGATAATCCAACTGCGAGTGCACACCTAATCAATGATAACAGAAGATCAAAACGAGAATCACAAATCATTTTCCAGCATTCCTCGAAGAAGAAAAAAGAACCTTGAACAATTTCAGATAACAAGAAAATACACACACTTCTTGGAGAAAAATAATGAAAACAATCCCAGATCACCAAAGAATCTAGATTTAACAATCATTGGATCACCAATGTGAAGAAAGAAAGAAGATCTAACGAGCATTGATCCACTTTTGGTTAAATTGGATTCCAGGGGAAGAAAGAATATACATACCTTGTTGAGTGCAGAGAATGATGGGGGAGTAACTGGTGATGACAGTGAGACACAAATCTTTCCTTTTCTGCCATGAATTAGGGCTTTCCTCTGGTTGATCATCATGAAGATTGAATGTCATCACACTCAAAGATACACTCATCGTTTTTGTCTCTTTCTTCTTGTTTTTCTCTCTCCCTTTTTTCTTTCTTTCTTTTTTTCCTCTGTAGACGAATTAAAAGAAGAGTGTCTTCACATCAGCAGCAGCTAATCGTCGTGACCTACATGAATTTCAATAATTTAGTCAAAAGTGAGAAATTTTAAGATTGATAATGTGAATACAGCTCAAAAATCGAAGTAATCAACCAATTTATATAATATTATTATATTGAGACTCCATAGCGAATCAAATACTAACCGTTCTTCTTTCAGAGTCTTATCAACAACGAAGACTATGGAAAAGAAAATAAAGTCTTAGACATTTGACGACAATAGCCGGAAAATCTGGGAAAGGCATTGCCTTTGATTACACACTTAAGCAAAATTCCACTTTCCTCACTAAAATTGGAAACTTTTCTCTAAGAAACTTCATCAACATGTAAATCAGAAACATCATTAAAAGAAAAATCGGAAACGGAAGAAGAAGAAGAGCCGAGGAATAAACTGACGGCGAAGTCGTTGGTGGCTTTAACTTTGGTTCCTTTTCGAACCCGAGAACATCGGATAAACCCAGTAGAGTAAAAAAAAAAAAAAAAAAAAGAAGGAATTTTTAAACATTAGATTAAACCGTATCAAACCGGAAGAATTATGATAATTGGTTCACAATAAAGACAAAATTGGAGCGATAATAGAGATTTGTTGTAAACCGAATTAAACCAAAATCGAACCGAGATGTTTAATTGAAAAAGACGCTACGACGCGTTTGACGACAAAGGAGACGAAGATCCAAACACGGAGCTAAGCTTCGTCCTCGACTTCTCCTAAAACTATCCGACAAAGACAGAAGCTTGAAACGAAACGTAACCCTAATTTTTTTTCTCAATCCCAAAAGGTCTGTCTCTCTCTCTATGTATCTCTTTCTCTGACTTGTCTCCTCCAAATTCGGATGATTTCCCATTGCGAATTTGTAGAGAAGAACCGAGAAGGGGTCTCCTTTTCTAAATCTTGTTTTTCTTCCTCGTCTCTATCCCTCTCATGTCTTCTCAACTCGCCGACTCTCATCCAGGGTTATTGGTGTCTCAAACCCTAGATTTTGATATCGGTTTTGAAATTTCTCATGCTTCTTTCGTTTCGGATCTCTCTCTGAATCAGATTACGTCTTTTGGGCTGTTGTGCTGCTCTTCAATTTCATCTCCGTTGCGTTGTATGTATCAAATATGAGTGATAAGAAGGTAATTACCAGCTCCGTTTTTGCTTCTAAGTTTCTTAATTTATGTTGTTTCCTGTAACATTGCGTTAAGGTTTAGTTCTCATGGTCTAGAACGATGCAGAGTTGCATTGAAACTCACCAATTGTATATATAAAGAATGAGATATTAGGTGATTTTAATTTATGGAGATGTTGCTGTAGTCGTTGCTTTAGTGCTCTACTTCAAACGGGGGACAATCTAGTATCTTGGCTTGGATAACTACTAGTTGATATTATACTTAATTCTTATGCTTTTTTATCTTCTCCTTTATCTGACACTTTCTGTAAATCTTTTGTTCGTGGCAGGTAATTGTGTTTGGGTCCTTTACAGAACATGAAACAAGATCATTCCTTGAGCCGAAACCCATTAAGGTTCCTCAGAATCATAAAGACAAGTCTGTGGGAAGTATACAGTTCGGCTCCTTGAATCTTGCTGGCGAAAATTCTTCCGTGAATACTAATGGCGAGTTGAAGAAAGGTCAGGCTGATGGGACAGTTAAATTTCGACCCTCCAGCCCTCATAAGGAAGATGAAAGTTTCCAATCCGCTGGTTCTCAGCAAGGACTTGATGCTTCTGTACCTGCCAGTTCTGATAAGATCAATTATAATGATGCAAAGCTCCCTAAAAAGTACTCTTCTGGAGTTCAAGAGCATGTGGGAGAAAATGGAATAAAAGAGGTATCTGAAAGAAAATCGCTCAACAATGGTGTGGCGGTGAAAGCAGATCATGTTGGTTTGGATAACTTGTCTGTATCAGATGGTGAAAGTGAATCACTGTATAAAGCTTCTAGCTCTAACTTCCATGCTCTAGACAGTGAAATTGTGTCTAGTGACTCTTCATCTGGCAGCAGACCAAGAAAGACGGTTCCCACTGTATCTGTTCCACCCGTTAAAGACTTTACACCAAGAGGATTGATAAATGCCGGAAACTTGTGCTTCCTCAATGCAACTCTGCAAGCGTTGCTTTCATGTTCTCCTTTTGTGCAGCTCCTCCAGGAAATACAACTTCAAGATATTTCAAAGGTATCTGTATTGTTATTCTTATGCTATTTCCTATATGCGTTTTCTTATTATGGTTGTGCCATTTTCTGCGTTCTCAGGCGGAGTCTCCAACCTTAGCTGCATTTTCCGAGTTTATCTCAGAATTAGATGTGCCAAGCAGTTCAAGCGTCAGAAATAGCGTTGCCGTTGTTGAAGCTGGTAGACCTTTTACACCTGCCATGTTCGAGGAGGTTCTTAGAAAATTTACCCCAGATGTACTCAACAACATGTCCGGTAGGCCAAGGTTTGTGACTTTCTTACACAGTTAAATTTTGTTATGGTTCCTCTGTTTTATTGGTTGTGCCAGTTAAATGGGGACATATAGATTAACCAATAAAACATCTGTGCTTGTATTAATAGGCAAGAAGATGCTCAAGAGTTTTTGAGTTTTATTATGGACCAAATGCATGATGAGTTGCTGAAACTCAGGGAACAATCCCCCAAAATTACTGCTTCTAAGTCATCTTTTATTTCTTCTGGCAATGATGATGATGATGAATGGGAAACTGTTGGACCCAAAAACAAATCAGCTGTGACAAGGACACAAAGCTTTGTTGCATCGGAGCTCAGTGATATATTTGGCGGGCAGCTAAAAAGCGAAGTAAAGGCTAAAGGTATTTGTGTTCTATGTAATCATTTTAAAATTATGTTTCAAAAGGCACAATAGAATTTCTGTTTCATCCGGCACTCACATGTTATTTATGGGACAGGGACCAAAGCTTCTGCTACGTTACAGCCATATCTATTACTTCACTTGGATATTCACCCGGATGCTGTAGGTGACATAGAAGATGCATTGCATTTGTTTTCTGCCCCTGAAGATCTCGAAGGGTATCGAGCCTCAGTTACTGGGAAGGTAACAAGCTATTTTTCTTCTTGTTTCGTGAAGGCTGTGGGATGTTAGGACTGTGAGATATTTGTGTTACAGATGAATTTATTATAATAACTGCCCTATTTGCTTGTTTGAGTTCTTTTATTTCAGGTTGGTGTAGTGAGCGCTAGAAAGTCGATAAAGATACAGACACTCTCAAAGATAATGATTTTGCACCTAATGCGTTTTAGCTATGGAAGCCAAGGGAGTACTAAGCTGCATAAACGCGTTCGGTTTCCCCTCGAACTCAACTTACACCGTAACATTCTTGTTTCTACATCCAATGAGGTATAAAACTGAAACGGACGTGTCTATGCTCTCTCTCTCTCTATATATATATATATATGTGTGTATATAATGTGTGTGTGTGTGTGATATTGATCAACCACTCAAATTTCTTTTTGTAGGGATTAAGATATGAACTTGTGGCCACTATTACCCACCATGGAAGGGATCCCTCAAAAGGGCACTACACGACAGATGCTCGACGAAAGAATGGTCAATGGCTAAGGTTTGATGATGCATCTGTGACCGCCATAGGGACAAAACAGGTGCTGCACGACCAAGCCTATGTCCTCTTTTACAAGCAAGTGTAAGAGTATTAAAGGCATCAAATTTCCATGGTCGGAGAAAGGAGACTAAAAATCTTTGGCCCCTCTTAAGTTTCAGTCACGATGCTGATATACACTGGTTCTCATATTAGAACAATGAATGAGGGAATCTCAAATAGGTAAATAGTTTAGAGTACCTGGTTTACACTGGAAGTTTTGTTTTGATTCCTTGAGAGATGGGTGTTCAAATCTTATTACCTTACAGACTTATCATTCGAAAATTCAGGGTTTACGTTACCCATCTTTTTGTCATGACATAATCTTCTTATTTATGGTTAAACCAAATTAGTCATATTGTGTTGATGGCATGTCAAAATTGGTTTGAAGATTTGCTTATTACTCCAGATAATAGTTGACAAATCTGGTTGTTACTCCAAATTATGGTGTAGTGATCCAGTAATCCATCTAAACTGCATTGAATCTCGATACCATTGATAGTTTCCATTTTTTTAAGTCTTACAATGGATGTTATTTAATATATTAAGAGACTACAAGAGTACATTTTAGCGGGAAATAGTAAAGCTCTAAGCACAAACAATTCAATCCACAAATCCTGATCTATCAAGTTCTGGTCCCAAATCTCAAGGAACAATGTAACCTGCCACATGAGAACCATCAAACATTAACTAGAGTCATGATGTTTTAAACGAAATTTTTGTATTTTCACAAGACTAAAACTAGAAAAGAATGAAACTTGTTAATTCATAATAAACTTACTTCCACACTTGGTACCATGAGCGAGAGGCTTGCCACAAAAGGCAGTGACATGAACAACCTTATCCATGTCTATCATTTTCTGCACTGAGTCAGTGACACGACCACACGCGCAAGGAATGTCTGATCTCTTAACGACTGTGCAGCACGCTATGGACGGGTTAACCTTTGGGCCTGGACGCTGCACGTAGACCGCACATTCTTTCATCAGACCTTCAATGTCTCCTTGGCAAGTTCCTTGACTTGGAACTAGTAGTGTTCCTAAAAGTACAAGGATCATTGTTAGACCAATCAAAAAACGAGAAGCTATCATCTTTTTTGGTTTAAGAGAAGTAGCTCTGAGTTTTTGGTTGAAGAAAAGTTGTTTAGGGGCTTAGGGTTTATATAGTGACTTAGAGGGGTTTAGGGTTTGTGTTGCATGTGAACTTTTTTTCATTTTCATTTTTATGTTCATCTTTTTCTATTGGTCTCATGTGACTAAAGACTTGTTGGATTCTGATGAGTTTCCTCGTAAATACAAATAAATGGCATCCAATGCATGAACTTAAATCTGAGTAATATAATGATAGATTAGTAAATGACAAAATAGTAAATACAATTACATATGCCAACCAATGCATGATGATAGCTCAGAGCTTGGTACCAAAACTCTAGGAAATACAAATTCGATTAGTTTGAGTGGAGAATTTTCATAGGTTTTTCCGTTGAGGAGATGTATAATAAAAAGAGATAATGTGTCAATCTTTAATGTCAAAAATTTCGATCTCTATAGAAGATTATACAAAATCTCTATTGATCGAAATCAGTAGTTGTCTAGAAAGTGGAACCGATTACCAAAAAAGGTAGTATTTTTATTACAACTTGAATTTCTCACAAGCTCTTGTTGGGTATGATTATAATCTTAGTAGTAATTTCAATGTATGAAGTTTTGAATCGATTTGAAACCTCACTAAACCAAACAGATTCATAACATTTCAGATATTGATCTATTAAGATTAGCATCCGATAGCTGTGACATGAGAATCTTTCCAAGTTGGTCCTACTATGTCCCAGTTAAGTTTCTTATGTTGTTTAAATGAAGTGCAACGAAGTGATTCAACAACATTTGTCAGATTTCAGTTTCTTATTTTCGAATTCGATCGAATTTCGAATTTCGCCATCCAAGTTTTCTTTATCAGTAATGAGCATTCATGATCTTGCTAACAGGAAAAGCTGTCGGAAAATTGATTCTTACTGATTCTCCAGCTTAACGGGGAACAAGTCCAATCAATTCTCTCTGCTTTTGGTTTTAAATCATTGAATATCACCTAATTTTCAGAAATCAGAAGAAACGACAAAACTTTCCAACAATTTCCCCATTAATGAGTTTATCAAATGACCGGATCATATTCAACGTTGGTGGCAGGATTTTCTAAACGACGGCGACGACGCTCGCAAACGCAGGTCGCGGTTCCTTCTTCGGCGCATTGTTCGACGAAAATTGGAATCTTTCGCTATCTGAGGAGAAGGAGGATCATCTCTTCATCGATCGGAATCCAGATTGCTTCGCCGTTCTTCTTGATCTCCTTCGAACAGGAGACCTCAACATCCCAGCAAATATCCCAGAGCGTCTGCTTCACAAAGAAGCAATGTTCTATGGCTTAATTGACCACTTACGAACCGCCAAGTGGGGACCTTTCGACGGAAACAGACTCCACCTCTCTCGCTCTGTCACAGGCATCGCTCCAGGAGATGGAACGGCGATAAGAGCTGGTCCAGACGGCGGTTGCTGCGTTGCTCACGGGAGCGTCGTCCACGTGTTTGATTGGATGCTCGCGGAGCATCCTACGATTAATCTCGATTACCAGAGAGTGAACGACGTTGGCTGGATTGATTCAGGAAACATTGTACTCTCTGCTTGCGAGAGGTTAGGAAGAGGAGATGGAGGAATGGGATTGTTTAGCTCATCTTCTGGAGAGCTGAGATATAAGTTTCAGGTGAGTCATGATAATCAGATTAAGAGTTATAGTGCAGGAGCTTTGAGTTTTAGTCCTGATTCTAAGATCTTTACTAGTTGCAAAGGAAGAAGCAATGAGTATGGAATTGGAGTTTGGGATCAAATCACTGGAAACCAAACAGATTTTTTTTACGAGAGTCCCGGTTGGTCTTTAGGAGATGCTGATAAGCTGCAATGGTTGAATGGTAAGAACTGTCTTCTTGTAGCAACTTTGTTTCCAAGGAAAGATAACTGTTACATCAGCTTGTTGGATTTCCGGAACAAAAACATGGTCTGGTCTTGGTCTGATATCGGGTCTCCTGCGACAGTAGATGAGAAGAGGGTGAGAGACGCAATAGCTATGGAAGAGAGCAATTCCATATGTGTGGTGAATGAGTTTGAGGATTTAGGATTTATTGATCTGAGGATGTGTGGTGGAGGGAGTAGTGTGAGGTGGAGTTCTAGGAGCAGATTGATGAAAAGCAAGATGCCTGATGAACCGTGTTACCCTAAACTCGCTTTGCATGAAGGCCAGCTCTTCTCGTCCATGAATGATTCCATCTCTGTGTTCAGTGGATCAGATTGGGTTTTGACATCTAGGTTAAAAAGAAGCTACGGTGGCTCCATCTGTGATTTCTCCATTGGAGGTGATCGGTTGTTTGCGTTGCATAGTGAGGAGAATGTGTTTGATGTGTGGGAGACTCTGCCTCCTCCCATCATCTGATTCACATTTTGCAATCTTGCCTTTTGTCTGGTCTGCCTCTGCTACTTCTGGTTTGCTTCTTTTGTTTATGCTTTAGGTGTGTTAGAAAAGTGTAGGTTAAAGAATACCAAAAATAGCAATAGTGAAGAGAATATAAAGATAGATACTAATCAAGTTTCCAGTTTCAGATTGTTTTTTGTTTTTGCCTACATGACTCATTTCTCATTGTAAGAAATTAACCCTCTTTTGAGTTTTGACCTTAAGCTTTGACTGCTTCCCTGGTGGTGTGAACTGTGACCACAGTACTCTCAGATTTCTATGGTTTGGGATTTGCTCCCTTGGTTTCGGACATCTGAGTGTTTGCAACTACTGCTGTCCTTTGTAGAACTGTGTATGATTTTGTCTTTCCACTTTCCTTAAAGATGTCCCAAGAAATTTGCTTTAACTTTCTTTTCTCTTTTGACTTTTTACTTTGGCTTTTCTCCTTTACTTTCTCGGGAATATTGCAGGCAAAACAACATATGCTAACACAGTAAGTTGGTGACATTTACCTCTTCAAAGATTCTATTGCACCAAGTTTGTTCATCGAATTTCAGTACATTACAAATTACTCCATACCATTTTTATAGCTAAGAAACTGAAAAAAAATGCAATTGCTGAGACTAATTTGAATTGTTTCTCTCTTCGATAAGATTGTAAAGAAATTAACAGTTGTAAGGCATTGGTGAAGTGCTACAGAAGCTTGTCGCTTGAAAAGCTTACATATAAAATCGGCGACTACAAAAAGATATTGAGATATTAAAAGACCAATCCGGCGGCAGCTGTAAATCAGGCTGTGTAGTTAGGCATTGCTTTCTTGAGGAAGGTTATTGGCTGAGATTCTTCAGGGGCTAACCGGTCAAAAGGAATGTAGTTCTCCTCTTTGTCATAGACATGACACACAGTCAATATTGTCTTCATCAAGCGCCAGTTCCATGTAGCCAAATTTGTATACTGCAACAACACCCACAAGAAGAAGCCAAGGGGATCTATTAAGTGTCTTACTAACTTCCAAAGGGAACACTTCCTCTGTTGAAGCTCAATCAACTTTTATATTATTTACAACTACTTTACGGGATTAGAGAAGTGGTTATTACCTTTCCCCAGTTCTCTTGTATAGATTTATGAGCTGCACGGAGATTATAACTCGGTATTCTTGGGCTAATATGATGCGGGATGTGAACGTTTATATCATGGCAGAGGATTTCAATCCTGTCAAACACAGAAACATTAGTTCATCTGAGACTAAGCAAGAGCTCTCAGACAACTTAAACATCTGAGCAGGAGGAATGCATTACCAACTAGGGTAATCACAATGAACAGTTCCATTAAGCTGTGCCTGAGCTGCGTTCCACTCATTCGCAGGCTTGAAAGGAATGTGTGGAGCCGTATGATGAACCATTGTGAACGTGCTCATCTATAGGGGAAAAACAAAACGTGACCATTTTGGCTTCTGATGCTACGTTGAAAAAGAGGGACTAGAGAAAACCATAAGAAAGATCACTTACCCAGAAGTGATAGCCCAACCATGGCATCAACCAGAATTTTACCCATCCCAATATACCAACTTTGTATATGATCAGTGGCCACCCAATGGCCATGAAGGCGAAAACACAAGCCAAACTTATCTTCACCCTATCCACCTCGCTTGCTCTGAACTTTTTCAGATTGAAGTGCCAGTTCACCCTATTAGAACGCTTATTATTGTTGAGTAAACCGGTACATAGAGAGAGAAAAGAATGGAACATATTGAGGTATATAAGAGTTATTCTATATATACCAATGAGCTATGGACAACCAAGGTCTAATTGGGCCATATCCAAAAATAATTAACTTTCGCAGCACGGGTGATGATTCAAACTCCTCTGGCGGAACTGGCTGCCAAGCTGTGTCATGAACTAACCTACAGAGAGAGCAAATCGAAATCATGACTTCCCATCTCTCGTTTATTGTGAATATAACAGTTTAAGTAAGACTTACATGTTGGTTTTGGCATGATGACGGTCGTGCTTAAACCGCCATGGTTCATACGGGTAGACAAGGGGTAAGAAGGCTAGCGTACCCACAATGTCTTCCACCAATTTGTTCTTTGAAAATGATTTATGAGCACAATCATGGCCTATTACAAAGAACTAAAAAACAAAAATCCAGTTAGAAAACAGTAACAACCCGAGTCAGTGAAGAAGACAGTTGAGGAACGCTTACCCCAGTAATTGCAGTTCCTGTCCACGCCCAAGCTAGGGGAAGCAGATACCACGGTGCCTTTGCGATCATGAAGAGTCCCAAAGTGTAGGAAGTCACAGATACTAACACAGACTTCCAAGCTTTCACATCATCAATCTCAAACACCTGAAGAGAATTGTATTTTAAAGAATGAGTAAAAACAAAGTGGAGAATGTCCCCTGGTAATCACACACAGCGCTAACTGTAAAAGGTATACCTCTTTTGGAAGTGTATCCATGATCTCTTTTAAAGTGACATTATCAGGAAGATCTTCTCCAATTTGTTTAAATCCATAGCTTTCTGCTAATTGTTCCCTGCCTTCTGCATTGTCAGCTGAAGGCCGTGTAACGGGAACTGCCACCGCGTTTATACATCCAATTCTCCTCTTCGCAGGAACTACGCATCTTCTTCTTCGATGAGTACTACCTTTTAACAAAAGATCAATCGGCCTCACAGCATACAAACCTGTATGCATCCACCATCACAAATGGATGATTAATTCACTATAGTAATTCCTCTACATTCATATTAGAAAAGGCCACAAGAAGTAACAACATGAACATCCATCCTAGTAGCAATCCGAAGAACACAAGTGAATCCCTATAGAAAATACATGAAATTACAGAGCAAAATACACATAAAACCCCAAAATTCACGTTTTATTTATATATAATGCATTTTAGATTGTTTTTATTAAAATCTACTCCATAGAAATATTAGAAGAAAAAGGGTTTTGAAGAAAAAATGAATACCAGGAGAAATTCCACGAGCAGAAGCAATCTTAGGAACCCTAGGAAGACATTGTTGTGGGCCCTGAGAAACCAATAGCAAAGAAACAAATTCATCATGGGAAACTCAATTGGAAGAGATGAGCAAGAGATTAAGACTGCAAAAAAATGAATCCTTTTTTGCTAAGAAAATTTGAAAAAATGAATACCGTGAAGGCGAAGAGTGAATCAGCGATTCTGGAAGCCATAGACGCACAAATTGGAGAAGAAGCAACCCAAGTTTCTCTTTGAATGGCTGTGAAGAGCCCTCACCTCTTCAAGTTCTTGAGAAAGATGGACTTCCACAATTTAAGTGGGGTTTTAGATTATATTTTCATTTAATTCGGAAATATGATATAGTTTACTATACACCCAAACAAAAATTATAGAAACAGAATATTGACATTGAAAAAAAAAGTATTATTTTACAACGACAAAAAAAGAAGTAAGATAATTATCAAGTTGAAACGATAATTCCAAATAAAATCACAATGGAAATGTTGTTCTCATATAATTTCAATTTCAAGTTGGCAACTGACAAGTGGAGGTAAAACTGAATTTTGTCGTAATGTTAATACTATAGGATAATCATAACAAATAAATAAATAAAATAGAGGAGAATTGTGTTAGTTTAGAAATTTAGATAAAAATCAATAATGGATTTCTATGTAACAAATTTAATTTGCTCACTAATACAATAATGTAAGTATAGGTTACAAGTGACGTGTGGTTTTTTGATGTCATCAAATTGAAGTGTTTTGAGATCACTAATTGTTTTGAGTTTTACATAAAACATGCGTAATGAGTGGTACATGCACAGAGGTGTATATAACAAACTCTTGTTCACAAAACATAAATTATAAAACAAATTACTTTATTAGTATCGAAAAGCCCATTAAGCCCATTAATTAGTATCGATGAGGTGTTTTTCATTTTCCCGTCAAAAGCAAATTGGAGAATGGGTCTTTTAAATGGGCTGAGCCCAATTAAATCTATAATAGTTAGTTGAGAGTTTGCGACACATGTGAAACTGAGCGATCCACATGAATCACTACAACGCACGACAAGACCACAAGATGTGATCCAAATTTATGGGAAATTAACTTACACATGAAGTCGTTTCCTGTCTGAAAATCATGATTTGATAGGTTAGTTTCGTGCTGAGTCGAACAAAACAACATTTTCTAGGTCAACATTTGTTACATCTAGAGTTTCATTTTCAATCATTCTGAGACCGTAACATACGAAAAATGTTATTTTCCAAATCCTACATACCCATGTGAAGTTTTAAACTCCTAAGTAGTCACTAACAATGCATTTCCATAGTAAAAATCCAAAAATTTTGCGAATTTCACTCATAATCTGTCGAAATTATATTTACGAAGTAAAAGAAATTTGGTTTAATTTTTCACTTGATGGATCACAAATTAACTGAGAATCGAATAAAATTATCTATGATAGTAGTCACGGTACCATAATATATTCCATCGAGAATTCTTTTACAACAGTGACACTATTTTCTGTCGAGGATTTTGTCAGATTTTAAATTTGTTTGTAGGGAATTGTAACCATGTTAAGAGATAAAAATAAAACTAAGAAAATAAAGTTATTATTTCATGCAGAATAATATTATTGATAATTTTATGATTAATTATAAGCGTTAGGTTATAAAAAAGATAAGGACATTTTTCTTACATAAACTTTTTTTTCTAGTTTTTAATTTGAAGTTTAGGTTGGGATGATCGATCGAGCTAATGACTTGCTATTAGGGATTCGATTCCTTTCTGTTACATTATATTAGATTACGAAAAATTTTAAAGTGAGTTTTAGACTATATATCGAGACTTGCCGACCTAATTATTAGAAGAAAAAAATTATCTGTTTTAGTATTGTTAGTTAAGTTCGTTAAAAAAATTGAAAAAAATAGTACTCTACAAGTTGGAAACAACACACTATTATTGATAAAATACAGAGAGCCTCCATGTGAAAGTCTCTTGTCCGCTAGTTTTCGATGTTATTGCCATTGCAATCAATCAATTCTCTACCAATTCAATTCGTCCACTAAAAAATATAATTATAACTTTCAATTTATTTTACTTTGCCACGTTATACCACAAGACAGAAACTCCTTCATCCACCAATTTGCATTTGTTTTCCATAGTTGGTAAATAACTAAAAAAAACAAAACCTACTCACATCATAATTCAATGAATGACGACATGCATAATTCATATATTCGTTGATGTGACTTCTATATATATTTTACTTAAATTTAAATATAATTGGCTAGACCACCGTTTTGTTGTGTAATAGTTTATAGTTTTATTGGTAATTTCTGGTAGTCTTTTTTTTCTGTTAAATAATTAAATAATCATTAGAACTTTATCTTCTTTGATGTGTTGAATTTACAATTAAATTACAATTATATTAATAGTTTGTAAAATATATGAGCATGTACATATAACAAAATTGTACAAAACAATACTCCAAATATTAACAAAATAAAAAAAGTCAATAGAAAGGCCATACATTGAGCTTTTTCCACAGAGAATGGAGACATAAATCAAAAGTGCAGCTACATGTCATATTCGATTCAACTTCCAATGCTCCTTTAGGTAAATACATTTTGCAATGACAAAGTTAGAGATTGAAGAAAAAATGAATTTGATCAAGTGTCTAATCGTTTCAGCATTTTTCATTAGAGTTTGATTCATGTAGACGCGTTATAAATTAAGATTTATCGATCTAATTATGAAAGAAAGAAAAAAAGTAAAAGATCTAAATATGTTATACACTGGTTTTTTTTAAATACAACTTGAAATGTTGTGTTTCTGTTAATTCAATGCTAAACTTATAAATTGATATTGGTTTCTACAAGTTTATAAATCGTTGTCTAGTGACAGTAGCAGAACCGGTCTGACATTATTGAAAGCCTTACTTTAAATTTTTAAAAAGTTTTTTTTGGTATATTCTCTAATAATAACAATTGTTTTTATTCATTAATTTAGATTTTTTTTTTTTTTTGCAAAGTCAAAGGATGAAATTGTATAATCAAATATTGTTACTAACACAAAAGTTCTCAAACTCAGATAAACAATAACATAAAAAAAAAAATTTAACTTTATTTACTAAAATCATTAATAAACTCAAAAATTTTGGTTTCAAATTACTAAAAAAATTGTAAACTCTCAAAATTTTAAATCATAATTTCTACAAAATTTTATAAATTCTAAAAATTAGAATCTTAGTTACTGCAAAAATATATATAAACTCTAAAGAATTTTAGCGTCTAATAGATGAGAACCCTTATGCCACGGAACGTCATTGTCGTCATAAGAGGAATAACAAAATGGAATAATAGCACAGACAAGATAATGATATGTTGGCGTTGATAATGTTTGGAAAATGAAATAAAAAATAGTATTAAAATTATTTCTGTATAGAATTATTAATGATTCGTATTTCAAGTAAAGCCTGCGCTGCATCTGCACGAAGAGTACATGTTATTGAGATGCTTTGTGTCACACGTGTTTACTTGTTGCTGGCTCTCCACGATCTAAGGATTTGATTTGCTCTTCTTAATAAATGATGATGCATTAATGATGATAAAAATATTAATGATTTATTACAATAATACAAACCAGTATAATAGATTACAATCTCATAATACAATAGAATCAATCAGTGATATATATATAATCCAAAAAAAAGTTTATATAATATCAAAACGCTCTCTTTTGTAAGAAAAACATTTTCTTTTGCTAAAATAAATTCACATTCATTGGAAAAAAATTGTGATAAATTTGTATTTCTTTCATTTGCTTAGATAATCATTTTTGTTGAAGTTGAAGTTATAATCATATTACGAATTTGTTTTCATATCGACAAAACATGAATTCAAATCTTCGAAATTCTAAATTCTATGGAAGATTAGGAGTTTAAATCAAGCAAATTATTATCGATATGAAAACAAATTCGTACGATTAATAATTTTAATTAATTTAGATATATATATATATATATATATATATATATATATTTATAAGTAACATAATTGTCCGTAGTCACCATCCTCGTGGCCGGTGGGTCTCACATTTACCATCCGATGATTAAAGTGAATGAATGTGTTTTCAACATAGACATGTTTTTCAAATAATGTTAAATGGTTAAGTACTTAATTATGTGATATATCAATTCGTAGAATACGAAAAACGTCATCTCAAATTGCAGAATACGAGATTTCAATATTTTATTATTGCTAGCATTTAAAGAAAAATCATTTGAACATTAAACTTAAGAAACCTTTTTTTTATCGCCTATTTGCTTTTATTCTAATAATTAGAATGATCCAGCTAATAATTTGGTATTAGGATTAGATTCCTATCCACTACATTATGGTAGTTTAAAAAATAATTGTAGAGATGGATTTTAAATTATGGATCGAGTTTTATCAATCTAATTATTGACAAAAAAAAACCCTTTTATCAAAAATAAAAACATTAAACTTTCATCTTTTAACAAAACAAAACAATTTTTAACACAAGAAAAAAATACAAATTTTCACCTTGTGTGTTACATGTGAAAAAACTCAGATCTTAAACCTTTTTATTTATTTTTGGTCCCACTTAATATCCATGCATGTTATGATTTTGCATTTAGTTGTCTTTTATAATTATTTTACAATATATTAGTTAAAAAATGTTACTAACAGCATCTCCAGCCCACCTCTATTTCTGACTCTAAATGCTATTTTAGAGTAAATTCACTCCAATTCACTTTTATTTTTGACTCTAAAATAGTATAATGCTATTTTTTCTAGGGGAATGTTATTTTTTTTCTTTATTTTAGAGGTGATATTTTTTAAGTAAAAATAGAATATATTTAGAATATTTCTTTTTAGAGTAAAAAATAGAGGAATACATTGAAATAAAACACATCTCTATTATAGAATTCTTCTATTTTAGAGTAAAAAATAGAAAAATACATTGGAAATGGTCTAAAAGATATACTATTAGCTAAAAATGTTACTAAATAATACTCCCTCAATTTCACTATATTAAATATTTTAACAATTTCACACACTTTAAAAAAAATTGTAAAATAATATTTTAACATTATTTATTACAAAAAAAAATTAATTAAAAAGAAAAAAATAACTAAGATCAAAAAAAAAAATTTGGCTGTATTAAAAGATAAAAAAAATTCACAAAAAGGTTCCAATACTAAAAAGAATTTCATAAAAAGTTTCCAATTCATTTGAAAATAGTACCAGCAAATCAGCAATCATGTTGAAACGGTGTAGCAGCTAAATACGACTTGTGATTATGTTTGATTAATGCTTAAATGTGTCTTGATTAACATAATTTAGAATAATAATTTGATACTAGACTAACATTAAGACAAAACACCGCCTACCAAAGTGTTGAGACAATATCCTAAATGGGACCCATGCTTACGTAATCATCTAATAGAACCTGAACTAGAAATCGCCTCCTCTTTTTGTTTCTTTCTCATTCTTTTTGTTTTTGCATTTTTCTGATTAACAACCACGAGAATATGCAATTATTCAACGAATTATTTATTATCTAGGGTTACTCCAGCTGGATTGAAATTGATATAATGATAGGTTTATATATTTACATAAATACAAATTACAACTACACATAGTTACATACTTAACTCCTATGATCTTGATCGTTTTTTTTCCTTTTATCACATTTCGTTCTGTGATTATTTAGGGTTATTCCAGCTATCACATTTCGTTCTGTGATTTATTTTATGAACATTATCTTTCCAACAAACTATTAAGTTTAAATGTTAATTTTAATTGTCGAATACCCCGTGTTAATAGACATTCAAGATATTTATTTAGGTTAAGCTTAATTAAAATAGCAACGGTTGTGTCGGAGACAATTATGACTTCACATTGCCGGTCCAAGTTTGTCTACAAACTAATCAAGCGAAGTTAAGATTATGATATTGCTTATGTTTGTTTTATTTAACTAAAATATTCAAAATTAACTTAGTCAAAACAAATTTGGTGTTTTGATTTTTGAGTTCACAGCCAAATTTTTAAACTCCTGTTTATTTCATATAATTTTAATATACTATTCTTTTCAAATTGCTCGCTTTATTCAAGTTTAATTTATCAAGGCCAAGTTGTTATTTTGATATAATAATATTATATATGCATATGTCATATAATCATGTGACTCTGTATTTGGTTACATCGAAAACACAATTGTCCATTCAATAACATCAAAGATAGTTATTCCATGCATATCATCAATAACATATAGTATAATTTTCATAGAGTAACTAGCAAGTGTATATATAATCTTATTTGAATTAACCTAAAACAAGTAAAAAACATTTATCTCTCTAAAGAAAACGCTTTCTGACCTACTTTACAAGACAGTTTCAACGTAGTTGTTTTTTACTAGTTTTGGGATCTTTTTCAAAAGTTAAAATACTATATTTTTCATCTACTTGATTTGTATCAATTTTAAGAAGACATAATAGATCTAGTGGTTTTCACCACAAGATCACTGTACTCCATGTCTTGATCTTTTACAAGGACCAACTGTTACTTTAATATGACTTTATTTACTCCCATGTCTTGATTTATTGCAAGAACCCTTCTCATCTTTTTGGTGAAGTTTTTGTTTTCGTCTATTTCTATCTCACCAATTGGTAAAGTTTCTATATCTGTTTTCTTTAAATATAATCTTAAATCTTAGTGCGCCTTCGTCTAACTACCTCTTTGCTAAAATGGCTCAACGTTACTCAGCTTCGCAAAAAGGAAAAGATGTAGGCTTGGACCTTGAGCAGCCGCAAAGATCTCATGTTCAAATCCCATCCTTTGACAACTTAGTCCTTATTGAAGAACATAAACTCACTCTTGTTGGCAGAGTAACTAATATAACACACCAGAGAATAGCATCTTTGTTACCTTTCCTAATTGAGTACTGAAGTACAAAAGAAAAGCCTTTGGGGGCAGATCTGGGCAGGGGGATGTTCCACTTCAAGTTCTCCAACGAAGATGACTTCAAGCAAGTCCTAGTAAACATGCCCTACCATTTTGCAAAATAGATGATTATCCTTGAGAAGTGGAAAGCCACAACAAATAGCTTATTCCCGTCTCAAATACAGTTTTGGATTAAGGTCCAGGGTATCCCTCTTCAACTATGGTCGAAGACAATACTCAAAGGCATAGGAAACGATATTGGAACATACATCCAAAGCGAGTTCACCATCTCAAAAGGCCGTATGCAAGTCCTTATTAATGGCCTGAAGCCGCTAATCATGGTTTCTACTGTGGAATTTGCAAGTGGAGAAACAGTCACAACACATTTGGTATATGAAAAATTAAGGAAACATTGCTTTACCTGCTTTAGACTATACCATGATGAGAAAGAATGCCCTCTTAAGGAAGGATAGGGAAATACCAATAACTCACATGTAACCCCCATAGAAGCTTCCTTAACTCTCAAAAGCAGCAACAACACTCGACCCACTCCTTATACCTCCCAACCCCCTACATATCAAAAGAATTCCGCTGAGTATGCCAGAAGAAGATATGAACCAAATATTGAAGCGAGATTCAGTCAATATCGGAGAAAAGATGAAAAAGTATCAAATCCCATACCTTATCAAATAAGCCCCTACCGTTGGCCCATCGTAATGCTTCTATAACACCTTAATCTCAACATAAGACCTCCATAACTAATTCAAGAGCTCCTCAGGCTATGTGGCATGAGGTCCAAAAACCACATAACAGAGCCACTTCCCCTGGAAACAGTAAAATTGATACTTCATAACCAACTGGGAACAACTCTTAACCAATAGCATTGGAGAATATACACACCATCCAGAATGCATAAATACCAAGAGAAGCTCTAGAACAAGCTAGGTGTGAGATCTGAGACTTTATGGTACAATATTCCACTTGTGTGGATCCAAGCGAGAGCGCTGTGAGGAATGAAAGAGTGAGACAAACGGAAGCCTCTGGTGCCTTAAAGCGAAATGCAACCCATATGGCAAAAACTGATCTCTTGAGAGAAGCTATGTGTCAGGAAAATAAAGCTAACACGCAAGAGATCACCTCACACCATACTCAATCTGAGAGAGTTCTTATATCTCAAAGATTAGGATTACCCCAAAGAAGGTTACTGCTCAGCTCCCTGAAAGAAAGAATCTTATCTCAAGGAAGAAATCCGAGAAAATGCCAATAAAGAGGAAAATAACAAAGAGCCATGTACTTCTGCTAGGAGCAAACTCTAGGAAAAGGAAAACTCTCTCAATAAGAACTCCTCCGAGAAGAAAATTAATATTGGATGTTGTAGGTACACCAGTTATTATAACTCCCCTATTGGTGCCACTATCATTATGGCAGACCAATCTCAGCATACTAGACGCCAATGTTCATTCGAATCAGGTCTCTACCATTCATCTCATCCCTACATGTAACAAAAAGAAGGTGGATTTTCAAAATCTGCCCAATCATGTTCCTTAAAGCTATTGAGTTGAAACTGTCGAGGTTTGGGAAACCTCTTGACAGTTCTTCGTCTAAAGGATATGCATGGAAAGCAATCCCCAGACATAATTTTCCTAATGGAGACTAAAAATATCGATACCTTTGTACTGAGCAAAACACAGTTTCTAGGATACCCAAATCACACGATCATTAACCCTCAAGGTCATAGAGCTGGTGGTTTACTCCTCCTATGGAAAGATGAGATTAAACTCATTGTGATTACTGCTTGATTGACACCAGAATTTCTTATGAGGGGAAAACCTTCTATGTGTTTTTCACCTACGAAGATACAAATAAGAAAATTAGAAGGGAATTCTCGTAGCACCTATCAGCTATTAATGAACTCAGTGAATCCCCATGGCTACTCACAGGCGACTTTAACGATATCACGTGTAACCTAGAAAAAAAAAAGGGCCACAAAGACCGGAAAGCTCCTTCACAGATTTTGGAACCTTTATGATCTCTTTGATGTTCAACATTTAAAGAACTTTCTATCATGGCGTGGAGTCCGACGATCACAAGTGGTCATGTGTAGACTTGACAGAGCTCTTGCTAACCCAGCTTGGAATGATTTGTTTCCCACTAGACACTGCGAATATTTGTGGTTTGAAGGTTCAAACCATAAACCTATCCTCACATGCTTGGAACTTGAGAGGAAAAAGAAAAACAGAGTATTTAGATTCGATAGAAGGCTGATTAATAACGAAGAACTTCAACCTATTATCGAGGAAGCATGGCTCACGGAGGAAATCTTTCTAGCACGAAGGCTCTCCAAAATCAGATCGACGATAATTGATTGGAGCAAAGCAAAACAGAGAAACAACAGGATTTTAATTGAAGAATGCAAGCAAGCCTTGCAGGAAGCCATGGCTTACACACAAAACAACGATACAACTATCAAAGAGATGAATGACAAGCTACATGAGGCTTACACGGCAGAAGAATCATTTTGGTTGCAAAGGAGTCGAATATTATGGCTGAGTCTAGGCGACAGAAACCCCAAATACTTCTACTCAGTTGCTAACAATAGAAAGACCCGCAACAAGCTAACAACTATAGAAAACAAGGAAGGCATTTCAGTGTTCAAAGATGAGCAAATCTCTAAGACTATATCAGACTTGTTTCAACACCTATTCTCATCAGTCTTTAGTCATGGCACATAGATAGGTGATGAAGCTCTAGAGCCTAAGATTAGTGAAAAAGACAACAAAAATATCATAAAAATACCTTCGGATACAGAAATAAAGCAAGCTTTATTCTCAATCAGCGGAGACAAGGCTCCCGGGCCTGATGGCTTTTGTGCATCCTTTTTCCAGTCAAATTCGCAGCTGCTAGGGCTTACAATCTCCAAGGAAATCTGACTGTTCTTGCAGACGAGCAAACTACATGCACTCACAAACTTGACTTATGTGAGACAAATCCCAAAGAATCAGAGCCCAAAACAAGTCTTAGATTTCAGACATATAGCATTGTGCAACGTCCTATATAAAATAATCTCCAAAATCTTATCAAGACTAATGAAACCATTCCTAAACAAGGTAATATATGAGTTTTAGTCATCATTTGTGGTAAGAAGATCCATCCTTGACAATGTGATCATTACACATGAAATCCTCCACTATCTCAAGCACTTAAAAGCGCAGAAACACTGTTCAATAGCTGTCAAAACCGACATGAGTAAAGTGTATGACCGCTTGGAGTAGAGTTTAATAGAAAGAGTACTTGTACGGTTGGGGTTCCACAAGAGATGAACCAGTTGGATCATGGAGTGCATCAAATTTGTCACTTATTTTTTCCTAATTAATGACACTCCAATAGGAAAAGTTATCCCACTATGTGGTATCCGACAAGGGGATCCTCTCTCACCCTGCATTTTTATCTTATGTAGTGAGGTCCTTTCTGGTCTCTGCAACAAAGCACATGAAAGTGGAAAGCTATAAGGTATTAGAGTGGCAAAAGAAGTCCCCAAAGTGAATCATTTACTCTTTGTTGATGATACCATGTTTTTTTCCAAAGGCAATAAACAAAGTATCTCAGCTCTAAAGGATAGCTTTTGGACACTCTATCAACAAGCTAAAGTCGACAATAACCTTTTCAAGGAAAACACCTCAATCGGCCAAGGAGAAAATAAAACATGATTTGCAAATCTTCAAGGAGGGAGGTGTATGAAAGTACTTGGGACTTCCAAAAAGTTTTAGTAGAAGAAAGAGAGACCTATTTACCTCAATTGTCGACAGAATCAAGCTGAAAAGTTCAAATTGGGTTAACAGATTCATATCTCAAGCTAGAAAATTAACGATGATGAAGACTATAATGACAACGATCCTATATAATATGATGTCATGTTTCCTCATACCATCATCTCTTTGCAACCAAATACAATCAGCTATGGTCAGATTTTGGTGGGATTCAACCCTTGGGACAAAGAAAATGGCATGGAACTCGTGGAGTAACCTGACAAAACCTAAGAAGAATAGAGGACTCGGATTCCAAAATATTAGTAGCTTCAACATAGCACTTCTTACTTAATTGAGTTGGAGACTAATTCATAATCCAAATTCACCTATGACTCAAATCCTACTGTCCAAATACTGCAAAGGAACTGACTTTATTCACTGTGCATAAAGAGGTAATATCTCCCATAGATAGAGAGGAATACTTAGAGGCAGAAATATGCTTAATTACAAAGAACCTGGGCTGGGCTATTGGGAACGGCAAATAGGTCAATGTTTGGACTGAAAACTGGTTATCCACTCCAACACAAAGAACACCATTCGGCTCTCATCATCAACAGCACAACTCCCTCAAAGTTTCAGACTTGTTAGCACCTGAGACAAATAATTGGGATGTAGAGAAACTCAACAAAATCCTACCCAATGTGGCTGCGGAAGTAAGACTTATCAAGCTAAGTATAAAAGGCAGAACAGACAAAATAATTTGGCTAAAAGAAGCCTCAATCAATTACACAACTCGGTCAGGGTACTCAGCGGCGCTTGAGGAAGTACATCCTACACATCACGATCTACCCTCTGAGATCAATTAGCAAAAAGATGTATGGAATTTAAAGATTCCACCTAAAATTGCATTGTTTATTTGGAAAGTATTATCAGGAACACTCCCTACAGGTGAAAGACTAGCAAGAAAAATCCAATCCACTAATTCAGTTTGTATTAGATGTGGAGAAAAAGAAATTATCTCTCACCTACTGCTACACTGCAGATTCGCCCAGAATGTTTAGAAGTTGGCACCTTTACACATTTGATATAAACCCCAATGGATTCAAATTTCCTTCTCGTGTGGAAGAGACTCACTCAAGTGCATTGCTTGCCACCAGTAGGACTCGTGGACTCACCGATTGCAACATAGATTGCTTGGAATCTCTAGAAGGCTCGGAATAATCTAATCTTCAAAAAGACTTGCTGGAATGAAACAGATACCCTCAACAAAGTAGTCATAGATGCTAAGGAATGGATATCAGCTAAAATTAACTTACCAAAATTGAAGATCCTATAAGCGTTGCCCCCAGCTCAAAACATATGCGGATTAATCTGCTACACAGATGCAGCTTTTGACGCAAAGAAGAACAGAGCCGGTTTGGGTTGGTGCTTCGTCTTTGAGGATCAACAACTGGTCTCGAAATCGGCTTATATAGAGTTTGTAAGCTCCTTTCTCATGGCCGAGTCCCTAGCTCTGCGAGATGCGATCGAAGATGCTCACAATTGTGGATTCACTTTACTCTCTGTGAGATCAGACTCTTTATCCCTAATCAGAACAATCAACTCTGGCTCATTCCCCTCGGAGATATGAATCTCCTTTCTTCTCCCTCTCTTTACTTCAATTTGTTTTAGTTATGTTCCAAGAGAAAATATTGGCCTCGCTGATAGAACTGCAAAGGCAGGATTAATGGTCTTTAACCAAAACTTTTAAGTAGGTGAATGGAATTTATGATATTTGACCAAAAAAAAAAAAAAAAAAAAAAAAAAAAAAAACTAGCAAGTGTATATGTGTTTCTCAGATGAATTATTAAGGACAAGCAACAGAGACTGCAGAGTCTCAGGTGAATTATTAAGGTACCTAAGGAGTCCTCGTGAATGCAAACATGTATACGCACACAAGCACATTGATTGTATTGCACATTGTTTTGAATCCCAAGTGCGGTTCGAGTCACGTTTCATAATTGTTCACATCTTAGCCCGCTACAAACAACATTATTTACAAACAATTGTTCACATCCGCAATGTACTGCTAATGATATAACTCATCAAAATTTCATTAAGTTGTTGTTTTGTTAACCGGTAGTATCTAGATCGAAGCCTAACTAATCTCCAACAACACTGCAACTAGTTTGTTTCTAATAGGATCTAATACATATTTATATTTTTATCTGGCCAAATAATAACAACTTAATTTTCTATGAAAATTTAATTCATGCTGTACGCTTTGTTTCAAACTGTTTTGTATCAGCAGACTACTACTCTTTGGTTGAACTGAAATCAAAAGCAGAAGCACAATTCTTCTTAGGTATTTATCAAAACATAGATTAGAAACCTTAAAATGTAATTGCATTATAGCGTACAAAGTTATTTTGTTAATTTGTATTGTATTTATTAAAAATAACTTAGAAAATAAGAAGAAGATGGTCCACATGATGAAAGGTTGGGATCGGTGACGCTGAGAGCCGCCCAAACGTTTCTGGTGGCTGAGGAAGAAAGAGCATCGTGTTGGTCTGTTGGGTCATTATTCAATGCATGTTCTTTTGTTGTTTTGTTTCAGACAATTTTATTCAACCTCGATCATTTTTACTTTTTTCAACAAAAGATTATCATTAAGAGGTCTCTTAACCTGTGAAAAAATTTACAATTTAAGAGTTAAAAGCTATTTCTCTA
Organism: Lepidium didymum; assembly: GCA_963920545.1. Lineage (NCBI taxonomy): Eukaryota > Viridiplantae > Streptophyta > Magnoliopsida > Brassicales > Brassicaceae > Lepidium > Lepidium didymum. Next base: position 3,436,273 of record OY986994.1, on the reverse strand, counting down.
ATAAAACTAGTTAGATCATCAGTTATTCAGTTTAATAATTTAGATACATCATTCAATAACAGCTGATTTTACTCGGATTCCCAAATCCCTCAAAATCCATTAAATTACAGGTTTCAATAACAAACTTATCTCTCAGATCTGACCTCTTCTCTTTCTCTCTCCTTAAATCCAATCGATTGTTCTGATTTGAGAATCCAAGTGGACTTCGAAGATTCGTTGTATGTAATTCAGTTTATTTATACACATGGATCGGAGAATAAGGACTCAAGTGGGTTAAGATTGGAGTTTGTTAAGAGAACGTTTTGGAAGAAGGTGATAATAGTGGGTTAGAGATCGAGACTCTTGTGACTTTGAAATACCAAAGAATCCATTAGTAATGAAGTTTAAAATCCCACATAATCCATCAAAATCCATTAAAATTTTGTATATTCAAATCCTTTGAAATACCTAATTGAATAACAGCCCCTTAGAGTTGGAAGACGACTTCGTTGTTTTACGTTTATGTAATTTTTTTCCTGAATATTATATACATATAAAATTCTTTTTTAAAAATCTACTATTTCTTGAATTTTTATTTTCTTCTTTTATATATATATATACATGTGGTCATATATATATTAAATAGTAAAAAAAACTAAAAGATTTAAAGATATTCAAATGTGTTTTAGAACTTACAGTTAACATTACAACTTACTGATATTATACTTTTTGCTCGTTCTTCTCAAATAAGCTTCTTCCATTTGATGTGTTTCAACTTTAAATGCTTTAACTATAATCATATTTCAATTTTATTTTTTTGTCACCTTTATTCTTATAGTTTGATCAACAAGATCCGATTTATAATCAAAATCCATATCCTAAAATTTAGTTTTTTTTTTCTTTTACATCAGAAATAAATCAAATCTTGGTGTTCCTGCTGGACCACCTGCGACAAATATTTTTGTTCAAACAATAGAACTACAATTTTGTTATAGCACATGTTAAAAAAACAGACACGAAGCAAAAGTAGATAAGAACGTCAAATTTTATATACAATTAACTTCGTGTATAAGAGACAAAAAAAGATGAATTAGTAAACCCTAGAATCAACTTGTAATGGTCCACAAGGACCACAACAAATGTAATTATTATATAAAAAATTTAAAGGAATCTAATTGGAAAAAGAATAAATTATGTCAATATACATAAATAACTTAGAAATTGAGAATCTACCAGCAAATTTTTTTTAATTAGGAAAACAAAATTGACCCACTTGATAAATTACAATACTAACCTCTCTCCATTTGTTTCCTACGCATGTAAGAAGAAATAAAGACAGAGATGATTTTTTTTTTGTCAACGGTAGATAATATGATGAGCCACAATTGACCAGCCCATTAATCAAATTTTTGCATAATGCAGGTGGTGGAACTTGATCCCGGGTGCAAGTGCACCTTGCCATTTTAGTGGACTTACCAATTACCACTAGACTAAAGACCACTTGCAGACAGAGATGATTTAGAGAAGTAATATCACATTTAATACACCGGTAACAAAATTGTTATCCGTTAACTTTACTTATTACTTGACAAGATATATATTACATGTTATCATATATATTATCTACTAAAATATATGTTTTAACGCATATATTATGCGGTAACATATTTAGTATTCACTAATTTAAAATATATTACATAGTAGTATGGTTGTTACTTGGTAATTCATATTATATCTAGTTATTATATTTATTATCCACTAACATAAATATACTACCCGATTATACATTATTAATCAGTGTAACATATTTATTATCTGTTAATTTAAATGTAATATTTGTTAATATATTTATTATTTACTAACTTTTATATATATGTATATATATATATATTACCTATTACATAATTTATTATCTGCTAACTTATATGTTTTATCTGTTAATGCATATATTACTTAAGTAACATAAATAATATCTGTATATTATCCGTTAAACCATATATTAGATGTAAACAAATTTATTATTAAATACGTTAACACATATGAAGCAATTATCATAAACTGTTAACAAGCAAATTAAAATTGATTTCAGTTGGACAATGAAGAACTACAACGTCTTGGCCGGATGTAACAGAAAATGTGGTAAATTAAACTAATTAAAATCGATGAAGACGCAAATTGAAATCGTTTTCATGATTAGAGCTAGCATGACTAGTGACTACATAAATTGGTCTAAGGAGTTATGCATATGCCAAATCAAAAACATGTTTTAGTTTATGACGTGTTTGAATTTCTAATGTAAAGAGTTTGTGGATCACCAAAAAAAAAGGCGTGAAAGTGATAAGGTTTAGACAAATAGAGTCCATGCAATGACATAGTTTCAAAAGAGGCTTTAATTGAAGTAGATGAATCTGTTTAAGAAGACAAGAAAAGGTGAAACAGAAATTGAGCGAAGGAGAAAGTTGTAAATCAAACATGTGGGTCCTATCAAACACTTAAATAAGAAAATGAAAATGGTAGTTAGTGAATTTCGTAAAAGTTTTTGTATATGTGCCCAAACACCTCTTGGAAAAATATCAGGTCCCACATTAATATTCCTTACAAAAATGTCGACCAAAAACTTATAAGGTCCCACATTAAGATACCAAATTATAATTCTAATTCTTATAAGAAAAAATGTTCATTTTTGTAGATACAGAAAGCATTTTTTTTTGTCTGATTAGTTAAATTTTTTACATAATGTATATAATAAAATTCGATTTTTGAATATGTAAATACGTCTATCGTTATTCGACTTACCAACTACCACTGGATTAGACCACTTTAATATAAGAAAACATATTCATTAAATATAATTATGATTTATTTCCCTCAATTATCATATACATTATGGTAAGTAGCCCGTCAAACTTGGAGTTAATAACTTTCCTGGAAAGACTAAGGAGTACAAGAGTAATTTTCAATTTATCCGGTCATTTAAGGACACGTGTCATCGTCACTATACAATAATTGAGAAACTCGAAACCGCTACAATGACTTCTCTTGACACCTGTCAGTCAGTGAAAGGAGGTTAAACGGGTGTAATTATTGTTCTATAATAAGGGTATTTATGTAATTTAAAGGTGTTAAGATCTATATAAATCACTACTCTTTTCTACCTCTTATCCGACGGAAAAAGAAAAATTAGATTTTGGCAGAAAGAGTTTCGTTTTGATACTCAAACATTGTTTTTTGTTTAAAAAAATCTCTTTTCCTGAAACATTGAGGTGAAAAACGGAGATTCAAAATCTTTTGAAGGGAATGCAGAAAGATGGTCGGAGTTTCGCCGTTGAAGACTAAGTTGTGTGATCGGTTTAACCGATCTGTCGGCGGCAGGAATTGCCACCGGAAACATGTCGAAGACGGGTGATCTAATCTGAACTCTCGAATTTTCCGAAGAACGAACACCGTAAAAACTTCCTTTTTCGTTTTGTTTTTTCAAAATTTTCGAATTGTCGTTGTGTAAAGTTATGGTCGGAGAAAAACCGGTGAAAATGGTGGAGAATGAATCTGATGGTGGTGGTAGTGGCACGGGGCTACTTCACGGACGTTACGAGTTAGGTCGTCTTCTAGGTCATGGAACATTCGCGAAGGTGTACCACGCTCGTAACGTACAATCTGGGAAAAGCGTGGCGATGAAGGTCGTTGGGAAGGAGAAAGTGGTGAAAGTTGGGATGGTGGATCAGATTAAGCGAGAGATCTCAGTGATGAGGATGGTGAAACATCCTAACATCGTTGAGCTTCATGAAGTTATGGCGAGTAAATCAAAGATCTATTTCGCTATGGAGCTTGTAAGAGGCGGTGAACTATTTGCTAAGGTCTCTAAAGGAAGACTACGAGAAGACGTAGCTCGTGTGTATTTCCAGCAATTGATCTCAGCTGTTGATTTCTGTCATAGTCGTGGAGTTTATCACAGAGATCTAAAGCCGGAGAATTTGTTGTTAGATGAAGAAGGGAATTTGAAAGTTACCGACTTTGGTCTTTCTGCTTTCACTGAGCATTTGAAACAAGATGGACTTCTTCATACAACTTGTGGAACTCCGGCTTATGTTGCTCCTGAGGTTATATTGAAGAAAGGATATGATGGAGCAAAAGCAGATATTTGGTCTTGTGGTGTTATACTCTTTGTGCTACTTGCTGGTTATTTGCCATTTCAGGATGATAATCTTGTGAATATGTATCGGAAGATTTACAGAGGAGATTTCAAGTGTCCTGGTTGGCTTTCTTCTGATGCGAGACGGCTTGTAACAAAGCTTCTAGATCCGAATCCAAGTACTCGAATCACTATTGAGAAGGTTATGGATTCTTCTTGGTTCAAAAAACAACCAACAAAGTCTAGAAACGAACCAGTCGTCACCATAGAAGAACAACTTGATGTCTCAGTGCATAAGTCGAAAGAAGAGACTGAAACGCTAAACGCGTTTCATATAATAGCGTTATCAGAAGGGTTTGATTTGTCACCATTGTTTGAAGAGAAGAAGAAAGAAGAAAAGAGAGAGATGAGATTCGCAACTTCTCGTCCTGCAAGTAGTGTGATTTCGAGTTTAGAAGAAGCAGCTCGAGTTGGTAACAAGTTTGATGTAAGGAAGAGTGAAAGTAGAGTAAGGATTGAAGGAAAACAAAATGGCCGGAAAGGGAAATTAGCTGTGGAAGCAGAGATATTCGCAGTGGCACCTTCCTTTGTCGTTGTGGAAGTGAAGAAAGATCATGGAGATACTCTTGAGTACAATAACTTTTGCAGTACTTCACTTAGACCAGCTCTTAAAGACATTTTCTGGACTTCAACACCTGCTTAAATCTGAATTCTTATGTATTTTTACAATTGTTATGTGTTATACATATTGTTTGTTGGATTCTAGTTTGATTCTTGTTCGTGATTCTTAATGTGAGGTATCGTTTGAATCGTTGAGAAAAGTCTCTGTAAGAATCTGCATGTATTGAGTTTGTGGCTAATATGTTGCGTCGCGACGCAGAGTGTTGTTGTTTAAAGATGATTTTGTCATCAATAAATGATAATTATGAAGCTTTTTAAGGAGAATGTTCAAGAGTCAATTATTTCTGCGTTAGCTAAATGTCTCCTTTTACTTTTCTTTTGCACGTCTCTTTATGACATCATCTTTTCTATCTATCTCTATCTTTTGTAGGTCCAACTTATGTTAATGTCGTTTCACTCTTTGAAATCCATGTGAATATTAGAATTATTGATGTGTATTGACATGAAACCTTCAATTCTCTTCTATGTTTTAACTTTATCGAACTCTGACAACAACTTGTAAGTAAATACAGTTAGATTAGCAATTAGATTGACAACATTTAATACATATCATTACGGATGACTATGTGAAATCTAATTGTGATGGATTTACGAATTTTTAACCACTAAACCAAGTCACACCATGATTGGTTTGCTCAAAAGTGGTGACGATTGTATGATTAGTGATAAGATTTATTTTCCCTCATAAAAATGATGATGTGATAAGTGTTGTTTAGTGAAGTATGAAAGAAAACGGATTCGGATGAATATGAAAAGTGAAGAAAAAGAAGATAAGATTGGCAACAAAGCAAAAGTGGAAGTTACGTGATTGAGATGAATATACTAATATATTATCTCTATACGTTACATAATAAAATATCATACTCATATCAAACATGTGATTTATAACGGAGATGCACACCAACCCATAATACGTTACATAAGAAATAAATAAAAATAAAGAACTTTAGAGTTCTTTTGTTGTTAGGTTAGGAATTTAAAATTATATGAGCTAAATTTGATGGATTGGTATATACATGCATCCACATGCGTTTTAGTTATATTTTTTTTTTTTTCATATCACTCGGATAATTCTATTCAATGAAAATATTTTACTACCTTGAGCTCTAGATCAATCGAGGACTTTTTCTCTGAGCTGGTTCAACAAGTCTACAATCAATAAGATCCGACTAATTTTGAGAACATATGAACTTATGTGAATATTTTTGATGGCACTCACAAATGTAATGTTGTTTCCAAAGTTACTCGAATATAGTATAACACATTACACTCGTATATATTCCCATAGGCAATTTTAGTCACTTATATGTTTTACAATATATAATTATTTGTAATGATGATAAGTGTACGATCACCAAGATATTGGCTTGGGTTGTGTCCACAAATCTGGAAAAGCTACGACGACGTGTGAGAACCATTGAATTTGTTTTTTGCCATCCCATGTGGTTTCTTATCCATTCTTTTAGGGAATCAAGACCCTCCATAGATTTTGAGATTATGACAATTGAACAAATGAAATCGATGGGTGCAGAACAAAAGTTGTAAAAAGTAGAGAATGAGTGAATTTAGATGGAACAAACGGTAGATAGAACAAAAAATGAATGGTGATTACAAGGTGCATTTAGTCATTAGCCTCATATGTGTCACATGTTGTTGATCTGTTAATATATTGCTAGTCATTAGCCAGACACAGTTTAAGTTGCATATTGGTAAAGACTAATGGTAGAAAACAAAGTCTAAGAGTTAGATCAGATCTTATAATAGAGATTAAAAAACAAAACAAAATTGAGATATCTGCTCTGTCATTAAGCTTTGGTGTGTAACACATTCACAACATGACAATTTATTAAAAATTCAACAAATTAATATCTTTAGTTGATTAGTGGTCGAATCTCTTTAATTGTATAAGTCACAAACTTAATACTAATATTATTTAACTTAATGATAACATATGTTTTTGGCGTAATTTAGTGATTGCAATTCATTAAAAAGCAAGAATAATCAATGAACATATATGATAAATCCAAAAGATTATAATTGTTTTAAGAAAATAGGGTTGTCAAATACAACCATAAAGCATATCGCCTCTCTTTCTTGATACGATTTGATCATATCTTACTTTGTCCAGTATCAATTATCAAATTCCAAAAAGTTTTTTTCTTTAAATAATAGGAATTTGTAACGTTGTGATGTGTTTGTTTTTTTTTGTTAATTATAGGAATTTGTAACATTGTGATTTGGTAACAAACGTTTGTGGTCTAGCGGTAAATCTTTCAGATAGAGGTATGAGATTCGAGCGCCGACCACTGGTTTTAGTTTCTGGCCATGAAAACGAATAGTTGGGTCTTTGAAAAATTATGAGTTAAAGGTCCGGAACTTCCCGGTTATAAAAAAAAATTATTGTGATTTGTTTGGAAGGGAAAAAAAAAGGTCAAAAGAAAAGGTCAAATCCAACTAAACCTGATGGACTTGAGAGAGTGGAAATTAGGCCTCTTGAGGATTTGTTGACTGTTGAGATATCCTATTTGGGCCTAAATATTGGGATACATCCATATTTGAGCCTATATTGGACTAGAAACTAATTGAGCAATGTTGAGGCTATTTCAGAATGTAACTTTTAACTCGTTGTTTGGATTACCGATGAAACGACACATGATACATATTTATCGGTTACTGGTTATTACCGGTTTTGGAAAAAACGGATACAATTTAAGAAAAATCAAACCAGGAAAGGGTTTTTGATCGTCGGGTATATGATTGATTTTGGGTCCATTGAACACATAGTGGCTCTGTACAAGATAAACATGGACATGTGATGTGAGATACAGAAGTGGTAGAAAGTAGAAACAGTTGTTAGTGAAAGAAGGAAGAAAAGGGAAATAAAACGTGGACAAATTAGATGTAGATAACTGTCTACTCTAAAACTCTATTACAAGTAAGTGATTCAGCTTTTGAGTTCTTTTTGACTTGACATGTCATTTTCTAGTTTTCTTCTTTCCCATCACATCACTCATTTTCTCCAATTTCCCTTCTTTTTTTTTCTTTTTTTTGTCTGAAGTTTGAATTTCTCTGATTTTCGGTTTCTATTAAAATGTCAAATAGTTGGCTATGTTTCGGATTTCGATCTTGCTATTCCCAAAAAATGTGTAAGATTTTGCCAAACAAAAGCTCGATCTTTAGTATTGAAGTACTTTTATTCATTATAGGAGAATTTGTCATAACTATAAGTTTATGTTATTTGATGTTTATTTCGATCTTCTGTTCGGGATAACACTTTCCAACTTCCTGAATTTATTTTTAAAAACTTTTCTTGTTTGTACTTAAATTCCAAAAATATTTGTATTTTTTGGTGACTTTTGTATTTCAATAATGTAATCACTCATCAGTTGTTGATATATGAATCTTCGAGGAAAAAAATTCTTTCATTTATTGCATAATAGTTATAGGAGCATTCGTAATATTATAACTATAAATTATAGTTAAGAAACTCAGTTCTTCTCGATCTTATAATCAAATGTATTAGTTATTGGCTTAGAGAGGTAAATATTTTATTATTTATGTTAGTTAATAAAATAAATTTAATATGAATTTGATCATGAATCAAATTTGGAAGATGTAAAAATGGAAATCTAAACATGATAAGGAAAATAGTGACAAAAAAAAAAAAAAAACATGATAAGGAAAAAGACAAATATTAGATAAGATTGAGAACTCATAGTAATTAGTGGAGGTGTACTATGGTTAGCATGGTACAATGTACTAATCCCATCTATGCTTTTCAGAATAAAGTATTCTTTTGAGTTAGTTAGTGGAAGTGTTTTTCACTTTTCACTAGCTCCATTTTATCTGACGTCGTAATTAATTTATTAAGATGAAGAAATGTACTAACATCGATCCAACAAAAAAGTCTCATCATGATTAGTGTCCAAAGAGAGAAATTAGAAACCTAACCCCAATTAAGAAAAAACAACAGTTATAATGTCTACTCTAAGATAGTCCTTTTTTGACCCTAAATGGTAAATCGACCGAACCAAATGTTACATACATTTTATTGAATTCTGAAGAAAACCAGACAATATATATTATATATGCCATATTTATGTAGTCTATCAACTGATTGTTTCTTTATTGCTTCATCTTTTGAACCTTGAGAAGTTACCAATCAAGTAAGTAATTAGTCGAAACAGTGTTGGAGATCTGAAACTACACTTAAAAGCAATAAAGTTTACTAACATGGATGAGAACAGAGAGGTAGTCTCAAATTATGATCATATATGGTTTAAATGTTAAAAAAATTATTTATTTATTGAGGATACAGTCATGTATACGTTATAAATTTAAATTTTGTAGTATTATCTTAAAAAAAGAAGAAGACAAACTCAAATGTTATTCAAAGATAAAAATATAATATGTATGTGGTAAGAGATTTTTTTTTGTCAATAAATAGATCAACACGATCTTATCTATAACATAAAATCTATTCTCTAAAATTTTATTTGATCTATCAACTGTAAAGAAAAAAATTGAAACTCGATGTTAGAGTCGTTAACTGAATTGTCTTAAATCACTAAATTAAGAAAAAATCGATACTCCATAATAAGAGATTAAACTCATGTAATCCCTTTTGATTATTTTATTTTATTTACCGGGACAACCTATAAATCCTCTTTTGGTTATAGAATGAAGAGAGTTTCGCGTGTAATGTCATTGTCAAACCTGTAATTGTGTTAAATGCTATTTCACCCTTAAAATTGTGTGTAATGCCATGCTAACAAGGATTTAGGCGTAGAACAAAAGACTAGCGTGCCCCTGAAAAAAAATGAAAGTTTAGCCAAATAGAAACTTGTTCTTCATAGACAAAGTTTTATTACAACGTCATATACAAATCTGACACGTGTTAACCATTTGCCATCAATAACATGTTGATGTCCATAATGGATGAAATGTCGATGTCCAATGTCGAACACAAATTCAGACATGTGTTGATCGGCTATCCGGTATAGTAGACAATTCATTGTCTAGCATACATAAACATGTCTATTGTCCAGCATGGACAAAAATATATGTGTCAGTTTTGCCATGCGTCGGTTATCTATTTATCCTAGTTTACTCCATGTAACATGTAGAAACATGAAAGAGAAATGAAATTGAAATTCTAAATGAACGAATACAATCAAATTAAAAGAATAAACAATTTAACGAATATGGTTTTGGTTGTTGTCTTGTTCTCCAACACACATATGGATTGAAACAAAGAGAATCAGTACACATAACACCACGAACTCAGCCCATCCCGAATTCCAGAAAAATATAAACAATAGCAGATCGTGCAACATTTGGATTACACCATAAACAGAGAAGCGTACATACATGGAGAGTACAAGTAATGAATTCGATGGCGATGGTTTTGGTTGTTGATGGTACCTTTATCTTCAAAGAAGTATGAAAACCACAGAGATCAATATTATCTTCAACACAGAATTTGGGGCACTTTTGTAATTTCACCGCCCAAAAAATTGAAAAAAAAATTAAAAAGTACATGAGTTATAAGTGGCATTCTACGCAACTGTTTCTAGAATGATTGTTTTAATTAACTCAAAGGAAAGAAAGGTAGGTCTGAATTCATTGGACATAGTCGTCACACATACACATAAAGTAATTAGTATTAAGTTAACTTGTTACAGATTTGACCCACCAGGTGTGCTGCTATTTCATCCACTCTCTATAAGACACGTGTCGAAAATCTTGTTAAAATAGATCATGCTCTCTCCATTCTGGAAAAAAGAAAAACGCACAAAATTAAAGAAATTAAAAGAAGAAAAACCACAATCTCCGCAATCTTTGAACCCCATTCTCGCTTCAATCTATCTTTCTCTATCCCTCTCTCTACATATATATACCTATTGTTTCGCCATTACAGTTTATGCAAAGAAAACGAAAGCATAACACACCAAACAACGAGATCTATGAGGGAATTGTTGAGGGGTTTTGAGTATCAATTAGGGTTTAGAAGGATCTATGAGAAGGGAAAGCTATCTAGGTCTTTTTAGGTGTGGGAGAGAAGATAGAGAAAAGAGAGTAATGAGGAGATGCAACAGAGAAAACTGACAGAAGAGAGTGAGCACATGCAGACACTGTTATTTGTTTATAACTTTGCGTGTGCGTGCTCACCTCTCTTTCTGTCAGTTTCCCACCTCTTCTCTCCTCTCTCTCTTCTCTCTATCTCCTTCAAAAAAATTGTTTTGATATTTTGCCATCTTGATTATCACCTCTTCTGTTGTGAGCACTTGGCTTGTGATGTCGATAAGACAAATGCGTTTTTATAATCATTACTTTTGTGTTTTGTCTATATTCTGTTGAAGTGGGGGCTTGTGTACGCATTCACATAAAAATGATTGTTTTAATGAGGTTTTCTTGTTAGCAATTTCGTGAAGAAAAGTTTAGATTTTTGTATTTGGGTTTATAAAATATTAGTATATGTTGTTAAGTGTGCTGTGTATTGTTGATTTCTCTTCTTGTGAGCGCGACTTTTGATGATCATGAACCCCAACCGGTACACATTCCTCTGAGATTCATCAACTATTGTTTGTCTCTTTTCTTTTTTGGATGTAATCTGAGTTTTTTACTTACAAAGTTTCTTCATATGTTCTAAATTCTCTGATGATCTTAACAACAACATGCAAGTAACCTCAGATTAATCTTTTTCTTGTATTTTATTTCATTTTTTTCAGAAACTAGATGTGGAATTCAGGTTCAATTACCAGAAGCTACAATGATGAAACTTTTGTTGTTTGGTTGTATTTCATGTACATCCTCATTGTGAAATTGGAATTAATGTGATCCGGAGGTAGGTAGAAAATTTACCAAGCTGTTTGTTCTTAAAAGAGTTCTCTGATCTACAATTTCCCTTTTTGTTTTAAGTTTGTATGGATGAATGCTTGTTGCAGTTAATGTGTTGTAGTGGTAGGTAGAAGGTTACCTACTTGATTTCTTTGCAATCTGTGATTCAAAAGAAAAAAAATGAACCCTATACCTAATGCTTTCTATATCCTCTTTCCTTGCCAAATTTCAACCATGTTGCTATTAGAATTTGCTAGGAAGTAGATTTTGTTGCTTTGTTTGGGGTATCTTCTGCAAAAGGTAGTCTAATATGTTGTTTTCTTACTTATATGGTTTAGTTTTATATGATGCCGAAGGAGGTTAATTTAGCTGAAACTGTTAGTTTCTTCTACTGAAACCATTAGTGCCAAAGGGAGATTTGATCTGTTATTTTCTACTGAAATGATTGATCACATAATGGTTTGGAAATAACGTTACTTTTAGGTAGATAAATGCTAAGAATGTTGTTTTTCCTACTGAAATAGTTGATCTTAAGTTGCCTAATTGATGATATCTCAACTGATGTTATTTTTTGTTGGTCTGATCTCTTGCTTTATTGTCTAAGTTACTCTTAATGTTCTTCGAAGTAGTATTTGTTCTTTACAGGAATCAGCATTGAACTTCAGATTTGGTGAGTGAGGGATAAACTTCATAAACAGTTTGTTTTGATTTAGGGAAACAAATGTAAGGGCATGTGTAAGGTAACTGATGTTAGAAACAGTACCATGTTAGAAAAAGTGTTGTTTAGTATCTCGTACAATCTTTCTGGTGCAAGTGAGTCGATTATAGTCGAGCAAGACCCTGTTTGTTGGACTTTATATCACCACAAAGCCATGCAAGAGAACAGCCTCATAAAGCAATGATAAACAACGTGATTTTGTGTTTTATTGCCTTTGTAGGAGGATGAAAGCAACGGATAAATATTTCAAGGTTGGAAGTGAAGCAATCTGGTATGAATTATGTAAACATATAGATGTACTTGCTAATTTAAAGGGATTTCTAGCTGGAAGATCGTGGTTTATCACTGTTTATTTCCATTTTAACTATAATATTTTGCAATTATGATCATATGATGGTTAGTGGATATACAGTGGACTTGTTGACTTGAAACGGAAAATTGTAAAAGTCACTTGTTGGTTAATCTATAATGTGATCGCAGTTGGATCAGCTTCATCAGCCGTCCTTCATAGTGTCTCTGCATAGCATATGAATAGAGAGTTTTCTCTTGAGGTATTATTCGATTTCTTCTCTAGTTCATGTTGTTGGTGTCAATCAGCATGCGTGTGTGTGTGTGAGCTCTTTAATTGACATTTCTCCCATTTTGCCTGACTGACATGTTAGCAAATGAGGAATAATTTACATTGTATGCTACTATCTAGAATTAACTATATGGACTCTTTACATAACTCACTAACTAGAACTCAGTTTTATATGGTGAGTAGCCTATAGTTTTAAGGCATAGAGCAGCTAGCATATACTAGTTCTGTTATTGCTATTTGTTATATTTGAATTTGTCATTTGACTGGACTTATACAGGATTGAGGAAAAGTGGATTCTTCTTCTTAACATAGAAGTTTCATTGCTATTCTCTTTTGCCCTAGGTCCCTAAAGCTAAGCCATTGCTCTAGTATATATTTCTCTGTAAAAACATATTCTAAAGTGGTTTGTTATCTTAAATATGTTCTTGTGGAACTAATTTTGCATGTCAATCATATGGGATTGATTATCTTTTATTTAAGCAAAAGAGATGTCTATTGAGTCTTAAGTCTTAATTAGCTTAGAGATAATTCTGCAAAATCTCTCACGAGTGTCTTCAGCTGTTAATTCAATGCCCGGTAAAAAGTCGAATTCTTTGGCCAATCTTCTCAGATCATGTATTTTGATGTTGTCTATGTAATAGGTGGAGATGATCATATGGATAGAGAGAAGAAGAAAGAAGGAACCTGGAAAAGCTATTTCAACATAAGTTCTGAACCAATGTTCTAAAATTAGTTGGTGTGAATTTAGCCTTATATTTCACCTAGAGTTGAAAACTTTTGCTCCTTTTTTTTGTATGAAAGTTGCTCTTATTAGAATCATGGATTGCTCTTACTCAACAAATTTGTTAGGATCAGTTAGGTACTAAAATGAACAAATTGTCAGCATAACAGATGTTAATATGACATTATATGTTCTGATTGACAGAATATGTATGCTATGGTGAAGTAGTTGAGTAAATTGGGTAGTTGACCAGTGAAATTGTATAATGAAGATTTTATAATTTCTGCAATAGTTTGAGGGCATTGAGAAAACGTATCAAAACCTCACCAAAAGCCAAGTAGTTTAATGTTGAAGCTATGGTTACAACCATAGGATCGTATACTAATATGTTGAAAACAATAGAAAATACAAAAATGAATGGATGTGGTGTGAAGTTAGTAGCCACCCACTCGTTCAGACAAACAGTGTTTGTGTTCAACACATTATTTTTGCCTTTGTAAGCCTAATACTTCCAAACTTCGCCGTGATTTCTTTTCCCATTAATGGCTTTGGCTCAAATAATATTCTATTAAGAACTTGAAGTCAAAACTCTAACCTCTTACCAAAACAATATTAAAAGTGACTCTGGACTCTACCTTAGTTGATATATATAAAATAAATCTTACCAATTTAATGTGATAATGTATTATCCAAACTGCATGGTGTTTGATCAAAAGATTAGATCATTTATGTAGTTTTTACACCCGAGTTATATATTTCGTAATTCACTTTTGTATTTTTTCTACCCGATTTTAATTTTATGAAATCGTGTTGTCCTATATAATAATAATTAGAATTTTAGGAGAAAAAATTTGGGTTATAAAATAGACATTGTGATCCAACTATATGGCATGGTGACCATTATTATAAAAAACAACATTGTGAATTATATAGACAATAAAATTTAAACCTGCTTAATAGTGTTCATTAATGTAACAAGTATCTAGCTAAAACCTTAACTTACCGAGGATTCATAGACACTAATTCTAGGTTTCCAAACTTGTGGTCCGATTAGTATATGTTTATGTCCTCGAACTCTTTGGTCTAAATGATCATCGACATTGATCAATGTTTGTGTTAGACCGGACTGATTATGCCACAGAAATATCCATACAGAATTAAACATGAAAACATTTGCATATCAGAGATTAATACAATAAAAGGAGAAAACATGAATGTGTCATTGGGTGGTTTGTAGTAGGTGAAAGACAGAAAAAACAAAGTATCCGCAAATACGGTGTCGTATTCGTAATTCTTTCTAGACCTTTAACCAAAAACCACCAACCCCACTAGTCTTTGTTTTCTCAACTTCTTTTTTTTCTTTCCACCCAAAACGGAAACGTCCGTTATCACGGCTTAGAAACGGAAGGAGCGTCTTTAACGGTAGTGACCAACGAAGAACCGTTACCGTTGGTAGTGGAGAGGTTAGGAGACAAAGGAACACCAGTCTCTTTAACAAAAGGGTTACGAGAAGGACACGTGGCAGTAGAGATAGTTGTGGCTAAAGAGATTGGCATTAGACAAAGACCTTTGCCTTGTAGATATTGCATGGCTGATCCCATGTCTTCTTCCATTAGCTTTGCTACTTGGTGTTCCGTCATCTTCGCCGTCGCCGTTTGATCTTCTCCGGTGGATGATGTGTTCTCGTGGGACCCACCCGCATCCTAAAAATGTGATAAAGAAGCCAAAAAATATCTAAGAAAAGAAGAACCTAAACCCTAATATGTCAAAATTTGTAAGGTTTCGTTATTTCAAGGAGGAAAAAGTGGGCACGCGTGCCTTGCTTTATTTTTTTGTTTTTGACTCTTTTTGGAAAACTTTTAATTGTATTATAAAGTTTTTTTTCTATTTTTTTTGGTTAAGTTTTGTATTAGAAAGTTAGAAACAAAAAAACTATATACTTTTAATTAGTCTTCTTCCATAACCTAACCTAACAAAAACAATTGAATCGAGTAGATCTGAACTACAATATCAATCTCTAAATCTCTAATAATATCGCATAAAATAACTTTCAGCCTTTGAAGTCATGAAAGAGAAGAAGTCTGACATTTAAACTTTTTTCTTATCTAAATCTCTTTTTCTTATTTTTAGCAATAAATCTCATTCTAACCTTTTAACTTTGAGAATATTAGTAAGTTAGTATTACGAGAAAAAAAAACAGAAGGAAGATAGTTAATATTTACCTCAGAGACTTGAGAAGCTGCACCTCCTAGTCTACTCATGCTTAGAACCTGCAAACATAATTTAAAAATTAAACTGTTTGTCGGTTCATTATTAATTATTTAACCCAATTTTACATTTATCTCTGGTGATTATATGTTTTTGACAAACCCAAAAGATAAATAATTAGAAGATAAAAAATGAGAGGGAGCATAAGGAATTTTAGTTGCAGAGGCCCATGTCAAAAAAAACATATTGTAATGTCAACTCAATAGTAAAGAAGGTTCCATTAATATAACAAAAATAAATGTAAAAGAATAAAAAAAGAAAGAGATTCACCTTGACTTGGAGCTGTAAGAACTTGACATAATCGATAATCTCATCGAGCATTGATGCTTTGTCTGTCTGTTAATTATTTCACAATATAAAAGTCTTGTTAACGATTCTATATTAGTTTATCACTGTACTATATTTAAATCTTAGAATTAATTATAGCTAATCAGTGTTTAATCATTTGATAGTATAAAAGTCCAAAGCTCTAGATAACCTACTAAACTAGTACGAGCAAATTGTGGTCCAGCTTTATGAACTCCAAGACTTAAACACATCAGTGTATAATTCACTAATCAACACATTATTTTAATTTGAAATTTTATCAAAGTAAATGTACATATAATCATCAAAATTCGATTTAAATGATAATTAAAATTACCTTATTGCCATTAGGGACAAGTTCTTGAAGTGATTTCATTCTCTCCGCTATTCTTTCTCTTCGTAACTGTCCCATTGATTTCAATAATTCACAATTATTAACTCAAAAATATACAATAAACGATTTTCTCGGTAACTGAAACCGACTAACAAAGCAAAATTAAATAAATAAATAAATAAAAAATCGAACCCTTTCGGCGATACTGTGAGGATCAGTGGCTTGACCTCTCCTAGCTCGCACTTTAGGCTTAGTTTGAGTCGGCGCCATATTAGTGGTGGTTGACGCCGTTGCCTGCGACTGCGTTTGCGTTTGACCTCCCGATCCCTAACAGTAATAATTACATTTTTGTAGTATTGAGAAATGAAAGAGATCGAGAGGATTATGAAGAATACCTGAGGTAGGTGAAAAGGAAGAGATCCAGCAGAGAAGCCATTAAAGAGAGCTTCATTAGGATGTTGATGAGATGACAAAGGCATCATTCTGATCTGGTTTCGAGAATCGGGGAATTCAGTAACGGCGGTGCAATCGGAAGTTAGTGGAGGAGTGTCGTCGAGGATGGAAGAAGGCCAAGGAGTGGAGGAGAAGATGTGGTGAAGGAAGTCATCGTGATCAAATGTTGTTGGAGATTGGAGATGTGTAGAAGAAGAAGATGAAGGAGTTAAAAGAGATGAGTTCATGGCTTATTGCTTTTTGTTGTTGTTGTTGTTTAAGAGTGAGAATGAATGTTGTTGACCTAGTTTGGGATTTTATGGTGTTTTGAAGAGGAGTGAAGATGATAATATATGAAAGTTGTAGGGTTCGAAAAGTTATTTACCTTTAAGCAAATTATTTAATTGTTAACCATTATTGTCCTTGTAAAATTCTTTGGTGGTTTATTTTTTCCAATAATTTGATGGAGTAGTACATCTATAACATAAACGCAAATAATATTGTCCAACTTCTTTCAATCTATGATTATATGTCATAGATAATACTTCAAATGTTTGAAGTTCGACTTCATTCTTTCGTATATGCCAAAGTAAATAGAAAATTTTAAAGATGGATGTGCAATATATCGAATTTTGTTAATCCAGTTGATAAAAAACCTTCAAATAATATTAAGTAGAGTTACATACCAAAGACATTGTCTGAACAATCCGAGATTGTCTTCACCTTTTTTACTACCCTTTTCAGGTTCCAAAAAAAATCTCAAAGATTGTTTTTGCAATAATTTTTGGTGGTCTTAACATTTTACTTTGTATAAAAATGATGTTTTATTTTTATTTGTAAGTTAGACAAAATATAATTCGTAATTAAACTTCTAACAATATAATATAGGATAAGTATAAATTTTTTGTGCCCAACTCTAGCAGTAAATATAACAGATGCGACATTCTACTATTTTGACTAAATATATATATATATATATATATATTTTTTTTTTTTTTTTCTTATGAACAAAAGAACACACTTTTTGTTTTACAACAATCGTTAAAAACATTATAGTATTATACAATCGATTGAAAATGAAAAATAATTATTTTATAGTAATTAAAATATTGTGTTTTAAGATTAAACATAGCTCAAAAACAAAATCCAAAGAAAATTTTACTTGAATGTTCAATATGGATCAATTGAAACTTGAAGGATTTTTCATCAAAATCTTTTATTAAGTTGAGGGTTTTGCATGAATAATATATTTGAGAGTTTATAATAGATTTTTAAATTTGTTTTTTTTCCCTTTTTTATTGTATAATCTTTCGGTTAAATACTTAAATTTCTGCAATCCCTTGTATTAGTTAGTCCAAAAGTGCAATAGTCCGCAACACTCTTTGCAAGTGACAAGTATTAAAACATATAATATTGAGACATGCTATAAAAATGCATAAAACTATACAATTATATTCATTGTGGTAGTTTTATCGATATATGGTTCATGATACTGTTCTCTTTATGTGTTACTGTTTACAATTTGTCCCCAATATTACAAACATGCTATCACTCTATACGATACTCGTGTTTAAGAATACGTATCCACAAAAGATCATCACTTCTTTGTAGATATACTTCTTTTTGTTTCGAGATCAATATGATACTTTATCTTCAGGATTTAGATCTTTTTCCAATAGATCTTATTAACTTTTAAGAGATTGAAATCCTCTTAGGCCAAGAATATAACAAAATCACCATACCATAATTGAATTATTACTTTCTCCGTATAAATTATTTTTTGAAATTTTATTTTTATTATCAAATAGTTAAATATTTATTTTTGTAATTTTTTTATATTGAAATTCGCCTTTAAAAAAACTACATAGCTCTTATGATAGAGTTTAAACTTTCGGAAAATTTTGGTTATAGATGCCTGCCATAATATTCATGTTATAGAAGACGATAATTGTGACATGAAAGTCATACCACGATTTACAAATGTGACTATAAACATTTTCTCTAATATTTTATTTTCTTTTAATAGAAAATTAAATTATATTGAATTGTCAAAGCTAAGTAAAATAATTTAGAATGATGCAAAATGCATGATTAAGCACATGGGACATTCTGAGTTTTGCACAAACTCACAAGAAGTAAAGATCGGCTTTAATAGAGTTGTCAATTATTAATTGCAAATGTTGGTAAGCATTGATGTACTACAGAACACATAGAGAGATCTAACATCTCATGTATTACTAAATTATTACTAAAAGAATGTACATAACATTAATGCAATTATTATTTTGTTTGTGCTTAATAATTAGTATAATGTGTGCCAAAACTATCAACTAAGGGGTAGGAGGGTCAAATACCTTATACAGTCAAATTTTTGTTGTTGTCAATGATTGGTTCGAATTTTTTTTTAATCAAAAAATTCTAGAGGATAATGACCGAACCTCTCATACTAGAATCGTTACTTGCATCATTCTAACCATTAGAATAGATTGAGAACAACTCGGTTAAACTTATATAAATAATGTTATATACAATTTTTAAATTATATTTATAGTTTTGTTAAAAGTCTTTTTTAATTGAATATTGCGAGAAAGAAAAGCATAGGAAGAATCCAGTTGGTTTGGCCCATTAGATATAACGAACCCAAAGATGAAAGAATTAAGAAGCTATGTAGAGTTGATTAATGGGCCTCACGAATTAGAAGCCCAGTTCAACGCTTAGGTCAGAGTCCGTACCAACTATTTGAGAATTATACAAAAGTCGGTTAAGACAAAATGTTTCGGTTAGACATAAACCAGAATAAACCTAACCGCCTTCATAAACCCAACCGCCTCTAATTGAGAACGAAGAAACGAAGCTTAAACCCTTGTTCCTCAGCCGCGTTGTCAAATTTATACAAACTCAATCAAAGCCTTTTCGATTCTTTCTCCTAAGAACCAGTCTTGTGTTCTGTCGTGGAACATTGGTGACACTCTCTGAATCATGGCGAATCCGGATGATGCTCGGGCAGTAAAGTCGCTCAACAATTCCGAAGGGCGTAAGAGATTTGTGGTATGTGCTCTCCTTCTGTTTCTATGTATAGACTGCATCAGTTTCAAATATATTTTCTGAGAGTTGTTGAAGAATTTGAGTTACAATTCAAAAAACGTGTAATGAATGAGTTGATACATTCAGAAATCATGGTTGTGGCTCCACAGAAATGAACACCGGTTATAGCTTAGTGTTACTTTGTGGGGTAAAGAGAGTATTGTGGAATAGATAATCTCTTTTCGGACTTGTTCTTGGGTTCTTCAGAAGGGTATTCATGTTAATCGTCGGGCGTATATGTTATCACATATCTTTTCTTTTCCCTTCTAAATATTTCCTCTACAACTGTCTTGTTAATATTGTTTTCGACTACCTGTTATAGTCTACATTGTTTTATCGCATTAGTAAGGTCTCTAATTGGGCCGTCTGTGATTTCTTATTTCTGGATGCAGTTCAAGACTTTCTCTCAAAGAATCAATGACATTGACATCAACGTGTTTAGGAGCTTGGATAAGGAGAAGGCTGAGCCTTCAGAGGGATCCACATTTTTCAGAGATTGTCTTGTAGAATGGAGGGTATGTTTGATTTTGTTGCCTTAGAGCTCTTTCTAAAGTTTCAATATTTTTCTTCTGGTCCTGATTGGTGTATCCTTAAGCTTAAGATTCTTAAGGATATTTATTTTAGATTTCAGTAGGGCGTGCTTAGTTTTAATTTTGCTTTATTTTCGGGGTAGAAGCCTAGAAGTTAAGATGGTTGAAAAAGAAAACTAATGGCAATATTGGTGATCGTGTTAACTTCAAAGTTAAACCTCATGGATTTTATCACTGGTTCACTTCTGCAATACAACCAATGTTGGTACTCTGCTTATTAGTTTGTTCCCTAGGCTTATAAGGTTTACCAGAGAAGAATTATTTCTCTATATATTGTCCATGACGGACAGAGAAGCTGTAAAGCATATGATGAACTAGCGGGGTTATTGTTACTTTTGCTTTGTATATATCTAAGTCTTCTTGGTGCTTGATCACAGTTGTACAGACGATTCAGTGAGATAAATTTGGTTCATTTGGCTGGTTGAATGCAGGAACTGAATACCGCAGCAGATTTCATTTTATTTTATGAAGAAATGTTACCATTTGTTCAGACTTTGCCGTTGGTTATTTTGCAAAAAGAATTAATCTTCTCAAAACTTGTCTCTCGATTACAAATGAAAGCAAGATTGTCTCTGGAACCCATTCTCAGGTTTGCTTTTCTGCTCGTTCTTTTTTGTCTGGAACCATCTGCCAGTGGAACAGATTTTATACTTTTACGGACTTACCACATCAGCTGTCAATTTTATGTGTATGCAATCAAATCTTCACTTTCAGTTTCAGCTAGTGTAGCTAACCATAACACTTTGAAATCACATTCTATTTCCATGTTATTCGGACATTATTGATAAAAAACAATGTTGTCTGACGAGCTAAGATATTGGTCGAAATTTTTTCCACATTTCTCTGAGCATGCACTTTTGTAATATTCTTCTGTATAGGGGTATTAATTTATTTTTTTTTCTTTTTTCTGGCAGGTTGATTGCTGCTTTATCAAGAGATCTCTTAGAAGATTTTCTTCCGTGAGTGTTTTTGAACCTTTTTCTTGTGCGTAGTATACTGTGAAAACATAGTAATCCTTTATAAGGCTTACTGGAAGTTAATTGTTTGCAAAAACTGATGAATTGCTTTAGGATGCCTCCAGAGGACTCCTTCATGTCGTGGAACTCTGTAGTGTTTAAATCCGTTACATTTTCATACGAGAATTGATTTTGTTTTTGCCGTACGGATTAGCTTATAACATGTTGACATGATCTTCCCTTTCTTTCGTTGCATAAGTTGGAAGAAACAGTTGCTAACTCACTTTTTGATTACTCTCGTCGGACGTTATACATGACAGTGCTAGACCACTAGGAAGTAGTTTTTCCCCTCGAATGGTATTTGGCAGATTGTGTGACTTACTTCTAAGGGGTTGACTGTTTGGGCTTCACTTGGGTTTTTGATAAAAGCTTGTCTATGTTATTAAATTTTTCCAACCGATTTGTTTTGTAATTTTTTCTTGGCTAGTTTCCTTCCACGAGTTGTGAACTCCTTCGTGACTCTCCTAAACAATGGTGCTGATAAAGAGCCGGACATCATTGAGCAGGTTGTTGGTGTTCTATAATGTATTTCACGCTTAGGACGATACTTGACATTTTATGTTTGTTTTGCTGAATGTTCGACCTTTTTTTTTGTGCAGATATTCTTAACGTGGTATCACATAATAAAGGAGTTGCAGAATTATCTCATATGCGACATCAAAGGCATTCTCAGGTCAGTAAAGTAAATAATTTTAGTCTCTTTTAGAATGTCTGTTAACAGTGATATGATCTGATGATTGCACGTGGTCTTTCTTTTACTTGCTGGATCAAGGTAGGCAGCAATACAGTTGAATAAATTGTTGTTGTCATCCGTAAAAGACAGTACATGGCTATCATGCTGTAAAAAGTTGTAAAATCTAATTATTAGGGGTTTTCTTCATCTTATAGACTTTCTTTTTGATTTAATTATTTTGCTATGTGAAGGGATACATTGGAACTGAGGTATCATCCCAAAGACTATATCAGTGAATTTATGTCAGACTCCATGTCACATTTGTTTAGGAAAGCATCCGGTGAGCAGTTTGGAAAAGGTGAGAAATTACTTGTCATTTCCTTTTCCATGTCAATGTTACGGACAGTCGAGTTGATTTACAGTCCAGTTGGATCTTCTCCTAAACTTTACAGGGATTAAGATAATCCTTTCTGAAGTTGCACATTCACCCCAAAAAACTGGAGGAGTTAGTTTACTATATTATATCATGAGGGGTAGCTATGGAAATCTCCATTCAAAAGCTGAGGGATTTTTGAAGTTCTTGTTGAAAGATTCAACATTATCTTTTTGTGATAATTTTCCTCAAGGCAAGTTCTCTTTCTAAAGAAATGTTAATAGTAATTCATGTAGAAGGGTATCTTCTTTTGAAGGCTAGCGTGGTTGATTTATTTGTATCGTGGTTTTAATTCTTAGTGGAGAGAGGTAAAATTTAGAGAACGAGAAGTAGGATCATATAGTTTTTTTTTTTTTGCGTATCGATTTATATTAAGGTCTTCTGTGATGAATTTAGGAATTAATGGTTATAGCCTACGATTATTATCTTTTTTAATTAATCTAGAAATATTAATGCTAATTTATTAGTGGGAGGTGAGAATCGTTGTTACTGCTTTCATTTTCTTGCTGGAAGTGATCAATTCTTCTACTTCATTACTCATTCATATGTATCTTGAACCTGCTTTTAACGATTTAGAATCTAATTTCCTTCTTATCATTGTTGGATTTTGTATCGCGTTGCAGGCCCTAATACAGTCGTGGAAGTTGTGAGTTCTGCTTTGCAGAGAATATGTGAGGATTTGGAAGCAGAAAGTTTAACTGTTTTGTGGAAATATTTGTATAAAGAAATAGAAGAATTAGTCCTAAACAAAAAATTTGTTCATTCAAGTCGACTGTTGAAAGTTCTTACAGCAGTTGTTAGGGTTGACAAAGGTCGCAAGGTTCATGGTGAGTGAATTGACTGATTCAACTGTCGATTTGCTTTTCTTTCTCGCCTTTGTCCTATTGTACTCTCTTTTAGCACACATGGCAACACATATTCATGACTGTATTTGCCGATTTAAGTTGCTTCATTTTGTTAACAGATTACCCATCGTTGGTTGGACTCATGAACCTCATTATGTCAACTATCGTGGCTTCTTCTGAGACCCTTGTAGAAGGGGAAAACTTATCTGCTGTCGTTGATGAAGTTCTGCAACTGGTATTATGCACGATCAACAAAATCAATGAGTTGGAAACTGTTGCTTTGCAATGGGCTCCCATTTTTGCCTTGAAGATTTCAAGGTATATCTATCTGTTTGTTTTTGTCAACCTTGTCTTTTTTTCTTGACACTGATAATGTTTATTTTCAGTTTGCTTACTTTTTTGCGGGAGTTCCTACAGAAGGATCAATCAGTAGTGAAAGCCTTTACAAATAATATATTAAGGCAAGACTCACATCATAGGTTTTTTTGTTTACTCGTCTTTGATATCCTAGCTCTGTGTCTTAGCAACTCATTCTATTTTGCAGTGCAATTAACAACATGATTTGGGAGTCTTCTGAGGATGTTATTCCCCTGTTACTAACCCTGTGTGAGAGACAAGAAACAAGTCACGACATGGTGAACACCATAAATCAAACATTCGAGAGTAGATATGAGAGGATTCATGAGTTCTTGGAAGAGAACATTAAAAAGTTTCAACAGAATATCGAGAAGACTGGTTTAGCTCAAATTGATGAGGCCGAGTTGGCTGCAATTTGGGGAGTTGTCAGCTGTTATCCTTGTTTTAAAGTCGATTCATCGTTACTGATTTGCTTTAAAAATTGTCTTAGACAACGTTTGGCAGTGTCGGATGGTAAGTTTCACTCCATGATTCACTCGTTTTTTTGCATGTTTCTTTGTTTATATTACTTTTGTCTTTTCTTCTGAGATGCCACTCAAATTATGTGCTTGATCATGTCATCCAATGATCAATCACAAGGAGGTTCATGGTTTTGGGTCTTCAGGACATCAACTGTACAAAATTCTAAATAATTGTCATATACTACTTTTCAGTGTCTTTGCTGTGAAACTTTTTTTCATTAAACTGATGTTCGGTGGAAAGCAATTTGATGTCCTGGAGTTTATTACAACATCTTATATAAAGGGCTTTTGTTTTTGGCAGACACTTTTAGTGCTACAGAATTGATGTGGCAGAGTTTACTTGGTACTACTTTGAGGTCGTGTTTCAAACTGCCAGGAAGAATCAAGTACATTGATCTACAGGAAGCTTTATCTTTTGCTAAAGATTACAAGTCATGTGTACAAGTGTTGTCCCCTGTGGCTGATTTTTTGGATTTTGTGCACGGGTGAGTTTGTCTGTTTTGGTGGTTAGTCAGCTATTTCTCCATTATGAATCTGGATAGTAAGCTGATCCGTTATCCTATATTAAATCGTAGGCCTGCATTAGCTCACGGTGATAGGTTTAAGGCATATCCAGAACTTCATGCAAAGAATGCTGGAGATGCGTTTGACGTATTTTCTGAAAATTTGCGTCACCCAAACAAAGACATCCGTCTTATGACGCTGAGAATATTGTGCCATTTTGAAACTTTGTCGTCTGACCCTTCTTATGAGGAGAATCCTCCTAAGAAGAAAATGAAAACTAAAGAGCTTACAAATTTTCTTCCGAAAGGGAATGTGAGTAGATAACCTTTATTTTGTATTCCTCAAGCTTCTTGTTCTCAAGCAGATTTCTTACTAGCATAGTGACTATATAATTTCTTATCTCTGCGCTTGAACCTTTTATCACTACTTTCCTAAAGTTTTTGTTTAAAATACCAGGTTTTTCAGTTGTTACTCTCAGTTGAAGAGACTACTCTCACAGTGGATACTGGTCGGATGTTGAAGAGTTTGATCTCTAGAATACAAGAGGATCTCTCTGCTGGCAGGATACATGCGGCATATGTGAAGCTTGTGTTGAATGGGGTGTTGGGACTATTCCATAATAGATATTCTGAATTATGGGGTCCAGCATCTGACTGTCTTGCGGTTCTTGTGAGGAATCACAACGGAGTAGTGTGGAGTGATTTTGTTCGATATGTGGGCCATTGCCAACTAAAATTAGAAACACTCCACAGTCATAGTGAGAATGCAAACCACAACATGTCAGAGAGGCATACGGGTAGGTTCTCACCATTTAAGTAGATATATATATATATATCATCCACGTATACAATCAGTTACTTGGTTCCTTACGTAAATTTCAAATATCTGTTCCTAATTTTTAGCTCCTGCTTCATGTTAAACGAAATATATATCTGTAACAACATATCTATTTTATTATTCATCTAACCATCTTCTCGTCCTTATAATCTGATGCATATATGTTATTCTTTCAATCCACAGATCTGATTGGCCGTTTTAATTCGTTTCTCTTTCCACCGTCTGATAGCACGCCTACTGCAACTGTGGTATCTCAGTTGCTCCTGACCTTGCAAAAAGTTTCCAGTGTTGCTCAGTCTCGGGCTTCTGATATTCTTCCTTTGTTATTGAAATTTCTGGGGTACAACAGCCAGAATCCTGTGAGGTAATCATGTCTCCTAAATGTTATTCTTAGAATCCTAAGCGTAATTTTATTCAACTGTTATTATCATTTTTTTTCTTTACGTTGCAGTGTCGGATCATTTAATGGCCGAGTTTGTAAAGGAGAGGATTGGAAGAGAGTTCTTATACAATGGTTGACGTTGCTGAAATTGATGAAGAATCCTAGCTCATTCCGTTATAGTCAATTTTTAAACTACGTTCTGCTAAATAGGTTGGCAAAACTACTCAATTCGATAATCCACTGTTCTTTTGAATCTCTTGGAGTAAGAACTTTCATTGCTGATACAAAATTAAATATTTTCAGTCACCTTTGCATGTTGTTTGTGTTGTTTTCTATATTTTACCAGGTTCCTGGACGATAATGATGCTGAGATACAAACGAATGTTCTAGAGTGCCTTCTGTTGTCGAATGAGTTCTTACTCCCTCACCGCCAGCATTTGTTGAATTTGATCAAACCAAAAGAACTGAGAGAAGAAATCACAACCTGGGATCTGTCCAAAGACATTGGTGAACCTCACAGATCTCATATTATTTCTTTCGTAGTTCGTATCCTTATGCCAAAAATTAGGACACTTAAGAATTCGGCTTCACGGAAGGTGCGGATTACTTATTTTAGCACTTCACTTTGCCAATAGAAGTTTCATTTGGGTCCCAACGAGTTCTCTTTGTTTTTATTCTCAGCATACAAGTATCCGTCACCGGAACGCCGTTCTT
Source organism: Lepidium didymum (assembly GCA_963920545.1). NCBI lineage: Eukaryota > Viridiplantae > Streptophyta > Magnoliopsida > Brassicales > Brassicaceae > Lepidium > Lepidium didymum. The sequence continues at coordinate 3,409,329 of OY986994.1, read as the reverse complement.
TGCTTTATATCCCAGCTACATCTAGATGTTAACGAACTTGCCCTGTTCTTTGCATTGTTGATAAAGCCTTTGAACATCATACCAGAGGAAACAATGGACTCGTTTTGGAGTTCAGGAAAAAGCTCTCTAGACTATTTCCAAAATTTCAATTTTCTGAAACATTTCACTGGTGATATTATTTCAACGTTATCCAGAAATCAGAAATCAGGGTTTCTTCATGTCATCCAACATATCCTTGAAGTCTTTGATGAAGTCACTGTCAGACCTTTTCTAGACTTTTTGATGGGATGTGTTGTCAGGCTGTTGGTAAATTATGCTCCAAATTTTGATGAAGAAAGGGACGTTGATCCATTGGTACTAAGAAATGTCACTGCTGCCCCATCAACTTCGGATGATCGAGAAAATTCTTCGATAAACCATGACCAGGTAAAACAATTATTGGTGTTGTGGGCCCTTTCCCTAAAGTCTTGCATAATCTGTCCCATATAAACAAACATTATTGTTCTCCCATCTTCTTCATTCGAATTCTTGTCTTGTCTTATGTTTCCTCTGGTTTTTGTGTAGACTGGCATCGCTTTGAAGGCGTATAAAGAGTTGAGATCCTTATGTCTGAAAATTATTGCCAGTGTTCTTGATAAATACGAGGATTGTGACCTTGGCTCCGAGTTCTGGGACCTCTTCTTTTTGGCAGTGAGTTCGCTTATTAAGGCTTTCAAGCAGGAGGGTTCTAGTAGTGAGAAACCAAGTTCTTTGTTCTCATGCTTCTTGTCTATGAGCAATAGCCGTAATCTAGTGACCCTCTTATGTCGGGAAGAGTCTCTTGTTCCAGACATTTTTTCAATTCTAACAGTCACGACAGCTTCAGAAGCTATAAAGTCTTCTGCCTTGAAGTTTATAGAGAATCTGCTTTTTCTTGACAATGAGTTGGGTGAAGATGACAATATGATCAGTGGACTTGTAGATCCATATATGGAGGCACTGATCAACAACTTGCATTCTCTTTTCATTGGGGATATTCTGAAAAGGTCAGGACTCTTGTAAATTGATGGACTCATGATATTCCTCTTCTTTCTATGTTTTCATAAAGTGTTATTTATGTCCAGGAAATCAGTCAAGTATCATGGAGAAAGAGAGATTAGAATTCTTAAATTATTGTCAAAGCGCATACGAGATTGTTCACATGTTATGAAGTATTTAGATGTCTTGCTTTCTTTCTTGGATAAAAGTGTGAAAGATGCTGGTATGTTACTATCTTTACTTTTATTGGTAAAACTGGCATTATCATGTCTCTTGTATTTCATTGTGTTATTCCTTCTACAGATATTAGGCATGAGGCTTTGCTAGCCATTCAGGACATCGTACCTTTGCTTGGGATTGAGAGTACCAGCAAAATTTTAAAGATGGTCTCTCCCCTACTTGTTGACGCTGAAATTGATGTTAGATTATGCATTTGTGATTTACTTGAATCTCTTGCAAAAGTCGACTTTTCTCTGGATGATGTGGTATGTATCATGTCTCTTGAAGCTGAGTCATTTCCGTCTCTTGTTTTCAACTTTGCGATTATAATAAACTATTGGTTCCCAACCTACAGGCAAAGCGCGTCCGCGATATGAATGCCATCTCAGCCATGGAAGTTGATGACCTTGACTATGAGAAGATAGTTGACGCTTATGTGGAGATTAATACAGATTTCTTTAACAAATCCTCAGAGCAGCATTCAATGATCATACTCTCACAGAGTATGTACAACCTATCATCAGAATCCATTATGTTAAGGGGTAGCGCACAGAAGCTTTTGTCTTCCTTTATTGATTTTTCAGCCTCAGTACTTTGCCAAGAGGATTCAGCTCACTCTGAATTTGGCAAAGAGGTACTAGCCGATGTAAGCTGGACAGGAGATCGTATACTGAGCATTTTGAGAAACTTTGTTTTAAAACATATTGGAGATGCAATAAACAGAGGAGGCAGTATAATAAAGGTACAGTAACCCTTCTAAATCAAGCATAAATAAATGCCCATAAAAAACGAAAATGTAAATATCACTGGAAACTAGCTGTGGGGCAGGTTTAGTAACTTAAACAAATTTGTGATGTTGCTTATAGTTAGTGTATTGTCATGCTTCTGCCTTATAGATAAGTCTCTTGACCAGGATATAATACTTCTTGATATTGTATAATACTTCTTACTGTAAGATGGATACTCGTGGTTCTCTTCTTTGCTCTCACAAATTTCTGATCGACTTAATTTGCCTCAGGAGTGGATTTTTTTATTACGCGAAATGGTGACCAAACTTCCAGATGCTGGAAATCTTTCTGCATTCAGACCTTTATGCTCCGAAGACGAAAATGTAGATTTTTTTAAAGCTATTGTTCACATTCAGGTAAGTAATTTGTTCATATTATTCCTTCCGTACAACATTTGTATTTAAGCTGTGGTAATATTCAAAGTCTGAATGATAGCCGCACAGGAACCAATGCCACTACTTATTTTTTGTTGTTCTTTTTCTTTTTTCCCCTCTAACATAATTCAATAGTTTTATGGAGACCTTATTATACCGATAGAGGATGAAGCAGCATATAGCTCATGCAGATGCTAGAAACCTTACGATGATTGTTTTTAATGTTCTGCAGGCACACCGTAGAGCAAAGGCAATATTACGTTTCTCATATGTGGTCAAAGATAGCAATCTGCCTGAGGTAATCCCTTGACTTTCTTACAATTTAAATGCTATTGCTGTACTGGGATAGACTTATGGCCAAATGTTGGTGTGCAGGGAGTAGTGAGAAAACTTTTGGTGTCAGTCTTTTTCAACATGTTGCTCGATGGGCAAGGTGGAAAAGATAATAATGTCCGTAATGCATGCATAGAAGCCCTTGCATCCGTATCGGCACATATGAGTTGGAAGTCGTACTATACTCTGTTAAATCGGTGTTTCCGTGAGATGAACAAACCCAAAAAGGGAAAACTTCTGCTGCGACTTATCTGCTTGATTTTAGATAAATTTCATTTTGCAAAAGATGGTTACCCTCAGGAGGCTGAGGAAATTAGGACTTGCCTACAGAAAGTTGTGTTCCCGAAATTGCAAAAGCTTATGAATTCTGATCCTGATAACGTTAATGTAAACAGCAGTGTGGCTGCACTGAAGGTTTTAAAACTACTTCCTGAAGATGTAATGGACTCAAACCTACCCTCTATAGTTCATAAAATTGCCAGTTTTTTGAAGCATCGGTTGGAGAGTATACGTGATGAAGCCAGATTGGCTCTGGCTGCTTGCTTAAAAGAACTTGGGTTGGAGTATTTAAAAGTTGTTGTCGACACTTTACGTGCTATCTTGAAACGAGGATCTCAGGTGCATGTGCTGGGTTTCACTCTCAATTTCATATTATCGGAGAGTCTCACCAATCCAATGCCTGGAAAGTTAGATCATTGTTTGGTTGATCTCCTTGCGGTGGTGGAAACCGATATCCTTGGAGAGGTTGCTGAACAGAAAGATGTGGAAAAATTCGCATCCAAAATGAAAGAAACAAGACAACGGAAGTCACTTGAGACTCTGAAACTGATTGCTGGAAATGTAACGTTCAGAAGCCATGGATTGAAGTTACTCTCTCCGGTCACTGCTCAGCTGCAGCGGCATCTAACTCCGAAGATCAAAACAAATTTGGAGAAGATGTTAAAACAAATTGCAGCTGGTATTGAAGGCAATCCATCTGTTGACCAAGGAGATCTTTTTCTTTTTATATATGGCTGTGTTGATGATGGTATTAACAACAAGAGTGGTTTTGGAGATCACGTGTCATCTTCACCATCCAAACAGAAATGGAAATCAAGAGATCTGAAAGAGACTGCTGAGTTGATTTCTGGTTGTAATTCATGTCCACATCTTATCACTGTGTTTGCTCTGGATTTATTGTATAACCGACTGCAAAAATTGAAAGTTGACAACACTGATATAGAGCTGCTGTCGAAGTTAGATCCTTTTGTCACACTACTTGCTGGATGCTTGAGTTCTAAGTATGAGGATATTGTATCCTCATCTCTCAGATGTTTTACTTCATTAATAAGGTTTCAGTTGCCTTCCCTCGTAGCTGAAGAAGATGAAGTGAAAACAGTACTGTTAACCATTGCTCAGTCTGCTGTAAGTTTCCGCAGTCCTCTTGTGGAGGCATGCCTTAAGCTGTTAACAAAGCTTCTCGTCAATGAAAACATAACTTTGTCATCTGAGGAATTGACAATGTTGGTTCAGTTCCCCATGTTTGTTGATCTCGAGTCTGATCCATCCTCTGTTGCTCTTCCACTACTCAATGCCATCGTGAAACGGAAGCTTGTAGTTCCAGAGATATATGATATCGCAATTCAGGTTTCAGCGTTGATGGTGAAAAGTCAGTTGGAAAATATCCAACGGGGATGTCAACAGATACTGTTGCAGTTCATGGTCCACTATCCACTTTCTGAAAAACGTTTAGAGCAACATGTGAACTTTCTGCTGGAAAATCTGAGGTAAGTATGTGCGCTAATTTTTTTTGGGGCAGCATATTTATGTGTACTAGTTATGAATTCAATTTTGCTCATATTTTTCTTGTATTAATGGAATTTGTCCTTCAGGTATGAACATCCAACTGGAAGAAATGCAGTTCTTGACGTGCTTAAAGCCCTAATTGAGAAATTCTCAAAATCTAATCTCGACCAGCATTCGCAAAAATTATTCGTTCAACTTGCTTTTTGTTTGGCCAATGATATTGATAAGGACGTGCGGTCCAAGATTGGTGCTATGATAGAACTTCTGATAGGCAAAATGAGTAAAGATCAAGTTGATTCCAGTCTATTGTACTGTTTGTGTTGGTATAAGCAGCAGGATTTACAGGCTGCCGCGGCGCAGGTAAATGCTGAGGGTATATGTTCTTATTGACTAGTCTCGTGGCAATAGTTAGATGCCAGACTGTAGGAAACCATAATTTATACTTCTAAATATGGAAAAGTTTAGAGTAAGAATTGGTTTTACCTGAAGGTTTTTTCTGTTGAATGTATGGCTTGTAACATCTTCATAAAACCTGATTTCGTTCATGTTGCATGTATACACCTGTTGTAGTATCTTCATTGCTTCTTGCGGAATTTTAACTCAATTCATTTATTGGATGCTGTGCAGGTGTTGGGTTTTTTTATTGACGCCATGAAGAAAAAATTTCGGAAGCATATCTACAATACGGTGCAGGATGCTAAAATGATTTTGGAGTCTGCTGTTAGTGCTTCCAGCTCACAGCTGCAAGATATTGTTGAGGAAGCCAGTTTACCTTTCTGGAAGGAAGCATACTACTCACTGGTTATGATAGAGAAGATGCTCGAACAATTTCCTGATCTAGGTTTCGGAAAAGATTTAGAGGTATGCACTCACTCGTCTAATTCTAAACGTTGTATTGTAGTAGAATTCTGAGAAGTACTTGTCTCTTTAATCGTTGCATCTCAGTGCTCTGATAACAATTGATCTTGGTTTGTTGTTGAATCTTCAAAGAAAGTACTGTGTTAGCTTATCAGCTTCAGTCACCACCTTGGACTCAGTTGGGAATTTTTTTTTTCCTGACCCTCTCATTTGTTTTCCCTTCTGTGATGATTAGATGTTGACATAATTGTATTCTTATTGGACCTCATTTGTTTCTGATGTGTTTTTCAGGATATATGGAAAATAGTGTTTAAGTTCTTGTTGTACCCACACGCATGGTTGCGATGTAAATCCTGCAGGCTCCTGAATCATTATTTTAAAGCATTAGCTGGGAGGAAAAAAGCAGAATCTCATACATTAGTTGCAGATTCTCTTCTACAGAAGCCAAGTAGCTTGTTCATGGTGGCCGTATCTCTTTGCCTCCAGTTAGAGGAGCAACCCTCCACGGGCAACGTTGATGTTGATCTCCTCACAGAAAACATTGTTTTTGCTGTCTCTAGTCTTCATTCTTTGATTGGACAATCTGATCAAGCCACCCACATTGCGTTCTGGTCCAGTCTTGGCGAGGATGAGCAAGTGGTGTTTCTTGAAGCCTTTGAATTGCTTTTAACAGGGAAAGGAAGGTCCACTTTTCTGGCTCTTACCTCAGGAAAACGTACCGAGGATAGTGAAGATGTTGCTAATAATGTAAGAAATGCATTGATCGGAAATTTGCTCAAAAGCTTGGGGAACATTGCTCTTGATATGGAGTCTGTTCAGGTTTTTCTCCATTCCCTTTTCTGATCTAAACTTATCTTTTGGAGGCTCTACTAACTAAACTTTTTCTTTCTTTTGTTTGCTTGTGATATGCAGATGCGAGTTGTATTCAACGTCTATAAAGCTTTTACCTCACAATTGAATAAAGAAGAATGTCGCTTATATGCTTACAAAATTCTGCTCCCAATATACAAAGTCTGCGAAGGATATACTGGCAAAATCATCAGAGGTACTATAAGTTTTTCTGTGTGTTTCCTTCTGCAATACTCAGTTTCTGTGTCACAAATGTAACAAAACGTTATGGTTTTATCAGGTGAGTTGAAACAGCTAGCAGAAGAGGTACGAGACAGTATAAGGGACCAGACTTTAGGCAACCAAATGTTTGTGGAAGTTTACAGTGAAATAAGAAAAAGCATGAGAACGAAACGGGATAAGAGAAAGCGAGAGGAGAAGCTAATGGCAGTGGTTAATCCGGAGAGAAACGCCAAGAGGAAACTGAGGTTAGCTTCAAAGAATAAAGCAAACAAGAAGAGAAGAATAACGAGCATGAAATTGTCTAGATGGGCTCGCTCTTGAAACCCTTTCCCTTTTGGGTAATTTTGTTAAGCTTATAGAATATCTTAGATAATCACTTTTTGAGCCCATGTTTGATTAAGCATAGTGAAGTTTTGCCAAGCCTTAATGGATCCATTTTATCTAGAAGATTTGCGTTCAAATGAGATTATCACACTTTTCATCAATGTGCAAAAGACCACTAAAATCCTACTTTATAACCAACAATGTAATTTGTGGGTTGTGGTCTAAATATGATTAGTTTCATGGTACAATTAGAAGCAAAAAATAAGTAATTATGGAAAGGTAATTATCATGTTCATCAGCGTATATTTCGTGTTCGATGTGATCTAATTATTCGTACTGAAAAAAAATAATAATTATTTGAGGTTGAATGAGTCAGTGACAAATTGACAAGACATGTTCATCAATCATGCTCAATTTTTACTTGTCTCTTGCTACCACAAACTACGCACAATTAACCTCTCTCTCCATATCTAACTGTTGCAACATCTTCAGAAGAAATCTCTCTCTCTCTCTCTTTCTCGGAGAGTTTGCAGAATACAAAACTTTTACAAAAAAATAAACAAAAAAGGCATGAAGCAATCATCATGGGGTTGCACAATTTTGATCCAGTTATCTCTCTGTCTCATCGTTTATGTGTCTCTGCATTTGACTCACCCATTTGTCTCCTCTGGTAACGACGGTGACAATGCCACACCTCTAGATCTTCATTTCATCTCTGTCTCTGGAGGTTTCAGGCCTCTTCACCGCCAAATTCACCTTCTCCGATTGGTCTCTTTTCCATCTTCTTCCGTTTTTTCATCTCTGCAATGTTTCTCTGGTTATTGAATTTACTGGTTGATATCTGGATTAAAAAGTTTGCCTCTTTATAGAATTCCAAGGGTCCCTAGATCGAGATTTTGAGTCTTAAAGGACAAAGCTTTATGTTTTTCCTTGATAGATAAACAGTTACCGTTCTTATTTTTGTTACTGTTTGATCCATGAAGATGGAGAAAGTTGCAGAAACTTACAAAGCAAAATTTGTGGTGAGCACAAATGAGCACGGTGAAGAAGATCCATTCGTGCAAAATGTTAGTCCTTAAGCTTAATTCCCGATTTTGGGTTAACTTGTTATGCCTTCTTGAGTTGTAGTAGATCTTTTTGGTCAGACAGTTTGTATGAGTAATGTGTGTATTGATTCTTTTTGTAGGCCACTCGAGTGTCCTCTCCACTGAAACTTCCATGGTAACTTGTTCCTGTGGAATTAAGAGACCCTTTTAGTTAGCTTAAGTTCTGTTAATGTAAACAAGAAGACTGATCAATGTGATGCGTTTTAGGTACACTACAAAGAAAGGGTCTGGATATTTCAGAGAACACATCAAAATGCCTTTTGGTGGATCCTTGGATGTTGTTTTCCTACATCCTGTCTCATTACAGCAGGTAGAATCAGTTTGTTTGTGTAAATCCCATATATTATCAGGCTTTTCTTCCAATCTGATCAATTGAAACCATAGGAAGTTCTCGGTGGAGCATTGAATGGCTCTGTGATCAATCAACTAAAAGGGCTGACAAGGATCCTAAAAACAGCAGATGCAGACTGGTAGGTTGGCTATTCAAGTTATGTCATTATTTGGTGTCTCAATTTGCTCTCTACCCTTCAAATAAAGCAGTCTATATATACTCAGTCCCATGGATTAAACAACAGATAGTCGTTCTTGATACAGGCAAATTGTGGTTGGATCAGATCCATCACTCGCCTATAATTTAACTAAGGAACCAGAGGAAGCCAAGGAAGTCACAAGGACATTTCATCATATCATGAACAAATATGGAGTGGTAAGACATTAAAAAATTCTCATTCCATTGCCAAAAAATTTGATGGAACAAATCAAGTATATAATTTATCTGAGAGAACAAACTTTGATGATACAAGAACTTATATATAAGTGAGAAAGGCTGCACCAGTGGAGGCAGCAACAAGAGCTTGACTTGCATTACGGTTCCTCATCAATCAGAGAACCAAAGTTCAACAACTGATAGTAAGAGGTAACACAATCTCTCATGATGTTATTTATAATCATAAACTATAAAAGCTCAATCTCAATGTCTGAGAGAAATGCATCTGGTCATGTCAGAGAAATTGAAGATGGGTTTCTTCTTCACAGAGTTAGCTTCTCTGAGTTTGTAAGTAGTTTCTTACTAGATTCTTTCTTTTTGATAAGATATGTTTCCAAAATTTAATGTCTTCTTCATTTATCATAAACAGGTTACTTATACAATCAACTCATCAGGACAAGTCATTAAAACAAATGTAGTTAAGCAGATTGGCAAAGCGAGCATCTAAGCTCCATTCATTGTAAAGCACAAATATTTTGTATTCTTCATTCATTACGAAATTACCCTTTTATTGACCGTCTCATAGTTGAATCGTCGGAGGGTAAAATTGGAATTTATGTACTATATAAATTACCCTCACCATTTAGGGTTTTACTTCATCTCATTTGTTTTTTTTTGGTCACGCATCTCATTAGTTTAAGTATGAAGTTCTGCTCTCGGAGAATATTTTTCTTCCGGTTGAAGCGGAGCCGATGATTTCAAATATTTCTCGACGAACCACTTACATTAAAGTGGTGATGAATCAGTTAATATTCTCCTCCACCTCCATCACCACCACCGATCTTCCTCGTCTTTTTTATATATTTATAACATGGATCTTTTTCTTGGTTAAACTCTTCTTCGTCTTCTTCTTCTTCTTCTTCTTGGGAGACAATGATGATTCATAAGAAGTCAATAGACCAGACGTTGTGGGTACAACTCTCTTCTGTGGCGAGGCTATAAGAAAAAAGGCCATCTTTTTTTCTTCGTTAGCAGCCATTGGGAGAAGAGTTTGTACTCTACTTTGTCTGAGAAAAGGCGAATCTGAGTCACTCTCCTCTGCTTGCAAAGCTTCTTATCATAAATCTATTTAAGTGCTACTGTGTTATAGAATGGATCATTTCACAGAACAAAAGTTTTGATTTTGAAGTATTGAAATTGGGACAAAGACAATGGATAACAGTTGGGGATTTGTCTTAAAAAGATCTTATTCATTTGTTGTTTTCAATAATGTTCTTCTCTGTCTTTCATAAGGACCACATGCAAACGAGCAATGGGCACACGATTATCTTTCAGACGAGTGTAGCCAAGTAAAGATTTCAGATTCCACATGTCTCTAAAGATATACATTTAGAAAAGGTTATAAAGAAAGGGAAGAGGGGACTTCATCATCTTTATTGTTACTTCTAGTTAAATTACAACTGTGAAAGCTTTCACAGCATTATTGGTTATTTAAAACGTCTATTGTGGCCTAAATTGTCTGAAACAACAAATGGAAGAACCTTAATTTTGAAAAAGTTTGTGGTGTCAAATGCAGCTATGAATATGTGACAGCTCAACGCATTGATGTAATTGGAAATCTGTTCTGAATTTTCAAGAGTCTGATTTTGTGGGAAATGATTTATTTCCGAATTCACCAGTATAAGGTAAATAGTTGTATACTTGTATCTATTACCAATTGTGTAATCTGTGGACAGTTCTTGTTGCTGGCTGAAAACTTAGCCAATAAGATTATTACTCTTGTTTCAGACTACTCTACAGAAAAGGATAAAGATCACTGGATTTTAGAAAGAAAAAATGTTACTTTTTCAGATTATTGTGTAATCAGGGGTATGTGGAGATGGGAAATTTGCTCTGTTGTGGTTGTATCATTTTCGTTTATATATTTCTCCTTTTCCCTATACAAGCTCCAAAAGAGTTTACCTTGTAAACCAAAAGCTGACGTAGACACGAGACTAAAGACACATCTTCGTATATATTATTTCTATGTGTTTGAGTTCTTCTCCTTAGAGACAGAGAGAGATGGAGAGAATGTCTGTTTGTTTACATCTCGTGCTCATCTTCTCAACTGTTGTTGCAGAAGCAGTGTATCTTCGTGGAGGTTCTTACCATCTTTCATCTTTTAGACAAAACATTCTAGCTTCAAAGCCCAAGCCAAAGTTGCCCTTTCACTTTCAGACACGTTACTTCCCTCAGAATCTTGACCACTTTAGTTTCCAGACAGAGAGCTACAGAATCTTCTATCAGAAGTATCTCATCAGCAGCCATTTCTGGCGCAAAGGTGGCCCCATCTTTGTTTACACAGGCAATGAAGGTGACATTGACTGGTTTGCTTCTAACACCGGCTTCATGTTGGACATTGCTCCAAAGTTTCAGGCTCTTCTTGTCTTCATCGAAGTAAAAGCTTTTTCAAACTCGTATACTTCTCTTGTTTAAAGTATATTTAAGGCGCTAATGCTACTGACTACTGTGTGTTGTTCTGGTTATTATGTGTTCTTGCAGCATAGATTCTATGGAGAGTCGAAGCCACACAATTTGGCCAGGAAAATGGGATACCTGAACTCACAGCAAGCTTTAGCTGATTATGCAATCTTGATAAGGAGCTTGAAACAGAATCTATCTTCCGAAGCAACTCCTGTTGTAGTGGCAAAATAGTGATTGTTCACTTCTTATAAATTATAACACATCGGTTTTATTAAACTCTCTTCTGTTGTATACTATTTCCTGAGACAGTGCTTGCAGCGTGGTTCAGACTAAAGTATCCGCATATTGCAATTGGCGCATTAGCATCCTCTGCTCCAATTCTGCAGTTTGATAAGATTACTCCGTCGTCTAGCTTCTATGACACTGTTTCTCAGGATTTTAAGGTCTGTATATGTCTAACACAGTTGGTATAAAAGTTATATTCGATGATAAGCTTCTCATGCCTCTTGTTAAGAGCAGGATGCGAGTGTTAACTGTTTTGAAGTCATCAAGAGAAGCTGGGGAGAACTGGCTGCTTTTTCCACTATGAAAGATGGCTTACAAGAACTCAGCAAGAAGTTCAAGACTTGCAAGTAAAAATCTGCTTTCCCTCATTGTTGTCAAAGCTAATTTTCGAGTTCTTTATCTTGTAATGATCTATTATCTCATCTCTAACAATCACAGGGATCTGCACTATGTTGCTTCAGCCTCATGGTGGCTAGATTCAGCCTTTACAAATACAGCAATGGTTAATTACCCAACTCCAGCAAATTTCATGGCTCAATTGCCTGCTTATCCAGTGGAGGAGGTAAAACACGTAAGATAGTAAAAAGTGACTTCTTTCCTATACCGGTTTATTCACAAAGAACTCTTCTGATATCAGATGTGCAAGATCATTGACGAGTTTCCTCTAGAAGCCAGCAATCTTGATCGTGCGTTTGCAGCTGCAAGCTTATACTACAACTATTCAGGCTCAGAGAATTGCTTTGATTTGGAAAACCAAACTGAACCTCATGGACTCGATGGTTGGCAGTGGCAGGTAATCATGAGTCTATTTGTATCTTTTTTTTTATATTAACTGAACAGTTCACATTAAGGAACAAAATCTGTTATTCAGTTTAATAATGAATTAATGTGACTACCGTTGCGAATGAAAAGGCGTGCACAGAGATGGTGATGCCAATAAGTTCTTCCAACCAGAGCATGTTTCCACCATTTGAAAACGATGACAAAGGAGACCAAGAATTCTGTCTGAAGGTATACGGTGTCAAGCCAAGACCACACTGGATCACCACTGAATATGGCGGACAGGTTTGTTTCAATTTTTATTCTCTGTTTTTTTTCCAGATAAGAGACCTAAAGCTCAGCTTTTGATCAGAGTCTGTTTATTGCAGAGAATAGAGATAGTTTTGAAGAGATTTGGTAGCAATATTATCTTCTCCAATGGAATGCAGGATCCATGGAGCAGACCAGGGTAAGTGATTCATTCCTCATTCTTGAGTCCATGTCAATATTCATTCTCTACAGATCACAGACTTGATTTTACTGGAAGTTTTCAGGGTTCTGAAGAACATATCGAGTAGCATCATTGCGCTTGTGACCAAGAAAGGTTAACGTTTGTGAAATCAAAGAGTGAATGTACACAAACCATTGTTAATTTGTTATGAACGAGGAAACTGAATATTGTTTGTTTAAGCAGGAGCTCACCATGTGGATCTGAGGGCTGCTACAAAAGATGACCCTGAGTGGCTGAAAGAACAGAGGAGGCAAGAAGTTGCTGAGATAGAGAAATGGATCAGAGAGTATTACAGTGATCTGAGACAGGACGAGTAAAGAGACCAAACACCATTAGAACATTGTCTATTTTCCATGTGCCTGTGATGATGAAATCGTACTAGAGTAAAGAATAATTGATTTGTTGTCTTCTGTGCCACCAACAAAATTTATGTTAAAATATGTAGAGAAGGACGAAGAATTTCAAGACTAAACCATAGAAAAACCCATTCTAGACATCCACTGGTATTGTAGCTGTTGCTATTTGTGCTCAGACATTTCAGATCCCAGACTAAGTGAGGGAAAGATGAAGAATCAATTGTGGAGGTTTGAATAATTAGGTGAAAATTTCATGAAGGATGAAATTAAAGCATCTTCCTTATTAAGGAGCCGGTATGGTCATGATGGTCGAGAAAATTCAATATGATAAAAAGCATAGAATTGTGTTATTAATATTGTGGGGTAGTTTCTGAATCTGATGAAAATTTTAGTGTCATTTGGGTAAGATTACGGAATTCAAAGGGTCAAATTGTTATAGCTAAAAGAAGTGTGAAAGGTAGCATATGAAAGTTTAGCGCCTTTTCATAAAAATTATGGAAATCAAAAGGTTAAAACTGCAATTGTTAATTTTACTGTTACAGTGATTATATAGCGGGAGAAAAAGCACCACCGACATCTGAACTCTGAAACGTCGTCGTTTATCTGTTTTTGGTGGTTTTCTCCGCGTTTGGCAAATCAACACTTTTCATGAGTTTCTAATTCTTACTTTGTTTTTCGCTGACAGTCTTTCTTCCACTAATCGCCATTGTTACTGCACTTCGACTCTGAATCGTTCGATTCAGCATTTTTATCTCCACAAAGATGGCTCGTCGGTCTGGAGATTGCATGAGATATCTGGTGGTTTTCGCGGTTGTATCAGCTTTAGTTGTGTGTGGGCCTGCTCTTTATTGGAAATTTAACAAGGGTTTTGTTGGATCCACTCGTAGGAACTCTGTTTGTCCTCCTTGCGCTTGCGATTGTCCACCTCCTTTGTCTCTCCTCCAGATTGCTCCTGGTATAGCTACCCTTTCTTTTTCTGATTGGATCTGAATGTTCATCGTTTTATGACTAGATTCGTGGTGACAAGTTTGTGTTCATACTCTCTTGTGAAATTTAGTTTCTTTCAAGTTATGATCACAAATCTCGAGGTACCCGTTACCCGAATTTCGATTGGCTGAAGTTTATTTGGATCTTGCTATTAAACATCTGATTTCGTCTGGTTTTAAAAATATTGGATCTTTCAATCGATCTGTCTCTTTCAAGTTTAATCTTTTTGTTGTCTAAGACAGTATGAACGATCTCGAGTTGTATATTGTCTGACAAGTTGCATTTTTTTGTTCTGTTGCAGGGCTTGCAAATCTCTCTATTGCAGGTTAGATCTCGATTCTGATCTCGACTTTGTTAAGCTGCCATGCCGTGTTTCCTTTACTGATTTTTTTCTCTAATGTTAGTAATCTGGTTTGACAGTTATTGAGGAGTTTTCATATCTGTCTAGAGTATTTGGAAGATTGATTTTTTAATTCTTAGCATGGTCCTTAGTTTCATACTGATTTCCATTCTTCTATCTTTATAATTTTAGGATCTTACAAGTTTATTTGAACACCTAAAAGTATGATGAAAACAATAATAATTTTCAATCCCAATAGAAGCTTGATAGCTGAAGAGGCTTGTCATTTTTGTCACTCTGATTGTTATCTGTGATCAGATTCAAACTCTTCACCAGGTCCTTTCTGCATCATGATGCATTTCAATTATTTTATTTTTTCTGATATGTAGAACATAGTTCCTCTTGAATTCTCTTGTCAAGAGTTACTTTTTGGTGTTTGACGTCAGGATATGAATTCTGTCTTGTGTTGTAAACAGATTGTGGAGGCGATGATCCAGAACTCAAACAGGAGATGGAGAAACAGTTTGTAGACCTTCTGACTGAGGAGCTGAAGCTGCAAGAAGCAGTTGCAGATGAGCATAGCCGTCATATGAATGTTACCCTCGCAGAAGCTAAAAGAGTTGCATCTCAGTACCAAAAGGAGGCTGAGAAGTGCAACGCTGCAACTGAGATTTGTGAATCAGCTAGAGAGAGAGCTGAAGCTTTGTTGATCAAGGAGAGGAAGATCACCTCTTTGTGGGAGAAGAGAGCTCGGCAATCAGGCTGGGAAGGTGAGTAAATTGATTACAGTTCTCAGTCTTCCCTGAAGAATTTCTCTCTGAGAAATTGAATTGGGAAGGTGAGTAAATTGATTACAGTTCTCAGTCTTCCCTGAAGAATTTCTCTCTGAGAAATTGAATTTTCACAACTCATCTCAAGAAAAGGAAATTGTTTGATTGTCAAGGCAAAGGCCTATCTTTTATCTTTCTCCATATATGTAGTCTTTTTGTTTTGCCCTTTGATCGGAATGTAGCTAAAGAAAGGTTTCGCCTTGTACTTACTTTTTCTTATATATAATTGTTCATTCACTATAACTAAGCTTAACTAGCATCTCTCCTTAGATAAGAACTCGATTCTGTATACCTGTTCATGTGCATCGGCAACCCGAACGATCACATTCTTAGTAACCAAGAGCCAATGCAAAGAGTGAGCCTGACAAATCCAAGCAATATAAATTCAGAAATAGTTGTGAATTGATTCGATTGCATTACAGCTAGATTTGCTGCCTGTTTGTGATATATCATGGCTTAAGCAAGGAAAAAGTGGATCAATAGTCACTTGAATTCTCTTTTACTTTGAAGACTGATAAAGACTTCTTCAGACGTCAAGAAACATCAAAAGTTTGTGAACATAGAGAAGGGCTGAGAAGAGACAAAAAGGGACAAGTGAAACGCACGTAGGTTGACATAATTATGCTCGCACCAGGTATCACGCGGTTTCAATTTTCAATATTCCTTCATTCACAAAAACAGCTGTATTTATTTCTATTTCTTTTTTCTAGCCTCAGCCATTAAAGTTTTCTACATTATTCTAATGTTCAGAGGGACAGAATCCATAAAAGCTTTAGATCTATCATTGAAAGAAACAGGTCTCGGTTCAGTGACTCCTGCAAACCGTCCACTCCATGTGGTTTGATAGAAAAGATCCATAAAGAGAAAAGCAGCTTTGAGACTTTGGTTCTAGATTCAACTAATCTTTGTTTTTCTTGTGTTCTTCTGTGAAGCTTCCACAGTGTAGGACTTGTGTTCTTTTCTCCAAGTTAGGAAAGTGCATTAAATTCTTCTCTCTTTAGGCACAGAGATTAATAATTAATTTACTTTAAATGGAAAATTCCATGAACAAGAGAGGACATGGTCAGAATCAAGAGTCAGCTAACTTGCCTGAATCAAAGAGACAGAAGCTTCCTGCGTTGGCAAGGTAAAATATAATTAACATGTGTTATCGTCTCGTAACTTCGATTGTTTTGGCTATGATTCTGAACTCCTTTTGGATTAAAGCATAGCTTTGTTGGAGATGTTGATTAGTTACGCTGCCCAAAAAGCATTTTACTGTGGAAATATCTTGCTTTTTAGATTTTTTGATAGTCTTGCTTAGCCTTGCAAGATCATCAAATTTTCTCAGACATCTGTTGTATGAAAACAAAAACTATTTCACAGTGTCATCGTGGAAGCTGTCAAGGTAGATAGTCTTCAGAGGTTATGCTCGTCTTTGGAACCTTTATTTCGAAGAATTGTGAGTATGATATGCTATTTCGAAGTTCATTTCTCTCACAGACCAAATTATGAGAAGCCTGTGTGAGGTGTAAACTTGGTAATGCTGTTGATCAATGGACAGGTCAGTGAAGAGGTGGAACGTGCCTTAACGAGGTTGGAGAACTCGAAAACTACTTTAAGGTATTTCTGTAGTTATATTCTAAATCCTTGGCTGGACGGGTCCCATGATCTTTACGGAAATTTGAGTTTTCAGATCTCCTGAACCGAAGAAGATTCAAGGCCTCAGTGGAAGGAACCTGCAAATTCACTTCAGAACACGAATGCCTCCTCATCTATTCACAGGTGGGAAAGTCGAGGGAGAGCAAGGCTCAGCCATTCACGTGGTTCTTATAGATGCAAACACTGGAAATGTAATCCAAACGGGAGAAGAATCAATGGCAGAGCTGAATATTGTCGTGTTAGATGGAAACTTCAATGATAAAGACGACGGAGATTGGACGAGAGAACATTTTGAGAGCTTTGAAGTAAAAGAACGCGAAGGAAAACATCCTATCTTGACTGGTGACAGACATGTCGTACTTAAAGAAGGTGTAGGAACTCTTGGACAGCTTACTTTCACTGATAACTCGAGCTGGATTAGGAGCAGAAAGTTTAGGCTTGGTGTTAAGGCTGCATCGGGGTTTCACATGCGTGAAGCTAAAACAGAGCCATTTGCTGTTAAAGATCACAGAGGAGAACGTGAGTATCTTAAAACTTTGGACTGACTTGATAAACAGAGAGAAAGAGAGTTTCTTGACTATGTATCTGAATTTTGGATGATATTTTGGCAATATTTTTTTGCAGTGTACAAGAAACATTATCCACCGACTTTACATGATGAAGTCTGGAGATTGGATAAAATAGCGAAAGATGGAGCGCTCCACAAGAAGCTACTAAAATCTAACATCGGGACTGTTGAAGACTTCCTTAGAATACTCGTGAAGGAGCCGCAGAAACTAAGAAGCGTATGTGCATCTTTACTATATAGAACATCTACACACAAAATTGATTGTTCCTTGCTCATGTTTTTGATGTGTGCTTAACAGTTACTTGGGAGTGGAATGTCAAATAAAATGTGGGATAAGACGGTTGAGCATGCAAAGACCTGTGTATTAGGTGGGAAACTTTACGTCTATTACACAGAGAGAACGCATGCGACAGGCGTTGTCTTTAATCATATATATGAGTTCCGAGGCCTAATTACCAATGGCCACTTCTTATCTCTGGAATTTCTTGATAATGACCAAAAGGTAATCATTTCTCTGTAAAGCTAACTTTTTCTCTCTTCTCTCTAGTAAACTGCAGTCTCTTAGAATCATATTCAAAAAGTGATGTAAAGATTTAACCTTTTTTGAATGATTCAACAGATTTTTGCAGACATTTTGGTTAAAACGGCTTATAAAAACTGGCATAAAACGGTTGAGTATGACGGTAAGGTGTTGAATTGCTTACCAGTAGCTGAAAAGGAAATAAAAAGCTTGCCGGAGCCAAGAAAGGCTCAAAACCATCAAATGCCAGAGATGACTCTGCAATATCAACAGACTGGGAATAGCTACTCATCGGTCCCTCGGCATCCGGTAGAGTATCCTATTGTGCAACAAAGTTGCAATCAGTTACGAGACTATACATCGGTGGGAAGTTCGTCGAACTCAGGCTCCTACAATGGAGGCCTTGAAGATATCTTCACAGAGGAAATCAGGGTGAGGAGTTCAGAGATGCTCGAGACTGATGATATGCAGAGATTGCTGAAGACATTTGGGATATCAGGCGGGTTTGGCCATATTGATGAGTCCTGTTATGGTTTCCCTGATCAGTATGAAGCTCAGGTCAATAAGGGCTATGGGAAAGAACAAAGCAGGGGCTCAGGGAAAGCTGTAGTGGGGTGGCTTAAGCTCAAAGCTGCACTGAGATGGGGTATCTTTATACGCAAGAAAGCTGCAGAGAGGAGGCCTCAAATTGTGGAGATCGACTAAGAAACTATAAGAAGATTCAGAGAGGATTTGTGTATAAACTTGAAGCTAATATTTGTCCCGCTTTTAGCTAATTACTATAAAGTCTAGAATTCATCTTCTGGATGAGCAAGGGAGAAAGAAAAAGAATTTAATAGAATGTATCTTCTCTTGGCTTTGAATTGTAACACTATATGCTTTGAGGCTTTGAATTTATTTTTTGCATCTCAATCATCTCATCTGTTGCGTTTAGTGAAGCATCCATAGTCAAACAATGACTGATATAAAGTCAACTTCACTGATGGGGAAAAATTGAAGCTTTGGCCCATTTGCAGTTTCGTTTTGCAGAGTTGGGGAAAAACGGATTCGAAAGCAGTAGGAGGAATCAGAGAAAAAGATGTCTTCTTTCTCAATGGCCAGTGCCATAGCTCGCTCAGGTGCAACGACAAAGACCGACTTTTTGGGTCCGATTCTATTTAGTTCCCACTTCCCAGTAACTAAAATTGTGAATTGATATCTGTCTCTTTCGTATTTCTTCAATTTCTCGAAGCCTCCATCTTTGCTCTCCGAGCTTGGGAGATTCAAAGATCACTAACAAAGCCCTGTACTTTGAGTTCTGTTGGAATATTGACTTATTTCAATTTAGTTGTTGCAAAATAATAATAGGTCAAAGTTTGACTACATTTTTTTTTCCAAAAAGAAATTTTTTTATTAAATAAAATAACCCAAAACCAAGATAGTAGTTACAATAGAAAAAGATGGATATTTAACACAAACAAGTGAAGCCATTAGCAAGGCAATATGATGTGGTAAACATGCCCGAATTTGATAATGACTCCTTCGTGTCGTCCAGGAAGAGTTCCGTCAAACAGAACATCGAGACATTGATGGTGTACCGGCGTTCTGCTTGACGGAACGCAACTTGAGTTGTGTTCGATTGTCTAGTCTGTCTCTTTCTCCTTCAATTGCTGCTGGTGAACTCTTTGGTTTAATCGAATCGTATCTTTCGCCACTTTTTTCCTAAAGTGTTGAGTCGATTAAATGGCTTTCTAAGTCTTTTCCACTAGAATTAAATATCATATTTGTGCGAGGTCTGATTAGTTGTTGCTTCTCCATTACCATCAAAAAGAACATAAGGAGGCACAAGTGCTATAATTTCTGAAGTCTACTTAAATCACAAGGAAAAAAATGAGTATTGAAGTTATAATGAGTTTGGTTGGTACCTTCCCAATATCAATTGCAGGTTCTTGGTTTATCATTAGCTTTGGGTGTTAAGTGCCTCAGCACATTTGTTCGATTTATGTTCTAGAGTTAGATACTTAAGTCTATATATTAGGTATTTTTAATTTTATGTTAAATTCTTGTCTAAAACAAGAAGGTTGTAATGAGATTATTCCATTCACCCTCCTGTATTAATAAAATTACTGTTTGAGACCGAAAAAAAAAATCAAGAAGTTCTCTTTCGATTTTGCTCCAGGTTTGCGTCGAATTATCTATGTTATTGTTTCCTATGATTTTCGAGATGTGACTCTTTTTTTCTTAGTTTTCCAATTAGTGATTGTGTCTTTGCTTTGTATTGTGGATTTGTAACGGCTAGGTTCGACTTCGAAGAAGCTAAATGTCTTTGAATCGTCTTTCACGCCAAAATCGATCCCTTTTTACACTCATAACGCGCCGCCTTCACGGTGCTTCCGACCAAACAGTTTCTGCCACTTCCTCGTCAAGACTCCGAGAACATTACAATTTTCAACCACCACCGCCTTTGTCGTCAGCCTCAGAAAATGCTGACTCGAATCAGAAGAAGAGGAAGCCAAAGCCGCAGTACCGTCCACCTTCGTCGCTGGAAGGTGTGAAGAAGGTGCACTCTGATCTTCCGTTCGATTTTCGGTTCAGTTATACAGAGAGTAGTTCAAATGTCAGGCCGATTGGCTTAAGAGAACCCAAGTACTCACCATTCGGTCCTGACCGGTTGGACCGGGAATGGACTGGTGTCTGTGCGCCTGCGGTTGATCCAAAGGTACAGTCGGTGGACGGAGTGGAGGATCCGAAGCTGGAAGAGAAAAGAAGGAAAGTGAGGGAGAAGATACAAGGGGCATCCCTCACTGAAGCTGAAAGGAAATTTCTGGTGGAACTGTGTCAAAGGAACAAAACTAAAAGGCAAATCAATCTTGGTATTTATTTCGTCACCCCTTGTTCAAGAGGTTTTGTTACGATTAGAGGAATTTAGTTGTTACCTTACTTATTGATAAATGCGATCAGATATGGGGGATATATAAAGCTTCTTCTTGTCAGGAGAAGGATATTTCTGTTTATAAATGTCATCTTCTTGGTTACTGATTAAGAATTGATTCTTTGTCTCTTTTGGACACTGCTATTTCTAAGCTGAGTGGTTACTTGGGGGTATGTGTAGGGCGAGATGGTTTGACTCACAATATGCTGAATGATATCTATAATCACTGGAAACACGCTGAAGCAGTTCGAGTCAAATGTCTTGGAGTTCCAACTCTTGATATGAAGAATGTTATCTTCCACCTTGAGGTATCATCGTTTATAAGTCTGAATTCTCCTTTAAGTACTATGAATTATGTTGTGTTGTTTTTCTTTTGATCCATGTGCTTTAGTCTAGCTATTTGGGGAATCTATAGAATGACTTTTAGAACTGTGTTGCTTATTGTTACAGGATAAAACGTATGGCCAGGTCGTCTCTAAACACTGTGGAACCCTTGTGTTATATAGAGGGAGAAACTACGATCCCAAGAAAAGGCCCAAGATCCCGTTGATGTTGTGGAAACCTCATGAACCGGTGTACCCTAGATTGATTAAAACAACGATTGATGGTTTAAGTATCGAGGAGACCAAAGCGATGAGAAAGAAAGGGCTGGCGGTTCCTGCCCTGACAAAACTTGGTTCATACCTTTTCCATGCCTTCTTGTGTTTAAACGCTGGTGGTATAAATCCTTAATAACTGTTGAATGAAATCTTTTTATTACAGCTAAGAATGGCTATTATGGTAGTCTTGTTCCAATGGTGAGAGATGCTTTCCTAGTAAGTGAATTGGTACGGATTGATTGCTTGGGGCTAGAGAAAAAGGATTACAAGAAAATTGGAGCAAAGCTTAGGGTGAGATGTTTCTTCCTGTCTCTTTAACTTTGTTGCTGTTCAATTTCATCTTCTGTAAAGCGTTGGAGATCACTTTGCCGCTTTAATATATAAACAAACACTAACATCTAACTTTGTGTGAAGGATTTGGTCCCTTGCATCCTGGTGACGTTTGACAAGGAGCAGGTCGTGATTTGGAGAGGTAAAGACTATAAGCCACCCCAGGACGACGGTGAGTATTCTTCCTTCATTCATCGTGAATCATCCATAGACTCCGCTGTCGATTCTAATTGTAGTAGTGGGGCTCAGTGTTCTCCGGATGAGACAGCCAGAACCTAGGAGGATTAAGTACTCTTGATCCCACTTGTATAGTATATATGATGAGTAAATTTTGTGGTAACGTTTCTGGAGAATCCAGCGTTTTCTTTTATTGATAAAGTTAACCCAAGTAGCTTACGTACTGTACTAGTTTGTCTCGCACTGGATAGCTCGAGGAAAATGCTGATTACATATTTTCTCTGCTGCTTTTCCCGCAAGTAATGATGTGTACAAAACCCCACCCCCAAACTTGGTGCTACATTTTTAACAGGAGATTTAAACATCGAGCAAATACTTAAGAATAGGGCAACATTTTACACTGAATACCTCCCTAAATGATCTTTGTACCACCGTTATCTGTGACCCTGTGTTTAGCATTGTTTTGATCACGTTGAGATGACTCTGCACAAGCTTCCAAGGGTTCTGAGTTGAACGCACATGCGATGCGAAGGAAGGAGTTTACCACTTGTCTTCTCATTCTGCTACTACTTTTTTTTCCCGAATCTCAAGCACCGATTGTGCTTAGTCTCGGTGATACTGGGCTCATTAGTTAGTCGTTTAGATGGAGGATTGGTTAGAGAGAGTTTCTCCAAGGCGTTTATAAACTTTTTAAGGTGCTTGATGTACTCAGGGTAAGTCTCAAGGTTGCAATGTCCTCCTCCTTTCACCCATAACGGATCATACTTCTCCTTTGCTAACTCCCACAATCGCTTCCCATGAGACATGTCCACAATGTCATCATTCGTGCCCTGTAGCTCATCACAAATCAATCAGTACGAATCAACAGACAAATCCACAAAGATGTAAAGTTCTTTACATACATGTATGACAAGTACTAGGGAGTTGACATGGCGAATCTTGTCAATGTTCTGCAATAAGACATTCAGAACAAAGAGATGAGACACGACCCGAGAATGACAACATCTTTTGTGTATGTTTACTTACTTTGAATATGTCGAACCAGAGTGTCATTTTGACAGGATACAAGACTCTGATTCCAGAAAGAATGGCACTGTGAAGAACAACTCCTCTCAGCCTCTTCAACCGAGAAGCCATGTGCAACGTTGGGCCGCTTCCAACAGACTGTCCATACAGAATCAGCTCCTCTTGCTTGACCTCATACTCGCTCCTCAAGCAATTATACACTGCCTCTATGTCATAATACGTGTTCAATTCAGACGGCTAATACCAAAAGAACCAGAAAAAACAAAAAAGTCAGAAACTAAACATGTGAGAATTATATTAGCGTTTAAAATTTGAATGATTTCTCTTTGATACCTTTCCTGTTGAACCTCCATAGCCAGAATAATCATAACTGTTCAAATAACACCACAAAGAACATGTAAGAATCTAACAGAAACCCATTTGGCTATTTATGTGTTTAATCTGAATCTGATATGTACCTCATGATATTGACTCGGAGATGAGCACGAAGCTCAATGAAGAGGTCGACCATTTGGCCAAGATCAGCAGCATTACCATGAGAATATAAAAGCGTGAACCTTGCAAAAGGATGTCTCCAGAACGTGGCTACAACTTTATTACCGGACTTTGTGCTAAGCTGATGGACTTCCATGTTCTTATCCGAAGATACTCCGGAGAATACAAGCTTCTCTGTCTCTCCATCTTTCGTTACACAATATGTTGCAGGCTCAGGGGGAAAGAAGGCGAACTTAGCCGCCACATTTGACGTCACATTACCCATCTAAACAAAATCCCACAAAGAATATTGAAAAAATGAAGATAACTTTCAATGAAGAGAAGGAGAAAACACAAACCCAAAATCTCCTTGTCTAAGAAAAGAACCAAAAATATTGGTTTTGAGTTTTCGTTTTTTTGTTTTTTTTTGTGGGTTTGTGTTAACTTGCTGAGAGGTAAATTGGAGGGAAGAAAATGGATACAATGTGGAGGAGAGAAGAAGGAGGAAGGAAGAAGCTGAGCTGTTTCCTAAAACGAATTGTTTCTCTTTCAGGGTTTTTATAATTATATTCCTTAATCTTAGATTCTTAATCTGTGAAGAAAATAATAAGATAGAGTGGATTGTCCAAAATAGAATTTGTAATGACACATTATATTTGAACCTTGTGCATATAGTTTATTGATTCTAGTGGCGTAAGAAAAGATGTAGTCAAAAAAAGTAAACTAAAATATTGCGTCACATCTTTTTTGAAACTTATGTTCATCTTGAGGTGAAAGTTGAATGTAAATTCCTCATAAATGGAATTTTTGGTCGTAAACAATAAATCAGTTTTTTAGATTCCACATTTTGATACTACCCCTTTTGCATTAAAGTTGTAATTAAAATGATATCCTTCATGTTGATACCACCATGCCATCTCTAAATGAACTCGAATAAATAACAACCAAAACCTAAATAAACAGTGTTCTAGTTGATTTGCCCATGATCTAAATTAACATCAAATGATGAGTTTAAATTTCACTCTCTCTAATCGGAATATTTAAGCTATTGATCGAATATTGTCAATCTAATGGTTGAATGTTGACAAAAAAAACTTAAATAAGTAAGAAGTTCAACTTCTAGAAACGAACCGAACTGGAGGTGGATGTATTTAAATAGCGAGATCATGGAAAAAATGTTAAGAGAGAATCTCAGATTAAAAGGTTAATAAGCCAAATTATACAAAATCATTAGACTTATAGTTTTTCATCCATTGTATTTATTAATTTGATAACCATAAAATTACTTCTTTCACACAAAAGATTAGTTTGATCCAATTAAATTTTTACATTGATGTTGTTGAGTTTCTACATCAACATATCAAGCAAATTTAGAAATGTTGTTAAATTGTTTTACAATTACGTGTTTATTATGTTGTGAATATATATAGCTTTGTCTTGAAATTGAGTAAGACATAAGAATGGAGGGCTAGAATTTGGTCAAAGGCTGCAATTGATGGCTTTTAATGGAAGTATTGTCAGAGAGAGTCAGACATTCCTCTATTTATATTTCTATTTTTTCTCTTTGAATCATTCTTATTTTTTTATTTGGTTCATGTTTTCGCTTTACAATTTTTGTTTTAAAGTACAAAAAAAAGACAAAGGAGACATTTCCTGTTTGGACAAGTATGCTTTCAAAATCTGACACGATTCTGTGTGCTTTGGACTTCGTCAGCTTCAGATTTTGACCAAAATTATTAGCAAATGGTGTAAACTAATGATTCTAACTTCAATTAATTTATTGGTTTTGCTAATAAAAGTGATTATTATGTGAGGTTTTAACTGAGCAATGGTCCGTGAAATCCGCCATATGAAATGGAGCAATTACAGACATCAATGAATATTATTGAAGAGCGTCGGTTCTACATAACTTTATCTACAAAGGAATCTAATTAATCCGCTTAAAGAGGTCTCTGCATATACATGGATGATTGATACAGCTTCAGAGCCGGTTCAGTTACAACATGGGCCCTGTTCTGAAATTTTTTATTTATATAATAGGCCCCTCGAAAGGAAAATTCTAAAAGTGGGCCATTAAATTTTTTTGTTTAGCTTATAAAATTTGTAAAACAAAAGTGAACCCTGTGCATTTGTACCACTAGTACGCCTAGAACCGGCACTGCATGTATATATATACAAATATATTTGACAATTCATATTCTAAATCCTCTCAGACAATATACATGAGGCTATACAATTATCTGAAATCGAACTCTCATATGAAAAAGAATAGCTACTAAAATATAATTAATTATTTGATCAAAAACACTTTTCATATATATATCTTAGGTAACATATAATAAAATGTTATTAAGTGGTTAAATAAACTATATTTACTTTTAAAATCTATTTTCCATCAAAATTTAATTTTAGTTACTCGTGTTATTAATTGTTAGAAAAAAGAAATATATGCACATGACTTTGTCTAAAATTGTGTAAATTTGTTGTTTGGTTGGTAACTATATATTGATGAGATCTCTGATTAGAATAAAAATACTCACTGTATCATTTGTACCTTTGCATGGTCAGCTTTTGAGACATTATGCTTAGTCCAAAAGGGAAAAACATCTTGAGTCAATAAAGGATGAGAGTTTTGTGTGGAAATACGAGCTCTTATATCTTAATCATCAAATCAACCCTATAAAGAAAAAGATTACCACAAAGGCAAGTAACAAAGTGACTAGACTAGTGGTAACCATATTGAAAATTACAATTTCACATGTATACATAAACCCAAATTTATTAGGTTCATAGGTTTGTTTATTGTGTAGGTGACGCAGTAATGTTGAGAGAGAGCCAAGAGATGTAGAAATCTCTCAATTCTTTCACCAAAAATTCAACAAAAAATAATAAATATGAGGACAGACAAAAAATAAATAGCCTATGCTTCTCTTATGTATCTATATGAAACTAATTAAAGCTGACGAATGGTTTGTGTGATTGAAACAATGAACTGAGGTGGAGGGTTTCAATGGTGGATACTACTCAGTGACGTTTCATCTCCTGGAAAATGTTGGAAACTCTTGGAGACAGTCTTGGAAGGAACTTAAACAGCTGCATAAGAGGAAAAAATAGTCGTACATAGCGTAAGAGATAATGTCCAAAGAGGAAGAAACGAGGGAGACACAGAAACAAAAAGAGATTGCAAAAGAAGAAAAGAAGATACCCAGAGCTTAACACAAGCGTCGATGACAACAGGAACTAGGCAGATAAAAATAGTAATAGTAGACTGCTCAACTTCAAGACCATAATGTTCCATTATTATCTCTAACAGTGTCTCCCAACCAGATTCAGAGTGGTACCTAAAAACCGAAGCATTAAGATATTTACCTGTTTTGCACAATGGGCTATCAATAGAGCCAATCTATGGCTAATATCAGAGTATTGGGACTGTAACAGCTTTGTTTTTAACATTTGTTATCAGCTTTGTTTCTGGTGTTTGTTCATAGTGGGAGAAAAGATTTGGATAGATACCCCAAGAAGATGTCGGTGATTAGGATGATGAGAAATGCCTTTCCCGTGTCTGAAATGTTGTTTATGATTTTGTATCCCGTAAATTTCAACAAGGCTACCTGAAAAAAGTTCATGAAGTAACCAAATATCAAGCAAATGTTAGAGCTAGTAGCTAGACAAGAAACTTAGAATGACATTTAAAGTCGGTAATATCTGGTTGAACACAGAAACTTACTTTGCCCTGATTGGCATACAAAAGAAGGAACAATGAGATCCCAAACACCATATCAGACCAAATGTTGGCAAATGCTTTCCGATTCTCTAATCTCCATTCATCTCGAAGCTCCAAGCTATTAAATAAACCAGAGTGGAGGTACAAAGTGAGGCTATCAGTGGAAATGAATTGTCTGGTATAAGAGCAAGATGGGTTTCAACCCTTGACATAAAGAAAACTAATCTTGTGGAATTGAGTCTTACGCTTTACCCCGCATCTCCCACCATAACTCATCGTCAGAAAGAGGCGGAGATTTGCCAATCTCGACTTCAAGACGGTATCTTGCTTTTTCTCTATTCAATTCCTTTACCATTTCTAGCTTCTGATTTCGTCTCACATCAAGTGTCTGGGCAGCAAGTGGTACAGTCTTCACATATCTGTAAGTAAAGTACAGACTAAATAATCAAACTGACTTAAAAAACGTAAATAGAGACATTTTTTGGGGGGAATCAACAGCAAAAATGAAGAAATCACCTGTCTAAAAAGGGCATAAGTAGATAATCATGAGCCAAAAAATCTAACGCCCATGGAATGAGGATTAATACCGCCAAAAACTTTGCCTGTAAAGAGTTACAATATGAATGAGCAAATGAGCAGTGATCAGTCATCTGGAAAAACATTACAATTAATAAACATGA
The DNA here is from genome assembly GCA_963920545.1 of Lepidium didymum. Classification (NCBI taxonomy): domain Eukaryota; kingdom Viridiplantae; phylum Streptophyta; class Magnoliopsida; order Brassicales; family Brassicaceae; genus Lepidium; species Lepidium didymum. The sequence goes on along the minus strand of OY986994.1, from coordinate 3,381,567 downwards.
ACTAAGACTCGTACATATCAATTAAGGAATAAGATCAATAGAAAGAGCTATGAAGCATAGTGTAACTTTCGAACAACTTACTGATTTTGAAGATGCATAACGAAACACACGGTCTTCGTACAGAATATCATCTTCTTCTGCCCCTAGAACCATATCCCTCACCATTTTAACCAACCCTCTCTCTGGAATCGTCAATTCATCCAGCTCTGATTTGTCATCACTTCCCTCGTTCCCAGCTGAGTCTCGGCTCCAAGACTCAACTAAACTATCATCTGAATCCACAATCCAATCTTCCCATTTCTTTCTCACATTATCATCATTTTCATTACCCCCAATCTCCTCCTGACTTTCCCGTAGTTCAACGATTGCCTCTGCTCGTCTCTTCCAAGTCTCGAATTTCTCTTCATCAGACATCTCATCATCCTTTGCAAGCTCCGACGTCTCATCAACAATGTCGTCGTCCCTCAAACCAAGCCAATTCCCATCATCATCAAAGAAAAACCTCTGCCACCAGCTTCTTTTCCTCTTATTACCCGTATGACTGTTATTCTTCTCTGCACTGGGAACAAATCTCCAAAGCCTCTTTCTTCTCTTAACCCGCAACGAAATCGAATAACAGGGTTTATAACGAAGAGAAGATAATGATGATCCAGGAGATGGGTTCTGGCTACTGAATGATAAGCAGTGACATAAGACTATTGACGAGCTCATCAAGGACATGAATCAAACCCAACATTGTTTGGACTGTAATTTTAAGGCAACAAAAACGATTCTTCAACGAAACCCATACAAACCAGCATATTTTTCTTTGAAAATAAACTTTACAAGCCCTAAACACGGAATCCAGAAGCTCCGAACGGATAAGTATTAGGGTTCTGCCCAGAAAGTTACCGAGAGAAGAAAGAGAAGCAGACCCTACCAGTTTGCAAGAGGAAGCGGATGATGATGCACCACCAAATGATAGATAAACCACACTCTTTTTTTGTTGCCTTCTTCAAATTAAACATGTAAAATATCTATTATCCATAAGATTGCTTTTTCGTGTAAATAATAAAAAAAAGGGTCAAATAGTTCTTTCACTCAATTTTGATTCGCTAAAATTGACCTACCGTGCATTTTTTAAAATAAGTTCTCAAAATCCATGTATGGATTGAAACTGTAATTTCACGGATCCATCATGGTAGAATCTAAAGAAGTAATTTAATGAAGCTCAAAGATGGTAAAGAAATAACTCAATTTTGATTCGCTAAAATTAACCTATTCAAGTTCCTAATACAAATAAAAAAACTATATTTTAAATAATTCCTTAAATATCTCAGGCTTATCTAATTTAACAATCTTTACTTAGCAAGTAATCGATATTAAGCTTACTTCAACAATCATCACCATCTCAAGAACGCTAACAGAAAAACAGAGTATCCACATTTGTCAAGACCTTAAAACTTGGGAAATCATGAAAATCCCAGAAAGTAAAGTTTCGCTCTTTGCAACTCACCCGGTTTTTCTTCTTCTTTTTTTCTTGACATTTTAACGAACACCTTTCGCGCAATAACCACTAACTTGCAGGTGCCAATGTTTTGATCTCTACGATCAATTCATTCCATACAGAAAAGCTTAGTCATGGCAGAAAAACATCGTCAAGGGGAAAAAGACATTAATTGATAGAAACCAAGACTGCCCATATACTGTGAAATTTTTGCAACACTATCCTTGTGATGTCTATCAAACTGAGGGTGGTGGTGCACGCACTTACTATGGCCCTGATCAGGTAATTATCCCAACAATGCATTGAAATTTCTTTTGAGTTCTTCAATCTCATAATTGAATGTTTGGTAATATAGCTAGTTACGTATCCTATGATCAATTTAAAATCACGGGATGGTTCTTCATTGTAGCCCAGGATGCTTGTGATGTACTCATATGTGTGCTTTCCTCAGATTTCTCCATCAGAGCTTCCAGTCTGACGGTTTAACTGGTGTTTGGGTTGGTATGTCTCAAATCTCAACATTATAATGTAGGGTCAGTGTGATTTTATAAATGAACTGATGTGTTAAAAGGAAGTTGTTATTGGTTGATCAAAATCCTTGGAATCTCTATAACATTCTTGTAAATTATTGACCGTAAAGATCTTTTATACCATAAAGGTTTGATCAGATCTGTGACATTGTCTGCGTTTTGTAGATGTTTGTATGAGATTGGTCTCCATTCTTCTCTTTTGCACTGTAAAAATCTGTGAGACACCTTGAAGAGAAGTGTTTCAGTGGAGGATGCATGAAACCCAAGGTAGGGAAACTTCTCACAAAAGCGTGATAAAATGCTTGAATAGAAACTCAGAAATCAAATAGCCAACCTAAAAACCAGGAATTGAAAGAATGGTTTAAGACATTGCTAGTTTCTCAACACATTCTTCCCACTTTTGGATATTGTTGGTAGTGAAGAGTCATTATAGCTGCTAACCTAAATGGTTACTCGCATAAAATTCCATCTGTTCATGTCCGAAATTTTTTTAATAAGCATCTTTTCGCGTGTCTGCATTTAGTCATATGCTGTAAAATCCAAGCCAATACGTTGAAGAGATAGAGTTAGCAATTACAGTAGTTTAGTAATGATGAATTCAAGTCTTGATTTTTTGAATTAAATACATTTGCTCAGTAGAGAAAATTTCCATAAGTACCTGATATTTTACTCCGATCTGTATTTATCTTTTGCAGTTTCCACAGGTTACCAGTTTTCTGATGGAAATCCATGTGCTATGTATGAAAATCAGCAATGATCCCTTTCCTGTCCTTTTAGGTGATAGTAGAAACTATTCCAACTGATATACATGCTTATGCTTTGGTGCCTTTTGCAGTTAAGTATATAATTCCGTAATTGAGATTATATGATCCTAGCTAATGTTTCTTATATCAAAAGATTTGCAGTCCATCTTACCTTTTTTTTTTTCCGCTTTTTCCCTTTTCCTCCACTCTGGTTCGTTCTTTCCATTTCAATGTCTTTAAGCTTGGTTCATTGGATCACAGGAATACAACAAGTAGCTCTGGTTTCAAGAGATGTATTATTGCTCACAGGAATTCAATCAAATGTTTCCATCATGGGATGCCAATCTAACGCTAACCTTTCACTGCTTTTCTGGCTATAACTTATCAAACAACTGGAAGTTTAGCTAGCTTTGGATTGATCGAATGGTATCTTCAGAAACTGCGGAACTTCTTACGCGTGTCTCAACTACGAAAACAAAACAGACGTTTGACTTGCAATAAACTGTAGGTTCTTCCTATCCTTTTTACTTTCTTTTTGCGGTATCTCTCCCTTAAGAAACGTATGCTTGGCAATTAAATTGGCTTTTATCTTGTCAGTCGATTCCTATGGATGGATCTCTCGAGGATTTTACTTCGCTGGCACAATTGCGGATTCTCCATTGCCACGTGCTGTTGATACACATCGCGTGCCTCTCCATTTCATCTCCACCTACTCCATAGTATAATATGCCTTCAATACCCTTAATTTTCAGTTTCCTCAGTGCCTATACTTGTTCATAAAACTGTTAAACACTAAGCTGAAAGTTTTGCTTCTGTGATGGTTATAATGCCACCCTCTACACATAAAACACCTTTTCTTAGCTCTTCACTCGAAGAAGCCCATGAAGATAGAAGGTTTAAATGCTACAGAGGTGTGCGAAAGAGGGCGTGGGGCAAATGGGTGTCTGAAATCAGAGTTCCAAAGACTGGAAGACGGATATGGCTAGGTTCATACGATGCTCCAGAGAAGGCAGCTCGAGCCTATGATGCTGCTTTGTTCTGCATTAGGGGAGAGAAGGGAGTTTTCAATTTTCCCACTGATAAAAAGCCGCTGCTTCCAGAAGGTTCTGTTCGGCCTCTGTCCAAGCACGACATACAGTCAATAGCAACTACTCATGCTTCATCAGTTGTGCATGTACCTTCGCATGCCATCACACTCCCAATAACAGACGAGGTCCCTTCTGAAGTACCTGGTTCCCTTGATGTATCTCCTTCTACTGAGATAACAGAGCTGGTCGATGAATATTATCTCCCAACCAACGCAACTGCAGAATCATTGTTTTCAGTAGAAGACTTAGAGCTGGACAATTTCCTCATGATGGACATTGATTGGATAAACAATCTAGTCTGACGTGTAACGCCAGTTGCTGTTACTCTTACCTTTAATTCTGTTTAATTATCACTTACCTGTGTCTCTTTAGCTGCCTCTTGTTAGGGTATACTTGCATCCTTGTCTTTGAACTTAGTTTGTTGTTCTTGTTTGGCATGTGTATTCTCTTTTCTTTTCTTTTTCTTTCTCTCTGCTGGACTTCATGATATGTTGAAAATGAATGAAATAACTAGGAGTTGGCGTCTATCTGATCTAGATCTTCTGTTGCATGTTTGAGGCATTGTTTTCCAATTACTGTTCCTATATTATCTGCCTCCTTTTCTACACGAAATCCACTTGAGGATATGATGCAACTTCATGTCAGCATATACTTGTGCTAGGCTTCACCGTTTGTTTTCTTATGGCCACAAGTACATCTTCTATTTACCCCAGGCTCAATGAGTTAGTATGATATCTACTCATTTATGCACCTGTACTTGCACAAGTTCACAAAGAAAGCTGATAAATACCTCATAAATTTTCTTTCCGGCTTCTTTTGAAAGGTCTAAGCTCTTTATTATCAGGCCACCAAACCCATGTAAACTAATAAACTTAAAAACATCCAGTAGATCAGTTCCCAGTAAAGCTTCTATAAGATGTTTGGACTCCGGTTTTGTACTGCTTGTGGTGTTCATTTTAAGTTGCTCAAGTCTCATAATCACCAATACTGATAGTGGTTATAAGTAAGAAAAATATAGCATGGTAGTGTGTGCTAGTCACCCTGAAAAAAAAGTGATAAACAGCAGTGATGAGCTCAAAGTTCTGATGAAACCACAAAAAGACTTGCATTACCTTCAGGCTTCAGAAATTGCAGGCTTCATACATGGTATCTCTTTCAGATCTATACTAAGCGTAGTATCACATCAACATAACATCACTTAGCAAAAGCTCAGATCTGTTTGAGAAATGAAGACTTAGCATAGCAGTGCTCATCATAAATTTGTAAAACGGTCATTCATACTGCCATCCCTCAGAGATAGGTCCGAGCTATAAAAAGCATGGAATAGAATTTGTGGCCATGTTAAACTTACGACCTTTTAAATCAAAATTCAGCGAAGATTTATGAACTTCCTTACTTCAGTTGTTGGAATATTTCGCATCAGTGATGTTGCTTTTGCAATGCAGACAGTGAACAGTGCTTAGATAGAATTTTCATATAAGAGGCTGCAATTTTCCTTGGTAATGTACAAAATGTAATTCAGATTTCAATTTTACTAAATCCACAGTATTTTTTCAGTTGCCGTCTTTGCATAACCCTCCTGACTTCTTCTGCAGCATGGCAATTACCAGATTTTGTGTGAATTTTGCTCAGCAATACATGATTGGCTGGTTTATCAGGTTCATATTTGATTAGCTCTTTTGCGCTAATCTTTTGTGCAACGTCAAGCCTGCCATGAATCTCGCAAGCAGATAGCAGAGAACTCCATATTCTCGGACTTGGTTTCATGGGCATATTTCTTACGACTTCAAAGGCTTCGTCAATCTTCCCAAATCTACCAAGAAGATATATATAGCAAGCATAATGCTCCAATGTTACTGGCATGTGGTATGTTTCCCAGCTTGCGTAAATATGCTTTGAGCTTCTTCTGCCAGGCCAGCATGGTTGCAAGCCGATAAAACTGCAAGAAATGCCATTCCATCTACTTCCTGTCCACCCTTTATCATGCCTTGAAAGATCTCTAAAGCTTCTGAACCATGTCCATGAAGACCGCATGCATTAATCATTGAGCTCCATGCCACAAAATCGTTCTTATTAAGTTCATAAAATACTTTACGCGCTGCAAGAAGACTGCCACACTTTGCATTCATATCTATGATGGCGTTTCCCGATAAGATATGTGACATGAAGCCACATTTCAGGATGTGAGAATGGATTGTAGATGCAAAATTCAACGATGCCAAATGGGTGCAAGCTGAGACAAAAGCCAACAGCGTAGCCGAGTTGGGTTGACTTTCTTCTTTTCTCATTTGACTAAACAGAATCATAGCTTCAAAGCAATCTCCAATCTCAGCATAGCCACTAATCATTGAACTCCACATTACAACATCTTTTGTTTTTGATGTTTCGAAAACTAACCTAGAGAGACTTACAATTACCACATCTACAATACGCGGTCACAAGAGCAGCTCTTAAGCGATCGTCAGAATGGACTCCATGACGAAAAGAAAATCCATGAATCTCTTTCGTCAGCCGTAACCCAGAATCAAGTTCTACACATGCAGGTAGAATAGACAATAGTGTGACACGATTGGGCCTTGAGTTCTCTCTCTACATACCTAGAAACAAACTAATGCTCATTTCATATTTATGATTTGCAACAGAACCACAGATCATGGCAGTCCATGAGACCTCATTCTTCATTTCCATTTGATTAAATACATGAAAAGCCGCTGCCGTATCATCAAACTGTAAGTACATATCAACCAATGCCGTAGATAAGAGAACTAATTTCTGCATCCTCTCATCAACAAAAACAAGAGCATGAAGCATTCTTGCTACCTTAATGTTGCATCCCATGCGAGTGCAGTGAGTCAATTAAGATGCAACCAGCTCGGACTTCGGAACAAGACCATCAAAATACATAACCTTGACCAAATTTAGCGCGTCATACAACAACCCATCCTGAAGATAACAATTGACGATGGAACAATAGCTAACGGTATCTCTCTGAAGCATATCATCGAACAGCTTGCGTACAGAGTAAGTGCTCGAGAACTTTGCATACATGGATATGAGAGAATTGGAAAAAACGGTATCACGATCAGTGCCTGATTTGAGAAAAAGACAATGAAGCTGTTGGCCAAGTAAGAACGAGTCTTGGTTAAAAGAGCAAGCTTTGGTGACAGAAGGAAGAATCGCTGTGAAGCCATAAGTGCCCAAAGGATAAATCTTTTGCTTGTATAGTCTCAATGCTTCATCGTGGAATTGTTCCGATGCCAATTTCTTTAGCTTATTGCCGAGTTCCAAGTTTAGGCGGGAAGAGAAAGATCTTGACATTATAACGTTAACAGATCTACCAATCATCGAAATTTTATTCTAAACTAAGCATTAAAATCCAAAAAAAAAAACGGAGTTATTTTGTTTGGAGAATTAAATTTATTCATCTCAGTCAACAACAAGCACCCATGGCCTAATGGATAAGGCGCTTGACTTCTAATCAAGCGATTGTGGGTTCGAGTCCCACTGGGTGTGTCATTTTTTATTCTGGCCAATTGATCAAATTTTATTTTTCTCCTTTATAAGTAAAATCGAAGCCCAATAGAGTTGAGAGATGGTGGGCTAGTAACAGGCTGCGATTTTGACTTTTAAAACACGGAGGCACGTGGGGATCACATGCGTTGACGTCGAGGTAGCTACTACCGGTGGATCTCGAATTTCTTCTTCCTTTGGCTTTCTCGAAAGCGAAAAAAACTGTCGGAGATAGAGAGAGGGAAAGAGGAAGCCAATCATCATCGCCAGTTGTCTGGTCTTCGAGATATTCAATTCCTTCGTCTCTAGAGAATTCCAGATTAAGAGAATCAGGCAGGTCTGAAATTCTCGGATCTCGAGTAAACAAATTTTGGTTACTTTTAAGTCTTCAGGTTTTGATGATCGATTGTCTGGATTTTGCAGTGGTTTCGATAGTTTTCTTCTGTGATTTTTGTGGTGGTGGTATTGGGACGGTTATTGGATATGGCGCAGGAGCAGGAAGGAGGGGTGGTTGAGAAAGGTGAGCCGAATGTTTCCGCCGTCGCTGCCATGGCCGAAAACGCAGCCGACGATAGCGTGAAGAAGAAGGAAAAGGGATTCTTTTCTCGTTTATGGAATGGGCTATTTAGAGTTAGAGGCGACGATTTTGAGAAGAGACTTCAATATATCTCAAGGGAAGAAGCGACTGTTTTATCCAGGATGAAGCGCAGATCGATTACATGGAGGAAACTCACGAGAAATCTAATCGTGTCCTCCGTAATATTTGAGGTTAGCAATTATGTCCCAGTAGATTGTGAATTTGAACATTTTAGTTAGTGTGTGGTGGATAGATTGCGATGATGTGATAAATATGCCTCCTTTCAGATAATTGCCGTGGGTTATGCAATAGTGTCAACCAGAACGGAAGATTTGGATTGGCAAATGAGGAGTTTCCGGATTTTGCCGATGTTTCTCTTACCTGCTTTGTCTGCTCTTGCTTATTCTTCAATTGTCAACTTCTCTAAGATGTGTGAGTCTTGTGTTTCTCCTTCGTTTATATGCTCATTTCATGGTAATATTTTGATGTATTCTCGTAGTTGTAGATTCAGTGTTTCTAATCGCCCTCTGTGAAAATGGTTCTATAGTTGACCGCAGAGATCAAAAGACCTTGGAAAATCTTCGAGCAGAAAGGTTGGCTAAAATCAATGAGCTTAAGGAAAGAACCAACTATTACACCACACAACAACTTATTCAGGTGAGATTGTAGTTTTCAACAACGAGATTTTTGTGAGTGCAGCTGTTTCACACGACAGCATCTTGGATTCTATTAGGTTTCTGCTGTTTAATCACTGACTTGTGTTCCATTGAATGCTGCCGTTTCTTTCTCTTATTTCTTTGATCAAGTACTGAACCAATGATGCTTTCAACAATTATCATGTATAGTTTATTAGATATTAATTTTCTTTAGAGATTATTCTCCATTTTATGGTGTAATGACGTTTATCAATAGGAAATTGGAATCTTAGTTTGGCATTTAGAATTTATTGTATGTATTGCCATGGTGATGTGCATCCATCTTGAAAGTACTTGTATACGTGTGGCATAAATGTGCAATATATTAAATAACTCAGAATGAAATGATTTGAAGTGTGTCACTCTGACTGGAGGTGTTTAAACACTGCAAGTAGAGCAGGTGCTAACGTAAGCCTTTTGATGCAGAGATATGACCCCGACCCAGCTGCAAAAGCAGCAGCTGCAACTGTTCTGGCATCCAAATTGGGTGCCGATTCAGGCTTGAAAGTATTTTTGGGAGATGAATCCCAACCTGATCCATCCTCAGGCAAGAGCAATGACATGGAGGTTAACCAATCACGAGGTTTGAGGAATCGAAGACAACCAAATATCAGACCTCATAGTTCTGGGGGCACACCTGCACATCATTCTGATGTCGAGTCTCACCATTCTGGAACAACAGAGAGATTTCCAGGGACGACTGAGCAAAACCAGCAGATAATTGCTGAGCATTATAGTCCTCAGGGATATGCTGCTCATGATGGCAGTTGGATCTCACGCATCGCAGCTCTCCTAGTGGGCGAAGATCCTACGCAATCATATGCGCTCATCTGTGGAAACTGTCATATGCATAATGGTGAATGGATCTCTAGGAATCATCCTTTATCTGTATCTTTTACGATATGCTGGTCCTAACATAGTCTTGCAATGTGTCATCATTGTGCAGGACTTGCTCGGAAAGAGGATTTTGCATACATTACATACTATTGCCCTCACTGTCAGGCTCTGAACAAACCTAAGCATTCAGAAGAGAATACACTTACTCCTGTTTCTGTCTTACCTGTCACAGACTCTATGACTTTGATGGAAACCAGCGAAGTGATTAATAGCAGCAGCTCGAGTAGTGAACGCGGAAGTAGCCCCATTCCAGATATAAAAGAGGAAGCTACAACTGCTGAGACCGGGACACCAGCTGAGGAAGATCCACTGAGATAAAGAAGAAGGCTTTCTTTTGTTGTGGCTACGCAGAGAGAGAGAGTGAGATTGTGTGTGTGTGTTTGTGGATGCGAGTTCTCCTTCAGGTAATTTTATGATATGAATTGATATTATGTGAAGCTGCTTACAATTTTGATTTTGGTCTTGTTCCTATACAAGACGATAGGGTTTTGATGGGTAAATATGCGATGTTTCTAATGTCTTTAAAGATGATTGTTATACGTTTTGGGGGTTTAAATCTTTTTCTTTTCACGGTTACAGCTTGTCTCTGTTTTTGTTATTGTATTCCCGCTTGTATCTGGATCATTTTCCATATTAGTACTACGAGCTTACAGTTTATTTTCAACAAAATTAATTTTATAATCATGGACTCTGTTTGTATACCCAATTGTGCGTTTTCATTGTTCATGTCTTCATGATATGAAAGAGTATGGTAAGTTTAAAGCTTTTCTGAGCTAACGAAAATGAACTTATAATATTCTTTGGGTCTAAGTTTTAGTTGGTGGAGTATGATGGTTTAAAAAGTTTCTTATAAAGCGACTAATGACAAAGTGGAAGAAGAAGCTCTTCAGACGTTGAACCATTGTTTCCTCAGCTCACACGATGACACACAATCAGAGTAAATTCAGGATGAATAAATTTGATGCAGCTTCTTAAAACTTGTGTGTAATAATTTTGTAGTCTTTTTCGAAAGTGAATTTCTTATATGTTGCAAGTCTTGAGTTTGCACTTCAGAACATGTTTTTTGTACTTTGTATTTGTGATTATGTTCACATTTGTTTTCTGTTTTTTTTTGGTAAATTAACTGTGAGTGGAGGAAAAACACACGTGGAAGAGAATCAACGCTATGTTTACTTCGGAGCACATCCATCAATGGCGGATAGAGAGACTTATGGGTCACTGACGGAGAGAATTCACCTCATCACTGATTCTTTTCTCGATGACGATGGTCGTGCAAGAGCGAAGCGATAAGACTGTTGTTGTGAAAAGAATCAATTTTTAAGGAATTAAAGTTTCTTCATTTTCTGACCCTTTTGGTTCCTTAATTGTCCAAGAGTAATTTTCATCGAGAAATGGATATGGGAATTGCTAATGGTTGGAGAACTGCAGAAAGCTCTTTCCTGGGTTTACCTAGATTCTACCCTAACACGATCCTCAGGTCTTTATACTTTCTTAGTTTATCTATTCTCTTTGGGTTATTGATTTAATAGGTTAAGAGCTCTGTTTCAGGAAGAGAATCCATGTGCATAATGTTTATAGTGGCAAAAGAATAATGGTGATTTCTAATTCTAAGAAAGCGAATCTCTGTGCTTCGAGGAAGCAGAGAATTAAACTACAGATGAATGGTGAAAAGAATCTCACTTTCAGTGAGTTCCTGAAACACCCATCTGGCATGGAGGCTGTAATCAACGCCAAAGCTTTGCAGAGTTATCAATTAGTTGAGGATAGTGATAATACTTACAGGTTCTTTCTTTAAATCCTCTAGTATCAGTTTTCATAGGATACTGAAAGTTTCCTTCATACTTGTGTCTTGCATAATGAGGGTCTTTATCGGCTTTGATTATCATATGTAGCCTCTAAGTTTGCTCGGTGGCTGTGGACATTTTGATGTCTCTGAACTGCTTGGTGCCAAATGTTCTCTAGTCTGTTAGCAAAATTGTATGAAATTATGCTTTTATCTGGAAAGGGAGATAGTAAAACTTTGTCTTACAGTGCAGATGTACATTGCCAAAAGTTCAGTTGATGAGCTTTGAAGTTTTTCCAGTACTAGTTTTGAGGGTCACTCCCACACAGGAAGAGTGTACAGTCGAGCTGCTTTCCTGTAAGGTTCAATGAAGAAGATCCACTTTCAGGTTAATCAAATATTTCTATGGTTTTCTTTATACTGAAGAATGTTTTGAACTGCTGCTGTCTTGCAGTTGGAGGGGTCAGAGATATTGGAAAACCAAAGTGAAATGTTTTCAGGTACCTTTTTTCTTGTTAACAAAGTACTTGAAATCCGAGGTTTAGAAGGCTGATACAAATGTTATTCCCTTTCTGGTTTGCAGCGATTATGACAAATTGCATGACTTGGAATACGGAAATTACAGAGCCATTTTTGGAGGTTGATGAGATTGGATGTCACTCTAGAGGTTGTCTCTTACAGTTCAGTTTCTTTTCGTTCATTCGTAACTTCATTCTTGTTCAGTCCTCTGTAGCCAGAGAATCATATATTACACAATGATGGGTCTTCTGCAATCCATCATTGTTTGTATAAGTCATACCGACTTATGACTTTCACAGCTTTAATTCTGCTGTTCATAAAGACCTCCTTTGTTCATGGCAGATCTCAACGCAGCCATTCATAATGCTTCCCATTTCAGCTGTTGAAGTACCAGGAAATCTGTAAGTGACATTTATTGCTCACTTCACCTCTCTGCTGTGTCCTGGTTTAAAATGTTGAGCAATGTTTATAATTGACATGATGATGACAGAGTGATGCAGACACTGGTAGATACACTCGTACCTCGTCTACTTCAGCAATTACTTGAAGATTACGACGAATGGATTCAAAAACAGCAACAAAACTCCTTATAAGCAGTACTTAATCTATTACATGGTTTTGTCAAACAAAAGATGCGGTATTTGTTGTTTGGTTTTGGCCGTTTGCGACGACATAAATGTAATAGAGACAGCTCTATGTTGAATGTGAAGAGGTAAACGACATTACTGCTGAAGTACAAACTTTTAAAAGGTCAAAAGAGATTTGATTCACTTGTAAACTATGGGTCTTAATGTCAACACAAAAATCCAGCATAATGAGATTACACAACATCTTCTACATCAGTCGAAATCTCTCTTCTATGTATCCTCTAATCCTAAAGACCAACCCAGTAGGAACGGCCATTGGTGTTGTGCATTGGAGATGGAGTAGGCGAAAACACCGTCCATTCATACCAGACCTGAATCAGAACATTAGCGGATCAATTATCGTTTTCTAAACAAAGAGAGTTGTGTATAATTATTGTGATCTTAAACCCTTTCTACCTTTGAGGAACCAGAACACCTCCAAAAGTGTACTTCTAATGGAGTATCGGGGTGCACCTCCACAGGCTTCCTTAGAGGAAAAAATATCGGGAACCTTCCAAAAGGAACATGATATAATATCAGTTTTTCTAAGCATGAGGTCCTATATGAGAGAGCGATTCAACTGTTTAGAGCCATATATAAACATAAAGCCATTACCAGCTGAACATGTTTGGTGTTGCTGTTGTTGGCTCGATACCAAGATGAACATCTTTATAAAGAACGGAATCAAAATAGCCAGCGAATCCTATTTTTGTTGAGTTATGAATAATGACAGTACAGTCAGTTTTATATTAAGAAAAATAGAGATAACAAATCCCATTATAACAGATAGAAGAATAGAAAAGAGAGTACCATGCACCAAAGCTGAGCCAGCATCGCTTGGTAGACTGAATTGAAGCTTTTTGTAGCGTTGGTTGTTAGCTTTTGTTGACAAGTTTGGATGAGTAAATGTGAAAACCTAGTTAAGACCAAATTAAAATTCTTGAGATTGAGGATCGACAAGACTTGCATGAATGTATTCAAAGAGAACGCTTTTAACTATCAAAAATCCTGAAGAAAGAGAGAGACTCACAGATTGAGAGGGAGCAAGTTTTGCTACGCTATGCAGTTTGACAACATAAGCAGTTTCAAAATGCGCAAGATCTTTGTGAGCCTTAATCTGCCAAATTGATGAAAAATAATTTTAAAAATCTTGTGGGAAAAAAACACACAAACAGTTAATACTGCTAGAACCTACGTCGTTGTAAAGCTTCGATGCTGTCACAGGCTGTATGAAACTTGTATACCTAAAAAAGTTTTGATGATATGATCAGTCAGTTAGAGAAACACAACAGGAGAGTTCTTTTATGGAAATTCAATAAAGCGAAGTAGTATACATACGAGGATGGTATTGAAATTCCATCTGGCTTCAGAAACCTTTGGGCTCCATCAAGACACTCCGGAGAGAGTTCGTTGTCTCCAAAAGAACCGAGCAGTTCGCTAACCTGCATAGCAGAGGCAAATGAGAATTAGATGAACTATACAATGTCAGTATGAGTCACAGCAACCAAAATCTGCACATACTGACCAATATATCAGCTTTCTCAGGAGCAATCCAAAATCGCATGTCACAGGATATTATCGTAACAATGCCTTCCCATCCTTCCATCTTAACCAAATTCTGTTGGAAAGGATAACAATGCTCTTTGAGTTAATGAAAAGTTATGCCTTATCCAAATGAAATCGCCATAAACCTAGCCATGTTTTAAGTGACTCAGTTGCTGTCAACTCACATGGAGTGTAACAACTGCATTAGGATTCTTTTCCACGGCATAAACTTTCAACTTCCGATCAGTTTCTTCAGCTGCCTGGGAAACCAATGAACATGATAGATTCAGAAAATAATGAATTTCAAAGCTTCTTGTAATCAGCATGAAATTGCATCAGAATTTTACCTGTAACGATGCCCTCACAAGAGGCCCTCTTCCTGCCCCCACAACCATCAAGACCTACAAACTAACGGTTTAGTCCTTTTGAAGTATTTCATAAGAATACCAGAAATAAAATATACGAATGAAAATGCCATTTCGTGAGCTGTGAAAGCAAAAAAGTTGATATTTGACATACAGTAGTTAACTCCGATGCTTTTTCATCAGGGACCCTGTCCACCAAGGCTTTGGCAACTGCCCTTTGATACTAGCAACACAAAGATATTGGACTGGTCAACATGATTTATCCATCAGTCTGCTCCCCTCAACTAACCAAAGCAGAAATAGAAGAGAGGGCGTCCAGAAAACAGAGGTGTTCAAATTTACAATTAAAGGAATTAACTGATGCCCACAACATACTTGGATATACTTAACAGAGTCTCTCTCAAATGTTTCATATGTTTGGGCTTCGAGGTTATCCATCAGAGGCTGTATAAAAATAAAAATAAATAAGTAGAACCTTTTTACAGTAAGAATGGAGTAAATCATGACAGGGTATTATGATAAACAAACAGAAATCAGTATTACAACCTGCAGGGGTGCCTGCAAAAAATCCCTGTAGCCAAGCTGTAAAAAGAGTAAGATTATTGTAAGAATTGAGTTCGTTTCTTCCTAATTGCATCTAGTGATAAAAAAATATGATCTGAAACAAGGATCCAGAAAACTGACCTCAATGCGTTCTTGTTCAGGAAGTGATTCCATCTTTTGAAACAGATAAGCAACATAATCCAAATATGACCGCAGGGGATGCTTCTGTGTACCTGAGAACCAAAACATAGACAGCGTTATATGCAAACTACTTCACTCAATACTTGGAATTGACTAGCGTATAAACAATGCCCAAAACAAATTGCACAACGGAAACAATCCCAGAGGGTAGTAGCTAATTGTCAGAAAACAAAAGAAGATATAGAACACGTACCCTCCTTTGGAAGACTATGAACAGGCTTTCCAGAAATTACAACCTGCATCAACAGGATTGATGATAATGACCACAGGTTGAGTGACATAGATCTATTTTCCGAATCAAAAGGGAATTTGTATACAGTGTTCTATATCACAAAGAATGGGATTGTTATTACCTGAGCAGCATGATCAAAAAATCCTGTTATTAACTTTTGGTGGCGTTTTGACAAACATGGATAACCTCGAGCATTTGTTAAGAAAGACTGCAAACCCAAATTAGAAGCACTCTATGAATCACAAAAATTCAAAGTCGAGTTTTAACAACGTGGCAAAAGGTGAGGCACTTACATCAGTGCTTAGTATGGCTGCTCTCACAGACTCTCCTATCCAGCGTCCTAGTAAAGCTTCAGAGGGTAGTGTACTCCTAAATATAAGAAACGATGTTATGTTTTCTGAAGGGAAAAACACTTTGAGTCCACTTTTCCAAAAATTAATCATAAATTTCTCTCAACTCACAGAACATCAAGAGCAACAGACAGCTTACTGTCATGCTCACAAAGAAGACGAAATGAATTCCACAGCTCCCAGGAATCATTCTGCAGAAAAAAAGAGTATGTATTAAAGCCATCATGACATATAGCCTACAAAAAACCGTGAGCAGATAGGGACACTTATTTACATATATAGGTTTTAAAGGCCAACAAACACAGGCAAGATCAAGTAATCTCCACACTAGAGAGTCCCTCAAAAATTTGACAAGACTCAAAAAGTAAGAGTAATCTTAAGTTTGCATCAACTTTGGTCCTACATCTTACCAATTCTTCTGAGGTAGCATCTATTGAATCACCGTCACACTTCACCAGTGGAACCCTCAGCCATAACTTCAGCCAGAATGAGATTTAAACAAAACAAAAGAAAGAATAAGGAACATATTGTTAGAGATTGATTGAAGATACTCATCTTAAATAGAACTAGGCCAGGAGCAAGAGACTCGTAGATCACCTGCAAGGTAGTCAGCCCTTGTAAGATCTGGTTCACACATCTGGCATAATTGGCATACGATTTCCCTTTAGGAGTAGGAAGAAGGCATGCCTGCAGCACATACAGACATTAATAAGACAATCATCCTCAAGCATCAGCAATCTAATACATGAAAGACCTGCGAGCAGACATCTCTTTACACCTAAGAAAACAAAAAGATAAGCAGGTGTGACTTCAATCCATAGATTCACAAGCACCTGTAAGGATAGATGTGTAGCCCAAGCTATTTCTTGCTTCAATGTGGTTTCTGAATCCATCCGCAAGACCTCATCTTCAGAATCCAAATCTATCCACGAACTAATTTTTCCTAGAAAATGAACATTTACAACTAATCAAAAACCCATAATCCATAACCAACACAAAAGCACACAGGGTATTCAAACAGAATCATACCAACTACATGACTGCTCCATTGAGAAGGTGCCAAGACTAAGTCGGAGCCAGAGACAGGAAGAACCTGAGCATGTGTACCATTTCCGTCCAACAAGCTCGGCCTATACGAAGGGTTCATCTGCAGTAAGAGCAAAAAGTAAATTTCATTGAAGATAGTAAAATCTTGAATCCCCATGTCTACAAACATACAAGGACGTTTAGACTCAAGGATAAAGAATAACACAAACCAGAGGAGCGAGGACATAGTCGAAACCGCCGGTGGAAATGTGGAAGTTAAGAAGAGTAGGAACATCGTCAGAGAAATCAGTCTCCACGCCGCAGTACCTGGACTCACTCCTCTCCCATCCTCCTCTCTCACCGAGCGGCATCTCTTCTATTTCCTCTCTGTGTCGAGCTCAAAAAGGAGTGAAGAAATTGAAAATGGAAATGAACTTGTCCTTAAGCCGACGACGAAGATGAAAGGTTTTTGACAGGGTTTTAATTTACTAATGTACCGTTTATATTGGGCTTTCCTTTATGGGCTATCGGATAACCAAATGTGAAAGCCCATTTATACCGTTGGGCTCCAACCATGGCTTTGAAGCCGACTAAAGAAGATTTGAAGTGAAATATTCGTTCTACAAGATAGCAATATTACTCACAAGTCATACCCATAAAGATAAACCCAAACCACAAGATTTTTTATCGAGAATCTTAGTAGATTATACGCAACTTAAGAATCGCGATGCACCAAATCTGAAACGATTAAGTTAATTACAATTTGACAAATCAGAAAGAAAAAAGTAGAAAACTAGAGGAAACGAATGATTGTTTCCTAATCAACCAAGCGAAATAATAAACTTAAAAAGTTGGTATACCCAATAACAGTAATCATATTATTCTCTCAAGCATCAATCTTGAGGTTAACATCCCTTGAAGAAGAGTTCCCATCAACGTTTCTGCCTTCAACTTCATCAAAATGGTCTTCACGGGCATTATCAGCGAGCATTAAAGCAACCAACCAAAAAAGGCAAGAGTCCAATGACACAAAGGCGCCTCCACCAAGCAGACCGGTTTTAGCCGTGGGGCAACCAGTCTCCAAGTTCTGGTGAACATTACGGGTCAAGTGAAGTTGTTCTGTAATGGTTGGCCATAGTAACAGAGACAATGCCAGTCCAGATGTTATCCTACAAGACAAAACAACCATAGGGCACAAATGAGCGGAGTTTTAGATATAAAAACTGGTGAAGCAAAGAATAAGATTGAAAAGGAGAGGAATTGCTTACAAGGCAATGTTGAAAAACACAGAGAAGCTTGTGCTTTTGAACAAGACAGAGTTAGGAACAGACTTTCCCTTGTAAGACATGAACAAGGATTTGTATCCTGCTGCAGTGCAGGCAATGAGAAAGGCAGCAGAAAGGTATCCCAAGACAACAGTTGGATCAGATGGATATTTGCAGATAACGACTCCCTTTCCACTTATTGGAGTCCCAGATGCAGGCTAAGGTGTAAACACAAAGAACAGAAACAAATCACACAACATAATAAGACATATGAATGAGAAAAGGCGAGTGGTTTACCCACTAGTGACCATATGAAAAGCACTTTACATACAATCTCCTGGAGAGATTGGTAACAATATAGTTACTGATCAGGTCAAACAATTGTGTAGAAAGAAAAGAGTAAGAATAATTATAGTTTCCGTAGACCATCATATTTAAGATCAAACAATCGGTTTCCCCATCATTATACAACGAGTAAAGCGCAAGATCACTGTTTCATACAAAACCAAGAATCATTGAGTGGTTGTCCTCTGACTAAAACAAATCTAACATTCCCCAATTCAGCATTCAGCAACGTAAAGTAGCACAAACAACAATCAAAAACAAAGAGGCAGTCAAGAAGCTGTGAACAAACTTCAAACAATTGGTTTCTCCATTATTACGTTTTTTATTATAAAACAGTAACCAAAGGTCATCCAGAAGATCACTGTTTGTTACATACAACTCCAACAATTATAGTGATTGTCCTGTGATAAGGAAAAACCTAACTTGCTCCATTCAGCAACATGAACAAACGATAAACACAAAGACCAACCCAAATCATCCTAAAGAAACAGGGAACGATATAATAACACACGAAATTGAATGTTTTCTCACGAAGACCAGACGATACTCGAGAAAGAAAAATAATAAAATAGGTTGTTGACTTTTTTACCTTCTTGTTTTCAGCGATCACACCCAAGAGAAACGACACAACGCCAAACGCAGAGACGATCAAGGACATCTGTTTCATACTAACCGCCATATTTTCTCTTCTCCGTAAACCCTAAATCCAATCACAACGATTCGATTTCACCAAACGGAAAGAAAATCGAGTCAACGAACAGCCAATTGCGTAAAATAAACACTCACCTAGACGACGATGTATCTTCTCGAGATTGGAAATTTGTGGAATCAGATGACGGAGATATTAGTTTTTAAGTTGGCTAGTTGCACTTGAGAATTAGAATGAGCCTAAAAAGTCGCCGTGTTCACGGATATTGTTATGGTCTCCTTTAAGATTCTGTTACCTTCCCTATAATTTATCTATTATTTACAAAGATTCCAAAAGATTTGATATTTATTTCTTTTCTTTTTTATTCTAAAAGTTGTATTCATTCGTATTAATATGGTTTTACAATACGGCCCAGAAAATACATTAAGCCCATTAAAGCAGATGTAAGATAACTTAAAATAGAAATCTAAAAGGCTGGATAGATTAAACAAATTATAAAGTCCAACACTAATTAGATAATGAAATAAGTCTAGGTTCAAATCCTTAAGATAACTTTCCTCAATTAGGATTTAGGATTTAGGACACCAACATCTGTCCTTGCATCTCTGGTTGTGGAAGAACTTTGGCATGACGGTGTATAGGGAGCTGGTAGACTTGCTCATGCTTTTGTCTACTTGGCCATATTCATTGTGTAGATTCCTCATCGATCTGAAAACGATTTTGACGGAGTTTTTAAAAGATGCGTTGTCTTGAGAAAAGAGGAGAAAATCTCGGCATGTTAATATTTATTTCTTTAATTAATATAAAAACTCACCATATTCGAATTACTTTGATAGTGAATATTTTTAATTTTTGTGATGCATATATTTGCATTGTATGTTACTTGATCCGGTTAGTGAACAATCGTGAATTAACAACAGTTGATGGATCAAAATTGGACACCAGTCTCTTCTACCTCTCGAGCTTTTTTTTGTCTTTATCACTTCGCTTTTTTCTTATGAATTTCTCATATTTAATGGTATTATTCAAAATTTAATCCAATACAAATAATTCCAATCAAACCAACCTATCACTCTCTCTTTTTCACTCTTATCATTGCATATATCGAGTATCATTAAGAAAGGGACTTTTGTTGTCTGCATAAAGAATGACAGTTCTTCTACTTTCTTCTTAGGTTAGAAGCTAATGCGATATAATGATTCATTTATATGTTGTTTAATAAGATAAGACTGATTTTGGTTTGACTTATTTTTGGTTATTTGGCTTGCTATGCACGTGTGAAGATTGAAAACATTACTTGGTATTAAGTTTTGTTGTTGAGGCTGAAGCAAGCCATTGTAAAATCAAGTGAATATATGTCCACCAATGGACAATATTTGGGTAAAGACATTGGAAAGTTCTGATTAAATACGTGGAAAAGTGTTCATTTCCTTCTTGGAAATCAGGCTTTTAGAAACTGAGTGGATGTCCAAGTCATTTTGGATTTGTGCTTCAATATTTTGCAATATTGTAACAGCTCAAAAAATTGTGTACCTTACAATATAAAAATAAAAGCGGGGAAGTCATTCAATAATTGTGATTAAGTTTTAAGGTTCAAGGAAATTTAAGTTATCTATAAAACTAGAGATTATACCCGATTATGTTTCAGTTTATGTTATATAAAAGTATTTTTTTTATCTTAAACCATTAACAATATTATGGAAGAAAAATACGATTCTCTAAAATTAATTCATATAAAATAATCACAGAGGTAACATTCAACAACCTAAGATACTTTCCCAAATATATTGTTTAAAAAAATAATTATTTGGTTTTATTTTTTCAATTTTATATGATGTAAAAATTAAAATTTAATATTTCAAATTTTTTTTATATAATTTAGTTGGACGGTTTCCATATATATATGCACCTTATTTTGATGAGCAAACGGGAAAAAGGTTTTCCCCAAAACATTTATTAAAAAAAAATTAAATCATTACAAACTAATCATTTGGGATGTCGAAGATCAATTATTATCCTCAATTAGCAACAAAAGAAGGTCACTAGGAAAAGAAACAAAAGAATGACACCTTAAAAAAAGAGTTAAAGAAAGAGTAAACGCATAGTTAGCTAACTCATCGGCTAGACGGTTAGCTTTTCTATACACGTGATGTATACAGACATTTCAGTGCTTTCGAAGAAAACTATAGCACAAATGTATTAGGAAAGATAGCGGATGAGAATCACCAATTCTTGTTGTCAAAAAGTCCAATATAATCTTTGAATCAATTTCTAAGACCATACGAGTATACCCCCCCCCCCGTTCCACTATTGGAGCCGAACAAATCCCTATATTCAAAGCAAAGCCACGAATCCAAGTACCTGAAGCATCACGTAAAACACCACCAGCAATTACTAGTCCCGGATTCTCATGAGAAGCACCATTGGTATTCAACTTAAACCAACCTGAGTCTAGAGGATCCCATTTGATTAGCCTTTCAACACGACTCCCTTGTGGTCTCACATGTCGGAGCGCACCATACGCCTTGGAAACTTCACAACTTTTCTCTCTTATAAACTCTGTTTGATCCATGCAGAGAGATTGGTCACCAAAAGTATTCCCGCACATCCATTTCCAAGCCCACCAAATAGTGATAGTGAAGGTCGTGTTCCATTGTTCCTCATTAGGATTCATCGAGCTAGATAAGTTATAGTAAATCCACTATAAAATAGATTGGTCAAAGAAGTTATTGCGCCTGCCAGATGGTAAAATACGGGTCCATATGCCTTTAATAGACAAACAATCACGCAACATATGGAGAATATATTCCTCATCACCTTTGCAAACTTGACACATACTAGAATTACTCAAGTGTCGACGAGTTCTCTCCAAATCAGCCATAATAACTTGGTGGGAGATTAACCATAAGAATACCCTCACTCATTCTGGAGCTGCCACGTTCAAGAGCCTTGTATAGAAACTCTTCATATTAGGCCCAGAAGACTCATTCATAACAATTGAAGAGTATGCAGATTTAACATTAAATGTACCATCTGGCGAGCCACCCCAAGCAATTTTATCCTTTACACTCGTGATTTTATCCACAACAACAGCAAGAAGTTGGAGCCAAACATGATTCAGCACAAACGGTATAATAAAATCCAGTCGCTAACTAGAGCCAATATCCCAATAATTTGAAACAGAGAGATTCATAAGAGAGCTCGGAATCTCCTTTGTTCGATACTCGAGTAAAGGTCGTCTAAGGAGCCATGCATCTGTCCAAAAATGAACCTGAGTTCCCGAACCCACATTCCACTATATATTTGGTAAGATAACGTTCTTAGCACTAGAGATAATGCCTCGCTAGAGAACCGATAATGTCTTGTAAAAACTAGGTTCGCTGGAGAATGAAGATCATTAATCTTATACTTACTCTTGAGAACTTTTTCCCAAAGGCCAGCTTGGCCATGAATTAAAGGCCAACTAACTTTAGAGACCATAGCCATATTCATATCATGGGACTTATTGATCTATACTTCACATGCAGCTTTCGGTGTACATATTGTATCCCAAGAGTTGAGGTGTTGTTTCTTAACCCCATCCGAGCTTCCTCATATAAAAGATCGGGAAATACGATTAAGTTGTTGTGTAACGGACCGTGGACGAATAACAACACTCATCGTATGAACCGGAATCGAAGATAAAACATATTTAGTCAAGGTAACTCTGCCGCTAAACTAAAGAACTTGCCTTTCAAGCCCACAAGCTGGGAAGAAAGATGCTCTATGACCTCACCAAACGTCTCCTTATTAACTTGTTTTTGTAGAATCGGCAGCCCTAAGTATTTCCCCACGAGTCGTTTGAATTCCACTTTCATCACTGATTCGCTTTTCCAAATCTCGATTCACATTTTTGGAGAAATAGTCTTTGGATTTATCAAGACTAACCTTTTGCCCTAAAGCTTTGCAAAACTTATCGAGGACTTTACAAATCACTCTAATTTGAGAACCGACGCTTCAACAAATAAAATAAGATCATCAGCAAAACAAATGTGTGACGATTGGGGACCACTAGAAGACATACATATTGGTTTTCATGCTTTTTGTGCCATAGACATCTCAACCAAATGGCAAAGACGTTCAATGCAGATAACAAATAAATAAAGAGACAACAAATCTCCTTGACAGAGACCCCTCGTTGGTACAAATTCCTCTATTCTTTTACCATTCCATAAAAGACTCATTGAAGGGCTTGTAACACAACACATAATCCATTGTACCAATTTCTCAGAAAAACCCTCAGCTTTCAGGGTATTTTCCAAATAACCCCAACGGATCCTGTCATATGCTTTTTCAAAGTAAAGTTTTAATAACATCTAGCCCTTCCGTTCTTTCTTCTTGCGCATTGAATGTACAACTTCTTGAACCACTACAATGTTATCAAGACTCAGTCTTACATGTAAAAAACTAGCTTGAGCAGGACCTATGAGTCTTTGCATAATGGGCTTGAGGCGTAACACCATAACTTTAGTAATAGTCTTAAAAAGAACATTACATAAGCTAATTGAACGAAATTGCTTGATATTCTCTGGTTATGAAACTTTAGGAATCTGAACAAGAAGAGCATCATTAGCACCTTTCGGGAGAATACCATATTCGAAGAAATCCAATGCATATCGGATAACCGAGGGTCCGACTATATCCCAACTTTGTTGAAAGAAGACCAGTTGATACTCGTCGATGCCTGGAGGTTTATATAGACCCATATTCTTAATGGATACTTCAATATCACTCGGCATGAAAGGACGTGACAAAGAGGAAGTCTCGGACAACGTTAAACCCTTGAAGCCCAAAGCCGATAATGGTTCAACAGTAGGCGCTAGATCATGAAGCGAGAAGAGACTACTATAATAACGAACTACAAACTGCTCCAAGAGTAATTGGTCCGATATCCATATACCATCATCCTCACGCAAAGTCTTAATACGATTCTGTTTCCTTCAGATAAGAGTTGACAAATGGAAATACTTAGTGTTACGGTCCCCTAAGGTAATCCATTTCTCGCACGATTTTCGATACCAGAGAATCTCCTATTGCTGAAGAATATATTCAATTTCTTTCAACAAAAAGGCCTCTCATTCCAATAACAAATCTAGAGGACAAACCTCAATTCTCCTGTGTAGTAATTTCACTTCTTCCATCGTATTTTCCTTCTGATGATGAATATTATCGAAAACCTCATTATTCCATTTTTTTAGCGAACACTCTAATCTGCGTAAAGCTTCACCAGTTGATAAAGAATTATTCCACGAGGCATGTAACATCTCTTTAAACACTTCATGAGTTAACCATGCAGCTTCAAAACGAAATGGTTTCCGCTTTGAATTAGAGATTATTGGACTAAGTTGAACATAAAGTGACACGTGATCAGAAGACATAAAGGGAAGGTGGGTAATCGTTGCCTCTTGCCATTTCAAACAAGCATGTGCGCAACAAATAACATAATCTAATCGCTTAACCACAAAGGAAGCGGACACACATCCTTTCCGCCAAGTGTATTTACATCCACGAAACCCCATGTCAATAAGTGATAGATCATTTATCCAATCGCCAAAAGTAAGAGAATACGTAGAGAGTCTCCCATTACCTCCAGTTCTTTCATTAACATGCATAATAGTGTTAAAATCCCCTCAAAGAATCACATGATCTACCAGTGGTCGAATGAGAGTGCTGAGAGAATCACATGATCTAACTGATGGAACCGCATAGATAGAGAAAATGTGAACCGTATCCGATCCCTGAACAACTTTAGTGTGAATATGCTGGTCTGAAGAGCTTTCAATTAAAACTACTCCAATATCAGATCTCCACAAGAGCCAAATCCTGCCACTTTGTCCTTTTGAATCAACACAAAATGAGTCATCAAAACCCAAGTTCTGATAAATAGACTTAGCTTTATCACCACTTGCGTGGGTCTCAACGAATAGACCGTCAAAAAGTAAGTTTTAATTGCCCCCCAACAATTCCAAATTGAACAATTCATCATCATGAATATAAGCAGCGAAAAAGGAACTACCGGGGCATGGCATCAAGCCCGCGTCTCAGCACACAAATCCCTACATAGGGAGTCCGCCTGAGGATGCTTGTTAACCACGACTAGAGAGCTATCAATCATACCAGAGTTGTTAAGACTATTCTCTGTGCGCATACCTGTCGGAGGATAGGTCGTCGCAACATCAAGATTTGGAGGATCATGAAGTTATTGAATATCACCATAAGCAGCAAGATAGTTGCCACCAAAGATAACAACCTTTTCACACTCCAAATGAGATTTCTTCTTGACATTCACAGTATCAATATCATCAAAATTATGCCCGAAGATCAATCCATGAGAAAGGCAATGAGCCACTTTCTTACTCTTAGACTTGAACTTAACAGCTGGTTGAGCATCTCCAACACGTTTACCTTTCGCTCCTCCTTTCAAACTCGGCCGTAACGAATTAAAGATGCTCCGTAACTCGACTACATCATTCGACGTTGGAATCAACGCTTTCTTTGTGATAACCTGAACCGGCAAAGCATTTTCCTTATTCTCCAAGTTACATCTTTCCGATCAAGTAACATCTTGATTATCTTGTTCAACTCTCAAGTTGTCAAACTTATTCATCAAAGCAATATTATATTGAGAATCCTGATTCTTTCTCTCCCGTAGCACTATCAAATTTTCCTTAATCGGCTCAGCAATAAAATCTTAGGATTGGCTGAAGAAATCTTGCCTCTACCTCGTCTATGAACTTGGGTAAAACCATTATCCGTACTTAGCGTAGCAACCCCCAGATTTGGCACAACAGTAACAGACACAAGGACCTGAGACGGGCCAGTACTACTCACACTTGTAGGGGCTTGCGGGCATACTGGATAACATGACCAAGTATACCACAACGAAGGCATATATTGGATAAACCCTTATATACAACAAAGTATCAAGATCCAATAACCATTATCGAACCAATCAACAGCTGCGTGAGATCTACCTCGACACAAATTCTCGCAAATTGTCTTCTGACAAAGTTAAGTGTGGTTTCATCCACCCGAATTGATTTCCTAAATCCACTAGCGATCCCCAAAAGAATAGAATCATGGTAAATATGCATATGTAATTTCTTAATACGAATCCAGACAATAGTTGTACGAATTTCACTATGACTAGGATCAAAGAAAGTTGACCAGGCTTGTGTTAGAAGGTATATCCCAAACTTCCGCCAAGGGACCCCTGTTAACGCCGCAAGATACTCTTTCTCAACATCAAACCATACTAGGAAAATATTACACGGCAAATCAATGACGTGCATCTCACAATGGTTTCCAAAGCTCATGAAGTTTTCGAGTCATGGCAGCAATGTTAACACTTCGCCCCAACACCTTCACATACATGCAATTGTCCCACAAAGAATAGAAAATCCTAACTACATCCTTCTTTAGTGAAACCATAGCCTCACCCGCCTTGCCTTGTGGAAAATCCACTCTCAGCCTTGCCTCGACAAATTCTCGAGAAATTTTTCTAGTAAGGATCGAACCACCTCCTACGTTAGACCCAGTAACCTTCCTAACCCACGATAACGAACGAGAGGAAACAAGCTCTTTCTCACCCTCCTCCATCATCAAAGTTTCATCCGTACGTAACCCTAATAACGCATCATCGCCATCAATTATAGCCAAATCCGAGCGATTAATACCAGGTGGATCACCCGGCGCGGACCCTTCTCTTAAGACTCCACCATGACGGCATCACGCGCTCCACTTTGTGTAACCCTAGAATCGCCTCTTTCGTAAGGGAATTGATTACAAAACCTATATATATATGCACCTAAACATTGAAGAAATAAATAGGCTATTAAATTCAATAATCCAATGGAATTAATAATATTGTTTGTTATATAAAAATGGGCTTAAAAATACTACAAAGGAGGAAGAACAAGAGCCGCTCGAAAGAGAATATAATGTTGCTTCACCAACCGTACCTGCCGACCTCTTTCACTCTGTTTCACTATTTTTTTCACCATAAAGAATTTCATATTTTTCATTCAACTTTAATTGCAATAAAATCACGTAACACTGCTCCTCAATCTGTCAAAGATTCCTCCTTTTTTATTCTCTTTTTTCTTCTGCCTTACACCTCCTCTTGACCTCACCCACATGCCCCTGCCTCATATCAAACAATCTTTATTTCACATTATATAATCTAATTACTCAAAATCTAATAATTCTTATAAATTATCTGTTCAACTTTTAATACTCTCTGATGGACCATACCTGATAAACCATCACAGTCCGTATCATATAATTAATAGATTGAGTGGTATTGTGAAAGTACTACAGCTACAAAGTAACACCAATACCTACAATGCTATTTTATTATATATTTTAATCTTAATATATACGTTTTAATATCGTTTAATTTATAAATAAATATCATAAACTCTTATATGTTTATAACTCGTGCGTGAGATTATTGGATTACCTTATTAAAATTGAAACATTAATGTTTCACTTTTAGTTTGTTTGTGTTTTTGTATTATTTTTTTTCACTACTTAAAATTCCATTGGGGTACCAATCAAAGCATACACCGCCTTTCAGACATTGGGACAGACAATAAAAGCCATTTGAGTTTTTGTTCGATTTCTTCAAAAAACAAAAAAACATTCTCAGGTCTCGTGTATGCCTCCGATTTTCATTCTCTAAGTCCTTCCTTCTTCCTCCCCAAACCCACCGTAATAAAGAGTACCGTATCGAAGTTCATCGATACTCAGGTGATTGAAGTAGCCAAAACTCAGCTCTGTTATTTTTCAACTGAAGTTTTATACTTCACTGATTCTTGCATCTGAGCTCGTTCTAACAACGAAGCTCAGTTTTTTTTTTTTTTTTTGCTGTTTTCTATTTGGGTTTTACTAGTTACTTTTTCTTGGATATAGAGTGTTTACGCTTCATCTTTCGAATCCGATGCTGTCCAAAGGTGTTTTTGTTGTCTTTTTAATATTCACTTTGATGTACGGAAGCTTGTTAATCGAAGTTGAAGGGATTGGTGTGAACTGGGGTTCACAAGCGAGGCATCCGTTGCCTCCGGCTACGGTGGTTAGGCTTCTCCGAGATAATGGTATCCAAAAAGTGAAACTTTTCGAGGCCGATTCGGCGATACTCAAAGCTCTCAGCGGGACAGGGATTCAGGTTATGGTCGGAATCCCAAACGACTTACTTGCTTCTATAGCCGGAAGCGTTGCAGCCGCTGAGAGATGGGTCTCTCAGAATGTCTCTGCTCATGTCTCTTCTAATGGCGTCGATATCAGGTTTGTGTTTATATCTCATTCAAACAGCATATTCTCATTGTTTGTTTTGATTAAGAGCTTTCGAAGATGTTAAAGAGATTATTGTAGAACTTAAAGTATCAATCTTTATATATTGATTACAGTTGGTGAGGAAAACAAAACATAAACTTTGATGATAATCTTGATCCTATGCAAATAGATTGAAGTTACAGTATGTGTTTGTGTTTAGGTATGTGGCTGTTGGGAATGAGCCTTTCCTAAAGTCATTTAACGGGACATTTGAGAGCATAACTCTTCCTGCTCTTCAGAATATACAATCAGCTCTCATCAAAGACGGTTTAGCTACTCATGTCAAAGTCACAGTGCCGCTTAACGCGGATGTGTACCAAAGTGAATCTAATCTCCCATCGGAAGGAGATTTCAGGCCTGAAATCAAAGATCTCATGTTAGACATCGTTAAGTTTCTGAGTGATAACCAAGCGCCATTCACTATCAACATTTATCCTTTCATCAGTCTCTACAATGATCCGAATTTCCCTGTGGAGTTTGCCTTCTTTGATGGAACAGGTACTCCTATGAATGACAATGGAAGGATCTACAACAATGTTCTTGATGCAAACTACGATACACTGGTATGGTCATTGCAAAAGAATGGGTTTGGCAATATGAGTATTATTATTGGGGAAGTTGGATGGCCAACGGATGGAGATAGGAACGCAAATATACAGTATGCGAGGCGGTATAATCAAGGGTTTATGAACCGTCAAAAGGCTAATAGAGGAACACCTATGAGACCTGGAGCAATGGATGCTTACTTGTTTGGTCTCATTGATGAAGATGCCAAAAGCATTGAGCCTGGAAACTTTGAAAGACACTGGGGTATTTTTTACATTGATGGGCAGCCTAAGTATCAGCTTAGTCTTGGCAACAGTAACGGACTGGTCCCGGCAAAGGGTGTGCATTATATGGCAAAGAAATGGTGTATACTTGCACCAAATGCTAATATTCAGGATCCTCAATTGGGACCAAGTGTGAGCTACGCTTGTGATCATGCTGATTGCACCAGTCTTGGGTATGGCTCTTCTTGTGGTAACTTGAATTTAGCACAGAATGTTTCATATGCGTTCAATAGCTATTTTCAGGTAAGTAATCAGCTCGACACTGCGTGTAAGTTCCCAGGTCTCTCTATAATCACTAACAGGGATCCTTCTGTTGGGAGTTGCAAATTCAAGATAATGATCAAAGATTCTGATTCTAGTGAAGCAAGTGCCATGATACCTTTAAGACTCTCGATGGCAGTGCTGCTATTCTTCTCGATGTGTGTACTGATAAAAATTTGATGGGTTTGATTTTTTTTTTTTTTCCTTTTGCAAACCTTGTGTGTTTATGCATAAACAGAAAGATACGGTGAGATTTATGTATTACTTGTTTGATCTTTTATTTCTTGAGAGCAGTTTGATGTTCACGGTCTCTCTTGTTACTAAGTAATCAGAGTTGTTAATGACCAAAAATCTCATCTTTTACTATGTTAATCAGCCGTTAGTTTCAGATATATACAAACACCACAACCTTATTAGTCAAGCAGTTTTTGCTGAAAATGAGGACCAAAAGGTTTCACTGCTGTGAATCTGTCCACCTTTACTAGTCTCTTAAGATTGAGAAAGGATTCTGCTTTATTACTGAATGGAAAACGAGTTACAGATGCTGAATGAAGAGAAATACCAAACCAAAGAACAAACGGGATTCTTGTGGAGAGTCTCAAACTCTCCTAATATTCCTAAAGAGTCCCCAAACAACCAAAATACCAAGACCCTAGACTACTACGTTTACAGTATGTAAAGCACATTCCAATGTATCGGATATCCTTAGTTGTTTGATCATCATGTTTTACCTTGCAATCTTCGCGTCAATGAGGTAAATGGAGAAAATTGGGGCGGATCGTCAGTGCTGTGAATCTGTCCACTAAATAATCTTTGTAAAGACTTTGGAGAGTTCTATATAATATGTAGTGTTCACTGTCTTCTTTGGTTGTTCGATAGATTAAGGTTCAGTCTGGTAGATAAAAAAGGAAGCAAAGGGACATCTGAAACACTTATCAATGCTTAATAATCTGTAAGGATTACGAACGGCGGATGAAAAATTAGAAGTTACCTGGTCCGGTCGTCACAGACCCGGTTCTCTCAGAAGAGTCAGTTTGATGCTTTAGGAGATGAGCTCTTGATCTCATATCTGCCTGCACATAGTAGTAGCTGTATACTAAACGACTCTTACTTTCCACTTTTCAAAAATCTATAGGATGACTAGTTACCTGTCTAATAGGTTCCGGAACACGGTACTTGCAGGTCATCTTGACAATTTTAACGGCAGAGTCAAGTGAGATGCGATGGCCAACAGAAACGTAGATGGGCTTTAGAGAACTCAGAGTTGGCCTAAATCCCTGTAGAAAGAAAATTTTGAAACTTGACTGTTTATTCACTTTCTTATAGAAGATCATCTATTCCACACCACGGAGAAGTTTCTTAATCAAAATTAACAAATCATTTCTAATAAAACGTGGGATTACTAAAGAGATACAACAGCTTAACGACAGCATCTAATAAAGCAAAGTCACTTACTACTCCCCAAGTAAATCCAGAGTCCCCTACCAAAGTGATAGCTTCCTCATGCTCGTTTTCTTTCAGCTGAAGCAACCGTCTAATCTCAGATTGATTCAGACCATCCACGTGATGCAGCTGAAACGTTACAAAGCCAGGTCTTCCACATTAACGATCAAATGGGCATGTAGGCACAAAAAGAATCATGACAAATAACAGAGCTTGAGATTCTAACAAGATCGTACATTTTTTCCAACCCCAATAGTAGGGACGTGAGCAAGAACACCTAAATGACACGCCAAGCCAAATCCTAGAACACAAATTTAGATCCAACACCATAATTTACAGAGCTTGACATGCAACAAAAACATCTAAGGAAAACGAAAATAACCTCGTGGATGAAGGATTCCATTTCCATCCACCATCAGTACCTTTGTAAGAGCAAATCAATAGACTTTCAGAAAAAGCAAAACGCAAAAGTATGGTTTAAGAGTATGATAATTTGCAGAACGTAATAGACAAAGCCAAAACCTGAGGGTAGAAAGGATGCAGATCATCCCTCATTTTTTGCAGAATCTGCAAGAGAACCGGAGCCTGTAACACGAAGAAAATTCCAATCTGGGATCTGAGATACTAAGTGAAGCAAATAAAAACCAGCATTGTTCGAGGATATGAAGAAGGAGATAGAAACCTCACGAAAGGCAAGAAATCCAGGGACATAAGGAACATGGAGGCGGAGGAGAGAGAATTCATGGTGGAGTACACGCAGAGAAGGTAGCTCGAGAACGACGAGACAAGCGCATGCGACGGAGGAATCTTCCTTGGAAAAACTCATGTCTACACCTCCAACGTACTTAAGAGTCTCCGATCCCTGAGGTAGTTCCATTGATGACGATAATTTCCATGAGAAGTCATCGTACGCGATCAGTTTCTTCTTCAGCCGATCCTGCTCTCTAAAAGACATTAAACAAATAGGTAATAGATTGATTTCCAAAGAAAAGTAAAAAACGAATGCGACACCTACTCTGCCCAGTTCTCGAGCTCATTCCCCGACGAAGACTCGCCTGAAGCTCCTTCTCTATCCATTTCCAGAAAAGTTCAGTTCCCGGTGACGAAGATACAATCGGATGGAGCTCATTTCAACAAACGACGTCGTAAATTGTAAGTCGTAAACGGTAAGTCGGTAACAGTACATATAATGGGCCTAATTAGGCCCATTTTCAAGGGTACGGGTTAGGGTTTGTTTTGTGAAAAACGGGTCGGGTTATAATTTAGTATTAGTCGGTTCTGCTTTGTCGTCTCCATATTTTTTAGACACCGCTTTGGCGTCTCCATCTAGCACCTCCTTGTGCTACCTTTTCTTATAACAACTATAAGCTTTCCGTTTTAGCTTCGATCTTTTCTTTATTTTCCGGTAAACAACTAATTTCCGCCATCCCAACGTGTAAATTGATCCCTGTATCTTATTATTTCCTTGGAAAGAGAGGTATTTATGGACGGGCAAGAGCATACCGAGGTCCGTATTCCGACGGCTGAGGATGAGCAATCGGCTGTGGCGGAGGCGATTGCAGAGTTGTCTAATTCAACCGGCGGAGCTAACCCTGTAGAAGGAGGACAACAGGAAGGAGAAACACGGAGCGAGGATGACGAACTTATAGAGAAAGCGCAGAAGCTTATGGAAAAGATCACCTCCGTTGCTAATAACCCTAATCCTAATATTCTTCACGCTCTTAGCCACCTTCTTGAATCTCAGGAGTCTATGTATGTCGCTTTCTCGCTCATTTTTCACTCGTTCTTCGTGATTTGTGCATTCGTAGTTTTTTGAGTTTGATACTTACTTGTATTCGCAGGTTCTTAAAGGAAAATGGGTATTTCTCCAATGCTCGCGGCAGTCATAATAGTGGCAAGCTGTGTAATCTCATTCGAGTAAGTGTTTCTAAAGAATGTTCATTCTTTTAATTGGTAGGGTTCTTTCTTCTTACTTGGTTATGTGGCAGGAAAATGATGAGTTCTTTGAATTGATATCCTCAACTTATCTATCTGAGAATGCTTACTCAACTACGGTAAAGGCTGCCTCTGCAAGGTTGCTAATGAACTGTTCGCTTACTTGGATGGTAAGAATTTACTGACCTTGTTACTCATTTTCGACGTGTTTGCTCCTTGACTGCTTCATGACGCAATTCTGTTTATCAGTATCCTCATGTTTTCGACGATGCTGTTACGGACAACTTTAAAAATTGGGTCATGGAAGAGGCAGTCAAGTTTCCTGGTGAAGACTCTGGCAGGAAGGAAGCCTCAGATTCTGAAATGTTAAAGACTTATTCGACAGGACTTCTTGCTCTGTCTCTGGTGAGGTATTGATTATACATTCTCAATTGTTGTTTCTTCTTTCTTTTTTCCAATTTTTTGTTGGTGCCCACAGCTGAATAAAAATAATTTCTTTTTGTGGGACTCATGTAAGTCGTGGGCAATTAGTTGAAGATGTCTTGACATCAAAATTATCTGCGAAGCTGATGCATTATCTTCGAGTACGAGTTATTGGAGAGCAAAGCACAAGCCGTAGAGAGGTCCTTCACACAGCTGAGGCCAAGCATGCGGCCTTAAAAACAAAAGAAGAAGGTCGGAGTAAGGTGCGGAAAGTTGTGGATACAGTTGAAGGTGATCAGGTTGTAGAGATGGACTCCTTCAAAGAGATGGGACAGTCTGATGTATGTTCTGAAGGTGAATCGGAATTCGATGGCAAAGAAAAATGTAATGTTTTAGGTGTTGTTGATTGTAAAGTGAAACCTGGAGATGAGAATAGTGGAAGAGATGAGCACTCAAGACACAGACTGAACCGACCAAAATCTAGGGCGAGAGGAAGAGTTAATGAAGTTGCACCTGATACTGAAGTTGGTTTGACATCTCCTAGGTCAGGTCGTCAGGTTGTCAGAGATAGGGATCTATCAAAATTTACAGATGTCAGAAATGCAGAAGATGTGACAGTATGCTTGGGGAAAATAAAGTCTGGTGTTATGGAGATAGAAAGGGAGGAGAATGATGAGTGTTTTCAAGGTTGCATAATAGGGACCAAAAACATAACTGAATTAGTAAAGAGAGCCGTTGGAGCTGCTGAAGCCGAAGCTAGAGCTGCCCATGCTCCTGCTGAGGCCACCAAGGCTGCAGGCGATGCTGCAGCAGAGCTGGTTAAAACTGCTGCTTTGGAGGCATGTTTTTTATTTTGATTAGTTGTTAGTTATTTCCTATACTTAATGAACCTCTGGTACTGGTTTCCTTATATTGATATCGATTATCTTTCTTTAAAATTATCCAGGAATTTAGGTCTTCTGGCAGTGAAGAAGCTGCTGTGTGTGCTGCTACTCGAGCAGCTACTACAGTCATAGATGCTGCTAATGCTACTGAGGTTTCAAGGTCAGTCATGTTCCGACGTCATGGATAATATCTTTGCTGCATATCAATTACGGTAGTTTGTGTTTTATATCAGATTGTTTAAGGCTTTAACTCTGCTTTTTAATTGGTGGCAGAAATCCCACCAGTGTCACATCTGATCAGAGTAAAGATATGAAAAGTGTGGAAACAGACGCTATTGAAGATGTTGGAGAGGTCTCTCGACCAGATGTTGAATTGTTGGCCCAGTTACAAGAAAAATATTGTATCCAGTGCCTTGAGATACTGGGAGAATATGTTGAGGTTCTTGGGCCTGTACTCCATGAAAAAGGTGTTGATGTATGCATTATGCTGCTGGAACGTACATCCCAATTTGATGATAATTCTACACTGTCTCCTTTGTTACCTGATGTCATGAAGTTAATTTGCGCTTTGGCTGCGCACCGAAAGTTTGCTGCAATGTTTGTTGACCGGGGTGGCATACAAAAATTACTTGCTGTTCCAAGGGATACTGAGACCTTTTATGGACTTTCATCTTGCTTATACACCATCGGCTCTCTTCAGGTATATATAACAGCAACATTGTAAGACTTTTAATGCTCTTTTTGTTCTCCTGTTATCTCGTTGATTAATATTTTGAGTTTTGTTGAAATTATTCAAATCTCGCAATGTGGATTCTTCTCACCGTCAAAATTGATCTCAGGGTATAATGGAGCGTGTCTGTGCACTTCCATCAGATCTCATACATCAAGTGGTTAAATTAGCTATCGAACTACTCGAGTGTTCCCAGGATCAAGCCAGAAAAAACTCAGCCTTATTCTTTGCTGCTGCTTTCGTCTTCAGAGCTATTTTAGATGCATTTGATGCTAATGATAGTTTGCAGAAACTTCTTGCAATTCTTAAAGATGCAGCCTCAGTTAGAACTGGTGCTAATTCTGACAGATCAGCTCCTGAAGTCATGACGTCCTCAGAGAAACAGATGGCTTTTCATACCTGTTTTGCTTTGCGGCAATATTTTAGAGCTCACCTTCTTTTGCTCGTCGATTCCATTCGTCCCAGCCGAGGTAGCCGTGGTGGTGTGAGGAATGTTCCCAATATAAGGGCAGCCTATAAGCCCCTTGATATCAGCAATGAAGCTGTAGATGCTGTCTTCCTTCAGTTACAGAAGGATAGGAAGTTGGGTCCTACCTTTGTGAGAACTCAGTGGCCTGCTGTCAATAACTTTCTGAACTCCTCTGGACATGTTACCATGTTGGAACTATGTCAGGTAATGTCGCATTTTACTCTTCATATTTACGTTGTTTTGTTTGCCATGTAATTACATTATGGTCACATGCGCAGACTCCACCAGTAGACCGTTATCTGCATGATCTACTTCAGTATGCGTTTGGTGTTCTTCACATAGTTACATCAATACCTGATGGCCGGAAAGCAATTGCGACTGCCACACTCAGCAACAATCGTGCTGGTATTGCTGTCATTCTGGATGCAGCAAATATTTCCAACAGCATTGTGGACCCTGAGGTCAGCAGTCTGCTTCTATCCAGTATTCATATTGTTTGGTACTTCTTAATTTATTTATTACTGATACTTGCCTTTTTGATGTTTTCTTTGTTATTGAAGATCATACAGCCTGCACTAAATGTCCTGATCAATCTGGTGTGTCCACCACCATCATTAAGCAATAAACCATCTCTTGCACCAAATCATCAGCCTGTTCCTGGCCAAGCTACTGCCCGTCCCTCTACTGATAATGCTGTAGGTACTCAGTCCACAGGTAATACTCTGCAAACTCCTACTGCACCAGCTTCTTCAGGTTTGGTTGGGGATCGAAGAATTTTCTTGGGAGCTGGAACTGGTTCTGCTGGACTGGCTGCTAAGTTGGAGCAGGTTTATCGCCAAGCACGTGAAGGTGTTCGTCAGAATGATGGTATAAAAATCCTTTTAAAACTTCTTCAGCCCAGAATATACGTGAATCCTCCTGCTAGCCCAGATTGTCTACGAGCGCTGGCTTGCAGGGTACTTCTTGGTCTGGCTAGAGATGAAACAATTGCACAAATTCTGACTAAACTCGAGGTAGAATAGCAACTTTCTTTCCCCAGTTATCTTCTTACCTTTTTAATTGTGAGAAACACCTGATGAAGTTGAGCAGGCATCGTAGCGATGATATTGATTTTGAAGCATTGTTTCTAGGTTGGTAAGAGTTTATCGGAACTCATTCGGGATTCAGGTGGTCAATCAAGTGGAACAGATCAAGCAAGATGGCAGGCTGAACTTGCTCAGGTGGCACTTGAGCTAATAGGGGTAATCATCTTACATTGCTTTATTTTTCTTGTTTAATGCGTCTCTATGGGATTTTTTTGTGTGCTTCATAAGTAATTAGTATATATTTCATTCCTTGTTTCCTATTTAGTTTTTCTGACATGTTCAATTGTGTCTTTATACGTGTCTGCAGATAGTGACAAATTCAGGACATGCAAATCCACTAACAGCCAGTGATGCTGCTACTCCAACACTGCGGCGCATTGAAAGAGCTGCCATTGCAGCAGCAACGCCTATAACTTATGATTCTAAGGAGCTTTTGCTCCTTATCCATGAGCACCTCCAGGCATCAGGTCTTGGTGAAACTGCTTCAGTTATGTTAAAAGAGGCTCAGTTAACTCCTCTCCCTTCATTGGCTCCCCCTTCTTCCATTGCATATTCCACTACACAGGAAATGTCTACGCCGCTAGCTCAGGAACAGTGGCCTTCTGGTCGTGCTAACAGTGGATTTTTCACCAGCAAACCCAAAGTCTCTGCACCTGACGAAGATCATAATTCTAGATGTAATGTGACTCTATCTGTCAAGAAGCATTTGGCTTCCTCGACACAAGAGACGTCCACGCCTGTAGTACAACAACAATGGCCCTCTGGCCGTGCAAACGGTGGTTTTTGCCCCAGCAAACCCAAAGTTAATGTGTATGATGAAGATCTCAGTTCGAAAAGTAATGCAGCAACATCCACAAAGAAGAAACAGTTGACTTTCTCACCCAGCTTTAGTTTGCAGTCGCGAAAGCAATCTTTTTCCCATGACACTCAACCTCAGTCTACGCAGAGAATAAGCACTAGTTCAAACTTAGATCCTGCTTGTGCAGATACATCAGAAACGACTGCAGAGTTACTTTCTAGGAACGACGTTGATGCTGAAGCTCAGTTTAAGACTCCAATTTCCTTGCCGAGAAAACGGAAATTGTCCGAGCTTAGAGACTCAGAGTTGTCAGTTTCCGGTAAAAGAATCAATTTGGGCGAGTTAGGACCACGAACTCCAGCTTGTCCTTCCACGGCTTCCTTACGTAGCAATTCAACCATAGCGGATGGTTCAGGTTTCCAAACACCAGCTTCAGCATTAGATGTTAACCAATCTGGGAGCTCCAGACTAGGCCAGATGACAACTGCTTCTCAGCTAAGGCTTCCAAGCGATCCCCAGCCTTCAAATCAGGAACGGTTATCATTAGACTCCCTTGTGGTTCAGTATTTGAAGCACCAACACAGGCAGTGCCTGGCTCCAATCACAACTCTTCCCCCAGTGTCTCTTCTACATCCGCATGTCTGCCCTGAACCTAAACGGTTACTTGAAGCTCCACTAAATATCACAGGCCGTCTTGGCACCCGTGAGCTTCAAAGTTTCTACAGTGGCGTCCATGGGAATCGCAGGGACCGTCAATTTGTTTTCAGCAGATTCAAATCTTGGAGATCTTGCCGAGATGAGACTGCTCTCCTTACATGCATTGCACTTCTTGGAGGTACTAATCATTTAGCAGTTGGTAGTCATGCTGGAGAAATCAAACTATTTGAAGCTAGCAGCGGTAGCTTGCTTGAGAGTTCGTTAGGACACCAGTCTCCGGTTACACTTGTTCAGCCATATGTCTCTGGAGGTAGTCAGTTGTTGCTTTCTTCGAGCTCCAGTGATGTGCTGTTGTGGGACGGTTCTTCTATAATTGGTGGGCCTAGACACTCCTTCGATGGATGCAAGGCTGCAAAATTCAGCAACTCTGGGACACTTTTTGCCGCGCTCTCTTCTGAATCATCAACGAAAGATGTCCTATTGTATGACGTGCAGACCTGCAGTCCTTGTGGTAAACTCACTGACACAGTCACATCTTCTCGGAGTAATCCCTATTCTCTTGTACACTTCAGCCCTTGTGATACACTGATATTGTGGAATGGTGTTCTCTGGGATCGCCGTGTCCCAAAGCTTATCAGTCGGTTTGATCAGTTTACTGACTATGGCGGCGGCGGTTTTCATCCTTCGAGGAGCGAGGTAATGTAAAAATCATATTTACTCTTTAATCTGAAATATATGTGATAATACTGGAGCTATGAACAAAGCCAAACCCTAGAAAAATCCATATCTTAAAGAATCTGCCAAGAGAGCTTGATAGAACCCATCCCTTACTAACTGCTCTTCTACCCCTACCTAAAACAGCTCAAATGTTCTACATTAATTACTTGGCTATAATATAGTCAAAAGTTCGAGCCGTTGAACTTCGTCAAGTAAACTCTCTAGTTTTTTGGCTTATCAAAATGGTGCATATTACAGGTGATCATAAACTCGGAGGTCTGGGACATGAGGAATATAAGGCTTCTACGAAGTGTACCATCATTGGACCAGACAGCTATTACGTTTAACTCCAGGGGAGATGTTATATACGCAATGTTGAGGAGAAACATCGAGGACGTTATGTCTGCTGTTCACACACGCCGTGTGAAACATCCCTTGTTTGCTGCTTTCCGCACGCTTGATGCGATCAATTACTCGGACATAGCCACTATACCTGTGGACCGATGTCTTCTTGACTTTGGCACAGAACCAACAGATTCGTTCCTTGGGCTGATCACAATGGAAGATCAAGAAGATATGTTTTCTTCAGCCAGGATGTATGAAATTGGTAGGCGGAGACCAACAGATGATGACTCTGATCCTGATGATGATGAGACCGAGGATGAAGACGAAGACGATGAAGATGATGAAGATGACCTGGACCGGATTCTGGGACTAGGTGGAGACGATAGCGATAGTGGAGATAATGACATTAGTAGCGATGACGATGGAGATGGTCCGAGTGATTTGGATGATGAAATCCTTGGCGCTGGTCCTGACTTTATAGAAATTTTGACTGATGGTGAGGACGAAGACGACGAGGATGATGATGGCAGTGACATGAATGATTCTATGAGCAGTGGTGAAGAGGATTATATAGACAACGTTCATTCTTTCTTATAAGGTTTTTAACTTATATTTCCTTTTGAGCTCTGTTGATCTCTCCAAAGTTTTGATGATAAGTACTTGTATTTTCTTCTTTTGTTTTAGTTTCATACATAATGTTCAGTAATTATAAAGGAAACGGATATATAATCGTCGTTTTCTTTTTCACACATACAGAAGAAGAGAATCCATTGATAGACAAATTAAGAAGAGACCATGTGACGAATATTATTAATATAGAAAGGAGAAGAAGGCATGGATCACACAAAATGCTCCTCTACCAAAGGAAGGAACAACAATTATTTCAAGGAAAACTAAACCAAACACTTCAGACAGTGGTATCTCACGTACATCTATTTTTTTTTCGTAATACAAAAAATCTAGAAAATCAGTAATCTAAAATGGTTGGGTTACTTCTCCTATTGGGAAAAGAGATACAATCGGATAATATATAATAGATACACACTCAAACTTACATATATCTAAAGCCCTTCTTTCTTACTCTCTTTTTTTCACTGTTTTCTCCTTCTTGCCTTTTACCTTGTTTCTTTCCTCTTTTATGTTCTCTTCTTTGTTATTCTCCATTCTCTCTTCACAGCAGTTTAATCGAGTGTCATTGGTTGCGTCATGCAACATCTGAAACGGGCTTTTCTCACAGTCGTCATTATCTCAGTTTCAGCTGCCTCGAGAAGAGTGACAATCTCTGCAAAACATGGACGGACTTCAGGGTCTGCATCCCAGCAACGTGTCATGATCTCGCTAAGTACGGGAAGACAATCTGCTGGGACCGTTGGACGGACTCCACGGTTCACCACTGCAAACGCAGCCTGAACCGCTGTCATGTTCTGGAATGGTAAGAGCCCCGTAATCAACTCCCACAGCACAATTCCAAAACTATACACGTCCACTTTTTGAGTGTAGGGTCTGTGCTGGATCATCTCTCTGCATCGATCAACACATGGGAATATAGTATCCATATCTAACTTGAGAGATAAAAAGTTACGAAAGACAAGACAAGATGGAAAAGAAAAGAAACTTCAACTTACGGGGCCATCCATCTGTAGGTTCCAGTCTCTGGTGTCATCCCTTCGGTTTGAACTTCAATTCTTGCAACGCCAAAATCAGCAATCTTGATAGACCTATCAGCTGATATGAGGAGGTTATCTGACTTTAGATCTCGGTGTATGAAGTTACGCTCGTGGACGTAAGCCATACCCCTAGCAACATCCAATGCCTGCATAACAGCTAACTTCAGAGGCACAGCTCGGTTTTGTCTCTTAGTTAAAAACTGTCTGACCGAACCTCCTTTTGCATATTCAGTAACGATGCACCACACCATTGGTTTAATACACGCGCCTATAAACCTTACGATGTTGGGGTGCTTCAAAAATGCAAGCATAGAAACTTCCTGCTGAAACTGCTGTTCAAGGGCTTGAGCCTTTTCAGGGCTGCTCTCTGGTCTCTCGAGTAGCTTAATCGCTACATCCTCTCCGTTATAAGTCCCTCTGTATAACTTCCCAAAAGCCCCTTGAGCAAAAGCAGGACCCATGTTAAGTTTCCTCAGATCTATTGTCCACTCTTCATAGTTTGCAAGTCCCTGGGTTGGATACCTACTATCCATCAACGCTTGTGCTAAGGCATCATCATTAAGCGCATGAGTAACTTTTCCTGGGCGAAATACGCTTTGCCCAACAGAGAGAGAGTAGGGATGGCGCATAGTCT
The DNA here is from genome assembly GCA_963920545.1 of Lepidium didymum. Classification (NCBI taxonomy): domain Eukaryota; kingdom Viridiplantae; phylum Streptophyta; class Magnoliopsida; order Brassicales; family Brassicaceae; genus Lepidium; species Lepidium didymum. The sequence continues at coordinate 3,340,341 of OY986994.1, read as the reverse complement.
TTAAACCGGGATGGCCGATAAGAGCATCACTAGAACCAACACTACTGTTGTCCACAGACATTGACACAGACCCTCCAGCATTACTTGTCTGCATACTGTCGACGGACATGTTTGTACCTTCTTCACCGAGCTTTTGATAAAAGTCTTGCGTGAAGGCATAGTAATTGTTGTCGTTGTTGTGATTGCCAACAGCATGCATATCGAACTTTGGATTCTCAAGCATCGTTTCCAATATCGTTGTACGTGTTATTTATGATGTCGAACCAAACTGCAAGTCGCATGTACTCTTCCAATCACTTCAACATGCACCTAAAGCAAAGATAGACAATAGTCAAGGAGACAGAAAAAAAGATATGCGACACAAAATTATATTTAGGTATTGGTAACTAAAAAATAGCTAATCCGTGCATTCAGGTACAGCACAGATCAAACAATCTATCATCATAATGGAAGTAAATACAAAAAAACTTACCTTTAGGAGCAACTCAAGAAGCTAGAAGAAATGGAAGTTTATGTTTCTGTAGTCCCCAACCTCAATCAATGATCGTGAAGCCTCTACAGCATCAACACCCTGAAAATAGAAACATAAATGTTACTGAAAACATAAAAAAATTCGTGAATTAAGCTGAAAGCCTGAAACTAGATCCTTTGATACTCAGCTCAGCTTCAACTAGGTAAAAACAGTATCTTCACTGTTGAATTCCAAAATTTCAAATAAAATAAAAACAAAAGTCGAGGACAAATGAGAAAAAAGTTCGTCGATGAAAAGAAAATCCTTATTTTCAGGAAAACCCAAAAGTAGACACAGATCCGCTGATTCCATGATGAGAGAAGCTAAGAAAAGAAATCAAGGATTACCTAAAGCTTCACAGGCTCCATAATCAATTGATATGAGATGAAAAATTACACGAAATCTTTGCCTTCAGCTAATGGATAAGATAAACGATCGAAAAGGGAAAACGACTGAATCCGATCGAGAAAATAAAACCTGAAAGTAATCAGATCGCAATCCAAAAGCTTACTTCCGATCAAATTTCAGAGCTAAGAGGCCAGAAAACCTAAAGAAGAGGTGGGGGAAGAAGAGTCAGTCGTCGCTTCCCATATACTTTTCCAGACTCCGATTTTCTCCTTTCCTTTTTTTCTTTTTGGATTTTTATTTAATTTTTGGTCCGTCCTTTGCTGGCAAATTCGTTTTTTTATGAATCGGGACAACTTCCAAGACATACTCACTCAATAGAAAGTAAATCACACGCGCTTTATCTTAGTTACAAGTGTCATTGTTGTAAAGGATGATTGGTCTTCGTATAAGGCGGCGCGTTGTAGCTTTAAGCTAAGAGCAAGAGTCTTTTCTCGTTCACGCTTGTCTTCTGCAACATTACTTTATTCGCTTAATAAGTATATACTATAAGTTTTGAATGTGAATTCTTCTTTACTATTAAAAAATCTCAAATTATTACAAATATAATTTCGTTACATCTATCATACATGATCATATGATATAAAATGTTGGTTTATATTGTCCTTGAACCGGACAGGATTAGCTAGTAAAATTGGTATGGATATTGAATTATTTGGGTTCTTAACTAGTTGGACCAATTATTCCGAGCCCGGTCCAGTAAAGTTCTTAACTGGCCCATCTATTTTATAACCAGCACCGACTGTAGATATATATAACGTATAGGGTTATTCCGAGCCTGGCCCAGTAAAATTCTTAACTGGCCCATCTATTTTATAACCAGCCCGACTGTAGATAGATATATATAACGTATAGGGTTTCATTCTTGTGGGCAACTAAATTCAACTTATCGAAACCATTGAGGAAGTCATCATGTCGTCGGAGCCTGAAATCCCGTCTTTGTTATCAACTGCCGCGGAGGAGGAATCTGGAGAGAAGATTAGCAAGAAAGCTGCAAAGAAGGAAGCTGCGAAGCTTGAAAAGATGCGTCGTCGTCAGGAACAAGAAGAAGCTGCTCGTAAGACAGCTTCACTTTCTCTTGAAGATGACGAGTTTTCCAGTCACTACGGTGACGTGACTCTTGTTGAGCTGCAATCGAATGAGGATCCAAAAGCTGGAAAGTGGAGAGAAGCTGTTGAAGGAAAAGAGTGGACCGATGTGAGCGACTTAGTGAGAGAGATGGCGGGATCAGAGGTTCTGATCCGAGGCCGAGTGCACACGATTCGTCCATTCTCAAACAAAGTGTTTGTGATTTTGAGGGAAAGCGGATTCACGGTGCAGTGCGTGGCCAAACAATCGGAGGAGACCAAAGTAGGCGTCAACATGATTAAATTTCTCAGGCAACTGAGTAACGAATCTTTTGTCGATGTCATTGGTGTCGTCGTTGTCCCCAAGGATCCTGTGACGTCAACTACACAGCAGCAGGTTGCTTCCTTTTCTTATCCTCCCATTGCGTCTGATATAATGGTGACCCGAACTCATGTGTGTGCATGTGCGTGGATCCATAATGTTATTGTAGGTTGAAATTCAAGTCAGAAAACTCTACTGCGTCAACAAAGCCTTGACAGTATTACCACTTATTGTGGAGGATGCTGCCCGAAGTGAAGCGGAAATAGAAAAATCTCTTCAGGTATAGTTTGTGGATTTAAAGATTTCGAATTTTGGTTGGAGCTCCACTATTGTGCTGTTATTTCTGATTTGTGTTCTTCTGATGGTCAATTTTTTAATAAAAGCTGGTTGTTTCATGATTGTTGCAGACTGGAACGCCAGCTGTTCGTGTCAATCAGGATACACGTTTGAATAATAGGGTGCTTGACATCAGAACACCGGCTAATCAAGCTATCTTCCGCATTCAGTACCGAGTCGAAAATGTAAGGCATTGGTGTTCAAATTGATTAGGCTTTATCACTTGTGTATGCATCACGGATAAAATAATCATTAGAGAATGTATTCAGTGGTGTATTCTTTCATGATTTGGTTGTTTTCTTGTTTTGCTGAATTAGCTAACAATTATGTAGGCATTCAGAGAGTTCTTAGATTCCAAGGGTTTTGTTGGAGTCCACACACCAAAATTGATGGCTGGTAGTAGCGAAGGAGGTTCTGCTGTATTTAGATTCGATTACAAAGGGCAGCCTGCTTGTCTGGCTCAGTCTCCTCAACTTCATAAGCAGATGGCAATATGTGGCGACTTTCGACGTGTCTTTGAGATAGGTCATGTTTACAGGGCGGAAGACTCTTTCACTCATAGACACTTGTGTGAATTCGTTGGTCTTGATGTGGAGATGGAGATTCGAAAAAACTATTCTGAGGTAAGAGTTTGCTGTTAGAAATATAAACTTATCTCAAGTATTTCTGTTCAGCCAGGGGTGCTAATATCTCTTGCTTGTGCAGATAATGGACCTTGTAGACGAGTTATTTGTGTTTATATTCACTAGTTTGAATGAGAAGTGCAAAAAGGAACTTGAAGCTGTTGGAAAGCAATACCCCTTTGAACCATTGAAGGTAACCATATGCAGTATGAGCAAGGAATGTTAGCTACCAAGTTTTAATATCTTATTAGATTCTGATGATTGGCCTTAAAATGCAGTTTCTTCCAAAAACGTTGAGATTAACCTTTGAAGAAGGGGTTCAAATGCTTAAGGTATGACTTGTATATTTTGCATTTTACCTGAGTTTTTCAAAGGGACTATCAAAAGATAATTGTAATTTTTATGTTGTTGACAGGAAGCTGGTGTTGAAGTTGATCCTCTTGGTGATCTAAACACTGAATCTGAGAGAAAACTTGGCCAGCTTGTCTTGGAAAAGTGATACATCCTATTTGACATCATTTTGGTTCTCAATTGCTGTAGTTCTGTATCTCGCTGTGACAAAGTTCTAATACTATTGTGTTGTTGCTTTTGATAATGAATCAGGTACAACACAGAGTTTTATATACTGAATCGCTATCCTAGGGCAGTCAGGCCTTTCTACACTATGCCTTGTGCAGATAATCCTCTTTACAGCAACTCCTTTGATGTCTTCATCAGAGGTACATCTTTGAGTTATTCGTTTTACCTTGTTTGTATTTTCTTTAATTATGTTACTCCATATTTTCAATACTAAGTTTTTACGGGTTCTTTCCTAGGTGAGGAGATCATATCAGGAGCTCAACGTGTCCATATCCCAGAAGTCTTGGAAAAACGTGCAGGGGAATGTGGTATTGATGTCAAGACAATATCCACGTACATCGACTCATTCAGGTAAATCGCAAACTGAACCAAACCAGCCTGGTTCCTTCTGTTGGTCATAATAGCTGACGGTTGTTGTACAAATACAATTGTTTATAGGTACGGTGCACCTCCTCACGGTGGATTTGGAGTGGGACTGGAGCGAGTGGTAATGCTCTTTTGTGCCCTCAATAACATCCGCAAAACATCGCTCTTCCCTCGTGACCCTCAAAGGCTCGCTCCCTAATAAATTTTCAACTCAAAAGCTCAAACGCTGATATATTTCATGAAGATTTTTGAATGTTGAGGGATTTATTGCCTTTGCCCGACTCTTCTCTTATGTGCAAGTTGAATTCTTGATTTAGTTTAATGTTATGTTTGTTTCACATTACTGAGTAAGCTATAAATCTCTTTCTCCCAATATTTTAGTTGAAAATTGATTTTCTAATGACTTGAAGTATATGGCCTTAACACAATAATACGTTGGTCTTTTTTTGGTCAACATAATATGCTGTTCTATTCAATATCTGTCATTTATCAAGGCTTCGCATTACCATAAACAAAACTTGCATGAGCTTTGGTCTACTTAAAAGCTGAGAATATCACATTTGTCACAGTAACAACTAGGACAGAAGCAGGCCCAACTTTTTGTTACTGAACTAGCCATTAGAAGACAAGAAACAGAAACTGAATCTCATCTGGTTGTCGTAGATCTTGCACTCATGGATGTGTGATAATTCGTACTTCTATGTTTCCTGTAAGATGTGTAAACATCATCGTACTGAGTTGGTTCGTTAGGATCCGCCAGCGCCCCAAGTCCCAATCTCCCTGATCCACTCTTCTTATCAGTGCTTCCATCCGCAAAGGTTCCCGTCTCGGGGTCTACCTGTAGATTAGGAGGTGGAGGAATGCAGGCACCTCCTTTCCGCTGTGGACTATCCCGCTCGTAATCCTCATAATCATCTTGTGATTCAGATCCCATGGGACCTTCACTTGGGTTGACCTCACCTATCTCTTTAAAGAACTTAGATACTCTCTCGAGTACTTGAGATTGAGGTACATCAGACGGTGGTATGACGGTTGGGATATCGAGAGGGCTCAATGGAGAGTAAGGCACACCACTACCAATCTGCATCTTTCTGACCATCCCAGGGATCAGACCTGGAGGAAAGAGAGGATACGGAGGTGGCTTCTCACCAGCAGGTGGTTGGGTTGGCGGTGGTATAGAAGCATTAAGTGGTATGGAACTGGGAAAGGAACCAGGAGGCATCACATTTGGGATAAACTGTTGGGTCGCGACCGGATGCTCCAAATTCATTGTGCCAGGGACATTACTGTTTGGTACCTGTTGCAGCATTCCTGCAAATGCATAAAGATAAAAACTTGTTGGTGTCTGGTCAATATCATATTCGTCTTATAAGTAGGTAGAGTTATAATTGTTGTCTCTCTCACGGAAGAACAGGAGTACCTGGACGTTGTAAGGAGTTTGCAGGTACTCCACTTTTCATCTCTTTCTCAAGGGAGGAGATGGTGTCTTGATCAAAAACCTCCTTCGAAGCCCAGAACTGCAAAATTTTCTCCAGACGTGACCGGTTTTCTTCCTTGTTCTGTGGGAAGTGGTAAATCCTCCCCAGCATGGAACCCAAAATAGGTCTGAAAGCAAGAGCTTCATTGTCCAACTCGTGCAAGTTTGTCCTCCTTTGCAAACTGTATTTGAAGCAAAACATTAGTTAAAAACATGAGACAATATTAGGGTAGAAGTATCCTAATGTTCCAACTCAAATTTATCAAATTAACCAGAATTTGAAAACATATAGATTCCTAGTAAGATAAAATAAACGAAAAACTAAGTCTATGCAGAAGACACCTCGAATTATGTAAACAGTTATCTGGGATTAAGTTTAGATACCTGTCGAACAGAATGTCATTAACCAGATAAACTATGTGCATCTGTCTATCATAATCATCCATTGCAAAGACCCTGTCTCTAAGTGCCTCTGCTAAAGCTGGCGCAAAAGGAGATCTCTGCATGAACCAAATCTTAGCACTTTTGATAGACTCTTTTGTGCCATTAAGGTTGCCCAAGACACTATTTAGTTCCATTGCAACATCAGCAGGGAGTGGACGAGAAAGACCTCTGAATGCATGAGTTGACTGATCAGAATCAGGACGATTATGGGGAACAAAATGATGAGGTTGCGGAAGATGCTGCGGCAGTTGGTGGTGGTCATGGAACGGTGGGAAAGGAGGTTGGTGGATTGGTGGAACTGCCAATGCGCTGGGCACATTGTTTACTGAAGGACTTATCAGGGAATTTGGCGGATGATGCATCATAGCCATAGAAGATGACGAAAATGGAGGATCAAAGGGTCCTCCAGAGGGATGCATACAGAGAAATTGCTTATAGCGGTAATAACCATGACCTTCACCCCCAAACAGAAAAGCATAATCAGGATTGTCCTTTTGTCTATCACGCATCATAGCCTCAAACTCTGGACCATTCTTAACCGAATACTCAACAAGCTTATCAATTCGCTTCTGCAGCTCTGGATCAGCTGGAGGAGGAGGAGGCGGTGGAGGAGCTGAATCATACGGTCCAGGGAATGGCGGAGGAAGGTTATGCGGTTGTAAATGAGGAAGGAAAGGTTGAGGTTGCTGTTGACCAAACATCTGTGGGTGAGGAGGATGAGGAAGAAGCTGCGGTTGCTGCTGCTGATGCATAGGATGCTGGTAAGCGAATTGCTGCGTAGAAGGATGAGGAGGCATGAAACCAGAAGGGTTCATTGGAGATGGATACTGTGGATGGAATCCATATTGCTGTTGTTGCTGTTGAAAGTTGGGGCCTTGTTGCTGCTGTTGCTGAGCATAAGGCAACCCCGAAGACGCAGCATAATCGTGCTGCCTTCGATCCATTTATAAACCCTGAAACAGTTATATGCTATATAGATTCAGCAAGTGTCCCTGAGAAAAAACAAAAGCTTTCGAAAAATTGGGTCATATGAATCAAAGTAAGTTCTCTCGTACATTCAAAACGAAAGAAGTAATTATCATTAGCGAATCAAATATCTACGCAATGAAAAAATATCGAACTATACACATGGTTTCCATTGTCACAAAGTCATTTGAAGAGTCTAACAGTGAAGTGAGGCATCGATTAAGAATCTGACAACAGCTGAAATCATGAAACTAACAGAAAGAAACATCGAGAAAATGCAAGTCAAAATTGTAGAGACCGAGACACAATACCTAATTATATCACCTAGAAACAAAGAAAAGCTGAGAACAAAGTCGAAGCCAATGAAGCAGAAGCTAAACTCACCTGAAGAAGACGAATGTGAGACTAAACAACGAGAGAAACAGAACTTAGTTGCTAGGATCCGGATGTCTTATTTGGGCCAGTACAGTTGATTAACCAGGTATTGGGCCAGCACAGTTGATTGACCGGGTATTGGGCCGCTTCTAATTGATCCTGACCTATACCCGACCCGACCCGAGTTATAAGGTACTAAGCAGATGAACCCCTGAGACTTTTAATTTGTAAACCCTTAAAGCGTCCTCAAAGAATTTCTTCACCAGGCATATCCGCCATTAATAAAATCTTTCTTTTTCTCCTGGATGGAATTATAAAATCACTGATTCTGCTTTTCTGAATCAAACAGAGTATTTCCAATGCAAAGAACCATTTCATTTGCGGCTGCTAAGTCTTCTTCTTCGACTTCAGTTCTATCTCTTCGTCCTCTTATGGCTAAGGTTTGTGCTTCGACTTTTCATCTGGAGATACTGAATTTCTAGATTTCCGATTTCAAAATTTTTTCCTTTAAAATTTATACTTTCGTTGTTCTACTTTGATATGGAGTCAAATTCGTTTTGTTAAGCTTCAGTTTTTGGTCTATGTTATGTATTAGCGTGTGAAAATTCTTCAGTATAACTCATGGAGATTCTGGCGATTACTTGTTTCTATCGTTGCAGTTGCAATGCAAGGCGATTCAGAATTTCCCGGTTTCCTCTTCCTCTTCAGTAGTTCGGGTCGATAAATTATATAAAAATGTCTGCCAGCTTCAATTCAAAAGAGAAAATGCAAGTATTTTTAAGTTAGCTTGCGCCCTTCCTTCGCATCTAAAGCTTCTCGGTTCTGTTAGTTATGCAGCACATTGGAGCAGTTTGACTTCAAGGTCCTTTGGAAATAGTTTGAGACCGTTTACGAGGAGATGTTTTTCTCAAGTCCCTAATACTGGAAATAAGGCAAGCATTGTTGGTGGTGATGAAAAAACTAGTGGGAATAAAATAGGTTTCAAGAAATTTAATAAAAAGTGGAAGAAGCAAGGTTATGGCTTCCACAAAAGATGAAGTGGTGGCTTTTACTGAACCAATTATTGGAGATGTTAGCAGTGGCATCAAGGTGGAACTATCAACTGCCACTTCACCTGCTAGCAACGCTAAGCAAGCCTCTACTGCCCAAACAAAACGTCGGCCTAAGAGCAGGAAACTCGAAGATAAATCTTCTTCATTGGTGTCAGATTTGGAGCCTGCCTCTCGACAAGAGAGCTCAATAACCAGTCCCAAGCCAGATCACTCTGGTTCCGGAAATTGGAACTATGCATCTGGTGAGGTATTAAATTTGTAATTTTTTCGGAAACATAATAATCATACCCTTGCTTCTTTCCCCTAACAGTACAGTTTTCAGAAGGAGGTGGCATAAACTCCCTCAGGGGAGAGGCGCGAAAGTTCTACTCCATCAACTTCCAAGTCGGAACAACAGCATTGTAAGTCAACAGAAGCAGTAAACCAGGTGGGAAATATTCTTCTCAAGTCTCTAATACTGAAAATAAGGATAACATTGGTGGTGATGAAACGCAGGTGGGAATAAATCAGGTCTCAAGAAAGTTAAGAAGAACTGGAAGAAGCATAAGGTCTTAGCTTCCTCAAAAGCTGAAATGGTGGCCTCTACTGATCCAGTTATTGGAGATGTTAGCAGTGGCAATAAGGTGGAACTATCAACTGTATCCTCTGTAGAAGAAAGTTCTATAAATGTTCCCCAGCCAAAACGTCCTGGTTCTAGAAATCAGAAGTCTTCATCTGCTAAGGTATTAAAATTATAAAATCTTAGGAATATATTACTCTCCCCAATGCTTATTTTACCTAATGGTACTGTTCTCAGATGGAGGTGGCAAAAAATCCCACTGCGGGGGAGCCCAAAACTTCTGCTACATCAAATGCGAAGTCTGAGCATTTGAAGTCAACAAAAGCAAGCAGTGCACCAAAACAGAAGCAGGTTCCTCAACCCATGAAAAACAGCATAGAGCATCGAGGCCAAAATGCATCTAAACCGCTTTATCCACCTAGTGAAAAATCTGTTATTGTTGTTGAGTCAATCACAAAAGCAAAGATCATTAAGGGTTATCTTGGTGACATGTATGAGGTTTTGCCAAGTCATGGTCATATCAGGGACCTGGCCTCAAGGTCTGGTTCAGTAAGTCCAGATGACGATTTTAGCATGGTTTGGGAGGTTCCATCTTTCGCCTGGACTCATATTAAGAGCATAAAGGTGGCATTGAATGGGTACAGTTTTTTACCTGTTTAACTAAGTGTAAATCACTGCTACTGTTGCCTCATCTGGTCCTTAGTTTTAGAATAATTTCCGGATGTGTCATTGTTCTGTCTAGCTCTTAAAATATATCACTGCTTAAAGCGTCATATGATATGAGCTATTTCTTTCCTATGGTTTTTCGTATTGTGCTTCTCTCTCTCATTTTGTTTACCTTATTCCTCAGAGCTGAAAATCTGATTCTTGCGTCAGTTCCAGAGCGTGGAGGAGAAGCGATTGCCTGGCACATCATAGAGATGTTGCAGCAGCAGGGTGCCTTACATGAAAGTATGACAGTGGCAAGGGTTATTTTCCATGAGATAACTGAGTCAGCAATAAAAAGTGCACTTCAAGCCCCACGAGAAATTGACGGGGACTTGGTACATGCTTATCTTGCACGTCATGCTCTTGACTATCTGATTGGAATAATATTTCACCACTACTTTGGAGGAAACTTCCGGGTTGTCCATCAGCTGGGCGAGTCCAGTCTGCTGCTTTGGCTCTTATATGTGATAGAGAAAGTGAGATTGACAGATTTAAGCCTCAGGAGTACTGGACTGTAGGAATCAAAGTGCAGGGGAAAGATAATTCAACCCCTTTTTCAGCTCACTTGACTAGTTTGAATTCAAAAAAAAAAAATCAGCTTTCTATTAGCTCTGAAGCAAAGGCACAGGACATTGAGCAAAGGATCAGGTCAGACGGTTTTCTAGTGAAGGGCTCTAAAAAAAGCACTACACAGAAAAATCCACCAACTCCATACATAACATCAGCCCTCCAGCAAGATGCTGCTAACAAATTGCATTTTTCAACAGCATATACCATGAAGGTTGAGGAACTGATATATGTTCCTTTTTTTATTCACTTTTCATAGAGTGCCTTTCTCTGAATTTAATTACTTTGCAGCTTGCTCAAAAACTATATGAGGGCGTCCAACTTTCCGATGGTAAATCAGCTGGTCTTATAACATACGTGCGGACAGATGGTTTACATGTGGGTGGCATTGTTTTTCCTTTTTTCTTGAAAACATTACTGTCTGACAAATTCATCTTGCTATTTGTTTTAACTCTACTTTTAATTTTCCTTGATTCATTTGTTTCCCTTTTCTTTTGTTTCTGTTCCTATCAGATAGCTGATGAAGCTATCAAAAATATACAGTCCTTGGTGGCAGAAAGGTAAGACATATAAATGCATCTGTGAAGTTATTTGACGTTTGTCCATTGACTCGAGAGACTATAGAAGCTAACTACTTATTATCTATAGGTATGGGAAGAATTTTGCATCAGGTAGTCCTCGTAAATATTTTAAAAAGGTTAAGTACGCTCAGGACAAAGCTATTAGACCTACCGATATATGTAGATTACCGTGTAAGTAATAAATTTACCATGCTTCCACAACACTAGTGGATTTCATTTTTTAATTATCAATAACTTCCCAATACGATTTATTGTCTTAACTCAACATCTTTTGCATGTACTTTCAGCAACGCTTGCTAGCCTGCTTGATGCAGATTCTCTAAAATTATATACCTTGATATGGTCATGAGCTATGGCATGTCAGATGGAACCTGCTTCCATTGCCCAGGTATTATGTGGACTATTTTTCGCTATAAATCTTGCATATAGTGTAAAGTAGGGTCTTATTTATCAGAGAGAGAGAGAGAGAAAAAAAAAGGGTAGATAATACTGAATTTTCCCATCGTTATTGAGTGGTTCAAGATTTAATATTTGAAATCCAACATATATCTCCAATTTTTTTGCGAATCTTTTCTATCTCAGATACAACTTGATATTGGAAATGCCTCTGAATCCATTATCTTCAGATCATCATGCTCGAAAGTTACATTCCTTGGATACCAGGCAGTTTACGAGGTACAACCTATTTCATATTATCGTTAATTACCTGGCAGTTATATCAGTAGCCAGTAGGTGAGGTTTTTAGTGCCTCATCTGCTGATGATTCCCTATATTTGGCGTTAGGAGCAATTTCTTTATCATTTTTTTTCTCTTCGCTGTGATTATTTTGACATCTTGTGTGTTGTGGATTTATATTTTGTTTGGTATCAGCTATGCGTGATCCTTTTTCTCTTTGGACATGTGCTAAGGCAGACTTGTTGTTTACCGTGGGGATACTGTAGGACCCTGAAGCTAAGGCAATCAAAAGTATAGACAACGATCAAAGTAGTGAGCGGGGGGTAACTTTTGAAACTCTCAGTTTGTTGAAGGTACTATTTCTAATATCACAAGTGCTTTTTCATCTGTTGTATATCATGGTTTCATTTCTTTCTGTCTTCAAATTTTTCTTTTATGATAAATACTGGACCTTTATTAGGTGTTGCTCCTCTCTTTTCAGGATGGGGATCTGCTAAATATTGGTGAAGTGGAGCTCAAGCAGCACCCACCACGCTATTCCGAGGGGTCACTGGTATAACACTCGTATTTCCTTTTTGTCAAAAGTGTCTAAGATCCAGGTCTGCAATATGTTAATCATGAGTGTCGGATTTTTCTGGAATTACCAGCCCCGGTGAATAAGTTTTTAGAGGCAAAGGAAGTAATATGATTAGGAAGATGAGAAGAGGACACTGACACAATTTCACAATATGATCCGTTCTTTTGCCTTCTATATTCTTTTTAAAATCTAACTTACCTCTCTGAAGTCCAAGACCCAATTAATTAGGAGACTGAATACGTCAGATGTGTAGTGAAATCTGACACTTCACACGTTAGCCTCCATTAGTTCATTTTGGTTCCCGTTCAGCTAGAAGATACTTTTACTTTATAGCTTCCATGTATTGCTTTCATTCTGCTTGAAGTTAAGCATTAATATTAAAATCTTCGCATCAACAGTAATTCATCTCTGTTTCTAGTAAGATGGTAGCTAAGCATGAAATGATAAGGTGTTTATTTTTGTTACAGTGCTGAAATCTGATGGTTGTGCAGACATTAAACATGAGTGTTTTTACTGCAGAAAGGTTTCAAAATACATAATTTGTTAACCATGTTTTAATGTGTTTCAGATTAAAAAGCTCTAGGAGCTGGGGATAGATAGACCCTCAACCTATGCATCTATATTTAGGGTTTTACAGGTATGTTTTCGTACAAGGAAGCTGTTTTTTCTAGTGCTTCTGTTTCTTGCTGAAGGTTAAGAGGCTCTACCCTCCTCTGAAATTAGCAATAACCCCCCTTTCATGTGAGCGTAAACTGGAAGCATTTTGACACCATGTATTTTTTTTGCAGGACAGAAAGTACATAACAATAAAGAGCCGAGTCTTGTATCCGTAATTCCGTGGGAGAATGGTATTTTCCTCATCAATTGATCTCCTTAATTGATGATTTAATAAACCAACCATCACAACATATCTTTCTAACCACTGTACTATCTTTACTGGTTTCCGCTTTTCTTACCAACTACTTCACTGAGGTCACAGACTATAGTTTTACTGCTGATATGGAATCTGAGGTGGATATTTAGTCTATCATACCAATTTCGACATTTGCATAATTTTTCGATATTACAAGATAAGATATTAAGACTCATCTTCCTTTCAGCTTGATAATGTTTCTGGTGGTGTAACTGAATGGAAAGGTCTCCTACGAGACTATTGGACACGATTCAGTGCGTATTGTAAACGTGTTGAAAATGTCCAGCGCCCACAGGTACCTTCTTTCAAGAATGAATACTGGAAGTCTATTTTCTTTCCAAAGTTTCTTGTATTAATTTCTTACATTATCATACTTTACAGGTGGAGAAAATGTTGGAAAAAAAATATGAAGGCTTTCTGTTTTCTTCCCTTCCTGATCCTAGTAGGACATGCCCGAGGTCTGCATACCATCCTACCTCCTACTAAGTCAAAATTAGAAATTGTAATCACTTTCTAGATAAAGCATCTGACTTAAAATCTGAAGAATTGCTTTCATATATATATAAAAAGATATTATCACGTTTACTATCGGTACATAATTTGTGAAATTCAAATTGTACAGTGAAACACATAGGCAAGAACAAAATGTTTGTTAATAGTTTAAATGAGTATATGTTGACCCCGTAATTGGGTTTCTCTCCATGTTTCAGTTGTATGGAAGGCACCTTAAGTTTCAAAGTAAGTAAGTTTGGTACGGGATATTTCATCGGTTGTGATCAGTACCCTTCATGCAAGTAAGTTGTGGGCTATTGAGTCTTTTAACTTTTTACACATTAGATACTTATGTATTCTCTCCATCAATATCTAACCTTTTTTTTTTTTTTGAATTCTTAATCTATCTGTACTAGTAACATGATCACTGCGATTATTTGAGCTATGTGCTTCATATACAGGTTCATTGCTAAAACGCTTTATGGAGAGGATGAAGATGAAGATGACCCTCCAAAGAATACCTGCGTAGAAGAGCCCAAATTGCTGGGTCTTCATCCCAATACCAGTGAGAAGGTCTTGCTGTTCTGACCCTTTTCTGTTAACCATTTCATTTAAAACTTTTAATTTGCTGAACTCATTTCCTTGTTCAGGTTATTCTAAAGTGTGGCCCTTATGGGCATTATGTACAGCTCGGTGAGGATAAAAAAGGGCACTTACCAAAACGAGCAAATGCATCCCATGTATGTTGGAGTTTTATCAAATAAAAAAATATCTCTATATTTCTCTTCTTTCTTAAATGGAGGCTTACTGAATAAACGTTCAGTGTACATTTGTTTGCCAGTAATGTCTTGGTGATATAATGCTTGCCTTTTCTTACCAAGAAATTTCTTGCAACCTTGTTTTCCAGATAAAGGATGTGAACTCTCTTACGCTTGAAGGTGCTCTCGAACTATTACGCTATCCTTTGACACTGGTAAGACTGATATTAACGTTAAAATTATTGCATATATGGCTGGGCTGTTTCAAGATTTTGGAACTCTGACGACTTGTTATGCTGATTTCTGACCAGGGAACTCACCCTAAAGATGGACAGCCTGTGCTCTTGAAACTTAGTAAATCTGGATTTACTGTTCGACATCGCTGCACTATGGCTAATGTTCCAAAGGTTTAGTTACCCAATTAAATATGATGCCTCCTTTGCGTATGATTTTGGTAGAGTAACAGGAGTGTTAATTTGGAGATGTTAGTTCTAAATTTCATATGGGAATGAGCTCTGGATCTGGATACATAGTATGCCAGGATCTGTTGTTTTCTATATGATGACATGAGTTCAAAACATCGTCGTTCATGGTGGGTAATTGGTACTTTGGCAGAACATGGAACCAGGTGAGGTTACTTTAGAGAAAGCAATGAAGTTCTTGTGGGAAAAGATGTGAGGTCTTCTGGCAGACCTAAGACTATCCAGCCAATAGTAGATGAAGAAGAGGAAGGAGATGAAGAAGTTGCGGAAGCGTTGTAATCTTATCCACAAACGGCTACCATTGGGCAAATCCACAAATGGTTCCTGAGCTTACATGGATGAAGAAGAGCATTGGCTTTAATGGAGACTATTTGAATATTCGTTTTGGTAATTAGAGTAATAATCGTAAAAGAAAAGATTAGATACTGTTGTAAGATGTCAACACATTTGTTAATGATATTATAATATCCATTAGTTTTATGGCATTCGTAGTAGGTACGGTGTTCTTTGTTCTGAGGGACTGCAATCATCTTTATATTTGCTTTTATGTTAAATAAGTTGCAGGACAGAAAGGTTTCATCTTGAGCTAGATGTGAAGCTAACTATAATCATCTGTACAATTTCTACAAGGGAAACATTAGGTCTGTCTTTTCGCCTTATCCGGACACACTTGAGAGCCAACTTAGCAAACTCTGTGGTGGCTTCAACAGGCCAATCAGACACAACAGTGTCATAACTGTAGAGAGCGAGACACAATACCTAATCCTATCACCTAGAAACAAAGAAAAGCTGAGAACAATGTCGAAGCCAATGAAGCTGAAGCTAAACTCACCTGAAGAAGAGAATGTGAGACTAATCACGGAGAGAAACAGAACTTCGCTGCTAGGATCCGGATGTCTTATTTGGGCCAGCACAGTTGATAGATCGGGTATTGGGCCACTTCTAATTAATCCTGACCTATACCGACCCGACCCCAACGGAACCGAGTTATTAGGCACTAAGCAGATAATCCCCTAACCCTGAGACTTGTAAACCCTTAAGGGATGCGTCCTCAAGAATTTCTTCACCACACATATCCGCCATTAACAAAATCTTTCTTTTTCTACTGAATGAATTTATAAAGTCAGTGCTTATGCTTTTCTGAATCAAACAGAGTATTGTCCAATGCAAAGAACCATCTCACTTGCGGCTGCTAAGTCTTCTTCTTCGACTTCAGTTCTATCTCTTCCTCCTCGTATGGCTAAGGTTTGTATTTCGACTTTTCATCTGGAATTACTAAATTGCTAGGTATCCGAGTTCAAAATTTTTATCCTTTGTGGCTAAATATTTATACTTTCGTCGTTCCTACTTTTGAAATGAAGTCAAATTCGTTTTGTTAAGCTTCAGTTTTTCGTCTATGCTCTGTATAAGTGTGTGAAAAATCTTCTGTATAACTCATGGAGATTCTGGCGATTACTTCTTTCTATCGTTGCAGTTGCAATGCAAGGCGAATTTCCCGGCCTCCTCTTCCTCTTCAGTAGTTCGGGTCGATAAACTATATAAAAATGTCTGCCAGCTTCAATTCAAAAGAGAAAATACAAGTGTTTTTAAGTTAGCTTGCGCACCTCCTTCACATCTAAAGCTTCTCGATTCTGTTAGTTATGCAGCACATTGGAGCAGTTTGACTTCAAGGTCCTTTGGAAATAGTTTGAGACCGTTTACGAGGAGATGTTTTTCTCAAGTCCCTAATACTGGAAATAAGGCAAGCATTGTTGGTGGTGATGAAAAAACTGGTGTGAATAAAATAGGTTTCAAGAAATTTAATAAGAAGTGGAAGAAGCATAATGTTATGGCTTCCACAAAAGCTGAAGTGGTGGCTTCTACTGGAACAATTGTTGGAGATGTTAGCAGTGGCATTAAGGTAGAACTATCAACCGCCACTTCACCTGCTAGCAATGCTAAGCAAGCCTCTACTGCCAAAACAAAACGTCGGCCTAAGAGCAGGAGACTCGAAGATAAATCTTCTTCATCGGTGTCAGTTTTGGAGACTGCCTCTCTACAAGAGAGTTCAATAACCAGTCTCAAGCCAGATCACTATGGTTCTGGAAATTGGAACTATTCATCTGGTGAGGTATTAAACTTGTAATTTTTTTGGAAACATAATAGTCGTACCCTTGCTTCTTTCCCCTAACAGTACAGTTCTCTGAAGGAGGTGGCAAAAATTCTCTCAGGGGAGGGGCCCGAAAGTTCTACTCCATCAACTTCCAAGTCGGAACAACAGCATTGTAAGTCAACAGAAGCAATAAATGTACTAAAACAGGACCAGGCTGAAAAACCAGCTGGGAAATATTCTTCTCAAGTCCCTAATACTGAAAATAAGGATAACATTGGTGGTGATGAAAAGACTGGTGGGAATAAATCAGGTCTCAAGAAAGTTAAGAAGAACCGGAAGAAGCATAAGGTCTTAGCTTCCTCAGAAGCTGAAGTGGTGACCTCTACTGATCCAATTATAGGAGACGTTAGCAGTGGCAATAAGGTGAAACTATCAACCGCATCCTCACCTGCTAGCAATGGTGAGCAAGCCACTGCTGTCCAAACAAAACAGCGGCAAAAGAGCAAGAAAGTTGTAGATACATCTTCTTCAGTGGAACCAGTTTTAGAGGCAGTCTCTGTAGAAGAAAGTTCTATAAACGTTCCCCAGCCAAAACGTTCTGGTTCTAGAAATCGGAAGTCTTCATCTGCTAAGGTATTAAAATTGTAAAATCTTAGGAACATAATACTCTCCCCCATGCTTATTTTACCAAATGGTACTGTTCTCAGATGGAGTTAGCAAAAAATCCCACTGTGGGGGAGCCCAAAATTTCTGCTACATCAAATCCTAAGTCTGAGCATTTGAAGTCAACAAAAGCAAGCAGTGCACCAAAACAGAAGCAGGTTCCTCAACCCATGAAAAACAGCATAGAGCATCGAGGCCAAAATGCATCTAAACCGCTTTATCCACCTAGTGGAAAATCTGTTATTGTCGTTGAGTCAATAACAAAAGCAAAGATCATTCAGGGTTATCTTGGTGACATGTATGAGGTTTTGCCAAGTCATGGTCATATCAGGGACCTGGCTTCAAGGTCTGGTTCAGTGAGGCCAGATGACGATTTTAGCATGGTTTGGGAGGTTCCATCTTCCGCCTGGACTCATATTAAGAGCATAAAGGTGGCATTGAATGGGTACAGTTTCTTACCTGTCTAACTAAGTATAAAATCATGTTATTGTTGCCTCATCTGGTCCTTAGTTTTAGAATAATTTCCGGGTGTTTCTTTGTGCTGTCTAGCTATTAAGATATATCACTGCTTCAAGCGTCATATGTATGAGCTGCTCCTTTCCTATGGTTTTTCTTATTGTGCTTCTCTCTCTCATTTTGTTTACCTTATTCCTCAGAGCTGAAAATTTGATTCTTGCATCGGATCCAGATCGTGAAGGAGAGGCGATTTCCTGGCACATCATAGAGATGTTGCAGCAGCAGGGTGCCTTACATGAAAGTATGACAGTGGCAAGGGTTGTTTTCCATGAGATAACTGAGTCAGCAATAAAAAGTGCACTTCAAGCCCCCCGAGAAATTGATGGGGACTTGGTACATGCTTATCTTGCACGTCGTGCTCTTGATTATCTAATTGGGTTTAATATTTCACCACTACTTTGGAGGAAACTTCCGGGTTGTCCATCAGCTGGGCGAGTCCAGTCTGCTGCTTTGGCTCTTATATGTGATAGAGAAAGTGAAATTGATGGATTTAAGCCTCAGGAGTACTGGACTGTAGGAATCAAAGTGCAGGGGAAAGATAATTCAGCCCCTTTTTCAGCTCACTTGACCAGTTTGAAGTCAAAAAGGTTAAATCAGCTTTCTATCAGCTCTGAAGCAAAAGCACAGGATATTGAGCAAAGGATCAGATCAGACGATTTTCTAGTGAAAGGCACTAAAAAAAGCACTACACAGAAAAATCCACCAACTCCATACATAACATCAACTCTCCAGCAGGATGCTGCTAACAAATTGCATTTTTCAACTGCATATACGATGAAGGTTGAGAAACTAAAGATATTCCTTGTTTATTCACTTTTCATAGAGTGCATTTCTCTGAAAATAATCACTTTGCAGCTTGCTCAAAAACTATATGAGGGCGTCCAACTATCCGATGGTTTATCAGCTGGTCTTATAACATACATGCGGACAGATGGTTTACATGTGGGTGGCATTTGTTTTCCTTTTTTCTCGAAAACATTACTGTCTGACAAATTCATCTTGCTATTTTTAACAACTCCACTTTGATTTTCCTTCATTCATATGTTTCCCTTTTCGTTTGTTTCTGTTCCTATCAGATAGCTGATGAAGCTATCAAAAATATACTGTCTTTGGTGGCAGAAAGGTAAGACGTAAATGCATCTGTGAAGTTATTTTACGTTAGTCCATTGACTCGAGAGACTATTGAAGCTATTTACTTATTATCTACAGGTATGGGAAGAATTTTGCATCAGGTAGTCCTCGTAAATATTTTAAAAAGGTTAAGAACGCTCAGGAGGCTCACGAAGCTATTAGACCTACTGATATATGTAGATTACCATGTAAGTAACAAATTTACCATGCTTCCACAAAATTTGTTATTATCAATAACTTACCAATACGATTTATTGTCAGCAACGCTTGCTTGCCTGCTTGATGCGGATTCTCTAAAATTATATACCTTGATATGGTCACGAGCTATGGCATGTCAGATGGAACCTGCTTCCATTGCGCAGGTATTATGTGGGCTATTTTTCGCTATAAATCTTGCATATAGTGTAAAGTTGGGTCTTATTTATGAGAGAAAGAGAGAAAGAGAGAAAAAAAGAGAGTATATGTAACTGAAATTTGCCATCTACCTTTATTGAATGGTTCAAGATTTAATATTTGAAATCCAACATATTTCTCCAATTTTTTTGTGAATCTTTTCTATCGCAGATACAACTTGATATTGGAAATGCCTCTGAATCCATTATCTTCAGATCATCATGCTCAAAAGTTGAATTCCTTGGATACCAGGCAGTTTACGGGGTACAACTTATTTCATATTATCGTTGATTACCTGGCAGTTATATCAGTAGTTGAAGTTTTTAATGCCTCATCTGCTGATGATTCCCTGTATTTGCCTTTTTGATGCATTTCTCTTCGCTGTGATTATTTTGACGTTTTGTGTATTGTGGATTTATATTTTGCTTATTATCAGCTAATGCGTGATGTTCTTCTCTTTGGACATGTGCCAAGGCTGACTTGTTGTTTCTCGTGGTGATACTGTAGGATACTGAAGCTAAGGCAATCAAAAATAAAGACAATGATCAAAGCAGTGAGCGGGAAGTAACTTTTGAAACTCTCAGTTTGTTGAAGGTACTATTTCTAATATCACAAGTGCTTTTTTCAGCTGTGCTTTGTATATTATGGTTTCATTTCTTTCTGTTTTCAAATTTTTCTTTCATGATAAATACTGGACCTTTATTAGGTGTTGCTCCTCTTTTCAGGATGGGGATCTGCTAAATATTGGTGAAGTGGAGCTCCAGCAGCACCATACTCAGCACCCACCACGTTATTCCGAGGGGTCACTGGTATAGCACTTGTGTTTCCTTTGTGTCAGAAGTGTCTAAGATCCAGTTCTGCAATATGTTAATCATCAGTGTCAGATTTTTCTGGAATTAGCAGCCCCGGTGAATAAGTTTTTTAGAGGCAAAGGAAGAAATATGATTAGGAAGATGAGAAGAGGACACTGACATAATTTTTGTTTCAGAATATGATCCGTTCTTTGGCCTTCTTGATTCTTTTTGAAAATCTAACTTACCTCTCTGAAGCCAAAACCCAATTAATCAGGAGACTGAATACGTCAGACGTGTATTGAAATCTGACACTTCACATATTAGCCTCCATTAGCTCATATTGGTTCCCTTTCATCTAGAAGATATTTTCACTTTATAGCTTCCACATATTGCTTTCATTATTCTTGAAGTTAAGCATTAATCTTAAACTTTTTTCATCAACAGTAATTCATCTCGGTTTCAGTAAGTTGGTAGCTACTAGCTAAGTATGAAATGATAAGGAGTTTCTTTCTGTGAGTGCTGAAATCTGGTGGTTGTGCAGACATAAGACTTGATTGTTTTTACTGCAGTTTCAAAATATATAATTTGTTAACCATGTTTTAATGTGTTTCAGATTAAAAAGCTCGAGGAGCTGGGGATAGGTAGACCCTCAACATATGCATCTATATTTAGGGTTTTACAGGTACGTGCTCGTACTAGGAAACTGTTGGCATTTTTCTAGTGCTTATGTATCTTACTGAAGGTTAAGAGGCTCTACCGTCCTCTGAAATTAGCAATACCCCTACTTTCATGTGAGCATAAACTGGAAGCATTTTGACACAATGTAATTTTTTGCAGGACAGAAAGTACATAACAATAAAGGGCCGAGTCCTGTATCCGGAATTCCGTGGGAGAATGGTATTTTACTCATCAATTGATCTCCTTAATTGATGATCTAATAAACCGACCATCACAACATATCTTTCTAACCACTGTACTATCTTTACAGGTTTCTGCTTTTCTTACCAACTACTTCACTGAGGTCACAGACTATAGTTTTACTGCTGATATGGAATCTGAGGTGGATATTTAGTCTATCATACCAACTTCGACATTTGCATAATTTTTCGATATTACAAGATAAGATATTAAGACTCATCTTCCTTTCAGCTTGATAATGTTTCTGGTGGTGTAACTGAATGGAAAGGTCTCCTACGAGACTATTGGACACGATTCAGTGCGTATTGTAAACGTGTTGAAAATGTCCAGCGCCCACAGGTACCTTCTTTCAAGAATGAATACTGGAAGTCTATTTTCTTTCCAAAGTTTCTTGTATTAATTTCTTACATTATCATACTTTACAGGTGGAGAAAATGTTGGAAAAAAAATATGAAGGCTTTCTGTTTTCTTCCCTTCCTGATCCTAGTAGGACATGCCCGAGGTCTGCATACCATCCTACCTCCTACTAAGTCAAAATTAGAAATTGTAATCACTTTCTAGATAAAGCATCTGACTTAAAATCTGAAGAATTGCTTTCATATATATATAAAAAGATATTATCACGTTTACTATCGGTACATAATTTGTGAAATTCAAATTGTACAGTGAAACACATAGGCAAGAACAAAATGTTTGTTAATAGTTTAAATGAGTATATGTTGACCCCGTAATTGGGTTTCTCTCCATGTTTCAGTTGTATGGAAGGCACCTTAAGTTTCAAAGTAAGTAAGTTTGGTACGGGATATTTCATCGGTTGTGATCAGTACCCTTCATGCAAGTAAGTTGTGGGCTATTGAGTCTTTTAACTTTTTACACATTAGATACTTATGTATTCTCTCCATCAATATCTAACCTTTTTTTTTTTTTTGAATTCTTAATCTATCAGTACTAGTAACATGATCACTGCGATTATTTGAGCTATGTGCTTCATATACAGGTTCATTGCTAAAACGCTTTATGGAGAGGATGAAGATGAAGATGACCCTCCAAAGAATACCTGCGTAGAAGAGCCCAAATTGCTGGGTCTTCATCCCAATACCAGTGAGAAGGTCTTGCTGTTCTGACCCTTTTCTGTTAACAATTTCTTTTAAAACTTTTAATTTGCTGAACTCATTTCCTTGTTCAGGTTATTCTAAAGTGTGGCCCTTATGGGCATTATGTACAGCTCGGTGAGGATAAAAAAGGGCACTTACCAAAACGAGCAAATGCATCCCATGTATGTTGGAGTTTTATCAAATAAAAAAATATCTCTATATTTCTCTTCTTTCTTAAATGGAGGCATACTGAATAAACGTTCAGTGTACATTTGTTTGCCAGTAATGTCTTGGTGATATAATGCTTGCCTTTTCTTACCAAGAAATTTCTTGCAACCTTGTTTTTCAGATAAAGGATGTGAACTCTCTTACGCTTGAAGGTGCTCTCGAACTATTACGCTATCCTTTGACACTGGTAAGATTGATATTAACATTAAAATTATTGCATATATGGCTGGGCTGTTTCAAGATTTTGGAACTCTGACGACTTGTTATGCTGATTTCTGACCAGGGAACTCACCCTAAAGATGGACAGCCTGTGCTCTTGAAACTTAGTAAATCTGGATTTACTGTTCGACATCGCCGCACTATGGCTACTGTTCCAAAGGTATAGTTACCTAATTAAATATGATGTTTCCTTAAGAGTATGATTTTGGTAGGGTAACAGGAGTGTTATTTTGGAGATGTTGGTTCTAAATTTCATATGGGAATGAGCTGTGGATCTAGCTAATACATAGTATGCTAGGATCTATTGTTTAATATATGATGACATGAGTTCAAAACATCGTCGTTTTCATGGTGGGTAATTGGTACTTTGGCAGAACTTGGAACCAGGTGAGGTTACTTTAGAGAAAGCAATGAAGCTCTTGTCTGGAAAAAATGTGAGGCTGTGTGGCAGACCTAAGAGGATCCAGCCAATAGTAGATGAAGAAGAGGAAGGAGATGAAGAAGTTGCAGAAGCGATGTAATCTTATCCACAAATGGCCACCATTGGGCTAATTCACAAATGGTTCCTGAGCTTACATGGGTGAAAAAGAGCATTGGCTTTAATGGAGACTATTTGAATATTCTTTTTGGTAATTAGAGTAATAATCAACTTATAGGTACTGTTGTAAGATGACTTTATATTTGTTAATGATATAATATCCATTAGTTTTATGGTTTACGGAGGTGTTGTGTTCTCTGTTCTGAGGGACTGCAATCATCTTTAAATTTGTTTTTATGTTACATAAGTTGCAGGACAGAAAGGTTTCATCTTTGATTTTCCTTCATCTTGAGCTAGATGAGAAGCTAGTTATAATCATCTGTACAATTTCTACAAGAGAAGGACACTCTACAGTCTACACCATTATACATTGAGCAAGCAAATTTGGTTGCTCGTTTCATGAGCATATATACTTTTTCATGTTAAATGTAACTTCCGGTGTGATATGCACTGCTGATTGCCTTTGAATCCTCTGGTCTCTTCTTATGTGCAACAAAGGGTTATTGGAGAAAAAAGCATGAGTTGAGTTAATGGTTCTGAGCTTGGAATGCATATCTTGGTCTTGATTTGTCAGTTCTCACAACTTTGGGGAGGAAGTTTGACTTTCGCATGGGGTTGGTCCGGGGCTGTTAGTGACTACTGCAGACTGAGTTGATTCTTCAGCAAGTACTCTTAATCTGTTGAGCACTGGCAAGATAACTTTGGAATGATCAGGTCTGTCTTTTCGACTTATCCGGGCACACTTGAGAGCCAACTTAGCAAACTCTGCGGTGGCTTCGACAGGCCAATCAGACACAGCAGGGTCAAGTAGATCTTTCACATTCCCCTTCTCGAGGGCTTTTTCAACATAATGAGTTATGTGCATAGGTGGTTTTGCTGTTATTAACTGAAGAAACATAATGCCGAGTGAATAAATGTCAGATTTCACACCCAGCATGCCTGTCTGCTGATACTCTGGGTCAATGTAGCAAAGCGTGCCAGCAATTGATGTCATGTGGTATTGTGTCACGGTGTCTGCAACGGATGGAGTAACCAGCCTAGCCAAGCCAACATCAGCAACTTTGCTGACAAAGATGTTGTCTAATAAGATATTTGCTGGTTTGAGATCACGATGAACCAGTGGTTCTGGTTTAGTCTGGTGGAGGAACAACAGTACAGTACCGATCTCTGCAGCAGTTCTGAATCTTGTTTGCCAAGAGAGGGGCAGGCTGTCTCCTTTCCTTAAAAGACGGTCTTCTAAGCTCCCATTAGCCATGAACTCATACACTAAGCATCAACATTCTGGGCATGCTCCAAGCAGAAGAACCATGTTAGGGTGTCTTATGCTGCTCAACACTTCTACCTGTGTTAAATCAATAAATTGCACTTAACTAAAGTCAGATGCCAAAAAAGAGCCTTGAGGGAATTAAAGCTTTTCAGAGACTTTGTTACGAGACTTCACCTCTTTCTGAAACTGGGACTTGCCTTGAGCTGCATCTGGGCGCAAAGCTTTCACAGCCACAGGTGTGTGATCCAGATAACACTTGTAGACAGGTCCATAACCGCCTTCTCCAATCTTGTATTTCTCATCAAAGAACTCTGTTGCATCCTAAATCTCCTCAATGGTATACTTTCTGTATCTAACATCTAAGTGTACTAATGCATTCACGGCTTTTGTTTTCTCTCCATATTCCTTCCTAGCTTTCATTTCTGCATCGAGTCTCTTTTTGGACTCGATTTCAGCAATCCTTTGGGCTGCCTCAGCTGCTTCCATTGCTGCTTTGGATTTTGCTTTCTCCTTCTCTGCAATGGCTAACGCAGCTTCCTCTGCATTCTTTGCCTCTCCCAATCTCCGTTCTTCTTCTATCTTCCAGCGTTGAAGCTCTGTTGCCTGCAGGTTCAGCAATTGGATTTTGAATTTGTACTGTAGAAACCGGGAACAGAATTGAAGCCGTGGTACTCGTTTTTGCGGATATTATACCTTATGTTTTGCTGTGAGAGCTTCCTTGCAAGCTGCACTGTACATTTCAATTGTTTGTTTCAGCTCCAGTTTAAGCCTCCGCATCTCAGCCTCTACGTCATTCTGGTTTTACAATTTTCAGCGATAAAACCTCTTTGCATCTAGCAATTCTAAGTATAACAACCTGAAAAACGATTTACAGATCAAACTTACCACTCCTTGGGACGCAGATGAAAACCTTTCATTCTCAAAAGAGCCTATTGAGAAAGCAGTTGGTGAGCTTATATCCATTGACCTCCGTCCATAGGTCATTGACTCGAAGCTACCATAGTCAATGTCTGAGAAATTTGATAGTCTTGGAGGAGTCCGGTTTGGATCAGCATTGTCATATAAGGAAGTAGAGTTACGCTCAGTGCTTGGTCTTCCAGAGCTTATAAAGGATATGTCAGAATCCGCGAATGATAGATCTCCATAAGACCTCCCATTCAAGCCTCTTCTAGTGAAAGGGGACCTGTCCCAACCCAGAAGTTTAGTTTCATCGTCTAAAGCCTATTATGATCATGATTCCCTGAGCGTTTCAAATGTTAAACAAGAGTGATGTACCTGAAGCCATCTGATTGATCGTCTAGGGACCTGCAATGCTGAGACTCAAATGACTGTCTCTCAGCTACCAGAAAGAAAGAAAAAAGAAAAAAAGGTCGAGTATTTTGCTGGAAATTGACATGTGAAGAAGCAGTAAGAATAACCATATCTGTTTTCATTTAACCTCTTGTGTTACTGGTAGAAGGAGAAGGAAGACATGGATGTGGCGTCAAGCTAGTCTGTTGAAGCTGGTTGCGCAATGGAGAAGCAGAGGGCGCAGCACGAGATGCTGCTTTCTTTGTTGATAGCTTTCCTTTGGTAACGACATAAACCGTGCAGAAATCAGGTGCGTTCCTGGTAATGGTTCCTGGAATATCTATAGGTTTGTTGAACCTGCAGAATTTTAACACCTGATGTTGACTTCTGATTCACCATCTGCGGTAAATAGATTCACAACAAAATCAGAAAGAGAATGATAAAGCACACACCTGAGAAAGCCACCTTTCGAGGATGAACCAATCACCAACACTTCAATGATGACCTGATTTGCATATTCGACAAAAGTTTCCCCACATCTGACTCCTCCAATAAGACATCTTTGCATTGTATCTAAAAAAGTTCCATTTCAAGAAAGAACATAATAAGTATAGGAAGAGACAGAGCAGTGTAATGTTTCTGGCTTATATTACATAAGATCAGAGGGACTCACATCTTTGCGTGAACAAAGGCAACGAAAGGGAAGGAACACTTGTTTATATGAGCCTTCTGGGTCCCCACAAACCAATGAAGGATCACTTGTTTGGCTCGTCCCTGAAAGAGACAAATCCATCAGATACCGAGAGATGAAAGAAGACACAAAAAAGAAGCACAATGAACTGAAAACAAAGAAGAAGGAGAAGAAAGGTTCATACTAGAAGAGTTTGAGTTAAAAGAAGGGTTTGATGATAAAGAGGAGGAACCCCGAGGCTTGACATGGACGAGGAGGACGGTTTGGCCTCTCAGCAACAAATTATCAACAGCCCATTTCAGAGCAGCTTGGCTGTTTTTTTCTCTATCTATTGCCACAGCCACCAACCCATCCGGCCCAAATCCTCCTCCGTCTCTGTCCCTCCTTCCTCCGCCGTTCTTCGCCATTCAAATCCAAGTGCACTCCACAGAGAGATGTTTTGAGCTCCAATGGGCAGAAAATTGGTTTTGTCTTCCTTGATTGGTAAGTTTCTGGGTTTGTCTCCTTTCCAAGATCCCTTTGATTGTTCTTCGTCTATATATTTTAGGAAGAGGAAAAGGTAATGAAAAACACAGAAACAGAGAGATTTCTATAAAAATCCATTGACTCTGCTTCTCTCTTTCTCTCTATTTCTCTCTCTTTTGAACGTCTCTCCTTCTTCTCCTTCTTCCCCGCCTCTCTTTACTGACATTTCCCTATCAAATCGTATGTTACAAATTTTACCGAGAAACGGTTTTTTTTTGTCAACCTTACTCTTATAATTGGATCAACAAGGCCCGATCCATAGCCAAATCCCATATCCTAAAATCCCATCGAAAGGGTCAGAAGACTTGTAAAGTGACAACTGGGCCACTGAGGCTTCTTTTTTTTTACACGCAACAAATCTAGAAGATGTTATCATGAAGAAAATTACATTACATTCAAAATGAAAAATATTGTCTTAAAATAGGATATACTTTTGTCAATACAAAATCAGAATGTTTATAACACAAAGAGAACATACCTAACTGTGTTTTGAGTTTTACTTGACAAAACAAAACGGAAGAAGAAGAGTACATTGACTTCGAGTCTTGTTCTCCTTTTCAGAACATAACATGTCTTCTTTGTTAACTAGTTTTACAAAATCTTTCACACAAATCACAAAGACTGTCTCTTTTCCTAAACCAACAATGCTTCTTGTTCTTCCACACATGTAGGATGAAGATCATAATCACAAGCATCGCAAGAAAACGCCCAAAACCTACCTTGCTTCGTACAGAAATCGCAAACGTAAGCTTTCGCCATATCCAGCTTCAGCTCATGTTCATGCTTCTTATCCTTCACTTTCCCTGGAAACGAATCCCCTTCTTTCTTCAAACAAGCTTTTAATTCAATGACCCTTGATTCAGTGAACGGAAAACTTCTCGATCCATACAAGGATACCATTTCTCTCGCGTTTGTGGTAACCGTTTTCTCTTCGGGTCCTATGATGACCAATGCAGGTATGAGTTTGATGTTGAAGATTCTACAAAGATCTTGTCTTGTTCTGTCCTCATAAGGTATTGCCAGCCAAGGCATGTTGGTCATGTTGATGTTAAACTCTCTTGAGTCTCTGTCTGTTGAAACTAAGATGACTTCGAAGGAGCCTTTTTCTGTAGTCGCAAGCTCATTGTACACATCTATGAGATGAGAAGTGAAAGACCGAAAAGGCGGACACCAATGTGCACCAAAGTATAAACCTATGGTCTTGCCCACAAGTTGAGAAACTAGCACCTGCATAATGTTCAACATAACTACATAAAGACCATTTGATCCAACCATATATTCAGTCTGCAAGTCAGTAATTGTTTTTACCTTACTTCCATTTCTGGATACAACGTAATTCCGGGATTCATGTGTAAGGAGTTTCTCCAACTGTCCTCCAATGCGTTTGAAGTCATCTATGGCTTTGAGT
This sequence comes from Lepidium didymum, assembly GCA_963920545.1. Taxonomy (NCBI): domain Eukaryota; kingdom Viridiplantae; phylum Streptophyta; class Magnoliopsida; order Brassicales; family Brassicaceae; genus Lepidium; species Lepidium didymum. The sequence goes on along the minus strand of OY986994.1, from coordinate 3,311,739 downwards.
TCTTCTTTTCTCTTTCTAGTGAAAGGAAATGCTTCAGGACCATAGTCTTCTATTAGGCCAATTACATCTTCAGCGATGGGGATTTCATCTGAATATAGAGGAACCAGTGATGGTATACGTGAAATTCTGTACTTATCCCTTAATTTGTTGAGAAGGCTTAAATTGAAGGGAAGTGCGAGCCATGGCATGCACCAGAAGTGTTCATAAAATGAAGTCATATCATGATCAAATGAGACAAAGATAATTTCGATGTCTTCTCCTCGGTTCTGTAGATTTTCATAGAGTTTTACCAGTTCTGGAGTGAAGTCCTTGCAAGGCCTGCACCAGTTTGCAGAAAAGAAGAGACATACCGTCTTCCCGTGAATATAATCTAACGGCACCTGATCGAAGTGAGCTTGTAGTTTAGTAAAAGAGACTAGACGAATATATCAAAACACATTGCGAAACAACGAAGAGAGTAAGTACTCGGTACCTCTCCACTATGCGACAATAGGAACTCTATCCCTTCAGCAGCTAGGATAGAGTAAAGATCACCACTTTCAGGTAACTGAACTTGGTAAACTGCTGATATAGCCATCTAAACTGCAACACCACTGTGCTTGTTATCTTCTTCTGCTCAGAAACCTAAACCAATATACAAGAACATGCTTCATGAAGAACACGTGACTTAGCCTTATTGTAGAGTACACACTATCACATGTTATCCGAAACGGCTCAATCAAATTCTAACTCGAAAAGCTTCAAAAGAATAGAACACACGAGATGTGACTTTATATAAACCTGTGAAGCCTTTAACTTTCAATCCAGCCTAGATGTTCTGTACAGCTCTACAACTGAAACCTGTGTTTTTATTTTTTGTTCTTTCTGGTGATTAAAAAACCCTAAGGTCCATCTTCATGAACATATGAGACGATCAAATATACATAATAGCTAAAACAAGTTTCGAAACATCAGAAACCTAGAACAAAACTTATAGATACATATATACAACTGAAAAAAAAACTGAAACACAGAGTTACACAACGATGAACTGTATCACAAAAAAAAAGAGAGCTGACAATAGTAACTCAACCTACCTGATACCAAAGAGATGATGGCAAGAGCTTTATACGAGGATGCTACACAGGAAATGATTCCAATACAGAGTAGATTGCAACAAGATTTACAGACACGTATAATTCTGATTGAATTTCTTCTCGGTTGATTATGCTTGTAAATTCCAAGAAAAAGGGATAAAGGAAATTCACATGGGGACAAGAAAATATATATAGAAATACATAATAAAGTTTATTAAAGTCTTTATCAGACGAACAAGTAAAAGTAAATCAAAATATCCTCAAGGAATATGCCAGCTGCAATGTTTACCAATAGCTAAAGCAACAAGCTTGTGAAAACCATAAATAAATATTCTTTTCTATCTCAACACTGCATCACAAAGTGGACAAGTTGAAGAAGAAATGGACGTAACAGACATTCTTTTGCGTCTAGATAATACATACAGAGACAAGAAGCTTGCTTGATCAACAAATATCAATGAAACAAGATAAAGAAGAAGACTAGTAGAGAAGACAAGCCTTTTCAATGGAAGCTATTACATGAGCGAGAACTCTTCAGTCATAGCTCTTGAAGAACGATGATCACCTTCACTAGCAGTTACATATGAAGATCGAACACTCTCTTGACCTCCACCTCCATCTCTATCAACCTCTTCTATTCGATCAACAGCCTCGTGAAGCTCAATTCTCTTCTCCACGTCCCAATCACAACATCTCAACCCAATTTTGAGCAGTTTCAACATTTGTGCTTCGTGTTCTTTCCCAGCTTTCATCTCCTTATCAAACACATCAGCAGTCCACTCTGTTCTCGATACAGACTCAACCCAAGCAGCTAGCTCGTCATCAGCTCCTTTCCCTTGCCGGAGATAATTTGCCGGAAACTTTCCTGTCAGAATCTCGAGGATTAATATCCCCAGGCTCCAAACATCAGACTTTCTCGAAGTCCGGTCTTGCTGAGTGAACTCTGGTGCCTTGTAAGCCACCATGAACTGCTGAGATTGATCCCTGTTCACAACCGGGACTAGAGCGTAGTCCGTTAGAAGCGGCTCGAAGTTGTTGTCAAGCAACACATTGGATGATTTGAGATGACCATGAGGAAGATTCAGATCTGGAAATACTCTGTAGAGATAAGCTAAACCTCTTGTAACTCCTTTTACTATCTTCAATCGAATCGGCCAGTCCAAAACCACTTGACCTGGTGTTCGGTTTGCTGCAACAATTAATCAAACAAATTTCATTAGATTCATCGGCCCAAAAAATCATCAGATGAAGAGGAAAAAACACTTGGGAGAGTATTAATCTTACCATGGAGAAGATTCGCGAGACTGCCACTGGAAATGTAATTGGTAACAAGAAGCTTCTCTTCTTTTCTGTAATAGAAAGCGACCAATGGAAGGAGATTAGCGTGAGACAATCGTCCAATCTTCTTCATATGATCATAAAACTCTTCTCTCCCAATGTTGTTCATAAACCTAAACCGCTTCACCACCACCGCACGACCACTCGATAAAGCTGCCTTGTACGACGATCCAAATCCTCCACTCCCCAGAACCTCCGCCGATGCACGAAGCATATCCTGGAGCGTAAACCTCTCCTGATCATTCCTAACGAAATGAAGCTTCCGCTTATCTTCTTCTCGAGACTCAGATCCCTCAGCTGTTGCTACATCTCGCTGCACAACCTCGCTAGCTAGTTTCCTGTAGACTTTCGAATCCTGTGAACTCTTCTCACTATATTGTTGCTCAGTTTGTCCATAGACTTGGCCATGAATGTGAACGTGGCTTTGTCCTTGATCTTGTACATGACAGCGACTGAGAATGCAAACAGAGCAGAAGACTGCGATGAGTATTATCACGGCGAGGATGGTTATAGAAAGGAGAAACACGGTGAAGAACGGCGGACGAATGTGTCTGCACGGAAGCAAAGGCGCTCCACATAGCCTCTTGTTACCTATTTTTGACCCAAATTAAAATCAACATCTTAAAAGCCCGGCCATCAATCTATAAGCCCACTAACAAATTCAAAATTAAGGACTATAAATTAAGTAGTTGTAACTTGCAATCTCGGCCAAGTTGCATGGAAAATACTTATTAATGCGTTAATAACATCTTAACGTGCTCACTAACAAATTACAACGACTCTAGACGACCAATACGTTCAACTTTTAGCATGGGACAGTTTTATAACCTTTTTTTTTGGATAATTGGATCCACAAAATTTATATACATCTTTAGTTCCATTTGCTAAAAAAAAATTTAATCTATCAATTATAGTAAAATGTGTTACGATGTCCAAATTATTAGTTGAATTATCATAATCAACGAGTCTAAAAAAACTTGTCTGGCATATCAGTTCCATAATTAGATTAAGCTTAATTAATGCAAGTCAAAAAAATTCAAGACATGATGATGGATAAAAGATAAAATACAAAAATGTTATGTTACAAAATTATATATAGACCGACAACTATAGTTATAAACTCATCAAGTTAATCATAGCTTGTGATTTAGATTTAAGGTATAGGTAGGATTTTGTCGAAAGATGGATAATTACCTGAGAAGAAAGTTGAGTTCATGAGAGCAAGACTTAACGGAATTCGACCTTCTAATTGATTATTAGCAACATTAACGGTAACCAAATTCTTCTGATTAAACTTCGGTAATTTTCCAGTGAACATATTATCCTCAAGATTAAGTTCAATCAGCTTCGGCAATTTCGTCAACGACTCCGGAATCTCACCACTAAATTGGTTTCCTTCTAGATGAACTTTCACCAAATCCTTCATTCCGTCAAAAAAATCGTCATCAATCTTACCCGAAAACCGGTTATGCGCAATGTAAAGATGCACAAGAGACACAAGTCCGTTAAGTCCACGTGGCATTGACCCTTCGAAACGGTTACGCATAAAGCTAACACTCTTGAGACCACGCATTGACACAAGCGCCTGAACATCAAGCGCACCGGAAAGACTCATGTTCTCGAGACGGAGAGCAAAAACGACGCCGTTTGAACACATAACTCCTTTCCATTTCGAGTCGCTTCCTTTTTTCCCAAAGCAAGGAGGATCGTTAGAGTCCCATCCTGTGAGATCTGTGACATTAGCGAGAGATGACTTGAACTTCAACAGAGCATCAGCATCACCATCGCCGGAGATAGAACCGATGAGACAGAAAACGATCAATAACAGAGAGTATATGATCGGAAATTTGTCATTACAGGTCATTTCGAATGAAAAAATATCGAAATTTTGGGAATTGAGAGGAAGAGGAGAGATTTATACGTCCGAAGACATTTTTTTGGGAAGGATTTGTGTTGATTAATCAATAATGAGATGACATTTTGCCGGCTGATGGTGAAATGACAGCAAATGTCAAGCACAATCCTTTTCGTCAACAACGTGGAACCAAGTACTCTATAAGGCATTCGATGTTGCTTTGCTTACTCATAATTTTGTATTCTATAACCTTGATTACGTTTGGAGAATTTATGTTTATATTTGTATTAATCTACTAGATTATTAGACTAATCCAGATATAACTTAACTAGTGTTTGTCAAAACATATGAACTGTACAGATTTAAGTTGTTTTTTTCTTGTTTTTTATATACAGTAGTTTGAATGTATGATTGAGAAATTCAAATATATTGCATTCCACATTATTTATTTTCATTGACCTAATGTCACTAGTTGTACTTGATGTCTTTTTTAATAAATCTAAAACATATATATACTCAATCCAAAAATAGTGTAATTTGATGGATTGTCTTTAAGATACACTTATACATAATTTATAAACAATTGATATACATATAATATATGCATGCCTTTAAAATTCATTCATTTCATTTGTGTTAGTTCGAATCCATCAGACTAAATAAGTAATTATAATTCTTAACAATAAAAGACTTCATGGCCCAATGGATAAGGCGCTGGTCTACGAAACCAGAGATTCTGGGTTCGATCCCCAGTGAAGTCGACCAATTTTTTAACTTTAGAAATTTATGATTAATTATACTGCCGTCATTTTCATTCACATCTTCCATCACTATTGTTCCCTTAAACAACTTCCAAAGAAGCAAATGCCTTGAAGTCTCGAACATCTAGAGCTAAAAGTTTGTCAGATTGGAAATCACTTGAATACTTGTGGAACTCCTTGAGGGTACTAACAATTTCACTAAGACAAGCGTTTAGCTCCTCTGCTTGCTGTCTCACAAACTTCAATTTCTTGTCAATACTAATATCATCCCCAGTTTCATTATCCTTGGCTATACTCCTCTTAACTATGGCATGTATCAAGTCAATTTTATAACTTAGCTTCACTTCCATCTCTTCTACCTCCTCTTCTTCATCCGTGGAGATTTCTTCCACTGTCTTCTTCTCTTCTCTAGTTTTATGACTATGAGTCGCTTTTACACGTTTCTCTTGAATGGTTTCATGAATTTGGTTTGTCCGTGGCTCTACTCCTCTCCTTGTATTTTGTGGCACATTCTGGTTTATCACCATTGATCGCTGTCTCGATCTTTTTGATCCTGCCAGAACTGAGTTTGACAACCAAGTGATTCAAGAGGTTAGCATAAGTGTGTCAATGATTCTAGACTGATCCAAGCAACTCAAAATAGAGCAGTTCACTATAATGCATCTCTATTTAAGTAAAGATGGTGACAACGAAAAGTGCACCATATTGTAGCTCACTATTTAGCCTTGCGGTTGCAAAGGAAGAACGAAGCAGAGTGTCAGACAGAAGTTTCAACTATGCCTAATGAAATGTACCGAAAATTTGCATCATCTTGTATCTCTAAGTATGGAATAAGTCTTTCTTGAGATTCCTAAAGGGCCAAGTGTTGTTTGTTGGTAAGAGAGATTGAAAAAAAAAAAAGTGTAATAATGTACCTAATCCAGCAGTTGCATCAACAACATCTTGTGCTTCCGGGTCACTATCAGGTTCAGTCCCAGCTTTGTCCTCTTGGATCATCACAACCGCATTGATGGCTTCCAGAAGTTCATTATCTATATTCCCAGGGAGATTCAGTTTCTTCCTCTTCTCAGTACTCAGGGACAAATATGAACGGCCACTGCCTCGTCCCTGAGATTCCCACTGTTTGATCTGTTTGTAATCAGACACAAGTGAATCCCATTTCCTCCTGCATTGGTTTAGTGTTCTGTGTACATCCAAAGCATTGCAGTTCTCTGAGATCATTGTCCATTTTTGGAAGCTAGATAAAGCATTAGAACAATCTGCTTCAACCGCAGCGATCTCATTCACAAGAATCAGACAGTCATTGATTGTCCATTCTGGAGCAACTTGAGACCGCGTTCTCCTTGAACCCGAAGTGCCTTCCTCCATCTTAGCAATTCACTGCATTTTAGTTTATGAATATCAATTCATCATCATCATTATCATCACGTTACAACATAGCTGTGAACTGAAACATGAATCCATATTGTAAATTGAAAAATTGAAAAGAAACTGTAACGAGTGTGCATCTGCATGTGTATTTTGAGCAAAATTATATACATTTGATGTGTATCCTACTAGAAAAAACAGAGAAAAACCAAATGAGTTTGAGCTTTTTCGATCACATTACCATGAGTCTGAGAATTTCCAAGAAAAAAGGTAAGGATATCAATATATAATTCAGGAACTGAAGACAGACAAAATCCCTAAAATGCAGCTAGGATTCAACAATCAAGCATAACTCGGTACTACGCAAAATTAACACGAAATTCAAACAAGAATCGAGAGAATTCCGAACTGGTTTGAGCATCAAAAATTCAATTGAGATGAGGATGGACATTACCAGATATTCATAAGCTACATCTGGGAAACACCACATCGACGCCAGATAGAAGACGATGAAGCGAGTGCGAGATCTGGCTTAGTGCAGCCAAAGCCCATATCATAATGTATCCGTCCACAGGCCCAAATTTTATCTACTTCGGTCCAAACTATATTCTTTTTTTTTTGTTGGAGAATGTGGTCCAAACTAATTATATAAATTGTATTTAAGAGAAATATAATTTTAAAAGTTTATTTATTATGGTTGGAAAAAAAAGAAAAAAAAATTTGTTTCTTATGGGAAATTTTTAAATATGTTTTGTTTGAAGTGAATTTTCTTTCGCTCTATGTTAGATAAATTCGTGTGAAAGGGATCTGCCGTTAACCTTCTCGGAGTCCGTTATGGCGTAATTTGTGAAGAAGCAATTTGTCATGGGAAGTATTTAATAAATTAGTCTTTTTTTTGCCTAAGGCTAAGTCTATAAATTATTAGATTATACTCGGAATACTCCTATCCTATGTATCTATGATGACGTTCATAATTAATAATGTATGTATTTGTGTTTGTTTAACAAATATATTCTGACTCTTGTGGTTTGACTTTTGATCTTTGTTAACCTCAAAGATCATGCTTTTATATAATTAACTAAACAAAAAAGCACCCTTTGTTCACAATAGATCAACTATTCGAAAATTTAACATTTTATTATATTTTAAAATTAGCTTCCAAGATGGTTTCAGAGAATATTCTTTTTTTTAAATTGCATCATTTACATGAAAAAAATCAAAATTTGGATATATGGTTTTCCATTACAAAAACAGATATTAATGTTAGAAATGTATTATAAATCACAATGTATAAATATAATATATTTATTTGTATGATGGGATATAAAAAGATTGGCGTGTAGGAGAGTAATGAAACTTTATTCTCAATTATTTTGTGTATGTCTCACGTATTTATAAAGAAGCTGAACATACATATATATAGTAGTTCAAAAGGCGGTGAATATAGATATTTTACATAGGTAATAATTATGGCTATACTATAGATATATATAGGTAATTATTTTTATATATTTATAACACTCCCCCTTAATTACCTATTATTAATTACACACTGCCTCATTAAAAACATTGTCATGGAAAAACCCAGTGGGATAAAAACTATGACGAGGGAAAAAGAGTACAGTGATATAATCTCCCCCTGAAATGATGAATATCATAAATTTCGTAATTGACGCATCCCGATATTGTGAACATGTTTTCTGAACGTTGTAGTGGGAAGCGCTTTAGTGAATAGATCTGCTGCATTGTCTGTTGAACGAATATATTGAATATTCACTTCTTGATTCTTCTCGAGTTCTCGTGTGTAAGAGAAAAATCTTGGGGGGATATGCTTCGTTCGATCGCTTTTTATATAACCTTCTTTAAGTTGGGCGATACAAGCAGCATTGTCTTCAAACACTTTTGTTGGCTCTTTATTTATGGTTATTCCACTTGCTTCTTGTATATGGTGAGTCATAGATCTGAGCCACACACATTCTCAACATGCTTCATGAAGTGCAATTGTTTCTGCATGATTTGAGGAGGTAGCAACTAGAGTCTGCTTTTGAGAACGCCAAGAAATTGCAGTGCCCCCAATTGTAAAAACATATCCGGTTTGCGATCGGACTTTATGTGGATCTGATAAATAGCTTGCATCTGCAAAACCAACTAGATCGAGACTAGAATTTCTATTATAAAATAATCCCAAATCAATTGTTCCTTGGAGATAACGAAATATATGTTTTATTCCATTCCAATATCTGCGCGTTGGTGATGAACTATATCTCGCAAGCAGATTTGTAGCGAATGCTATATCTGGTCTAGTGCAATTTGCAAGATACATAAGTCCACCAATAGCGCTCATATAAGGTACTTCAGGACCTAATACCTCTTCGTTATCTTCACAAGGTCGGAATGGATCCTTATCGATATTGAGTGATCTATTAACCATTGAAGTACTTAAAGGAGTTGCTTTGTCCATATAAAATCGTTTTAGGATCCTTTTAATATAATTCGATTGATGTACAAAAATTCCATTCCGAAGATGCTTGATCTGGAGTCCTAGACAAAACTTTGTCTGTCCAAGATCTTTCATTTCGAACTCTTCTATCATATGAATTCTAGCGACATCAATCAAATTTTGAGTTCCAATTATGTTCAGGTCATCAACATATACAACTATGATCACAAATCCAGATACAGATTTCTTAATAAATACGCAAGGACATATTGCATTGTTGGTATATCCTTTACTCAATAAATATTCACTTAGACGATTATACCATATGCATCCAGATTATTTTAATCCGTAAAGTGATCGCTGTAATTTGACTGAACATACTTCCTTAGATTTTGTGTTCAATGCTTCAGGCATCTTTAATCCTTCTGGGATTTTCATATATATCTCACTATCAAGTGATCCATATAGATATGCTGTCACAACATCCATTAGATGCATTTCTAGATTTTTAGATGCTGTTAAGCTCATCAAAAATCTAAAGGTAATTGCATCCATTACCGGGGAATATGTTTCTTCATAATCAATCCCAGGTCTTTGAGAAAATCCTTGGGCAACAAGTCGGGCTTTATACCTTGTTACCTCATTTTTCTCATTTCTTTTTCGAACAAAAACCCATTTATATCCAACAGGCTTTACATGTTCAGGAGTTATGGCAATAGATCCAAAGACCTTTCTTTTATTTAGGGAGTTTAATTCAGTTGTCATGGCCATTTTCCATTTCTCCCAATCAGATCTTTTCTGGCATTCTAATATAGACTTTGGTTCTGGATCATCATTTTCATTGTCAATTTCTTTTGACACAGAGAATGAGAAAATTCCATCATCATCTTCTATCTCACTTCTAACCCAAATATTTCCGTTTTGGGCATAGTTGATGGAAATCTCATGTTTCTCTCTATTTTCGTCTTCAAGACTTTTCTCTGTATAATTTGGTTCTTCTGGACCATTTATATTTATTTTTCCCAAAATCTTTTTCTTTCGGGGATTTTTATCTTTTGATCCCATAGGTCTCCCCCTTTTTAACTGAACATTGGGTTTACTTGTTATGTTTCCATCATTTTGTTCTTCCGGAACAATAACTCTTGATGGAACATTCGCAGCGGGTATGTGTGATTTTGTTACCCTTTTTGTATCAGTGAATGTATCTGGTATCTGATTTGCCATATTTTGTAAATGCACAATTTTCTGAACTTCCAGTCCACGTTGTTTCGTAGGGGGATCAAGGTGCCATAACGACGGTGTGTACCATGTTATGTCTTTTGGAGCTTCTTTAATTCCTCCCCCTAACGCGGGGAATTCATCTTCATTAAAATGGCAATCGGCAAAACGTGCCGTAAACATATCACCAGTTTTTGGTTCTAGATACCGAATTATACTAGGTGATGTATACCCAATATATATTCTCAATCTCCTTTGTGGTCCCATTTTTGTTCTTTGTGGTGGCGCAATGGGGACATATACCGCACACCCAAAAATACGGAGATGAGATATATCTGGCTTCTGGCCAGATGTTAATTCTAATGGAGAGTATTTATTATATGCACTTGGCCTTATTTGGATTAGTGCCGCAGCATGCAGAATTGCATGACCCCATATTGAAATTGGGAGTTTTGTTCTCATTATTAACGGTTTAGCAATAATTTGTAACCGTTTGATTAATGACTCAGCCATACCATTTTGTGTGTGAACATGTGGGACTGGATGTTCAACATCTATTCCTAATGACATACAATAGTCATTGAAGGCTTGTGAAGTGAATTCACCAGCGTTATCAAGTCTTACCTTCTTTATTGTATAATCAGGAAATTGTGCCCTTAATCTGATTATTTGCGCAATGAATTTCGCGAAAGCCATATATCGTGTGCTCAATAGACACACATGTGACCATCTACTAGATGCATCAATCAATACCATAAAATATCTAAATGGCCCACATTGTGGATGGATCGGTCCACATATATCACCATGTATTCTTTCCAAGAATACCGGAGATTCATTCTTAACCTTGGCTTGTGATGGCCGAGTTATTAGTTTTCCAAGAGAACAAGCATTACATGGAAATTCTTTCGTTTGAAAAATCTTCTGGTTTTTCAACGAATGGCCATTTGTGTTTTCCACAATTTTTCGCATCATGACTGAACCAGGGTGCCCTAAACGTTCATGCCAGATTTTGAACGTACATGTAAACTTTGGGTTTACTGTAACATATGATTCAATCATATTTATTTTTGTGAAATATATTCCGGAGGATAAAACTGGCAGCTTTTCTAATATACATTTCTTTTCCGAATTAACTGATGTGATGCAGAGATATTCAACACCATTTTTATTCATTGTTTCTACGTGATATCCATTTCTTCGAATATCTTTGAAACTCAACAAGTTTCTACAGGATTTTGGGGAATATAATGCATTATCTATTTCAAATTTTGTCCCCTTTGGTATTGAAAAACAAGCTCTTCCGGAGCCTATAATAATTTTTGCATCACCAGATATAGTATTCACGCTTCCGGCGGAATTATTCATCTTAAGGGAAGAGAAATAATTTTTATCTTTAAGTATTGTGTGCGTTGTAGCACTATCTGCCAGACACATATCTCCATCCTTGTTTCCGTATTTCAACATTTTCTGATTTAAGAATATTTATAAAGGATGCGTTAATATTAAAACAAACCGTATATTACAAGATAAACTATTTTACAAACAAGGTAGAAAACAACATTATGCAACCATAACTAATTATACATTATATTATACTTTTTATACATTATATTATACTTTCTTCTTCAGGAAGAGTTTAATCTTTTTGGTTTTCGTTGATTTCTATGGAATCAACAGCGAAATCAGCCACATCGAGTTACGTATCATTGTTTATATCATCGAGATACGGATCGACTTCATGGTCAAAAGAAGGACCAGCTTCATGATCAAAAGAATGCTCGATATTGCCATAAACAAAGTTGGTTTCTCTTTGTTTTCCCTTTTTCTTTTGGGATTCTTGGTGTAGTTCGACAAAATACTTTGGCGTACGGCAGGTACGCGACCAATGTCCTTTCATGCCACACATATAGCAACTTTCCTCATGTTGCCTTTTTCCAACTTCTTTTTCTTTTGGTCTTTTGTGATTCCTTTCATCGTTGGAATCAGTAGGACAAGATCTTTTTCTTTGCCCACGTCCATATCCACGTTTGTATCCTCCTCATCCACGACCATGGTAATTGCCTCGACCGCGTCCACGTCCATAATTATTATAATTCGATGACGTAACATTCGCTTCGGGGAATGATGTTGATCCAGTAGGACGTGACTGATTTTTTAGGATGACGAGTTCATTATTCTGCTCTGCTACAAGAAGCACTTGCATTAATTCTGAATACTTCTTGTATCCATTAGCCCTATACTGTTGTTGTAGGACTACATTTCCAGGATGAAATATTTGGAGAGTTTTTTCAATTATATCATAATCAATGATCGTTTCTCCGCATAACATTATCTTGGAGGTAATTCCAAACAGCGCAGAATTATATTCGCTTACGCTTTTATAATCCTGGAATCGGAGGTTCAGCCACTCATGTTTTGCTTTTGGTAAGATCACATATTTCTGGTGATCAAACCTATCTTTTAGTGACTGCCAAAGATCTGCAGGATCTTCTTTTGTTATATATTCATTTTTTAAGCCATAGTGGATATGATGGACCAAAAATATCATGGCGTTAGCCTTTTGCTCTTCAGAAGTCGTTTTTGACTTATCAATTGTGTCAAGGAGTTTTCTCCCCCTTAAGTGCATTTTTGTTTCGACAGCCCATCTCATATAGTTATTGCCTGATATATCCAGGGCAGCGATCTCGAGTTTTGCCAAATTAGACATAATTACTGCATAATAATTATAATTTTATTATTAAATTTTTAAATAAATTATAACACAATAATATGTCAATGATTAAACACATAAAAACGAAATAAGCAGGCGATTACAAAAAGATACAAAGTACCAATAAGTAACCAACAATTCACCCAAAATTCCGTGTGAGTGAAATCACTGATGAAAAATTCGGGAATAGTGGAAAGAATTATACCGAAGCAAAAGATTAAAACCCAATCCATTTTACAAAAATGAATCAATTTCGAGAGAGAAAGTTTGAGAGAGGGTAGAAAATTTTGAGTAATAAAAATGAGTGAAAGATGAGTGTATTTATAGATTAAAAATTTGTATGTAGCCGTTGAAAATAGTGTTTATAATCATTGGAGAATTATGTAATATTTTTTTTTTTGTCATAACCGTTAGAAAAATATATCCAAAAATAAAATTATCAAAATTAATAATAACATAATCACGAAATAATCAGGATATAAATTACGCAATTGAATATGATGCAATAACAGTAAATTTAAATATATTATTTGTCTTCAGGACAAAAATTATTTTTATTTATTTGTCTGCTAGACAAATTTATTTGTTTCGTCTGAAAAAAATTTATATGTATATCCATTTTATTTTTATTGTTCTTCAGGAACGTTTTAGTAAATGTGTTCAGGACATTTTTGATTTTTATGTTCTTCTGGAACATTTTATAAATATCTTCTGGACATATAAAAATATTGATTTGAGGAGACATAGTCTACCATATGATCATGATCGTGAAAGCAGAGCCATCTAACGATCGGTTCGGGGAAGGCATCGCCTGTCTGCCCAAAATTAATATTTAAACATGGAGACTAAATTCCTCATGTTGTAATTCAAGCATTATTATAGTTTCTAAATTAAATTAAAATATATAGTATATATGTATGAGGCTCAAGTCACCTATTATATCAAAGTATAGAATCAAAATTGACAAAAATAAGTTTTACATTTTTCCGGCGTGAGAGCAATTCGTGCTGATAACGTGTTAGAAATGTATTATAAATCACAATGTATAAATATAATATATTTATTTATATGATGAGATATAAAAGATTGGCGTGTAGGAGAGTAATGAAACTTTATTCTTAATTATTTTGTGTATGTCTCACGTATTTACAAAGAAACTGAACATACATAGTTCAAAAGTCCGTGAAGATATATATTTTACATAGGTAATAATTATGGCTATACTATATTTATTTTTATATATTTATAACAATTAATACCATATTTTGAATACAATATAATAGATTCCTTAATTTGAGAAAAAAAAAGATATTTTTTTTTTGAAACGGGGCAGAAACAAGCGTCTTCATCGGTCCGTCACGTGACTAATGGAAAACGGAACAGACAAAATATCAACGGAACTCGAAACAACATGCGTGCGTGGCATGAACACACACGGTTCTGTCTCCATCTCTCTCTCTCTTTCTCTATAAATGCTCCTCTTCCCACACATCGCCTCCTCCTTCCATTTTCTTTCTTAATTCAACAGCCGTAAAGCAGAGAGATTCAGAGAGAGAGACTAGGAGGGAGAGAAAGGAGCTAAGTGGTCTCATTACCATTACTTGCTCCATACGAACATAAACGTCGTCGTTCCCTCAACCTCTTTCTCTGTAATCTCTCCTCTCACGAAATTTTCGACTTATTTAATTGAGAGAAGACCTTGTCTCACCGTTGGATTGATTTTTCTTCTCGCGAAGACGGTAAAGTTTTGATTTTTATGTTTTTGTTTTTTTCTGCATTTTGGTTTTGTTAGCCTCTGTTGCATCTTATCAGCGATTATTCTGTTTGGCGAAGCTTTATGTTTATTGTACATTTTTATTACAATGGTTATGAATCTATGATCATACAAACAAATCTGAAGAAAAAAGTAAATCCTTTTTGAATTGAAATATATAGGAAATTTTGCAAATAAAGAAGAGCTGGGTCCTTATTAGGCATTTCTGAGCTGTCTGAAGAGAACCCAAAAGTTGAGCTTATCTATTGACATTTACAGAGAAATTAACAATTGGAACGCTGGTCCATCGTGATTTGTCTTAATTGTATGTTGCACATGTGTTTTTTTAAGCTCTATTTGTCTTTACATGTTGAATCTTTTTTCTCACCGTCCACTAAGATATGATTTTTGTATGTATCTAAGATGTTGTCTTTTTTCGTTTTTGGGTGTTTACAGCAATTAAGTGCAAACAATGGTGATGTGGGTCTTTGGCTATGGCTCTCTTGTGTGGAACCCTGGATTTAACTACGATGAGAAAGTGCTAGGTTTCATTAAGGGATATAAACGTGTTTTTGATCTTGGTAAGCCCAACGAAAACAAGTTTGTTACTTTACTAATTTGATTGCTTCATATCGTCTTCTCAATCATCCATGATTAGAGATTGATTCTTTTGTGGTTTAATTCTACTTGTAGCTTGCATTGATCATAGAGGTACACCAGAGCATCCTGCAAGAACTTGCACCCTCGAGAAAGATGAAGAAGCCATATGCGTTAGTAGATATTCTTACTCGTCTATATGGTTCAAGGAGCTTAGTTACTCATAGATTCTTCGTTTTTTGCTAACTATACAATCCTTTCTTAACAGTGGGGTGCTGCATTCTGTGTTCGTGGAGGACCAGAAACAGAAAGTCTGGCTATGGAGGTATGTCCTTGAAAGACTAGATCGCTTGATATATCGTGTTAATGTCTATGTGTTGATCATTCCTTTTTGTGCACAGTACTTGGAACGTAGGGAATGCGAATATGATCTCAAGACATGTGTAGACTTCTACACGGTTAGTCACGGCTTGCCTGATTGTATTGATCAAGTCTATTCTCTAATGCTCCTTAGAATTGACCTCAAAAGTTTCCTTTCTTAATGTTCACAGGAAGATGATCCCCTGAATCCAGCTGTAACCGGAATGATAGTGTAAGTTGTTTTCTTTGACACAGGTCCTTTGAGGCTGTTTTCACATCAATAAGGCCATAATTCTTCTGCTTCTCTTCTACAAGTCTTTGAGTTGTGATAAGTTTCTTTCAATCTTCAGATTCACCTCTACTCCAGACAAGGTCTCCAACAAGTATTACCTTGGACCTGCGCCATTAGAAGACATGGCAAGGTAGACTATTGTAATAGTCTCCAGACCAATCTTGTCTCTTCTTTCAATTTATATGCCAGATTCATGTCCTTACAGTAGATTGTTGTTTTGTGTATTTGAAGACAAATTGCAACAGCCAATGGACCTTGTGGTAACAACAGAGATTATCTCTTCCTGCTAGAGAAGGCAATGCACGACACTGGTTCGTTCAAGCTCCCATTCTCTTCAATATGATATTAAGAATTATGGATTCGGGATTGAATATTGATGATTATTCTTCAAGAACAACTTCTGCTCAACTTTGTAGTCAAAAGTTCTGACCTTGAGCTTTTTTGTTGTTGTTTCACACAGGACATGAAGAGGATTATGTTATAGAACTAGCTAACGAGGTGAGGAAAGTTCTGGCCGAGTCTTCCACGAAGAAGGTGTCATCAGTGAAAGACACAAGAACGAGCCATATGGTCAACAAATCCAAGAGCAATGTACCTACGGCTCATCAGATACTTCCTCTTCATCCAGAAGCTGTTGCCACTACCTTATAGCTCTTGTAGTTTGCTTACTGCCTTCAGAGACGAGTGAAAAAAGCGGATTGTTCTCTCTTTCTTTTGTTTTTTTAACAAAGTAAGTTTGTTTCTGAGCAGGGAAGTGTCTTTGTGTGTTCGCAACTCTGTTTGTCTTGTGTGTTGTCCTAACGAGTGCTAGTTGTGTTTGAAGAAAATAAAACTTATTAAAACAAAATTTAGATATAAAATATCTCAAAATGGAGGAACATTTTCAATAGTTACTCGTTTAGCATTGTTATAAGAAAAGCTTTCTCTATGTAAAACTTAATCTTGACCGCAAAAGAATTCCAATACTCCTTATATGCATAGTAAAACTATGAGAGAACTCAAAGTTCTTAACAAAATAGTTTCTTCAGAAACAGTGAGGGCCATTAGGTATCGATTGGGCTTGTGTTTGTAAAGCCCATAACCACAATTGGGCTTGTATTTCGAATGTCCATAACGAAAATTGGGCTTTTACTTAATTTATTTTTGCTTAAACGAAAAAAAAAAAAAGGAAGAAAGGAAAAGCCGACTTGGGGTCGAAGCCAGGTTCTTCTTTTTCATCAGACATCACCGTAATCGGAGTATTATTACTCGCAAAACTCTCAACTCAACGATTCATTTCTTTCTAGAGAAGTTTCCAATTCTTCAGCCATGGATCTCAATCTCGATGCGCCGCACTCCATGGGAACGACCATCATCGGCGTCACTTACAGTGGAGGTGTCGTTCTTGGAGCCGACTCACGTACTAGCACCGGTGAGATTTTCCCTTTTTCTACTCTTCTAGGGTTTAATTTTTGTTCTTTGGGTTGTATTTTAGCTTTTTTTACCTCTCAAATAAGTGAATTCGATTTATCGATTGGGGAAATTTTGAGAAAGCTGAAGAAATTGAGATCTTTTATTAATTACTCGCGCAGGGATGTACGTAGCGAACCGGGCTTCAGACAAGATCACACAACTCACAGACAATGTCTACGTCTGCCGCTCTGGATCGGTAATAATCTCTTGTTTGTTGGATCTCTCTTAGTCATTTTTAGTTTGTTTTGTTTGACCCATTCTGTGGAAACTCTTCTGCTCGCTAAACTTTTTCTTAGAACTCTTCTGCTTGCTAGATTTCGTACTCTAATGTTTGTTGTTCATAAATATCTTGCTAATGGGTTATTGCTGATGCATTTTACTGATTACCATAAGCTTACTTGTTGTTCGTGTTGCAGGCTGCTGATTCTCAGGTTGTCTCTGACTATGTTCGCTACTTCCTTCACCAGCATACGTGGGTGATTCATTCTTCCCTCAATTGGACGAAATTACATGACTTGATACTTATGTGGTGCTATATATCTGAAGATAAAACAATCGTTTACTTATGGTCTGCAGAATTCAGCTGGGGCAGCCTGCAACTGTTAAGGTTTCTGCCAACCTTATTAGGATGCTCGCATATAATAACAAGGTAAAAGTTTGCTTTAAAGCTTGCAGTTTAGTTTGGTTGTTTTACCAGCAACTTAGACTCATTCCAGTGGGGATGTTGCTTCATTTTGTACTAGGATCCTTTCTTCTAGAGAAAACATGCGTATGTTAAATTTCTTTATGACTGAAGCTGAAAATTTGGGGGCCATAGATACTGTCAAACCTAGCATGCTAGTATATATGATTATGAATCTGTTGTTGATTGTACCGTTGTTAATGGTTGATCTCAAGTCTGGTCAACGCAAATTTTCAATGTTATTTAGAAAGTTTCTGTTATATTGCTACTGTATGCAGTACTCAAGAAGTATGTATTCTATTGTATATGTATGCTACTATCTCTGTTTTCTACACTCTGAATCAGTCTATATATGTTGCTTAGAAAAGATGCATACCCGGTGTGTTATTGTATGGCTATTTCTTGGTATGATTGTCAACTGAAGCATTGTATGTCTTTTTGAGCAGAACATGCTTCAAACTGGTTTAATCGTTGGAGGATGGGATAAATATGAAGGCGGGAAGATCTATGGGATCCCACTTGGTGGAACTGTAGTGGAGCAACCATTTGCCATTGGAGGTAAAAACTAAAAAACATATCGTTTTGCAGTCTTTTGATTGTTGGACTATAAAATAGCAGTACTGGATTAGTGATTTTTTCATGCTTTCTTTCATGATACTTGGCTTCCATTAGCAACTAATGAAATTTTGTGTGCTTGTGTAGGCTCTGGTTCGAGTTATCTGTACGGATTTTTCGATCAGGCATGGAAAGAAAACATGACCAAAGAAGAAGCCGAGGTAAGGCAGTTCAGATCATCATATCTCTGCATATGCAAAACCTACAAACCCTTTTTGTTGTAACTGTTCGTTGATATTGTATTATGCTTGTGCGTTTTTGCAGGAACTTGTTGTGAAGGCAGTTTCACTAGCCATCGCCCGTGATGGAGCTAGTGGAGGGGTCGTACGGACTGTCATAGTAAGATGTCTCTCTGGCCAATATACTCTTAAGGGAGACTTAAGATATCTCTTAGTGTAACTTAGTTAACAAACTGCTTTTGATGCTTTTGAACAGATCAACTCAGAAGGAGTCAAAAGAAACTTTTACCCTGGTGATAAGTTGCAGCTTTGGCACGAGGAGTTGGAGCCCCAAAACTCACTCTTAGACATCTTGAATGCTGCTGGCCCTGAACCAATGGCCATGTGATGTGCAAAACAACGATCATCATCTTACTCTGTTGGACAAATATCTTAGATAATGTCATTAGCTTTTCAAATGTCGTACTCTAAAGACTCAATTCGAGGTTCTTTTGGGTTGACCCGATCTGTCTTTTTAAAATGGATATCTTGTTTGATATAATTACGGTTTTAATTCATCTGTTCTTGAAATTGATATAGTAGAAACTTGGCCATCTTCCTGTCGATCTTCAGGTTCTTCTTTAACACAAGAAAAACAAAAAAAAATACGGCGTGAGAAAAAATATAGTATCTTCAACCTCGTATATGCTTTACACGTGGACGGACAATGGACACTTGAACTCTCTTAATGTAGATGATTCTGTCGAGGAACTGGACAGAGATGGAGAAACACAGAAGGGTGAGTATGTTGTCTGGGAAAGACAGTCACAATCTCTTTGTCTATGGCAGTCTCCAGGAGCCCCAAGTTGTTCACGTACTTCTTGATCGTGTCCCTGACAGTGTCTCCGCTATACTCTCCGGCTTGTGCGTCTCTCTCTCATTTGTTTTTGGATCCCCATGAGAAATTGTTTAACGGCGATTCTGGGATTTTTTCAGTCACAGGTTTAGAATCAAAGGTCGTGTCTATCCAACAATTTTACCGGACGGTACCAGAGAAGTCACTGGAAAGGTTCATTAATTGTCTCTGATTCCCTTTTTTGCATTCTTTATTCTCCAATTAGTTTAATGATGGAAAAACCTAGGACCAGTGGGAATTAATTCTATGTTCTGTTATTGCGTATAGACGATTTTGTTTCTCTTCTTATTTTTCTAATATGTTTGGTTTGGAGGTTTCTCAGGATTTGAAAACTCCGTTGTTCTTGTGTAGGTGCTGAAGGGCATAACAGATGATGAACTTAAGATGTTAGATGAGTTTGAGGATGTTGAATATGACAGAAAGGCTGTTGAAGTGGTACTGACGGTAATTGCCTTATAGTCTTGATACTTACATCTCCAAGGTTAAGTCGATGTTAGACTAGATTGTGATATGAACCTCTGATGCTTTGTAATCTGCAGGATACTTCAGAGAAGCTGCATGTCGAAACATATGTATGGAAGAATAAGGATGATCGGGATCTGTATGGGGAATGGGATTTCGAGGTTAGAAACCTTTTCTTATATCTTTCCTGTTGATTTTAGAATGGGAAAGCTTCAATCTTTATGATATTGTAAAACTATGTTAGGAATGGAAACGAAAGGACAAGGAAGGTTTTGTAACAGCGACCAAGAAATTTCTGGAAGAGAGGAGATTACCAGAAGCAAAGACGAGGATGGACACATTCAAAACATTCTTTCAGCAGGATATTGAGAATGGGAGACCTCTGGATTCTTGATGCTCTCTCTGATCTAGCTGTATTGACTTTGGTTCCCACAAGGTCATTACTTTAAATAATACTGTTGGATGATGCTTCTTGGCAAGTTATAACTTAGAAGAAACAGAACAGAATTGTTCATCAATCTTGTGAAACTACTAAAGAGACATGGGTTGGTTTACATTTTGCAATGTTATCATTGAAGAGTGACTTTTCGTTTTTTTACTCGTAAGGGCTTGCAAAAGATTCTTCCTACGGGTAATGTTAGCCACTTGGTTTTGTTTTGTGATCATCTTAACTAGTTACTTGCAGATATTCAAGACAACAGATTCAGCAACTTGTGCACTCGTTTTGAAGGTCTGGTATGGTTTGCTTTGGTGCGGTCAGATTATAAGTGGTTATGGGTCCAATTTAGTCCATGTTCAGCCCAATGAATGGTCCATGTTCAGCCCAATACCACCTCCTTCTTCCCCTCTCCCAATGAATGGTGACATGAATGGTAGATTAGGCTAGTCAAATCTTTTCCTCACAGAAAGGATTGTGTTGATAGCAAGAAACTTATATCTCAAATTGTCTTTTAAGTTCCTTACAAAATAAGCATTTTCCATGTTTCTCTAACTGTCTTATAGCTCCATAACTTTAAATACCAATTTTCTCAGAGCAGTAAACTATGACTTATGGACGTACAGAACAGTCACAATGGTTTTTTTGTAAGTTTCCGAGGCCTATGGTTATAAATCTATTGTTGGATCTTGCTGTCTATTACAGAACGTGCACTATCTTCAAGTTGCTCAAGTAATGAGTATTCTAAGTATCTTCAAGATCAGGTTCAGGAGATGATTTACACATATATATATATTATTGAGTGATTGCTTTGAATGTTGGTAAGTCTCAGGGTGCAGAGATCATGTGGCCTTTCCGTTTTATCAGATCTCGTTGCTGAATTAAGCTTTGAACGTTGACCATAACTGAGAGAGAATAACTCCTTTTTTCTCGCTCTCTGTAATGAATCTTAATTGGTTTTGGGAGGATTCCAAGATCATGCCTTTTGATTTTGCCGTACTCCGTTATGGATTATTCGTTAATAGCATGTGAGTTCAATAATTAGAGCTACTTAGTTTAGAGAAAAATGTGCCTGTAATTCTGTGACTGTTATTATATTCACTAAGTAAGATACTTATAGTAGCATTAGCTTGGGTTTAAAAAAGCATAGGATACTACTGTACGTTGTTAATCTATATAGTTTAACAATCAGAATTTCCACTTGATGATTGATAAGTACATTTCCGTAAGGTACTCTTATCTTTTTTACACTATTTTAACCAATGCTAAGAACTCTAATTAGTTTATGGTAAGTCTCTGATTACTTGGCATATTGTAACACATGGTAGTTCCGGAATTAACGTAGAAAATTTGAACCTTTTGCTTTTTCTGTGACAAGTCTCTTAACTGTCATATGAATAAGATGGTGGTCAAAGTGTAAGTTAACCATTGAGCCACCAAAACTTGGTTCAATCTTTCAATTGACATGGCATTGGACTGATGTGAGTTTGATTTCTAAAGACTGATGCAGATACTGAAAACATAAGCTAAACCCTGCAAATAATTGCTTTTGTTTAGATGTCATGTATCTAATCCTTCTGAAACTGACACATTCTTCATGTTCATTTGTACGGTGTTAAGGATTTAACTTTTGAGACATTTTAAGATACCATAGATTTGGTATTGGAATGGTTCAGAATGGGATAGAGATTGTATGACGAATTTCATTTTTCACATGTATATGTTTAGAATTTCAACTAAAGAGGATTTGATTACTATGGATGATGGATCTATTGATAAACAATCAGTTTGAATCTGTTTTTGATTCATATAAGAGCATATAAAAAGAGAGTTTTTCATTGATATTGTCTGTTTCAATGATCCGTTTGTACATTCCATTATTCAAAAATCTCTCTATCTCTCACTCTTTTTCTCATTGAAGTTGCAGAGTACACAAATTCAAATCCCCAAGGGAAAAAGTGGGAACATGTGGGAAGAGGAAGAAGAATGGTTACAAAGCAACAAGCAAATTAAAAACCAAAAACTATCTGCACATTGGGCTGTGAGGTTGATGACATGGAGTCCTAGGGACATCTGAAGGATGACGATAACTCATCACTTCCTCACTCGTTGCATTGAACCTGCACTCCTGAGTAGTTAAGTACGTATCAGTCTTGTTTCCCTCCATTATCTTCAAAATGCTCTCGAACACAGCAACTTCACAAGGAATCCTCAAAATACCAGCTTGTTGAAACCCAAACTCTTCTTCTGCTTCACGCAACAGCACATGGAATGCTTGGTGGCTAAGGTACTCTGTTGGTATCTTGTATCTCTTCTCTTCTTTACCTACAGATACAGCTAAATAGCCTTTAGGAACAGCTGTTGTGTCTGTGAAAGATAATGTCCTCTTCAGAAACTTAATGCTCTTGCTTCCACTTCCACTTCCAATTCCATTGTTGTTAATGTTGATGTTGCTGCTACTGTTGTTGTTGTTGTCTTCTACGCTGTCAACCTTGGCTTGTTTTGATGCGTGTGCGACTTTACGCCATTTCCTGAGGATCTGTTGAAGCTTTACAATGTCTCTGATCTTGTTTGACTTCTTGGCTTCCATAGTTGAAGAAGAAGAAGAAGAAATGGCTCTCTGTTCTCTGTGTTTTGTCTGTCTATTTCTCTCTGTGTTTGTGTTGTTGTAATGATGGAGACATGGTGGGGGTTTTGGAGATCAGGGAGATATATAGAGGTGTGGATGACATTTTGGAATCTTGTTTTAATAAATTATTAGATTAGTACTTGAAATGAAATTGTTAAAATATTGAACTAATCATATGCTTTTGGGTTTCTTAATTACCAACTTGAAAACCTTTAGTTGGGGGACTACATCTTGTTTGACCTTCTTAACTTAATAATTCCTTATTAAGGCCATGTTTGTTTATGCTTTTGGATTGCTTTTGAAATCCGCAATTAATAAACACTATTTTAATCGACACCATTGTGTTTTAAATTATTTACAATTTAGAGTTAGTTTACTCTTTCTGTTACTTCATCCTTCCAAAATTTTAAATACAAATGGAAATATATTTACTCAAAGTATTCTAGTCTAATCCAACTATGGAGCTTTTAAATAAAAGAATTCGATTTCAGAAAATCATATATGGTGAGTTAGTGGTTTAGCGCAAGAGTTGATCTTGGTATTTCCCTAATTCGACTCAGTAAAAAAATTACTTTATGTTTGTGTTTTTGGTATTAGCAAAAATTAGTCTTAAATCTTGGTGATCCAGCTAATGACTTGGCATCAAGGTTCGATTCTTACCCACTGCATTATGGTAGCTTAAAAAAAAAATTATTGGAGGTGGACTTTAGGATATGGATCGGACCTTGTCGATCGAACGTTGAAAAAAAAGAAAAAAAAAAAGAATGACCAATTAGACTTCAATTTAATATATCACTAACCAAGCTAATATTTTAATCTCCTACTTTATTAACTTCCACTTGCAATATCTGAGCTATTACAATATCTGAGCTATTACAATATCTAAGCTATTAGTTGAGGTATATACGATACCAAGAAGCTAGAGCTGTGCATGTACACCGTTAAAGTTCAAACTTTAAGAAAAAAAATGATTTTTTGTGTTAAGTTTACAGTAAGATCTTAAAAAGGATAATAGTTCACTGATGATTGTGAAAAAAAGAAATAGTAGTTTTATACAGTTGTTAGAGATCATAGATACAAAGTGTATGAAAATGTGGCAAAAAGAAATAACTTGGAAAGTAAGAAAGAAAGTGAAGTGGAAGTGTTGTGGCAAGAGAGAGATAGAGAAGAAACAAGAAACATGGGGAAGGCTTCAGTTTCCAAAGCAAACTACTTCACAGTTTAAACAGTTCACACGAATCTAAGGCATTACCTCAATCGGTAGAGAGGCAAGACTCAAACATGCTCTCTCTTATCTGATGTTTATCTTTCAGAGAGGGCATAAAGCGACTTGCCTTTTGAAGTTAATCGAATCCGGCAACTTGCCGGTCACCTTCCGAATTTCTTTTCTGTTTCTCTCCGACTGTTTGTGTCGGTTGTCTTTTTCTTAATTTTTGATCTATCCTTTTACTTCTCTTCAGTGTTTTATGGTATACTCAAGGTAGCTTATACAATCCGGATTTTCCCGGGTTTGGTTTTCAATATTCCCATCAAAGCCAAACAAATTCTCTCGGATTGTCTCCCCATGTTTTCACAGGTTTCTAAGCTTTTGAAGAGTGATTCTTCAGCTGCTTACCACCATGAAGGAAAAGGTGGATCAAATTTGGGAACAATACTTGATTTCCGAGGCGTTGGAGTTTCTTCGAGCTTGTATTTACCGGTGGAGCCAACGGTGATGTTCATTGGGTTTTGCTTTACTCGACAGGAGAGGATCGCTGGATGGGTGACGATATACAAGAGACGTGCAGTGATGTCCGGCAAAGTGAGTCCGTAATCTCGCCGGCGATTGCATGCCAATGTTTCCTGCAAGTTGACACGTGGAGTCTCAAGCGCGTCTTACGTGGCCTCTTTGCCACCGTTAGTTGGTGTTTGGGCTTTTTGTATATCTAGGCCTTTCTCTTCTATTTGTATTATCATGTAATATCAGGCCTATTTTGGGCTTTAATCAATAATAATAACATGGAAAAAAAAAATTGGGAAAAACGACAAAAAAAAGAGTTAACTTTTACCGACGAATCTCATGTGTACATGGAGGACCGTGCCGGTAAAAGCCTTCTGTTTACACGTCATTGTTCGTGCGGTTTCGGTTTTTCATTGAACCACCCCATGTGATTGTGAAGTGTGAACCCTTTAGCTTTTTTCTATTTTTATTTTTTATTTATACAGAAGTGACATTTATATTTTTCTAGATTTCATTAGCGCGGTGCATAACCGGAAATTGGATCGAAAATCACGGTTATGAGATGAAAATGATTAGTTTGGAAAATTAGATTTACTTCTCAAAATTTTTTGCTATATAATGGGACGGAAATTTCGGGAATCAAAAATGGTACGAAAATTTTAAGACTCAAAATTATTTCTTAAAATCCTATTAAATTAGAAAATTGTAGTACATGCTCGAAAAATAATTTAGGAAATACGAATAATAAAAAAACTAAAAATATTACTATAAATTATATAATCAATATAACAAAAATAACAATGGGTAAAAGATATACTAATGTTCAAATACAAAAAAATACAAACTTACAATGTTAAAATTTGTAATTAAATGACCAACATTACTATTTTTTATCAAAAACATTAGTATATCCATATTGAATAGTTTGTATTCATTGTGAAAATTTAAGTTAAATATTCTTATGAACATGGTCTTAATTGAAACATATCTAATACTTGAATTTAATATATTTTAACATTTTGTTAACGTAAAAAAATACTCAACGGAAATTCAAAGAATTCCCGTACCCATTCCCGACCATTTTTCTTACCTTTTTGGATATTATTTTTGGACTCGAACAAAAATTTAGAATTCTTCATTCCCGAAAAGTATAAGAATTACGGGACAGAAACGGGACATAACGGAAAAAGAATCCTGATATGCACAAGATTAGATCTGATCATTTTTATTTTTCGACTACAAAAACACCATTAATTCATCCATCGAGATGAAATTATATTATTATAAGTTGGCATTTGCTTTTGTTCTAACAGTTTAAATGTTACCACAAGTTTTATCTAACATTTATTAGTTAAAAAAACATTTACTAGTTTGAATTATTCACGAATAAAATTATAATAAACAAACATCAAATTCATTTCAATCTAGTGATTTATATGTTTTAGTTAATGAGTCAGACATTTGAAATTCGAGTCTACTTCACTGTAAGAGAAGGTAAAAAATATAAAATTTATGGATAAATTAAATTATGGATCAGATTTTATCGATCTAGAAAAAATTATAGTAAGTCAAAGTTAAATAGACTTGTTTGAATTATTAATTAATGTTATGTATCTATAAATGTGAATATAGGGTGTGGAGTTGTGAATGACTTGATTTATGAAGATATAATTAATTAACAATAGGGCTCAAGATAGCTTTATAATTAAATCAACAAAAATACGAATGAACAAATAAGTTTGAAAATATATATGCAAAATAATGATTGGTTACAACGACTTAATCATATGTTTTGAATAATTTGATTTTCTTATAATATAAATCAACAATAAAGTCGGCATAATATTACATGAAATGCATAATAAAAAGGTTGACGCCGATTTGATGCAAATTAAGAAGCTTATTTTAAAATTCTTTTATTCAATACTATAGAGTTTCTTTTTTGTTGTTGTTAAAATTCAATGTACAATATAATAGTTAGCATTGAAGTTTTCAGACTGTGATGGTTGCATGTGCTGGTGATGAACTAGCGGAGAAGCAATGAATATATCACCAAAGATTACGCACAAAGCATTCCATTGTTTAATAACATTATTTAGTCAGAATATTGGCTTCTACATATATATACAATACTATACTAATGAATTTAATTTATGCTAGATTATATTATAAGTTTAAATTCGGTTTTTATTGGATTATTACTAGACAGCAATATTTATTATTTTGTCATAATATTGGCTGATTATTTTTCTTTGGCAGAATTCGAATTCGTTCACTTGCAAAGAAATTTTGGGAAGAAATGGTTTACACTAATTCACCCTGATTATTGTTTTTAGCAGATTTTGAGTTTTCCTAACTGCAAACAATTTTTTTGAAAAAATTACGCTTTTGTAATAGTATAAAAAACTACAAATGCAAATACTAAGTACTAGTAATACTATTATATGTGTGAACTCTATAGTTTTTTGGATATCAATTTGATCAACAAAGTTTGATATATAACTCAAATTTTAAACTTTTTTATGAAGGATAATTTGTTTTATTGAAAATAGAATTTTGGTGAAAAGTACTAGACATATAACCATATGGTCATATTCAAATGTGAACTATATGGTATTATAGAAAACTGAATAATGAATGTATAGAGCTCAATCAAAAAGTGGGTCAACTGCTAGAAGAAAGAATCGTCCACCGTTTTTTTTTTTGTCAAGTTATGTAAAATCATATACGATTACAAAGTCATTATACAATCCTCTCTAAAACTAATAATCTAGAAAACCTTCAGACAGTACAAACAAAGTGATTTGCTTTGTGATTAAGTGTGCGGAAAATGTAAAAAACAGAGTACAAATGGAAAGATCTTTTAAGTTGTGAGAAGTCGTCCATCGTCCACCGTTTATGTGTACCAATATATTGTCCGTTGTAATTGCTATCCACGAGACCATTATAAGCCACCAATCCACCATATTCAAATATATTAAACTATTTATTCATCTCTTAATCATTAATTCGCAGTAGTGGCCCGTACAACATGGCCTCTATCACAATTACACGTTCTTCTTTTTTGTACTCATTTGTTAACTACTTTTAGTTAATTAATTTATTTTAGCTAGAGTTTAGTTGCTCTTACTTAACTCTAAATTTCTAATCATTAATTAATTACTTAATCATTTATTACAAACAACCACAATTCTAAGGGAGTAGTAGGTTTATAATTCCGTACTAAGAAAAACCAATTTTTGAGTTTAATGTTGTAACTAAAGTGGTACTAACCACCACCATAAAGAAACAAAGATAAATGATTGAACCGGTATGAATTATTGAGATAATGTACCTTAATTAAATTTAGAAAAACTAGCTGGCTTTTATTCTCTGATCTTTCTACGTGCCACAAATCAATAATGAGTTTTCATGATTGTTATTGGTTTATGATGATTATTCGAAAATAGTTGTATAAAATCTCTTTATTATATTGATACACTTTCCAATTTCCCTTTTAATTATTTAACCTGCAGATCGATCCATTTGCCTTTGGTTGTGATCTGATTTCCAATGTATAACGAGATTTGATTTGTTGTTTTACAAAAATGGATAAATGATAAGGTATCCAAAAAGGAAATAATGGATCTATAATAACATCTCATTAGCAGAGACCGTTGTTATAGCATATGCTTCTTAAGTTGGCCACTAGCTCATATGTAAATTAGTATATTTTTTAATTTTATCATACGTGAGGTTACACAATCCTGGAACTGAATTTTGATAGAAAAAATTATAGAAATAGACATTACAAAATGTACTTTTTCGTACCTAAATTGAAAATACCAATTATCCACTAAATTTCTTTGCTAAACAATGTTAGCTTAATGTAGGTAGTTAATCTAGTGGCAAATGGTAAGTCTATTAAAGGAAGACGCACTTGTACATTTATATATCGAGTTTCACTATCTATATTATATCGGAACTTGACTAATGAACTAACCAGTTATGATCCAATATTAACAAAATAAAAACAATGTTAGCTTAATTATACAATATGTCTTTGATACATCTCAATGAAGAAAGTAGGCCTTGAAGATTAAAACAAGCATGGATATTGAAAACCCACATAAGCCTAATTTTGCAGCACTCAAGCCCAAATGGACTAGTCTTCAACTACAAGTTATATATATAGACGTGTGTCAAGTCTCCAAAAGAAACTATAAAATACGTCATTATGATGATTACACGGTTTACACCAAAAATATGGACCAAGCAAAATACGAAATAAATCGATGACCTTAATTAAGACCATAACGGAATTACCTTTATATTAGAAAACTGTCAGTATCCGATTCCATGCTGAGGTTTATCTTCAAGTTTTCCTCTCTTTCATTTTCTTACCGTGACGTTTTTGTCTTTTCATATGACCTAAGTTTCTAATCACGCTTGTATACTATTGAAATCGCATCGTCTTTCAATTTCGGTGCCTTGTGATTAAAGATATCAAGAAGATTTATATAGAACGATTTGTTTTAGTTTTCTTTTCATACCTAACTATTTTATGAGATTGCGCCAACACTTGACTCTATATATTTGTGGTGTTTTCATTTGTTTTTCAACAACAAAGAAAATGGTCCAAAAAGTTTGTTACTTGTTTTCAAAAGCATTAAATTTTTACAGTTGGATTCCATAGATGAGGGCATATAATTCCTTAAGTGGGAAACATGATTCGAACATAAACATCGCATCGGATCTGTGGTGAATGACTAAGCTAAAGAGAACGAACACTGACTATCAAAGAAATTCACATGAAAGCCGATCTGATCTTCAAGCCCCACCCAAAAAAAAACTATGCGATAAATAAAAATTAGGTCGTGTTTTCTAAAGTTGTGCCATGGAATTGTTAAGATTCGATATTAGGGTTACATACAAATTTAAATAAATTTAGCAACTCTTCTCACGAAGTCAGCGCTAGTCATTTTCTTCTTTTTGGAATGTATAATATTTTAGCAACTCAGAAGTCATAAAATTTTATAGGAAGGGTCTGAACTATTTTTTTGAGTAATGCAGTTCACATATAAATTCTATTTATGGGTATTCAAATACACCAAAAGCATGAGTTTATATTTGTGCAGGGTTAACCAAGAAAATGTGATTTTGTTTCGCACAATAGAAAAATTAAACTTACGAGTGTTTTAAGGTCTTAGACTCGTCCTTTACCATTCGATCAACAAGCTCATAGTCTATATTTGGTTATTTCAAGATTTTCTTTTGTTATAAAAATAAAAATAAAAATAAAAATTATAGAGAAAGTATATTTGTCAAGTGGCTAAACTTACTTATGGTGTTTTTTACATTAGACTTTGATTCCAAAAGTCGCATATTTTTATTTAATATTGTTTAAAATTTTAAGAATAGATTTATACTTTGGATCAGAATTTTGAGTACAGTAAATCTTATCAGACTAGAAAGGTACCGAACGATGCACAAACCGATGACTTAATTTGTTGGTAGGAGCATATTGCATTGCTTATGAGGCAGCATAAGAATTTTTCTAGTGAGGGACAAATATTTTTATTAAGTATATCTTTTATTTGTCAAATCTTCAGATTTATTCTGCATTAAAAAGAGGATATATAGCGTTTTGATACTATAAATTATAGACATGTGCTATAATCCATTGTTCTATAAATGTGAATATGTAACTATAGACATGTGTAATTTCCCTCCTCTTATGTGTATATGATTCTACTCCTAACATAAATCGTATATGTACAACAATTACTATAACACTTTTAATATATAACTACGTCCAATATAAATAACTAACAAGGGACAACTTGATTATTCAAAAATTGTAATGGTCAATAATTAATGCATTTTAAAATCATTAAATATATAAATCAATATATTACTCGATCATTGATCTAGCTTTTAATAACTTTTAACTAATGAGGATATAAAGAAGGAGCACTATAACGTTTGAATTACAAAGGACTCGTACTACGAACTAAGTCGCAATTCCCGTCTAAGAACGTAACGACCAAATAAGCTTTAGACACTCTTAAACAATTATTGTATAACTTTATTATCATTTTGTCTCGTCAAATATAGTAACCAAAGATTCAATAATTCATCAGCAGATTCTTTGTACAGCATAAATTCTTAAGAACAGAATTCGAATTGTAACCAAAACGACGCATTAATACAACAAAACCAAAGTTTAGGCAAGTGTCTATTATTGGTTTAAATTAGTTTCAATTACTAGTGATCGTCTCTCTGTAACTTGATTACATAGTACATTGAAAGTAATCGAGAAATAAATAGATTGGGTTAATGAAGATTGTGGAAATAATAGCTAGGATTCCAATGTGTCGGAAGATAAGTGAGTAAACACACAAAAGAAGTTCACCATGTTTTGTCTGATCTTAAATTAGTTAATTCTCTTGTCAACGTCTTATCTCATATCATATTGACTAATTATTAACAATCTTAATATCTCAATATGGTCCTCGTCAGATTTCACTCATTTTAATAACCTGTAAGATATGGTGTCGTATTAATCAAAACTTCCATATATATCATATATAGTCCTTTAAATCCCTAAATAAAATGCCTAAACGTATATTTAAGTTGTACGAATATTTAATTTGTTTTCTTCTTCTTTATATTATACATTATAAAACTAGAAGAAGAAAGGATAAAAATCCTTTACCAAAAATAAAGAGATTAACAAAAGATAGGTTACAAATTTGGGCACCAAGTAGAGATCACTTGTGAATTGATAACGATAAATAACAGAGAGAAATATCATCACTTTGGAAACTAACAATGGCCAACAAAAGGACAAACTTTTCCACGTCATTTTTGTCTTTTTGGTAGGCAATTCATTATCATTTTCCTTATAAATAAGGGTCTTTTTATTCTCCAAATCGGCGTTATAACACACATCACAAAAAGAACCAAACTACGATAAAAGTCTGAAGTAGAAATGGAATGGAGAGAATGTTACTTAGATGTGATCTTGGTTCCATTAGGGCTAATGGCATATGCATCTTACCATGTTTACTTGTGGCACAAGTTACGTACACAACCTCTCTCCACTGTCATCGGCACTAACTCTAGAGCTCGTCGTTTCTGGGTCGCTTCCATCATCAAGGTAACACTCCACCGTCATCGATACTAACTCTACTGCTGTAACTATATGGTCGTGGGTAAATCGTGGCTAGTCGTGGTTTTTTAAAGAATTTTCGTGGCTATTTGTTGAATTTTCGTAGTTGTTATGCAGTTGTGGCTTATATATATGTGTTTTTATTAATTAGGATAACGAGAAGAAGAACATATTAGCAGTTCAAACACTAAGAAACTGTATAATGGGATCAACTTTAATGGCAACAACATCAATCCTCCTCTGTGCTGGTTTAGCTGCAGTTATAAGCAGTACTTATGCAGTGAAAAAGCCTCTAAACGATGCTATATATGGAGCTCATGGAGAGTTCATGGTAGCTCTAAAATACGTCACGATTCTCACTATCTTCCTCTTCTCTTTCTTCTCTCACTCACTCTCGATTCGATTCATTAACCAAGTCAATATCCTTATCAACACTCCTTTTCCACCGGAAGATTTAGAAGATGAGATGATGATGACGTCGGAAGAGTATGTGGCTGAGCTTTTAGAGAGAGGATTTGTTTTGAACACAGTTGGGAATCGGTTGTTTTATGCAGCTTTACCGTTAATGCTTTGGATATTTGGACCGGTGCTTGTGTTTTTATGTTCGGTTGTGATGGTTCCTCTTCTTTATAACCTTGATTTCTTCTTTTTCGGTAGAGAAAGAAGAAAAATCGAGAAGAAATCTAGTTTGGGATCTGTTTCGAGTTGTTGTTAGTCGAATAAGTGATATTATCGTCCCCATGAGTTAGAACTTTCGATTAAATAAAATTAATTATATATATAGTCCTCATGTAATGATTAATTAGGGTTTGTTTAAGCGATAAGCGTATGAGTATGTAAATGAAAACTTTGAGAGATATTGTATTGGAGTATGTGTTTCGTGTGGATGTAACGTTTTGTAATGTGTGGTGATATGTGACGCCTTGAAATGTGGGGCGTTATAAATGGTATTTACATGTGAGTGACTTTATAACGTATCATCAGCAGATGGTACAGGTTTTTAAGTAAGTATGTTATTTTCTGTTTGGATTTATAATGCATGTGGCATACGCAGACGACCAAGATATGGGCCACAAATGTCATGTGATATTCAAAACCAAAAAGAAACCGAATTTATAAAAAAAACTATAATTGTCGAGTTCTTATCGGTTTTTTAGGTTAGAATGATCTAGCTAAACACTCTGACATCTAGAATTTGATTTTTTCTTTCTAGATTAAATAGGAATTCTAGGGAGTGAGCTTTAGACTATATATCAGCTTTATCGATCCACTGTTGACCAAAAAAACACTATAATTTGGGTGTGATAGTGTCTGACTTTAGTGGACTTTCTATCTGCCACTAAACCAATGTCACTTTACATATTTTTTTTATTTTTTTATAGAGATGTAATTTTGTGTAATAATATTACTGCCACACTTGATATATAGGGCCAACTTTTTGTTGTCACATATATACTAAAATATCAATCATTAAATAAAGGTAATTATACTTGTATCTAATTATGTCAGAGCTCAAATACTCGGAAAACCCTAACTTCTTTATCGGACTTCCTCGTACTCTCGCTGTCTCTGAAAGTCACAGCGCATTCTAGGGCCAGAATTGGCTATGGAGTACACTCTAGCCACGGCTGAGATAAAAGTATGTCTTTTGCCTTTACATGTTCTCGATTCTTAGGGAGAATTTCGTTAAAATTTCGGGTTTTGTAATTTGGTAAATATAATGTGGCTTAGGTACTGGTAAATCTGATGAAACTAGCCCAGAAACAACGTCTGGAAGGAGAAAACGGATTATGGAAACAATTTTTAGATGTTTACGATAAACAAGCCGGATCGAGCTTGAGTGATCCTTCCAGGCGGTCCAAAGATGCCTTGCTTGCTTTTCTTACGACCCTAAAGCAGAAGGATTTGCAGGTTGGAAACAGATAAACAGAATTATTTGATTATTATTATCATTATTTATATATTAGTTGGTCAAAAACACACAATTACTTGATTACTTTAATCTTCTTTAGATATTTATTTAATTGGGTTTCTACTCGCAGCAATTGGCTAGGGTCCTGAAATCCAACCCTTACCTGAATGAGGAATCTCCAGATGAAACTGCTGAGCAGGTAAGAATGAGCATTTGTGGTTTAACACACAAGTTTTTGTTGTGTATATAGTACCTTCAAAATCATAAATTTTAATGGCATTGCAGAGGCTAGTTCGACTGACTGTTTCTCATGATAAGTACCCTTTGGACTATTTGTTCCCTTCTGATGCTGAGGTTTGATGAGCTTATCCTTTCAATTGCAAAACCAGGACTGGTTGGTAACTGGAGTTGGAAAGAATAAGATGGAAGCCAAAAAAGCGACCAAACTCGAAATGGTTGCTATTGATTGGGAGATGGTTCTTTGCGAAGATGGCAGTGAAGCGGTTGTGAAAGTTGCTGCAGTTGATCGTCATTTGAAGGTATCCTAATCTTATTTTTCAGTGAACATCTCTTTTAAAACAAAACGATGCTCTTTGTTTAATTTAATATGGCAATGCATGAATCAGGTGATTTTTGACGAATTTGTGAGACCGAATAAACCGGTTATTGACTATAGGACCAAAATTACTGGAACTAACTGCTGAAGATCTTGAAAATGCCACTACTCTATCAGTGGTAGATATACAGGTACATTGTATGTCTATATGATATATCTTGTTGTTTCAACACATTGCTCTGAGGCCATCTATAAATGAATGGTTTTTGCAGAAAAAGCTGCAGATGTTTCTTTCAGAGGATACTATTTTGATAGGTCAAAATTTGAACTATGATATGAAAGGTAACAAAAAAAGTGACCCAATTGCTCCTAATCTCACTTGACCCTGTTTTTCTCTTAACCAGTTTCTTACGATTTACTTTGATGGTTCTCAGTATTAAAGATAGATCATTGAGAGTAATTGATACATCACTAGTATATAAGTATAAGTATCCCGGTGCAAGCAAGCCTCGTAGCCGTAGACCTTCTTTGAATAATTTGTGCAAAGTAAGCCTATGAAAGCTTAATCTCTCTGCTCTTGATGTGAAGTCAAATCTACAATATATAATGACTTATGTGTTGCGATTGTTTGTTTCTTTTAAGTATGTATTAGGATATGCAGTGCAGGAGGATGGTGTTCCCCATAATTGTGTTCATGATGCAGCAGCTGCTATGTAACTCGTACTTGCTATTATAGAGAAAGGAGTAGAAACCTCCATTCCACCAACTAAAGAGGTATGCTCTCACCTTCTGATCAAAACCAATTAAACTCGTACCTGTATGCTCTTGAAAACAAATGCTTTTGTCTGCAAACCAACATAGATGTTGGAAAAAGAGAAGTCAAGACTCATGCTTCATAGAATCCCCATAATGTTGCATCTGAAGAAGTAACTGAAGTTATTTCCAGGGATGTAACACCGAAAATTAAGGTATGCATCCCCCTAACATGTACAATTTCAAAATCCTAATCTTTATTTTTTTTTTTTTTGTGACGACAATTTGTTACTACAAAGTGATTGTTTTTTTAATAGTTCAGCGAAGCAAATCAAGCCTTTGAAAACATTGCTGGAGTGTTGGGAAAGGTAGCTAAGCATCATATTTCTGGTCATTTTCAGGATCTGAAACAGATGAGTGATATATAATGAGTTTCCATGTGTGTTCTTTTTCTTACAGGATTTAGTAGGTCTGCCGCAAAAACAAGTTTTTCTAAATCCAAGTTCACCCTCAGGACCTACAGTATATGTTCGTAAAATGCTTAAAGATGATTCTGTTGAGGATGTCTCTGCAACAAAGAGAAGTTTTCGAGAGGATACGAAGGGAGTTGTAAGAAACAGAAGCGAGATTATGATTCCGAGGGAACTAGAGAAGCAGATATCAACCATTGCAAAGAAGAAAAGACAGAGGAGAAAATAGAGAAACACTGTGAAGATGCTCTGATAAAGGAAATTAAAGAACTGAAGCAGAAGCTCAAAGAACAGGATAAGATGATAAGTGACCCCAAAAAGCAATTAAGGAAGCAGAAGAGACAGTCTCTGGTAATGACTTGACAATGGCTTCAGAGAATATTTCACCATTATTTAAACTGACGCATTCAT
The DNA here is from genome assembly GCA_963920545.1 of Lepidium didymum. Taxonomy (NCBI): domain Eukaryota; kingdom Viridiplantae; phylum Streptophyta; class Magnoliopsida; order Brassicales; family Brassicaceae; genus Lepidium; species Lepidium didymum. The sequence goes on along the minus strand of OY986994.1, from coordinate 3,275,643 downwards.
CCTAACTAGAAAAAATGTTTGTTTTGTTTCCAAGATGTGGCTTGATTAAAAACTTAGTTTATGAAATTTGGAAGAGAAAAGACCATAGCTGAGCGTTCTCTCTTTTCTTGGTCATGTATTTGGTAACAACTTTCAAATTTTGAATCTTCATGTTTGCTTTGCTACTTCCGAGTTCCGAGACATTGTTTCGACAAAAACCAACATTCTTTGTTAGATTCCGACAAAATCACGAACAGTTCTATTGGTTACAGACTTTGTAAGGACTGGTTACATTACAATGATCTAACTATGAAGATTTTATGGTCAATTATATGTGACTGTGATCTGAAGTCATAGTGAATCGGGACTCCAACCTCCATTTTTCACATTTTAGTATTTTACCGAATAATAAACTAAAAAATCGTGAACCTTTGGATTTGTGACATGTCATCAATGTGAAACTACTTCGATGGATGCCACGCGTCGTCTGTCACGACATCTCCACGAAGCCCATTCACTTCACGTCGTTAATTACAATAACTAAAAACAAACCTTTGTTTTTCTCTCTCTCGTCTTTTTTTCTTCCTTTGCTTGCACGCTGTTTCACAAGAAGGTGAAGAATTTTCTACGGTCCATGGTCAAAAAGCTACCTGCATTAATATATAAGAGAGAGAACGAGGAGATCGTGAGAGCGACAAGTTACGTTTGTTTTGTTTGTTGGAATCTCCGTCCCTTTTCCTTGATCGACGCGAGGTTTGGTGGTAAATCTAGACATGGCAGCTGCGAAGCTCGTGGCTTTGTTACTTCTTGCCTTGGTATTTACCACTAGCGTCTTCGCCGATGCTGGAATTGGCAGTGCTGAGCCCGAGATTGGTGAGACTACCGGATCCGATGGCACCTCCAAGATCCAACTGGATCAGCTTAATGCCAAGATCCGTGCCCTAGGTTAGTAGCTGGTTGCATTGTTCTGATTCTTCATTTCATTGAAAGTTGAAAGTTTCGATTTTAGTTTGACTTGAATTCTTATTGAAAGTGGGTTAGAATTACTGTTTCAGCTACTTGATGTCTTTTTCTTCTTATAGCATTGACTTTGATCGGTGGCATTTGGATTGGTTTCAGATTTGAATCATCCTCCAGCTCGAATTGCTTTCTTTGGTTTTATGACTTTTGTGATATCCCAAATTCGTTCACCGTCGAGCTTTTCAAGGCCTTGTTTATTTGGTGAATGCAGATATCTGTTTATTAGCCTTACAATTTTCTTTCTTTTTCTATTGTTAAGAATCCCAAATCGATGAGAAAAACCGTGAAGTTAACGGCAAAGACGAGTTAGTAGCAGAGAAGGAGAAACTTCTCAAAGAAAGGGAAGAGAAGATTGCTTCCTTGCAGACTGAAGTCTCATCACTACAAGTATGGATCTAATATAATTTCAGTTTCATTGACTTGTTTGGGATGTGTCATAAATTGTTTTCGTCTTTTGACATGTTTGGCTTACACCTGAACTTTATGTTCTTCTTCTTCTTCTTCTTCTTCTTCTTCAGAAAAAGGGATCATCAGATTCTGCAAAACAGTTGGGAAAGGCTAAAGCACGAGCTACCGAATTAGAGAAGCAGGTGAGACTTTAAGTTCTAGAGCTTTATCCGTTTATATGGCTAGAATGTGTAAATGGCAATCTGATTTTTGTGCTGTTATTTCTGCCATTCAGGTTGAGGTACTCAAGAACTTCCTGGAGCAAAAAAACAAGGAGAAAGAATCCACAGAAGCTCGCACTACTGAAGCAGAGAAAAAATTAAGTGAACTGAACTCAAGCCTTGGCAAAGTATGTTTCTTTACTTCCTTTGTTTCAATTTCTCAATGTATAGTTTCATTTGGATCTCTCTGAATTGTTTAGCAGGGAGTTTTACGAGACGTGGTGAATGCTTATTTAAGCTCTCTTTTTTTCAGCTGTAGCTAGAATCTTTTTACATTTTCGAAATATCTTCATGGACTAAGCCTCATTCTATTGCAGTTTCCATTCTCAGCTATATTAGATCCCTATAGGACAGCTCCTTGTATGTTTTGTTACTTGTGTTGATCGAAATATGGATTGGAATATGGTAATTCGTTAGAAAAGGTTTCGTGATGCAATATGATTATACCATTGCTGGTTCTGATGGTACTATCAACTGTACTAGTATGGATCTGTACTTTTGGTTGAATAAACTTTTTTAGTAATGTCCTGAAGATGCTTAATACAGTATCTGATGTGTTTCAGGTTCAGAAGACAAATGAAGAGCAGAAGAGCAAAATTGGAAAACTTGAACGTGCTATTAAGATAGCTGAGGTATAGTACCCTTCGTAAAAATCAGATTTCCTACGCTTTGGTTTCTGCCTCACGTTTTACTTTTTCCAAATTTCAGGAAGAAATGTTGAGGACAAAGCTTGAAGCAACCGCAAAGGCTAAGGAACTGCTGGAGGTAATAGTTTGACACAGTTTTATATTTGATTGTCTCTGAAGCTATTATAGTATTATACAAGTCATTCTTCGGGAAATTAGCAAGAGTCTGGAAGCCATAATTCAGGAGGAGAGAGCTGACGTCAATTGTTTATTATTGTTCAGGCTCATGGTTCGTGGCTTCCACCTTGGCTTGCTGTTCACTGGTTTAAATTTCAGGTAAAATTGATGCCTTTATACCGTTTTGCAACATAGCAGTTTGTCTCCAATTAACTCAGGACATCTTATGTACCCACAGACATATACTGGGACACATTGGGAGGCCCATGGGAAACCAGCTGTGGAGACAGTTATTCTAAAGGTGCCGTCTTATATTTCGATTCTACTATAATTTATTTCTCTAAACAGCAGATAAGCGTCTGACTGGTGAACTTTACTTGTTAATTAGGTGACCGAAGCAAAGGCTCAAGCTGATAAGTGGGCTGAACCACATGTGAAAAACATTAAAACTGTAAGAATCATATCTCGTAATAATTCACTCTGGTATTAGTTGAATGCCTGTATCTTCAATGATAAAGCAATCTCTAGAGTTATACGAAGCTCATATATATCATGTTTTATGACACTTTTGCAGAAATATATTCCAGCCATCAAGGAAACTGTTACTACACATGTTGAGCCACACGTCCGAACACTATCCATCAAAGCTAAAGAGGCTTACCATGCATCCAAGAGTGCTGTTTCCCCTCACATTGTCACGGTTCAAGAACTTGTAGACCCCTATTATCAGGTATCAGATTATTATTTCACCTATAATTCTGATACGTATTTTCAGCTAATATCTGACAGATGGAAACTTAACTATTGTTACACTCTCCAGGAGGCCAAAAAGTTTAGCAAGCCATACGTTGATCAAGTGGCCACGACCACAAAACCACATGTTGATAAGATGAAAGTTGCCCTGAAACCTTACACAACCAAGGTGATCATCATCTATACAGAGTTCCTTGAATCTGCAACGAGCTATCACCATCAGGTGATATCTCAGAACCTTGCTTATTGGTATTAAACATATGAACTAAGTTACTGCCAATGAGTATTTTGGCTCTCTAAACTAAGATACACATGTTATCTGCGAAGGTCCAAGCACATGTCGAACAAAAGCTGAAGAGCCATGAGTTGACGGAGGCTTTTGCTACCAATGAGTTTGTTTGGTTTGCGGTATTTTCCATACCTTCTTCGAGAACGTATTCTGAAACTCCATGCATTTGTTTGTTTTCTCTCTAACTCCAAATCTGAACTCTTATCCAATGTAGGCCTCTGCATTATTAGCATTACCCATCTTCATTGCTTACAGAATGTTCTGTTCTCTCTTCTGGTAAGTCTCCATATTAATCCAGTCAGTCGTTTTGTACAAAACTGATCTCTAAAATCATAAAATATCTCATATAATTGTTTGTCGCAGCACAAAGCCAAACACACCTGTTAAACACCCTCATCACCATGGTCGTCGTAAGGCCAAAAGAAGTCATCATACTGACAAGTGAAATTCATTGTTCCACGCACTCAAAATAGTTGAGGTACACTCAGAATGAATCCTTTTTTATATATTTTCCGCTTGAGGCATGCCACACTGAGTGGGCAATACGAGGAGCACCCTCCCTCTCATCGTAGATATGAGTTTTATAGCTTTTAGCTTCATAGGTATTAATGTTGTCTAGTTATTGTGAAGATGAACAAATGTGCAGTATTAGTAAAAGAAACAAATTGTAATGGTTGATTGTAGCTTCGCTGGATGGAATGTGGTTTTGAGTATCTAAACCATTTATATAGATCCGTGTGACATAACATTAGGTGATTATATTGCATCCATGCTCTTTTTCTAAATCCATTGCTTGTTAATCGCTCCAGAACATGAAGTTTAAACGCCTTTGTCGCAGACTCTTGTAAGGTCATGAGCTCACCGTGCTGGTTGCTTGTTGAATGAAGGAAAAGCCTCAAGTTGGTGTCTGATGAGTTTTCTTATAGACTCTGCTCTTTGTGCAGAAGTGTTTGACTGCAATCCTTCATTATTTTGTATTGTTTTGGACAATTTTTTCAGTATTTTTACACAGAAAGATTAGACATTACTAGAGAAAATCTAGCTAAAGGTGGTGTATTTTAGTGTATTTGTCCATTACACGTGGATATCTTTTTCTTTCTGTTCAATATATCTGTTTACTTATCTTATTATCATATGCGTCCTTTAAACTAACCTCTTCCTCATAGTATCAAATGATTTAACAGTCTTAACAGATATTATATATTAGATGTCTGAAAGGCAGTAATCAGTTACTTTGATTACTCAGTGATCATGCTTTACAAGAATGTCCATAAAATCAAACATTACAGTCTTACAGATGTCTTTCCCAACAGTGTTGGTCCATATCGACTTCTACTGCAAACGTCTTGCCGTTTATCTCTTTCAACCAAAACGGACTGCATTGTGCATTACTTCCATACGACGTCGTTTTCTACCGTGTTTGTATAATTTTGCTCTGCATATTTTGTCGGAATGAAGGTAAAAGAAATATTCCTATATATAGACTGGATATTAATTTACACACTAATTTGTATTGTTTGTTTCTGATTTTATGAAAAATATATGGTTTAGTGTATTTTTTTTCCAACAAATAATATATAATGGGGTTAATTAAGAAACAATATAGATAATTTGGAATTATGAGTTAAAAAAAATACTATATGGAAAATTAAGAGAAAGGCCGTTCGTTCCTCATTTGAAGCTACAGTGACCGTTTCTAGTGCCTATTGAGTGTGAGAGAGAGAGAAAGCGCTGATTTGCTTCTGTGGAAGATTAAGGACCGAGAATTTTGGCTTTAACCCTTTCACTGACTGAATCTTTCTACGATCTTCAGATTCTCCTCGAGGTATTCTTTATCGCTCACCTGCTTTTGTTCGTATCTTTCACTATTCCGCCGAGAGCCCTGGCAGCTGTTGTAGCGGCTTTGCGCCACCGGTGATTTTGATGTTTCGAACTTTTGATGTTCGTTTTCTCTCTTTCGCTTTAAAGCCATATTTTTTTTGTAATCTTCCTTTTTTGGTATAAGAATCTTGTCTCAGATAGCTCCGAATATGATTATATCGCGTTTTGCCAGTTTCTAGCTTTTCTACGGTAATTTTGACGACGAAAGTGATGATCTTTGCCACGCGCATCTAAAAAATTGAACTTTATTTTCTGGTTTGATGCTTTCCGATTAAAGGAACTGAAATTTTTGATGTGTTAAAATGACATTTGGTGGTTTTGTTACTGAATCTCTTGATACCTTTTGAATTATTGATTTGTATTTTCATTGCTTGATGTTCGGTCTGACTAATTGAATCTGGATTAAGTTGTAATTTTTCACATTGTTCACTGTGATTCTATCTCTTGAGATCTGTTTATAATGAATTGCTTATGAGCTCTCAATGATTACATTTCTTTATACTTCTGTTCAGGGATTTTGAAGAGTGAGATGTTAAAGAAGAATATAAGATGAATTTGATACATAAAACGTTAGCTTAAGAGATATTGCCGGTTATGTCTGAGTCTCGGCAAAGGCCTCCTTTTAAGGGCCCGAGATGGATTATCACTTTGGTTATTCTGGTTACAGTAGTTGTCATCACGGCCTTCATATATCCTCCACGGAATTCAGTAGCATGCTATTTGTTTTCTGGTCCTGGATGTCCATTATACCAACAGTATTTGTTTGTACCTACGAGGGAATTGACAGACAGTGAAGCTGCAGCTCAAGTTGTAATGAATGAAATCATGAACCTACCTCAACCTAAGCGTGCACATCCAAAGATTGCCTTCATGTTCTTAACACCAGGGACCCTGCCTTTTGAGCCTCTATGGGAAATGTTTTTCCGTGTAAGAATTTCTTAAATTTCTTCATAATAAAATGCCCTTTAATCGGTTGGAGTTCCTTTCAAAAGTATTTCTTTCTCTACTCGACGATATGTTGGTGATTCCTTTTCTGTTGATTCAGGGTCATGAGAACAAATATTCAATTTATGTGCATGCGTCAAAGAAAATCCCTGCACATGCAAGCACCTATTTTGTAGGTCGAGATATTCACAGTCACAAGGTAAATGAGACTGAATACACCATTCAGTCGTTTTATGCAATAATTAGTGATATTCCTCTAGGTAGCTTTAATATGATAACTTTGTGCAGGTTGCTTGGGGTCAAATATCGATGGTGGATGCAGAAAGAAGGCTATTAGCTCATGCTCTCGTTGATCCTGATAATCAGCACTTTGTGTTGCTTTCGGATAGGTGATTGAATCATTGTTCCTCTACTTTTAAGTATCCTAAGGCCTTGATGCCATTCTTTACTAATCCTACCCTTACCATCTTCTTCGTTTTTGCCTGGCAGTTGTGTGCCGCTGTTCAACTTTAACTATGTCTATGATCAATTGATCTCTGCGAATCTTAGCTTCATTGATTGGTGAGTTGTGTTATTGTGCCTAGAGTTTACTCATGTGGTTGAATCTCTTTTATGTTTTGCTGTAATCCAGTCTTCTCTGGTGTTAAGTATTTTCATCTTGCATGTTTTTTTCAGTTTTGAAGATCCTGGACCACATGGAAGTGGTCGTTATTCACAACATATGCTGCCTGAAGTTGAAAAGAAGGATTTTCGGAAGGGATCACAGGTATGCGTTAGTGTAATATCTGCTACGATCCTCATTTTATATTAGATGTTTCTAGGAAGGATTTACAATTAAGACCAGGAAATGGTCTTGTTTTTATTGTAGTCATAAATGATATCTTTTTTTCATGGTATCTTTATCATTAACGCGTTTGCTTCTCATTCCTGATAATGATGGTTGCATTAATGATTCATTAGTTCTTGATTTTTATTGTGCTTCTCTACAATCATCTTTTCTAGTGGTTTTCAATGAAGAGGAGACATGCTATAGTTGTCATGGCAGACAGCCTTTACTACTCGAAATTCAAGCACTTTTGTAGGGTAAGCAAGCCTTCATTTTCATGCGTTCTCATATTGACATGTTTGTTGATATAACCAGCCATACTGTATCTTTTAGTATGTCCTAATATTCTATCTAATGACAATTCTCTTTCCAAATCTCTCGTAATGTATACGTTCTGCATATTTGGTGATCAAACTAAGTCATGTGGGCAAGGTAATTGACCCGCCCATTGAGAGTGTAGCTTATTGGCATATTGGTCATGCTGAGGGACGTTCAAAACAAAATCCATCTGTTTCCCTCTTTACAGTATAGAATCGATATGGTGGATACTGAGACATGTTTAGATGTCACAGGATTTCACTATGGATGTCTTATCATAAACATTCCTGTAATCAAGCTGCAATTTTACTAATGGCTTATGTTTTGTCACAGCCGAATATGGAAGGACGCAACTGCTATGCGGATGAGCATTATTTCCCAACTCTTTTCAATGTCTGTGGACTGCTTGTTTGGATCTTCCTTCTTATTACTCTTAACCCTTAAACTAGTCATTCTTCCCTTTTGAGCTGATCATCATCTCTTTGCGAACGATCTCTTTCTTTCAGATGATTGATCGAGATGGAATAGCAAACTGGTCGGTAACACATGTCGATTGGTCAGAGGGTAAATGGCATCCGAAAACATACAAGACAAGAGACATCACTCCTCACCTCATCAGAAAAATCAAGGTTCCTCTTGTCCTTATCTTTTTCGATGCTCAGTTAGCTTTTTCTTTTCTGCCATCTAAGTTTGCGGTTTTTATCTGATATGCAGTCCATCCAACTTTCCTACCACGTCACAAGCGATGCAAAGGTAAAAACACCCTGGCTTTTTCTTCTTCTTCTTCTTCTGTTACTGATCCATGACCATTCTCCATGCAGAAAGTGACAACAGTAAACCCGTGTCTATGGAAAGGAAAGCAACGCCCATGTTATCTTTTTGCTCGAAAGTTTAATCCTGATACTCTGGACCGATTGATGTATCTGTTCCCTAACTACACCTCGCTGGTTTGAAAGCCTTGTTGGATTCTCTATTGTTCGATTTTGGCCTTTGTTAAGCTCATAACAAAGAATCCGCCTTGTGAGAAATATTTAAACTTTTCATATTGCCGTGATTCATAGTTGGTTTGAGCCTGACACAGATAAGAGCAAGAACGGCTTTGGTGTATTTGATTTTATTTAAGGCCTAAAACTACCTCGGCCCTCCGAGAATGATCGCCATATCCAAAGTCTGACAATTGAATTATACAAATTGTGCCTGTAACCATGCCTCACCTCTTCTTCCACCAACCGTACAATATCTTTAGGATCCCGATCCAGCCGTACTATACCTTGAGTTGGTATGATCATAATAATGAAAATCAAATTCTTGTTTATAGCATGTCGCATCTATTTTAATACTCTTTTAAGGATAAGCTGAAAGGATACTCCACAATATAGTCTACGCATCCACGAGACCATCAATGGCATATGTATATTGTTACAGACAAGCCAGTGCCAAACAAAAAGATGTTTCTTTGATCTCTTGTTCGACATGCTACAATAAACGATGGATTTATGTGGCCGCAAGGGCATGACTATAAACTTAGCCAAACACTGTTCTGCAATGCGTTTATGTTGAAATACATTCTGAGGTCTTTGATGAATGCAATGGAGGAACTGGAACTGAGTGCACATAAAATGCTGCCAAGAAACCAGACCATGCACATATGTTGCAATGACTGCGTCTTTTACAAGTTACCATTAACTATGTGTCAGATCTCTATAGTGAATGCTGAGGATGAAACAACTATAATTGAGATGATCTTAGAAAAAAGCAACGCGAGATAGGTCTGCTGGACTGAGAATGCAAATGGCCCTTGGAAGGTCTCCATATTTATATAATATTATTCATTAAAATTTTAGTTAATTAAAATACAAGACTCAAAATACAAGCATCAGTATTATTATTCATTAACCCCAACATCGTCCTTGTCCTCGTCTCTTTTTAAGAGAAACCTCAACTTCCTCCTCGTCCTCGTCTTCGTCTCTTTTTAACTTATAGTTACGAGGCAGAAACCCCAACATCTGCTTGAAAAAAACAAATGCAAAATGCAGAAGAAAAATATGATACAAGTGAGAAAGGGAATAACTCATCATAGATATATTGATACAATAAAGGTCTGTCCATTTACCTTTTCACGATGTTCTCGACTCCAGAGATGCTTGGTCAAATTTTCAAAGCCTTTACCAGGAATATCATTGAAAGCATCATCTGTACATAATGTGCATAACCAAACACATTCACTTGTTTCACTGGACTTCTCCTCTAAATTCATTGTATCTGTGGACATAAAGTAGCTACTGTAATTCATCTGCTTATTTCAACAAATTATTGCATGTGAAAGAAAAAAAGAAAAAAACATGTCATGAAGCTTTTCCAGAGGCTCTCCACTTCAGTGGAGGTGGGGAAGGCTTCTTGATGAGAATCATCATACAAAATCTGCCGAAGAATGTTGAATCATTTCCTTTGTAGGTACTCAAGACCATCAGAAAAGTCTCGCAGTTATGAGCAGTATATTAGCTGGACGTTGATTATCATTGCCCAACTTAATCATAGCATCCAGAATATTTACTACATCTGTTTCAAAAAATTGAAGAAGACTCTATGCATCATTTACTGTAGAAAATGCATAATTAAGGATCGATGAGAAGATATTAACCCAAGGGAATGTGGTAAAGAGAGATTCCAGTGGAGGTCTAATAGATGGCCAATGGCAGTGATGGTGACAGGACCAGAATAGCCTAAATTCTGCAACGCTTGTTTAGCACACGGACCTACACGACGAGCATCACACCCAGAGGGAAGGGGAATGCTTTTGATGTCCCACATGACCCATGTTCTAGCCTCAGCCTCCTCCTGTGTAGCCGCCTTCTGGTGCATCATCATTAAAACCTTTTGACCTAAAATTAAACTATCAAAAAAGTTCATAATTGGGAAAGCAAATCGTAGTTAGATTGATGGCAATAAACACAATTAAGATTTAAAAGAAGAAGAATTACTAGGAACAAGGGTTCGTAACTTACTTACCAATGAGGATTAGCAATAGCAAAACAACTTAGGGTTTGAATCAGATAAAAGACGTAAAGAGGAAGGAGGCTAACAAGTGCCTTAAATAGAGAACAGAGTCATAAAAAAAAAAGGAAAAACAGAATCATAAGAGATATTATAAATCTCAATTAACTAAATAACTTATTCTTCTTCTATAGCTCAGCCATGTAGATTCGATATATATATCATAGGTCTTTGATATAAATAGCAAGAACCTTATATCTTATAAGAATTTCGGAGAATAAGGTTAAATCACCGACCTAGCTTGTTATTGAACGAGTGTCTGTGGCTTCATTTTGTTTCACCCTTAGGTCTTCCATCTGCTTGTTGAGCTCAAGTAACGAATGAGACCGAGTTTCTGCCATAGTGAGTCCGAAAATCGAACGCTCTAATACCAATAATGCCGAGAGTCAGTGATGAGATAAATCCAACCCAGAATCCTTCTCTTAAGGATCGAAAATTGGTGATTAATAGTGAAGAATAGTTACCTTTTAAGCACTAGAAATCGATGATGTATGAAGGTGATGATAATGGTGATCAGAGAAACAGAAAGAGTAAAGTAGAATTTCGTAAATCTGATTAAGCCATTATCTCACCACTAAACCAACTTTATGAACCAAAATAGATTTAAATGATAAAACCGGATAACATAACCGGAATTACTCTGTATCAGAGAGATATCGTTTCGATACTCCCTTCTATGGGCAACTATGGTTTTATTTTTATTTTTAATTTATTTTTTATATAATTCTTTTGGAAGAACTGGAAATAAAGGATTTATCTACACCTTATTTCTTAATTTAGTTGATATAATCTTTATTTACCAAGACCATTATAGTCAGGTGGATAGATGTCTCAAATTTTTTTTTTTTCATTTTTTTGATGTTCTTTTTGACAAATTAAAGGTAGAATTAAGTTGTAATTTTTCACATTGTTCACTGTAATTCTATCTCTTGAGACAATCTTAATATAATGAATTGCTCATGAACTCTTAATAATTACATTTCTTTTTACTTCTGTTCAGGGATTATGAAGAGTGAGATGTTAAAGAAGAATATAAGATGAGTTTGATACATAAAACGTTAGCCTAAGAAATATTGCCGGCCTTAATCTCACAGTTGGATTTAATCTTTACCGTTCATTTATATTACTTTTCCAAAACTTAATCTCAACCGTCTGTTTAAATCAAGTAAGAGCAAGCGGTAATAAGACAGACAAACAGGCCAAAGTTCTTTCTAAACTGAGAAGAAGATTTGTTTCGACGATACCCTGTTTCTTTGGTTTGTGTTCTGTGCAATGGCGCCGCAGAAGAGCAAAGCTGATGGAAAAGAAAAGGCGAAAACGACAACAACGGTGTCGTCTAGAGTGACTCGGAGCATGGATCGTCGAACTCGAAGTGAGACTCAACAAAACGGTACAAAGCCGTCTGGATCCGCTACCAAACAAGTGAATCTTCCGTCACCGAAGAAGGCGAAGAGGAAGAAGCCAGCTATTGATACTGGGAAAGCGAAGAAGGGAAAGAAGGAAGACGAAGCAGTTGAGGAAGTTGAAAAGGAAGAGGATCAGGTTGAGGTCTCAACAAAAGCGAAGATTGTTGTAGAGCACTGGTAAATATATTTAGTCTTCTTCTTTTGTATTTAGATTTTCTTTACGAAATGGAGAGACTCGTGAATGTGAAACTTTAGGTATTCTCCTCGAAATTGAAGCTGAAAAGCTAGAATTTGTTGTGTTATTGAACAATCTGTTGAGAATTTTTTTGTTCGTTTAGCAGTTAGGGTTTTTAACTTCCAACGTTCTTATTGTTAGGTATCTTATTGATTCTGCGTTGTTGTTTTTTGTTTTCGTAATTCGTGGTTTAGCAGTGTATGTTGGGGTAAATGAAGTTGACTCGCACATTTGTCCTTTAGGTTTTGCTTGCATTGTGTCTTTCACCTTTTTTGAAGAGGACTACATTGTCTGCTTTGTATTCTCTGCTTGTCTTGCTTAAGCTGAATTGTAATGTCTTCATATAAGATGTGCATATGGTACTTATGTCTTGTTTTATCGCTGAGGTTTCTGTGTGTTGTGTTCTTGAAGTAAACAATGCAATGCTTTCAAGACAAGGGCTATTCAGGTGAAGGAAGGTCTAGAGGCAGCTGTTCCCGGTGTTACAGTGACTCTGAATCCTGAAAAGGTAATGCTTTTACTGTAGATGAGTATATGTCATGAGCTATTGATGATTGTTGAAGAGCATATTTTTGTCTTATTATGCTGGTTAAGATTTTGTTCTCTATTGCTAATCCTTTCTTCTGATGTGCTCGAATAGCCAAGGCGGGGTTGCTTTGAGATTCGGGAGGAAGGTGGCGAAACATTCATCAGTCTTTTGGTAAAATTTTGATTCTTATATACAAAAATCTCCATTTGTCTTGCTTCTGCATTTAGTTTGTTTCGTTTGAGTAAGGTTTATTGTTTACACTAATTGTTAAAACTGTCTTGATATGCATATGAGAATGAAAATCAGCTCTAGATCCTTATTCATTACGAAATTGATACTTTTAACAATGGAAGAAGTCATCAAGAATGACATTGGTGAACTGCAAAAGTTGGCTTTGTGTTGTTTACATTCAATAAGGGCACTTTAAATGTTAACTTTTAATTAGAAAATATGCCAATGCAGTCTTTTATGGTAAAACGTTTGCTAATGAATTTCAATGTTATTGTGAGTCTATATTTAGAAAATATAATGAAGATTAATCTCATTATGTAGGAGATGAAACGTCCATTTGAACGAATGAAGGCTCTTGACATGGAAGAAGTCATTGAGGACATCATAAAGAAGATTAAGTGAGATAAACAGCTACAGACTGCAAATAGGCTCTCCTTGCGCCGAATCTTTTGTTTGTTTTTACCTCGGCTTCAATTTGATCAATTATGAATTCATAGAAGACTATCTAGAGCAGTAGGCTCACTTTTATTGTTTTGGTATGAGCACTGTAGTGCAGTCTTATCGTTTTGCAATGCCTGATTGGCTTGGTTGATACTTGATAGTAAAGGATCAATGTAGTTTTTGGAGTGGTTTCGAAGTAAAGGCTAGTTTGATTCATCTTGTTGTCGGTATCAGGCATGGTTTTAGCATTTTTTGCACTGATTGAATTTATGTCTTACACACACAGCACTGTCTTACAAATCCTTAGGACAAAACATTTGCATTCAGGATGGCTGAGAAGAGTAGAAAGTTCATTACATTTAGGTTTTAACTGAGAAGAGTCTTTAAAAATCGACAGAAAATTGTTTTGAATCTCACCTACCATTATTGTCTTCAACCCACAAACTAAATCCATCTTAGAACCAACCAAAGCTAGCAAAAAAATGCTAGCAAGAGAATAAAATTAAAGCTCATACAAGCCTTACAAGCAGGAGAAGTTGATCCAGCCTTGTCAGCAGCTTCTATCTTCTCATTGTCAGCACTCGGAACAGGAGCTGGAGAATCGACCTCAGGTATTTCTGATGCAGGTGGCGTTTGTGGGAAAGGAGTATCTGAAGGATTGTTTTCATCCGCTGGTCCAGGAGCTGTTTCATCATTAATGGGAGATGGAGCCAGAGCCATTGAATCATCCATCGGAGATGGAGCAGGAGCTAAAGGAACAGGTGGTGGTGGAGGTGGAAAAATAGCTAAGCTGAGTCCAGGAGCCACAATAGGCATAGTAATCTGAATTATAGAGAGGTTATATGGATTGTGGTAGATCGTCTTGACATACTCAGCATTTAAAGGTGAGTTCTTCACTTCAGATCCAAAGTAAACTTTTCCTTTCGATTTGGTAACGTTAACGAAACCATTCATCTCTTCACCCAAACCAGTTGTCTGGTATAAAGTAGTAAGCATTATGCTCTTCTCCTTCAGCCCCTGAAGCTTTAGCTCATCATAGTAGTCAAGAATAACATGAGTCATGAGAATGTTCGTGAGCTCAACCTCGGATTTGTTAGTGATAGAGCTAATGGCATCATTGCTAACAGCAAGCACGGTAATAGTTTGGTATTTGCTGATGAGTGGAGTAAGTTTAGTCTTAATGAAGAGGTCTCTCATAATGCTGAAATTGGAATATTTCTCAAATGCTTGTGTGATGTTCTCTGCTGTAACAGCAGTAGAGAAGACAAGTAAGACAGTGATGGAGAGGAGAGAAAGAGAGGTATTGAGACCCATCTTGTGTGTTCACTTTGCTAAACCTCAATGGCTTCACTTGTTTGGTATTTATGCAAAAGAGGTGAAGAAGTTGTAGCAGAGTGGTTAAGTTTGAGAGATTTTCTCTGTTTTTGGAACTGAACTAGTCTTCTTGGTGAGCGAAGTCTACTGTTCTATTTTTGGAGTGTAATAAGACTTGGCCATTGAGAATATAGTTATTTCATGTCTAAATTTGCATATAAGTAACGCTTTATCAACTGGTCTTTGCAAAAAAATTGTTGTAAAGAGACAAAAATAGAATGATTTAACTTGTTTGTTTATTACATGAAGAATTAAAACTAGTTGTTTTGTTTTGTTTTTAATCTGAAGATGTTTGATCAATGGATTTTCAAATATATATCAACATTTGATGGGAAAAAGCCCAACAACTTTATGACATGGATAGTTAAACACCTTTTTTTCCTAGAAATATACAATTCATCCACTTAATAACTCAAATTTGCAAAAGAAAATGTATAAATATATACACAGTATATGAATGCTCATATATAATTGAGCCATGAAACTAGAATGAACTTATAAATAGAAAATGTGATAAATAATAAATTAGAAAAAGCCCCACAAATCAAAGATAAAAAATGTTGTACCTAACAACACTTAAAAACGCCAAGTAATAAATAAACGTCAATTGCTAGGTTCGCAATTTCGTTTTCAAAATAAAGTAGTTTTTACAAATAATACCACATGTATTATCATTACAGTAAAATTTATTATTATGTATATAATCAAAAGAAGTTTTAATATTCATTTGTGTCTAAAATAAAAATCTGATGAAAAAATAAATTAAAAATGGTTTGAATGTCTTTTGAGAATTGTGTTTTGATTAGCAATCGATTTCACCATTTGTCTATCGGGAACTATACTTTTCTTACTAAGTTATGTGATATAATCGATATTAATAAAATTTTGAAAATATAAGATATTATTTTGTTAATCAAACAGTTTGATAGCTATTACAATTATAGTTATTTTTAGGTTTGAAAATTGGCCTTATTGAAAACTTTTATATCTTAGCTTTCAGCTGTGTTTGTGGTTTTATTTAATTTCTTTGGATTTTGAATAACAAAATGATTTAAAGGATCGTAATTATTTGGTTGTGAAGATTTTTTTGTTCAGGTTTTGCACATGATTTCGATTACAAAGTTATTTAACATTCAATTTGTTTCATCATGTTGAGTTGCTATTTTATGGAAGATCATGTGTTTAATAACTCAAATTTGCAAAAAAAAAATGTATATATATATATATATATATTATATATTTGATTTTTCTTACCTTTTTGGAAATTAAATTACGTAAAATAAAAATTAAAAAAATAAACCTCAATCGCTATGTTAACAATTTCGTTTTCGAAGCCATTATTAACTTATGACAAAGTGGAATTCACAGTTATATGGTATGTATTATCATTACAATAATATTAGTTAGTATTTCATATATAATCAAATGACAAAAGCGTCTTAATCATTATTTTTTTATCAGGCGTCTTAATCATTTTTTTTAACTTCCAGGTGTCTTAATTATTCATGTTAGTAATTGGTTCTTTATATTACAATTATTTTGTCATTATTTTATAATTATTTGATTGTATTATTATATTTATATTGGTTCCTTGTTGCTATATTTCAGTAATTGGTTCTTTATATTAAAATTATCTTTTTAGTTATTTATAATTATTTTGTAATTGGTTCTTTATTTTATAATTATTTGATTGAATTAATACGTCACTTATATTTAGGAGATCTTGGTCTGATAAATGGTTTATTAAGTGAAATAAATTGTAATCATAAACAAAATTCAATAAATTATTCGTAAATGTTAACATATACATGACGTTGTTAGCATAAAAGATAACGTTGGTGTTATCATATAGACTATATATTATATAATGATTATGAAATGTGTGTTGTTCTTGCAAGCTACCCTTTATAATTTGCTACTTAGGTATCAATTACTATCATCCTGAAATGTAGAATCCATTATTTTCTAATTAATGTTTCTATCTAACATTCTATAACACGTTTTCATAATTGATGGTCTTTTACGCATACAAATTCACATATAATAATAATAATATAAATAAAGTTCATTACATGGAGTATTATAACATATTCATTAGAAAAGGACGGAATAGCCACCAATGCAGATAACAAAAAATCAAATATTAGAAAATAAATTCTAGAGAATACTTCTGAAACTTCTTAATGCCACTGCAACTTTTCTTACACTTCTCTACCACCACCACTCTCTCTTATTAAGTTTTTCTACACTAATCCCTATAGATTTCAAGTCTTGTTTGAGAGCAATCGACTCTTCTCCTGCTTTCTTTTTGCATTTCGCAAAATCATCTTCTGTTTTCTTTATGTATTTCTCAAAATCCTGATTGAGGATACTAACTTCTTTTCCCAATACCCTGAACTTCTGTTCCAAATTACTATCAGAGATGACTTTTTGAATCTGATTATAAACCCAAAAGACTGCACCTACTACCAAAGATAGTACAATGTAGGCAAACACCATAAATGCAGCAGGTATGTCGAATTTCTTTTTTTCATTCTTAGAAAATGCACCCAGTATACTTTCAATCGCTCAGCGTTTTCCATAAAGCTGAGAAACCGATTTGCAAAATTTGGGTATCGACCACATATTTTCACCAAATACTGGCTAAAGATGTCAAACGCATCATGATGTCTTTGAGAAGAATACTGGCTAAAGAATCTGACACTCGAAACAAAATAATCTTCACATACTGAATTATATATCTTCTTCCATATTGGAATTAATATAACATTTTCTTCAACTATTTTCCATATAAGAATAAGCCATTTCTTACGTCACAAATATGACGATCAATAATAATGTTTAATGACTGAAAATATTACGACTGTAAAAATACATATATATATATATATATATATTTATAATTTCTATCAAAACACATACAATCACTTTCATTTTTCTCAAACTTAGACCGCCCCAAATGACTAATATATGTTTGGCCATTCGGATACTGGATCCGATCGGTTCAAAACTTTTGGGTTTTGAGTATTTTAAGTTTAATTATATAAAATTTATTCGAGTATTTTAAAATTTGAGTTGGATTTGGTTCAATAAGTTTTGAGGGTTGAGTTTTATTCTTAAAAACTATCTTAATATTTTGGGATCAAATTCGGTTCAGATTTAAATATTTTATCTAATTTCTTCAATAGAAGTCATTAAAAATTATAATTTAATTAAAACATTAAATATTTTAGTTTTCTCTTACATTTTGATTTAAAATAATTAATATATTTATATTTTTTATCAACAAGACATTTTATAACTGAGACTGAGAAAAAGGTAATGGTTACAAACTGATTTGAACATGATATTACACTTATACTTAACCTAAAGAGCAGAGTCGGTCCGACACTATCAAAAGCTCTACCCGAAATTTAAAAAATTCTTTCTTTCAGTATACAGTAAAACTTCTATAAATTAATTATGTTGGGACATTAAAACTACGTTTTTATATTAATTTATAGTGTTTATTAATTTATCGATATACTAGTTGAAGCAAAAACTCAATTTGAGACTAAAAAAGTTATATTAATTTATAGAAGTGATTAATGAATCGAGTATTAATTTTAAGAGGTTCTACTGTATTCTCTAATAATAGCAACTATTTTTATTTGGTAGTTTTAGAAGAAAAAAAGTTTACAAAGTGAGAAGATGAAATTGTATAATCAAACACTGCAACCAATACTGAATTTCTTAAACTTGGAAAAACAATAACATAAAGAGAGACTTTTGGTCTTATGTACTAAAGAAATTAGTAAATTCTAAAAAATATGGATCCAAAATACTAAAAAATTATGTAAACTTTAAAATTTTGGACTATAATTACTACAAAATTCTAAAAATTTTGGGTCATATTTACTACCAAGTTCTATAATTTCTAAACAATCATATTTTAGGTCATATAATATATATGAGTTCTAAGTTATTACTTATGTGGCTTATGTCAAAGTTCGGTTATGCTAAAGAGTTTTACATAGGGAATCTATTGGGTTCTTTGGTTGAAGAGGAAGAATTATAATTGTATTTTAGATATTTCATTTTTAATAATATTTTATATCAAACCTATTCATAGATATGTCAACTTTTAAGACATCTCTATATCATTCATTTCATTTCATACCATACGAATATGTATTGTTAGTTGCCAAAACGTTGCAGTTTTTGTGGCCACAAAAAAACGTGTAAGATGTACAAAAAAAACCAAGAAAAAGTTTTGGGGTCGATTGTTACATATTACATTTATTTTGGGTCTTTTTTGAAACATGAGGTGATAAAGTTCTACTTTCCGGGAAATGAAAAATAATGATCTTTTGTGGTTGGCAGTCGATTTATTCCATTTTTGGTTATTTAAGTTTTTTGTCCAACGGAAACGTATCCACTATTCTTTTTTCTGATCGTTCCTGGAACCTTATGTTGCAGCTGATCCATGGAGTCAATCCACTGCAATAGTTTGGTAAACCCTAACTTCTCCGTAAATCAGCGTCGTCGGAGAATCACTCGCACTGTTCTTGATCGGAGAGATGCTCTTTTGCGAAGTTCAGTCTTTCTCAACGCCGTGGAGATGCGGCGAGGCAGGACTTTCTCGACTGTACGGACTTCTCAATTTTCTGTTACTGCGGCAGCGACGGATGTTGGTGGTCGTAATTCGACCGACTCTTCGATAATGACGACGGCGATGAACGGGGTGGAGAGAGGTGTGCAAGTTGGGAAATCGAGCACTGCGATGGAGCAGCTGGATATCGAGCGAGGCGTTTGCGTGCCTTTCAGAAAGTATTCTCCGGAGACTGTATGATTGTCTCTATAATTTTGTTTTCGTTTCTAGTTTGATTAGCTTCATTCAGTTTCATTTGTTTATCTCGGTTGCTTTTGGTTATTCAGTTATTGAGCTGGTTAGACTTTCTCGTATTCTTTAGATTTGCTTGGTAGTGTCTTATAAGTAATCAATGTGCTTGTGTGCAAGTGAAATTTCACTGAATCTATTGTAGACCCTTTTTCCTTTTGTGTTTACTGTGATATTCTTTTGTCGATTGTTTGAATTGGAATTTTAAATTGTATTTGGTGATCAGGTGAGGAGTAAAGTGCTGGAATCACGAGGAGCAGTCGTCTCTCTTCTTTCGAGGGGTGTGGAGATTGTTTGGACTCTTGGGTTGTACTGGTCTACCTTGATGTATGATTTTATGGTTGGAAGGGATGAGGAAGTCGTCCCCTTCCGTGCTCGCCAGCTTAGGAACCTGTTGTGCAACTTGGGGCCTTCATTTATCAAAGCTGGACAAGTATGTGGATCCATCTTATTGTTAGGAATTTGTTAAACAATGGCATTAACTGGGTTCTTGAATCTTCTCTAATATCCTTTACATGGGGGCCAGGTTCTGGCAAATAGGCCTGATATCATCCGTGAAGACTACATGAACGAGCTCTGCATACTACAAGATGATGTTCCTCCATTCCCTAACGAGGTATAAATCGGATCTTTTTGGAGATTTTGCGAAAAGCAAGATGTTTTTCTTTTTTGTTATCATGTGCCATCGGGTGGTGAAGCTAAGTGGTGGAGAACTTTGTAGGTTGCTTTCAATATCATTGAGCAAGAGTTAGGCCAACCACTTGAGGCTCTGTTTAGCAAGATTTCTTCAGAAACAATAGCAGCTGCAAGCCTGGGCCAAGTTTATCGAGCTACTCTACGCGCCACTGGAGAGGATGTTGCTATCAAGGTTCTTCTAAATAGAAATTTCTACTGTGGCTCTTTATTTTCTTCGAAAAATTGTGATAACTTATATAGCTTTACTGAACTGAAAGTGTATTAATGTTTGGGTTTGACATTTATTTTCATGTATATACAGGTGCAGAGACCACAAATAGAGCCCATAATATACCGGGATCTTTTTCTTTTCCGAACACTCGCCTCGTTCTTAAATGGCTTCAGTCTACAAAAGCTGGGCTGCAATGCAGAGCTAATAGTTGATGAATTTGGAGAAAAGCTTTTGGAGGAGCTTGACTACACCTTGGTATCTCATATAATTCTCAATTTGGCCCGATGTGTTCTTTTGTTTTGAGGAGCTGAAACAATGAGTCTTTCTAGAATCCCTGGTTAACTTTTAAGTTCTTGCCTACAGGAAGCCAGAAACATTGAAGACTTTCTGGAGAATTTCAAAGATGACCCCACTGTCAAAATTCCTGGAGTGTACAAGAATCTTTGTGGTCCACGGGTTTTAGTAATGGAGTGGATTGATGGTATTCGGTGCACTGACCCACAGGTTTGTCTTGCATATAGGGACCAACCCAATATAAGTTTCCTTTTTTCCCTTCTAAAAAGTCATATATAAAGTACATTCTGAGTACTAAAATTTACTAATTGTACTCAGGCCATCAAGGATGCTGGTATTGATTTAAATGGATTTTTGACTGTTGGCGTTAGTGCTGCCCTAAGGCAGCTGTTAGAATTTGGATTGTTCCATGGAGATCCGCATCCTGGAAATATCTTTGCAATGCAAGATGGGCGTATTGCTTATGTGGACTTTGGCAATGTTGCTGTACTGAGTCAGGTAATTTGAGCTTAATGGTTCGAAGGTACCTAGTAACCCTAGTAACTAGACTATGTCTCCTTCCTAAAGTGATCCTCGCATCTGTATATAGACTTTTTCATTCGTGGTCTAACTAAATTCTGTTTTCTTCTCAGCAAAACAAGCAAATTTTGATTGATGCTGTTGTTCATGCGGTTAACGAGGACTATGGGGAGATGGCAAATGATTTCACTAGGCTCGGATTCTTGGCCAAGGGTACTGATGTTGCTCCTATTGTTCCAGCTTTAGAAGCCATCTGGCAGAATTCTGCTGGGAAAGGACTTGCAGATTTCAATTTCCGAAGTGTTACAGGTACTTGATAAACTGTTATCATCAAGAAAGTTTGTTTTGTTTACTGAGAACCCCTTGCGGATTTAAAGAGATGGTATCACGTTTTTGTTTTAGGCCAATTCAACAAGCTTGTGTACGACTTTCCCATCCGTATCCCAGAGCGGTTCTCTCTTGTTATTCGGTCTCTGCTTACACAGGAGGGTATATGTTTCACGCTGAAGCCTGATTTTAAATTTCTAGAGGTGAAGTCACGTTTTATTTTTTTTGTTTTTTCTTATCAAATCTAGGATTAACTGACATATAAATCCTGAAGTGAGCACATACCAGCTAGCTATATGTTCACTTGTATATCCCTCTCCACACTAACAGCTAACATTTTTTGTAGGTTGCTTATCCATATGTAGCAAAACGGCTCCTAACAGATCCAAATCCCGCACTTCGAGAACGCTTGATACAGGTTACTTGATAGTTCTGATTTAGTTTCATATATGCAATGCCGAATTGTTATCTGCATCAGCTGAAATTAAAGCTCTTGTTGCCACTTGCCACCACTGAGTAAGGTTCTATTCAAAGATGGTGTATTTCAATGGAAAAGGCTGGAAAATCTCTTATCACTTGCAAAGGAAAATGTTGCCAAGATGAGTAACAACCCTGCTCTACGAGTAAAGCGTGTGTAAGTAACCGACTTTTCCTCACTTGATCATCCCGTGTAGCTTGAATTCTAAATCCAGTGATTTCCTCTGAAACTTTTCAGAGAGAGTAAGCTTGACTTGACAGATACCATTAAGGATGGAGCTCGTCTTTTCCTCCTTGACGAAGGCATCCGCAGGAAACTAATTCTTGCACTTACAGAGGATTCAAAGCTTCACGTAGAAGAGGTTTCATACATCACACATCACAGAGTTATATCTGTAGCACTTATAGTCCCCATTGGCACTCTAAAGCTGTAAATTTACTTTTGTTCTTTCAGCTTGCGGACGTATACAAATTGGTTGAAGACGAAGTAGATTTTCCCACACTCGCCATGGAAGTGGTGCGAGGTAATAAAATGAAGAGAAACAAAACATTTTGCCTTTCTCTTCTTATATCATTTAAATACTAGAGCTCATGCACCAATAAAGCCAAATGGAGACGTAGTTTTTATGATTCTGAAAAATGTCGCTCGTTAATGTTTTGAATGCAGATTTGCCGAATGTATTTCGAGATTTCGTGCTGTTATGGAGCAATTCGGCTTTATCCGACAGATGATGGATGGTAGGCTTCTAACTTACTTTTTTGGCTCTTGTAAAGAGGAAAGAGGTAAATTACTAAGGAGTAGATTGGAGAAAAGCTTAGATTAATACAGTTTAATCTTCGATGCACACATATCTTAATGTTATTATAGTAAGTTAATACATCATATACATGTAATTATAGAAAAACCACACAAACTTCACTTCTTTTTCTTTGCACGTTGATATCTAAAACATGTATCTACGTTATCAAAGAATCTGTGTGTAATCCAAATAATTGCTGTAATTTTAAAATCGAATTCCATTATCTTAACTCTTGAGTTATGCAACTACAATTTTTGTCCCCTGAATTATCCGGATTCAACTCTGTGGAAAGTCAAATAAATTACAGATAATAAAATTTACGAACATAATTAGAAAATCAATAACCGGTTGGTTTTGACTCGGTTAAAATAAAATATTCATTCTGGTATGATCCGAAGATGTGACTTCGGTTTAGGTTTTAGATTAACATTCTTTTCGACGAAAAATTCGATTGGCGCCAAAATCGTAAAAGACGAGGGATTACACAAAGTAAAGCGCAAAAGCAAACCGAAAAAGAATTCCAGCTCTCTCCACTCCAAACTATGCAAGCCAAAATCAATTCTTTCTTCAAGCCCTCTTCTTCATCTTCTTCTTCTATCGTTAACTCAGCAACATCAGATCCAGATGATGATTTAGCTATCTGGGAGAATAATGAAAGCCGTATCGTCAATACTTACAAGCGTCGATTTGCGATACCTGACAGGTATATCAATTAAACCTGGGGAATTTGCTTCGATTAGGTTCTTCGTATTTTTGTGTGTTTCTGAAGTAATTCCTATGAGATTCTTTTGGATCGAACTGGATTTCATTTTTCCCATCGTGTTTCTGTTTAATTGTTTTTCTTAATTTTGGGTATTCAGAAATAGAGTGGTCGAGGCATGCATCGAGAATCCGCTGAATAAAGGATCTTCTTCTTCTTCTTCGTCTTCTTTTGTATCTAAAAATCTGAACAAGAAGCGTAAGTATGCCCAATTTCACTTAGAATTGGGTCAATCTGATTTTCTTCTCAGACATTGCACAGTCTGTGGAGTTAAGTATGCTCCTGGAGATGAGTCAGATGAGAAGAATCATCAAGGTTTTCACAAGATCTTTATGAATGGAATCCCTTTTAAGGTTAATATTCTCGTTACTGTATGCTTAAGTTTCATGTTTCTTTGTTTGTTATAGAGATTATTTGATAATAGTGTTGTTTTTCTTCTTCTTTCAAATTGGTGGTCTTAGGGTTGGCAGAATGAGAGAGCGTTTGCAAAGCCTTCGTTTAACAAGAACCGTATCGTTATGGTATTGGAAAATGATCCTCCTGCACACAGAAATAAGGTTCTTCTTTTGTTCAATATTCAACTTGTGCTGTATATGGTACCAGTTATTACTGTAGAGGATCTCAATGAGGGAACTTTCCTAATTGCAGGTGCAAGAGGTTGTGAAAATGATGGAGGTTGAGCTAGGTGAAGATTGGATTCTAAACCAACACTGTATGGTATGAGCCTGTGTCTACATCTTCACTGGCATTTTCAGATAAATTCCATAGTTCATGAGTGATTTATAGTATTGATGTCTACTATATTAAGCTAATTAGTATCCGATTCGGATACAACTTGTTGGGGCGCATGGCGAATGCCTGCTCTACTTTGGCCGAATTAAAACTGGAAGACTTCAACATTGTGTGATTCTTTTTACGTCTATGACTAGCACTAAAATCAAACAAGGAATTGATTTGTGCAACAGAAGAGTTTCCTTATTTTATATAGATGACCTCATTCAATAAATTCACAAGATGACATAACCTCTAATTACTATCTCAGTTATCTCAAGAATTACCTTTGTTTTGTGTAGGTTTATCTATTCGTTTCCTCGCAGAGGATATCAGGATGTCTAGTTGCAGAACCAATTAAGGAAGCATATAAGCTAATAACTACTGATGATGAAAGACAGTTAAAGAAAGAGAGCTCCTCATCGCCTTCAATCTCCATTCAGTTTGGAAACATTGTGTTACAAAGAGAAGTATTGAAAAGATGTAAACAATCAGATGGTATAGTTGATAATAATGCAATTGTATGTGAAGAAGAAGCTAAACCAGCTCTTTGTGGAATCAGAGCTGTTTGGGTCTCACCTTCTAACAGAAGAAAAGGCATAGCCACATGGTTACTTGATACCACAAGGTAAGAAACTCCAACAACATTGTCATGGTGAACATTCATACATTATTGTAACATTTGTTTTCTTGTATGAAACACAGGGAAAGCTTCTGCAACAGTGGCTGCATGTTGGAGAAATCTCAGTTAGCATTTTCACAACCAAGCTCCATGGGAAGATCTTTTGGATCTAATTATTTTTTTTTCCCACAGTAATTCTTTTTTTTTATCGTCTATCTTTTATTCATAAAAGGCCGAAGCCAGAGAAACAAAGATCCAAAAGCCCATACACATAAAAAAGAAAACGAACAGCCTGAAATCACTAGGCCCAAGAGAATTTGAAAGGTTGAGGTGGCCACGATGCCACGATTCTGCTCAGTGAAGCCACGTGTCAATCTGGTCTTTAGTCCTCCATGCAAGCCGCCGGTTTCGTGACTGCGTCGCCGGGAAGATTTGGCCGAAAAGCTCTCTTCTTCTTCATCCAAAGCGACGGTGGGTGCAAAGAACTCCTCCTCCGATAACAGAACCAAATCGATTCCATCTCCAGGATACTCCATCGCCGTCGGGATGCAACTTAGTGACCCTGATCTTGCTCACCACGGTGTTGGTGATAACGATGGAGGATTACAACTCACAAGATAAGATCTCTACGAACTCACGGAATTAGCAACTCAATCTCCGATAAGTGATACCCGAGGAAGAAGGTCCATTTATTACCTGCAAAACAAAAAAACACAAAACTAAAAGAAAAACAAACACAAACACCGGCTAGACCCAGAAGTACGACCACCGGAAAGAAACCGACAGAGTCGGAAGTTATGGATCCAATCGACGGAAGATGCACAGCTATTCATTTTTTTTGTCAAACATTTAATCTTCATTTCATCATTTGACCTTAAATAACTTAAAAATTAAACCATGCCATTATTCATATTTTTTTAAAAAAATTCAATATATATTTTTAATCATATTCCTCTGCAATTTGGAAACTTTGTAACTTACTTACCATGTTATATATAACAATATTACCTTAAAAAAAGAGTAAAAGTCGTCGACCCAAAAATTAATTTTAATACTAGTTGACAAAAAAAAATATTAAAAAAAACACACACACACAATAATGTATTGAAAAGGTAAAAAATGGTTATGGGAGACTGAAAGGAGAGAGAAAAAAGGAGGCTTCTTCCCCTACCAACTCCGAAACACTATCCCCACAAGCAAACCCCATCTCTCTTCTTCCACTTCCTTGTTACTTTCAATCTCAGGTTGGCTTCTTCTTCTTCTTCTTCCTCGATTTTCGATTTGATCCAATCTCGTTTCGCCTTTGCTTACTGATTGATTACCAGATTTGGTTTGTGTGTGTTGATTTGGATCCTTTTCTATTTTCGTTAGGGTTCTGCTCATAGGTTTTGGATTATGCGATCGTTTTTCTGAATTATTGTTTGATTTTGTATCCGAATCTCATTTCTTTCACTCTCGTTTTTGTTCTTCGTCTTTCACCTGTAACTGAATCGTTTCCGACCATTATTTACTTGATTTAGGTTTTACGAAAATTTGTCTTGTGTTTTAATTTTGATCGTTTTAAACGTCTTGAGATTTAGAATGCTTAGTAGTCTCGTTTTACATGCATTTGTGCAGCAACACCAAAGAACTTATCCAAGGAAAATGATCTGTTGTATCTGGTAATGCTGCACAAGGGTTTCTGATTATAGATTCTGAATTCCTGAAAAGTTGGAAGAGCACCTGTATCATTTGCGGATAGTAGAGAAAAGTTTGGCACTTTATGGCTCTAGAACATGTTTGTGAAAAGCGGCTTCAAGCAAAGACATTTTGTAGCAAGGAGTTTCAGCTGACGATCAATTGGGATGACTTGAGTTGTCCCATTTGTTTGGATTTCCCTCACAATGGTGTGCTTCTCCAGTGTTCTTCTTACGAAAACGGATGCCGTGCATTTGTCTGCAATACAGATCACCTTCACTCTAACTGTTTGGATCGTTTTATTAGTGCCTGTGGTACAGAATCACCTCCTGCTCCTGATGAACCTCGGTCAAAGGTTTTAGAAGAGAATTGTAAACCGGTGTGTCCACTATGTAGAGGAGAAGTTACTGGGTGGATGGTTGTAGAAGAAGCTCGTGTCCGTCTTGATGAGAAAAAACGTTGCTGTGAGGAAGAAAGATGCAGATTTATGGGTACTTACACAGAGCTTCGCAAACATGCTCAGTCTGAGCATCCAGATTCTCGTCCTTCAGAAATTGATCCAGCACGAAAGCTTGATTGGGAAAATTTCCAGCAGTCATCTGAAATAATCGACGTGTTAAGCACAATACACTCAGAAGTTCCAAGAGGAGTGGTTTTAGGGGACTATGTGATCGAATATGGAGATGATGACACAGGAGATGAGTTTGAGGATGTTCCCAGCAATGAAGGAAACTGGTGGACCTCTTGTATTCTGTATCAGATGTTTGACAATATAAGGAGTGCTAGGAATCGAAGAAGATCAAGAATGAGTGAGAGCAGGAGAGGGAGTCATCGATCTAGCTATGATAACTCCAACTCTGATGACAGCTCAGTAGCATCGATAGAGTTTCCGGAGTATAGAGTAGATGAGATCGATGATGAGTTCATCAGCACAAGTGGAGCTAACAGAAGTAGCTCAATGCACCAAAGGTCAGAATTATCTATTGCTTTACACCACTAATTTGGTATTTGCTGCCTGCAGAGATATACTTCCATAGTTTATGATAATTCTGCATTGATATTAGAGGCTTACCGATGAGCTAGCTTAATAGGCACCTTATGAATTGAATTATGAATTAGCTTATCAGGTCCCATTGTTCCGATATCTTTGGCATAGTCTTAACCTGGTTTAGTAGCTTTCTTGTGCTATGGTTACTTAAGAGATATTGCTTAATGCCATATTCTCTCTGATTTACAGTTCAAGAAGGCGTAGAACCCGCTTCTATGAAAATTAGGTATTAACTTTCTGTTTCTATACTTTCGGTTTTATCTTATTGTAAGTCTCTTATGATTCTTTTCTTTGATTTTCGTGTTTTATCCACTCACATGGAAAGATAGAGCCAAGCAAATGAAGCAGATCAGCCTATTCGTAGCCAGTGTTCTTGGTTTTGGTTCTTCTTTTTTCTTTTTCTTCTATACATAAATTCTATTTTAGGTTTGTCTTGTGACATTACTTGCAGTCGCAGCTCGCAGTCTTTGTACAAAAACAAATCAAAAAGAAAAACTTCTTTTTTTGGATATTGTAGTACCCTTCATCGCTGTCTACTTAATTTTTACATGCTTTTTTGAATAATGTCGATATCGAACAACGTAAATCACAAGTCAACGTTCGAGCAGAACATTTTATATTTACTATTTCAGTGGACATTAAGTTTTAAGCTTACTCTTATTACCAAATCGCAAATGTTAACAAACTCGGTTAAAGTACATGTAATTATTACACAATCCAACGGTTGAGAATAAGTGGCACAAACGCAGAAACTAATACGGGACGTTATTGGGCAAGTTCCTTATGACATTACTCTTCACTCCGATCTTGGTACGCATTGTCTCGCTTTTCTTGCTCATCTCCTTGAGCTGTTTCATCTTCACCGTGTCCTCTTTCGAGGGCACCGTCCTCAGACCCATGCTCTTGTACCTTCATTTATCATTGTGGGAATAAGCTTTAGTTAACATTAACTTGATGATTCTCTAGTTTAATAGGTTGGATGAGTTCGAGACAAACCTTGAAGATAGAGAGGCAACAAGGTGGTTGCTGTCTTGAGAAGTTGGGCGAGGCTTCTGTCTGTAGTAACGCATGAATTCACGGGACCCAAGAGTCCTAGAAGTTGTTGTGTTCTCGGATCTATCGGTGATAACAAGCTCAGAACCACCAACTAGTTCAACAGTGTTGTCTGTTTCACCAGATACAACAATCTGCTTTCCAGCTTCATCAACATAGCTGCTCAGTTTACATATCCCAAAGGAAGGTGCATTAAGATTTGGCTTAAAAAGAGGAACGAAGGTGAGACCAAGAATAATCACAGAGATAAGAAGAGAGTTGGAAACCTGCTGCTATAGTCATAGAACTCTTCGAGTTCAGCATCTTCATCATCATCACCATCACCATAATGCATTTTGCAATGACTCTTTGCTTCCATATGCTTTCTTACAGCTTCTAAGCTGCTGAAAGGTCTGCAGAGCTCATTGCAGTACAGACAGATGAAGTCTCTCTTGACCTGAATGTTGAGCTATGTATAAGTAAATCGGTGTAAAGAACTCAAAGCTTTACAACAATGAACACTGAATAGTAAATTGATAAGTGCGAACCTTAAGACCGAGGTACGTGAGAAGCCCTTCAGGATCCTTCAGATACTCAATATCGGGAATGAAGAAACCATGGTGCTTATGCATGTGGACCATACAGCTCTCTAAGGTCGAATGGTTTTTGTCACACATCAAACAGCAAGTTGGATCAATCTCATACTTGTCTGCATTATCATCATCCTCCATATCTTCAGCAGATCCTGACTCATTTACATTCAGCTTAGACAAAGAATCTGAGGTTTCAGCCGCCAATTCCTCATCTGAATCAACTTCCTCCCATTCATCTTCACTTTCATCACCCCTGTGTTGAACACGACGAGAAAGTGGCCTAATTATTGCTTTATCCTCCTCTCCATTGCTTGTTGTCCCTTGTGAAACCCGCAAGACATGGCTCCGTGACTGAAGATGCTGCTCATGAGCCTTAGAACTCCTGTAACCCTTACCACAAATTCCGCAACTATAAAGCATTGGTGCTTCATTTGACTTATTTCTCTCCTGATCAAGAGCCGATTGTCTAGCCTCAAATAACGCTTCAGTAACTCCAGGAACTCCAGCCACCTAACAAATTCAATATATAAATACACCTTAACTTTCATAAACTCGAATCTTCAAATACGTAGAAGTAACCAAATCTATCAAGACTGAAATCTATGTTCACTATTAGATAAGCTTAAAAAAAAAACTGTACAACCAAAGAAAAAAACATCTAAGAATTCGATATCATATCAGCTCTAGAGAACCTTGTCCTCTGCAAAAGAACTAAGCAAGAACACCTCAAAACAAATCATTAACAGATACTTCCATCTCCTTTGGATACAATAACCAGACTAGCAATTCATTTGAGAAAAACACCAGAATAATCACCTTGCGCTTAAGATTATAGCGATGCCAATCGGACTTGTAATGATGCTTTCTCTCTTCTTCATCCTTGAACTCCATGTTACAAGCGTTACATGTTAAACCCGGCATCTTTCCGTCAATCTCGATCGATTGAAGTAATGGAAAATGAGAAATCAGAAAAATCTGAGCTCGAAGGGTAGAGATTGTTATTCGTAAACCGACTGCTCGTAGATTGATCGGCGATTGTGTTTTTCTAAAAAGCGTCGCTTGATTGCCACAAAAGCGAGAAAACGAAAGCGCCGATTTTAGATCCGATGGGTCAAGTCTTGACCCGATATAAATACAAGCCCATTTTAAATTCGATTGGCCCATTAGAAATTTTACTGGCCCATTACTCAAGCTTTTTTACATGATAAACATGATACAGTTCGGTCCAAATAAATACACTAAAAATAATTATTATATAAATAGTTTTAAAATTTTCAACCGCTGCCCGGTAATTTAGGAAACAAACTCTTTACCCCCAAAAAATTAAAAATTAAAAACATTGAGGAAGCAAAAACAAAAAAAAACAAGAAGACGACAAATAACGAGAATACCTATTTCCCTCAATACTTCAATTTTTCCCTTCAACGAACTCCTTCCTTCTTCCACCATGGATTCCGTCTCCGGTTACGCCGGATCACAACAGCTTCGATCCGGTGGCAAAATTGTTCGACCACGGCGCACTTCCATCTTCAGGACGCCGTATCAACGCCCTGCTCCGAGATCCAGAGATCCTCCACAGCAAAACCCTAGTTGGATCTCCAAACTTGTTTACAAACCGGCCAGCGTAATTGCCTCCAGCGCTGGAAAATTCATTTCTTCCGTTGTGTTCTCGGAATCTTCTTCGTCGTCTTCTGAGGATGAGGATTCATCTTCAGGTATGTGGAATTAATTTGGGTTTAGATGGGATAAGTTTGCCGTATCGAGTTTGAAGAATTTGAGCTTTTGGTTTATTTTTGGTTGAATTTGAAACCTACCGTTTCATTTGAAATGTGAAGTTAATTTAAAGCTTTCTATTTTTCATATTCCATTAATATGTGGGACTTAATTTAGCAGTTAAGCATTGGTGAGGTACTACTACAGTATTTATTGAGGTTACTTCTGAATTTATAGAGTTTGAATCTCTATTTTTTTCTCTTAGATGGATTCAATTAGGTTCGTCCCATTCGCCTGCTTGGTTTGCAGATAATGTAGTTCTGGGATTGGGAATACAGGCTAGCTTTGTGTCTTGGTCTTCCAAAGTCGGTTTTTTATGTTCTCGTTCTTGTTTGCAGATATTGAAGGTGATGAGAAGATTAATAATAACACTACCGATCTTACTGAAAAGGTACCTACCACCTTATCTGTTTTAGTGATTTTATTATGATTTTTTGTTGGTTTTGTACTGAGTTTACCTTTTCGCCTTTATAGTAATCGTTTGATCCTGATTTTGTAGAAGTGAAGTTTATGAATCTAACACATTTTCAACATAGCATTAATGAAAGCATGATTTCAGTTTATGTGATGTGTGCTTGTGTAAATAGGACATTGTCAATGACCAGCAACGAACCATCCAACGACTCAGTTCTAAGCGAGTAATTGAGCAGCTACTCATGCAAGAAACATTCGGAAGGTATCTCTCGGTGACTGGACTTGTAGGCATCATAGTAGAAGCCACTTTTGCGTGTCTTATTATTGACTTCTTTTAGCTTAATGACTTTTTTTTAATATTTGTTTAGTTACCAAATCTAATGTGATATTGTATCGTGCTAAGTTATTGGTGTGTATGTTTTTTCAGGGAAGAGGGTGATAGATTAATAGAAATCATCAATGCTAGGATTGTAGATCATCCCAATCTCCCCGCTGCTGTTGAGGGGAATCATAATGACAATGAATTGACAAGTGGTATGTTACTGATGGTAGACTGTGCAAGCAATGATTCGTCTATGTCATAACATCTTATGTCTTTTATTTCTAGACGTAAATGTAGGTGAAATGTCCAATAAAGCTGTCATGGAAGCACGGAAATGGCTGGAGGAGAAGAAATCAGATTCAAGTTCAAAGTATAAAGTAAGTTCTGAAAATTTGCTACTTACCAGTTTATAATGCTGTAGGTATGCCCTTTTCTGTGATATTTCATCTCTGTGCTCTGAGCCATTGTTATCTATTATACAAAGAGACATCTTTTAGTTTGTGTAAAATCTGATTTGTCATTTGATTGTTCTACGGTGTTCCATCTGATTCAGCAATGTAGAGCTCTTTTACAAAATTAGGTTGTTAAGTATTTTGGGTGTAAACTATTTGGTGACATATACATGAAATGTATTGATGGAAGATACTGTTTTCTCAATGGATCCATGTTACTCTTTCTTTTGAGAGGATGAAGAACATTTGCTCAAGAAATTGTTCATCACCTGATAGTTCCTTTTCACTGTATTCTGCCATTTTTAGTTTATTTTCCATTGTGCTTTACATGATGAGTACCATTTAAGTCAGTAGTTTGAATCTCTAGGCAACTGAAGATGGTGCTGGATCGCCTGTGGACGTGGCCAAGTCATATATGCGAGCTCGTCTGCCATGGGGATCTCCGGCTGTGAGTAATTTAGAGTTTCGATCACCATCATCAGCAGGAATGCAACTTCTTAAAGAAGGGTCACCCTTTCCTTATAGTGGTGGAAACCTTTCCAAGTCCAAGGTTAGGACTATTAAGTTTCCAATGATTGCAGTTCATACCTTTCTGTTTAACTTCTATTGTTCATATAAGTTATGGCAAAAGCGAAGTTGTATACCATTATGTACGTGTAATGGATCTCACAAGTTTTTTAATATATATTCTGAAATTTGATACCAAAATGCAGCTGAAAAGGAAATCAGGTTCTAATCAGTCATGGAATATTCATGATGAAATACGCAAAGTCAGAGCGAAGGCAACAGAGGAAATGCTTAAAAGTCCCAGTAGTGTAGCCTCTATGGAAGCCAAACACAGTCCCTATGCTTTGGCGACTGATATGGTGAAAGCAAATGCTGCGTCTTTGAATGCTGATGGAAGTATTCAAGGTGATTTCTTTTCTTTATTCACACTTGGAAGAAATTTTTCAGTTATAGACATGAGTTGAAGCTGAAAGTATTTTCCGTCCTGGTTACATGAGTAACTCAATTTTTCTTCTGTTCTTTCAGCTGTACGGAATGAACAAAGCAGAGTTTTACCAAATTCAGTCATACCTACCTCTGAACAAAATGAGGTATGAAGCAACCTTCACACCTATGTGTCTGTATACCAACAAGAAATATCCAAGTCAAATTTTTTTTTTTTCTCTTGTGTGTTTACTTGAGTGCAGACTACTGAAGTTAATCCAGCCGCCGAAGAAACCGGAGTCTTACACACTAGATCTCGTTTGCTTCTTCTTTAATCCTTTCTTTGTATTCACTCTCCCACGCTCATCTTTTGATTTATAGTCTGTCACGTGGATTTAATGTTTTCTACTTAGGTGAAGGTGGTTTGGGCGAGACAGTCATCTCCATGCAAAGAGTCAAACCATCTGAAGATACAAATGCTGCTCCTCAAAGGTTCTTTTTACTGTGCTTATCCCGCCAACACAGATTCTGCCTATATTTTTCCTGACGGATTCCTATTTTGGAATATAAATTTTCTTAAGTTTCTCTACTGTATTCTACAGTGGAACTGCTGTAGACGGCTTCGATGGTCAAGATGGTGAGTTTATCCAACCTAGCTCGACTATTGGAGGCACCACAAATGGTAACACGTTGGATTTCTGAATTCCTTTGGTTTTGGAGATGTTTAGTTGGGTTCTCTTTATTTACTTGTGCTTCTTTTAATGCAGCTGTCTTGGCTCTCGGGGCAACTTTGGATCCAACTGGAAACAATTGCATTCCAAAAGACGTGTTTGAGACATCAAAAGAAGCCGATGAAATAGGTGCAGAACGTCTTACTTCTAACGGTTTCCCATCTTCTTCACCTAGGTGAGGAACAGCTCTTTTTAAACACAGGTCCTTTGTTTGACTGGTTTGACATAAGATGATAATACTTCCTACTTAGTAAAGTCTTTCTGTTTCAGTTTACCGATAGATATGGAAGGTCAACCAAAATCCAAACCACCAGGTGAAACCAAGTCTTGTCAGCCTATAGCTGAAACTCCCGATGATGATATGACTGTAGGGAATGGCTCAGATGATGCGATCAATAATGAAAACAATGACAGCGACTCCAGCGCCTCACATAATAGTTCAAGCACACATGAAGAAGAGTGGCTCCCTGGAGACCAATCTCTACCAAACTCAAACTCACCAAGTAGCAGCCCGGGTAATACCAAGGTCTTGGCATACAGCAGAAGAGGAAGAGGCCATGGTAGAGGAAGAGGCCGAGGAGTTCGAGGCAAAGGACGGGCCAAATCAACTCAGTAAGATGAGCTGTACACTACAAAGTACAAACCCAATGCAGTAGGAGAGTATTATGAGGTAGGATTATGTGACATCGCTTTTAGATTATAATCCAACTGTGTTTTTTCTTTGTCAGTTCACTATCATCTTAGGTTTTCCTGTAGTATTTGAGTTAGGAGGATTTGTCTTCTCGATTTGTCATATTGCATCTCTGTTTTTTTTTCCTTTCCTTTTGTCTGAATCTTCAATGTCTATGTTGTAAGTTTTAAGCTTGGTTTCGTTCCAGCTCACAAAGCTTTAGTTTCCAGATTGAACTATACTATTTCTTTGTTTATGCCAAATTTAATTTTTTTACTCAACCAAAAAGCCAACACCAACTTTTTGGCCCAAGCACAAACACTCATCTCTTTCATATTGTAAATTGTGACTTGTGTCAATGTACAAATTCTGACATAATCCGATATATTATCTATTTTCGGTACTAGATGAGGTCACTCGATCAGAGCATTGCTGGATGAATAAACTTGGATTCAATCTAATGTTACAATTTTCTTACATCAACTTTGCTATAATCACTAGTACAAAAGCAACAATGAGCAAAAAATACAAAGAAGCAAATTTTTATCAAGACGGAGAGAATAAAGACGAAGAAAATAAAAGGAAGAAGAAAACGAACAAAACTCAATAAGCTGCGATCGAAGCTAATAAGCACAGAAGAGCGAAAGCTCCGACAATCAAATCTGAAAACAATACGAAGCAAGTCACGAAGATTGAATCGAAGCGAAGCAGAATTGTATAATTAAGGACCCGAGAGATATCATTGGGTTGGTCGGGAGTTACTTGTTTTGTTCCGTTTTTTGTTTTGTCTGAATTCTGGTCAATCTTATGCTCAAATCAATCTTCCAATACTTGTTTTTCTGCTTTCAAGCTTGGGTCCCGCTTCTCATTACCCGCTTCCTTCATCTTCAATTCGAATTTCATCTTTTTTAGGCAATTCGAATTTTTGTTGCTCTGTTCTCAAAGCTCGAATCATTTTCCAACTCCACTGATCTCGAATTCTCGATTTTCTCTTACTGAATTTTCGGGAATTCTAAATTTCTTAGCTTCTGAATTGGGCGTGAAGAGAAGCTGGGTTTTTTCTGCTCTGATTCAGTTTCTGATGTTCTGACCCGCTCGTGAAGTTGGTGAATCTTTCTTCTAAGGGATTGATTTAGTAACTCCAAGCTCGGGTTTTGTAATATATTCTGATACTGAATCAGCCGAGGTTGAATTTTAAGGTTATTGGTGTAAGCTGGCCAGTAGATAATGATCTCTAGGGTTTTGGTTTTTGGGGAGATGAAAGTTAGCTTGGAGTTGAATGTCTTCTAGATTTACGAATTCTGGGTCGTTTGAGGAAAATGAAAGAGTTTTAATCCGGATGCTGTTCGAGTGGTCTTTACTAAAAGTTGCAGTGAAGTTCTTGAAATGTTTCTGGATTTTGAGTTTGAGAATTAATACGTTGATGGATTTGTTGGTGTGAAGGATAACTAGAAGCTGAGAGGGTGCATTTTGTGCACTCCTCTGACTTTTTCATCTGCTTTTGGTTTAGGAGAAGAGCACAAACAAGTATGCAACCTCTTAAAGATCTCAGGATTGATCTAGCTGAGCTGAAAGTGCATATAGTGAAGAAGGTTGGCGTTGAAAGGTCTAGAAGGTATTTTTACTACTTGGGCAGGTTTCTTAGTCAGAAGCTTATCAAGAGTGAGTTTGATAAGTCATGTTACCGTCTTTTGGGGAGAGAGAATCTTGCTCTACATAACAAGTTGATTCGCTCGATCTTGAGAAATGTATCTCTGGCTAAATCTCCACCACCAGTTCACCAGACTAGTAACCCTGACAAATCTTTGGTGCTTGGTAAAGAAGATGGGCCTGCACAAAGAGGATCTCTAATCCCTGACCACAATACGAATGATCCTGTTTGGTCAAATGGGGGGTTACCCAAGATTCGGTCTGGGAATTGTGAAAGGGCAATGGGAGGTAAGCCTTGTTTGTTGGGGCCAAATGGAAAGGTCGAAAGTCTGCATCAGCCACTTTGTAGAGAAGACAAAAGCGGTAATAGAAACAGTGAGAACAGGGATTTGGGTCCTTTTGCTTATCAAAGATCAGGTCGCTACACTGATGAAAAAGACGGTGCATTTCTTTGTCCAGCTGAAAAAATGAGGGTACCGGATAAAGGTCAGGTTGCAGCTCCAGTTAGCAGATACGAAGAAGCTCAAGAGGCGCGGGGTCCTGTAATTGCTCCTCTAGGGATACCATTTTGCTCAGCCAGTGTGGGTGGATCCCGTAGAACCATTCCAATTTCAACCAGCCCAGACATTATCAGATGCTATGACAGTGGTGAATTATCAGACACAGAGATGCTGAAAAAGCGGATGGAGAATATTGCAGTAGCACAGGGCCTTGAAGGGATTTCAGCGGAGTGTTCTAGTATGTTAAATAGCATGTTGGACGTCTACCTGAAGAAACTGATGAAATCATGCGTTGATTTGGCTGGAGCTCGGTCCATGAATGGAATGCCCCAAAAACAAATTTTAGACGTACAGCAGAGCCGAGACAAGATTGTAAACGGGGTGCGGCCAAGTAATGGTTTGCACATACAAACTAGCAACACACCATCTGACATAACGGAAGAACAACATTCTGTGTCTGTGCTTGATTTTAGAGTTGCAATGGAGCTAAATCCCCATCAACTTGGTGAAGACTGGCCACTGCAACGGGAGAGAATTTCAATATGTTCATTCAAGGAACGAGAAGAGGTGTGAAAGAAAATGTTTTGGCATGTTGGATGCTTCATATTGTCTGAGTAAGCTCTCTGGTCAAAACACTAGCCACTGATTGGTATCAAAAAGCTCTGCATACCATGATAGACCTGATGGCTGAGAGACAGGACTGTGTCTTGTAGCCGCAGACTCGGGGCAGATTAGTAGATATGCAGCTAAACCTGAAGAACCGTATTTGAATATAAATGAGTACGCCTTGTTGTAAGATCTAAAGTAGTTTTCCCATCCCAGCGAGTTTCAAGCTTTGTGTGTAATACGCAGGCCAATAAGGGAATCAAGAGAAAGTTTTGGCTGAGATACTGTGGATTTTAAGCGAAAGCAAGGTACAAAGTACAAATAATCATGTAATAGCTGCAGTATTGCTCTGTATGTAACATAGTCTTTAGAATTGTTTTAGAATCTATATCTTGAGGACACAATGACATTACTTTACATTTACCTTTACATTTTTGTTTTCTCATTCCAATGAAAAAGTTATTTTCGAGTCACTTCATTGACGTATTTTTACGTTCTACGGGTGGGTTTCTTGCTTTCTATTTCGCTACAAGGTAATGACATAAATAAGAAACCGTTTCAGATGATCCTGCCAAGTAATACTTGAGCTGAATTACAAAAGGAAAATGTCATGCTTTCTCACATTAGAGATTCATGAAATTCAGATTCTAGATCCCTTGATGATTCTGCTTTACATTACAGAAATAAACAGGAAATATATAGCGACAAGATGACGAGAAACACAGGACAACACTCCCATTCTATAATGGGGATAGATAAGGCCAGTGTGAATTGGTATGTACACAAAGGAAATGGTGAAGCCCTTTTTAGGCAGGTTCCATTGTTGTTCACAGGCTTTAGATGAAAGTAATAATGCAAACAATAGACGAAGACGGTTATTTAGAGGAGGAAGTTTCTGCAGTAGCTTTACAGATTGGGCACCAATTCTTCATCCGCAACCATTCTTGCACACACTTCACATGGTATGAGTGCTCACAGTGTAGCCTCCCAACTTCATCTCCTACATTATACTCTTCCTGAGAACCACAAAGATCATCAGAGTATGAAGAAATCTAAGGAAAAAGGAAAGAAATCTCTAATCTATCATATCTATATCAGGTCTATGTAACAACACCCACTACAGTTTACTCAAACAATAGGAAAATTTTGGTGTTGTTCACTCGAAATTTCATCAAAGCCAAAGACTTGATGACGACTAAAAAAACATGACAAAAGAGACAGACCTGGCAGATGCTACATTTGGCATCTTCCTTGCGATCACAAGGACTTTTGGTGATTGACTCGTAACTTAAAGGTTTCATCTGATAAATGCTTATTTTCAAGCACTTTGATATCCCTTCTTCTGTAAGAGCGGTGCTTACTGTACCAATCCTCTCTTCTAGAGCTAATAGTTCCTACATTAATTCAAAAGAATAGACAAACGGTAAAGATACTACTCCCAAAACATAAGGGGGTTGAGAAATGTAAAAGACAAACCTCATATGACATGTTATCGATGTCTAGCCTCATGTCTCGGTGTTGGTCATAGAAGCTTAGTCCACCGAGAAGTAAACCTGTCTCCATGATAAGCAATTCCTGCTAAAGGAGAGGAAAAATATGAGTAACACCACGTATCACAATATCTGAAACTCACATATGTGAAATGTAACCTCGTAATGAAGCTCAATATCTTGTTCGATCCTGTCAAGTTCTGGCAAAATCTGCAAAAGCATTCGAGCAATTCAAACACCAAATAATTTACCAGTGTTAAGGGTATTGTCGTGACTGCACTATTTGAAGATGCTCAGAAAAGTAGTCATGTTGTTGAGTAACATGCAATACATACCTCGGAGATCCCATCTAAATCGTAACTGTGAAAACTGTCTTGACTCGATAAGGAACCAGTGAGGCGAAAATCTGGAAAACCAGAAAACAGCTCCAAAGAGACCGGAGAATTGAGATTGTTTGATGTTTCAGTCTGAGACATCTCTGTCGTCATAATAGAAGATAAACCGTTTCTACCACCCCCTCGGTTTGAGAATCTAATGCGAGTATTACTTCTATTTAAGGATCTCTGACTCTCGAGTGAACCAACATCGTTGTCATCATTCAAAATGCAATGTCTAGCCCGTCTACTGTCGGAAACAGAACCTCTCTGACTAAAACCACGATGTCTCACTTCAGCTGGTGGTTCTGTTACATTCTTCCCCTTAGTTGAGGAGCTAGAACTGCTTTCTCCATAAGCTTTTCTCTTATTAATTGTATCCACTTTCTGACTTAATCTTTTTTCCAATCCAAAACCTCTTGGGATGACACCAGATAACAAAAGGCTGCATCCTTGGTTTGCAGGTGTAGACTGGCTGAAGGGACTAGGATGAAGCCCAAATCTCTGCCTAAAACCTCTCTTGATTCTTGAGCTTGATGACAAGTTTGAGGATTCCGCTTCAGGTGCTTTAAATTTTCCTTGAAGAAGTTTAGTGTTAACCCTTCTTTTATTCCTTCCACGAGAAAGTTCCAAGATTTCTGTCTCTATCTCATCCTCGCTACCTCGGCTGCTCTCTGATGAACTCTCGGCTATATGAGACAATGGTTGCTTCTCTCTTTTCACAGAAGAAGAGCTAGATCCACAACCTTTAGAAGAAGTTCCAATCACTTCCTTCCCGTTTGGCAAAGAGCGATATGAAGACAGCATCGATTTCTCTTTCTTGTCTGAAGAGCCAACAAACCTGGTAAACTTCATAGATTTTTTATCATCACTGCAAATAGGAACCTTGCATGAATTGCTATTAAATCTATCTCTCAAAACAACACCAAATCCCTTCTTAGAGTCAGGTCTCCCTTCAATGGCTCTTTTACCTGACCACCTATCCATGAACTTTTAAAATGAATGCAATACCTGTAACAAATATACTCTTATCTAAGTTTATAGAACTTCTATCGGTCGGGTTTTCTCGCATAAAAGAGCAAACTCTTGAAGAAAAACTTTTCATTTGGACTTAAAAGTTACCCAAAAAACTGAAAGAAAAGACAAAAGATAAAAAGAAGAAAATGAGTAAAAGATCAATACATGGTGTTCAAATTTCAAACCTGCAGTTCAATAATTTTCCACTAGATATAAAAGCTTCACAAGAAGAAACAATGTTCAAGTTAAACTCTTGTAAGTATCTCAAACACCAACAACCAATTCGAAAGAGCTTCTTCCATCACAAAAGTCTATCCAAGGTCCAACAAAGCTTTATCATCTAAAGAAGCTTTCTTAGGAGAAGCAAATAAAATTGAAACCTTTCATAAGATGATCCAAAGGATGTCTATAATTACTTCTCAATGCAGAATCAATTAGAACACAGCTAATTTCAAATTCCTATAAAAATGAACTAAACATGAAGAGAAACAATTCTTAACTAAATTACATGTTTTGTCATTTCATAAGTGATTGAGGAGAAACAGAACCGAAAATGTCTTTTTTACCTGGTCTAAACAAGAGAAAGTTACAAAGCGATTCAGAATCAAGAACAAAGTAATGATTCATTTCCAAAATATTAGAAACACAAAAGTCAATTTGTCCGACAACATAAAAAAAAAAAAAAAACTATTTCCAGATTTTTCAGAGAGAAACAAGATTTTACCAAGGAAAAAAAGCTCTTTATCTGCTCGATGATTACCTTCCGACTTCGACCTATCTTCTTCCTGAAAATTGGAACATAAATAAGAAAATAAAAACTGGGTTTGTTCTTGTTGGCGAGATTTTTTCTTCAGTTTTCCCAGTTTATTAAGTAATCTATCTATGAAACTAATTACAAAAAAAAAAAAACAAACATTTACTTTTATTCCATAATGACCTTAAAGCAGAATGTCATTAAATTGACGATTATAAATTATCGGGAAAGAATCCGAGATGACGAAGACGAAGAGATCCTCGCCGTCCATAATGGGTCCGGAATATCTGACGGTTGGTAGAGATTACGACGTCTCTAGGTAGTGGTAGAGAACTAAAGCTAATAAAGAAGAAAAAAAAAAGAGATGAAATTTTTTGTTTGGTCAGAAAATAGCATAAGAAAACAACATCATGAGAATTCAAAGGCCCCTCCTTTTATGTATTTGGTGACGATGTCACGACGAAGGATAATATAACTTAATTAATTGTCCTCTATTATAGCAACAAAACCTCTAGCCTTTATCCTTGATTTTGTATTTTTAATCAACAAATTTGTAAAGTACAGTTTTTTTCCAAAAACAAAATGGTTTGTATTACAAGACTTCTTCATCAGAGTAAACCGATTATTACACGACTTTTTTCGACATTGATCAAAGACAAAAACCTGAGTTCTTAGATTCGTAGGAGGGAATCGAACCTATAACCTACATCACTTAACTCTCACGTCTTCCAAAATCCAAAACATTTTAGGAAAACTCAGCAAAAGAAAAGAGTGAAGCTCTAAGCTTTAGCTTCTAACCACCCATGATCATCATCTTGGTGTGACTCGGACCCTCCACCTTCAAGAGAAGCTTGTTCCTCAGCCTTCTCTTCTCCGATTTTAGTTCCATACATCTTTCTTCTAGCTTCCCTACGAGCATCTTTCTTAGCTATATTCAAGTCTTTGAATCCTTGTTCGAACTTGGCTTCATCTTCTGGAGTGAAGAAGGCTACTTCCATTTGACCTAGCTCTGCATATCGTTGCTCCACTTTGGTTTTCCAGAAAAGACCCATCTCTGTGTCCATCTTTTGGTATGGTGTTTTGAGTAGGTACTCATCTAAACCTCCTGCTTTGTCGATGCAGCGGAGAGCGTGTGTTGTCACTTTGACTTTGATGTGACGGTCGAATATGTAGCTGAACAATCGTTTCTCTTGGACATTTGGTTTCCAACATCTTCTTGACCTGTTCTCAAATCACACCACAAAGTTACACCTTTGAGATTGACAGAAAAGCTACCAAACCATACCAAAACACATATGAGCTACATCTACTTACAAAGACATCAGATTAAGACACATATGCTTACATGAAGCCTACATTTCTCCAGAAAAAGGATAAATTCAGCACACCATTCTTCACAAAATTGAGAATCTTTAGAAACGCATGATACAGAAACAAAGCAACAATGTTATCTTCAGGAAACAAATGAGAGCGCTAAACAAAAGTGGCACTAAAGAATCTCTAACCAGCTACGATTCCCCGGGGATATTGAATAGTTCAGACGCAAGAATTCTAATTTCATTTCAACAAACTGAAACTTAAATCCAGAAAGCATTCCTATAAACCTACAATGAGCTCCTTCAATGCTTGATTTTAGAGCAAAGCACGATCACAAGCTCTAAAATCAACACCTTTCAAGCAAATGTACACACATAAACAGATTTGAGAGGCATAGAGAGAGAAAGAGACAAACTTGTTTCCACCATCTTCACTGACGCGATTGCCGTACTGAATATGACGACCGGCATAGAGACCGCGTTTGGCTCTGCCCATGACGACTTTGGTATCGGGAACACAAGCTTTGAACTTCTCCTTGAGCTCCGGCGTTATATTCTCCGCTCCCACTCTCTTCACCAGCTTCTTCATCATTTCCTTCCCTCTAAACGCCATTTTCGTTTCTCCTTCCGAATATCACAGATCGCATAAACCTATTCTTCCCTAAATCTATCTATCGATCAGCAAATGCTTCTCCCTGTAACCTGAAGATGGAGAAAGAATCGGTTTAGCCAACAATTTCAACTA
This sequence comes from Lepidium didymum, assembly GCA_963920545.1. Lineage (NCBI taxonomy): Eukaryota > Viridiplantae > Streptophyta > Magnoliopsida > Brassicales > Brassicaceae > Lepidium > Lepidium didymum. Next base: position 3,232,441 of record OY986994.1, on the reverse strand, counting down.
AACTGGACAAAAATATATAGCCAACTAAATCCGTTATGCTAATTCGCCTTCTTTCTTCGTCGCTCGAATTTTAAGACTCCAGTTAGATAAGATCAAATCAAGACAAAAGTGAAGAGAAGCTGAAGGTGAAAGTAAAACAAACCACGAAGAGATAAGACTCAGAAATGAAATTGACGATGACCACGAGTCGAAGTTTCGGCCGGCGATGAGAACCGGCGTCGTTGTAGCGATCTAAACCTCTTAGGGTTCAGTTTCTGAGCTTCGAAACATTGGGCTTTTTTTTTTAATTTCGTCGGCTCAGAAGCCCAAATTTTGTTCTCCCACTAATTTACGGTTTGGTTTAAAGCGGTTTAATTTGTCAATCCAAATAACAACTCAAAATCAAAAGCTAACATAGACAGAACCGAATCAACTTCAATTGAAAGTCTGAATTTTGAGTTTGATGTCCACAAATTTAACACTTTATGAAAAATATAAGATAATAACTCAATGAATCAAAACATTATTTCACATAAAATAAAATAAAGTGGACATAAACAATTGATAAATGATGTTGGAATGCTTACATAACTCATTTTTTGGTTTTTTTGGGTCGTGGATGCAAAATGCTTAAAACGGTGGCTGTCCGACAATATTACCCGGAGGATCATAATTACATATGATAAATGTATCACCGGTCTTGCAATAACCAATAGCACAACCAATCCTAGAACTCTTCTTCCACACTAGTTGCGTGTAATGCAAACAATCTCCATTAGCCTTACACTGATAAGTCCTCCGATCATAGTACTTCATCTCCGAGGCCCAAGCAACCACAGCATCCTTTGGGGTCCAACCTTTTCCACTTCCCCAGAAGAGATTCTCACCGTAAGGTCCTCCAGAGTGGACAAGATTGCAATCTCCATGGCGAGTTCGAGCCCACCTACTCGCGTACCGGCTTAGAATGTTGCTCCATTTAAGAGGAGGAAGATGAAACTTGCGTCTTAAGCTGTTATGTGGTCTGAGAAACTGCTGTTGAATGTTGTTGCGGATTAAGGTTTTGTATTGAGAAGAAGTTAGTGTTTTTTTGGATGGGATTTGTGAAGACAGAGAAGGTAATGGAGTGGAGATAGCTATAATCATAATGATGAATATCAAAGTTTTGAGTTTCATTTTGAAGATTAGTTAGATTTGTTTGTGACCCTCTAGATCTAGTGCTCCATATATATTATATACACACATTATTGTTTATAATTTCATATATGTAAGCATGGCTGTGTCAACAAAATTAATAGTCATGTGCTGGTAAAACAAAACTGTCTGTTTTTACCAGTTGAAAAAATATTTCGGATTCTAAGTTACTAAAAAAATATTAAAATTTATCAAAAAACAATAGTATGGTATGAGAAAAAAAATTTATAATAAGAAAACAATATTATATATTATGGTGTGAAAATAAAAAATTTTGTAATATGATATGTGTTTTAAAAAATATTAATATTGTAGAAAAAAATTAATGGTATTTTGTAATGGTCCTTCATTTCTTAAGTCATTTGACGATCTCATCTCGGACGTGGTTATTGTGCTGTGTAAGTATATAAAACTCCAAAGAATATAAACACATGGTGCGTTAATAATGTGCAATGACAACTGCTAATCATTTCGGTGGAACATTGATTATTTGTAGGAATTATTCTTTTCGAATATATAAAAGTATCAAATTGGTGATGGTATCGTATTGACCAGGTTAAAAATTTAGGGTATTTTTGAAACATTTAAAACTTGGGGCTGTTTTGGAAACATATAAAAACTTAGGGCATTACATTTTTCAATTTCTATTAGACTGGGCTTTCCATTAGCCAATATTTGGGCCTTTAAGGTAGACTCATTGCTTTCGTTTTTCGTATTCCAAAAAATAAAAAAAATAAAAAATCGGATTTCGACGAGAAAACAAATCCTCGAGACGAATCGGCCATTAAGTACATTTTTATCTCTCACTTTGTGCGAGTGTTTGTTTTCCGAGATCCATATCGTCGGTTGGATCCAAAGCTTTGTAACTCCGTGGATCTCCTTCTCTCTCTGGATCTCGCGCCTTGAGGTTCGTCTTTCTGTTCAACTTCGACAAACGACTAAGATTTCATTGAGATCGATCTCTTTTTTGCCAATGTTCGATATTCTCGGGCGTTCTTTGTTTTGATCTCATTGAAGATTGATCCGATTTCGTTAGCAAACCGGTTTTCATGTTTGTGTATCTGAGTGACTGCGAACTATGTAGATTTGACTGTTCCTATTCAAATCTGAAGAGTTAAACCATTGAGAGGCATTTCTTTTTTTGAGTTTTAGCTTATCCAAAGCTATGTCATTGTTCGAGTAATGATATGTGTTAATGTTTTTGGTTGTAGTTGTAGTAAAGTGATGTGTATTGCTTGATCGGAGTATATAGATTTGTCAATGTTTTGAATCTTCGGGTCCCTTATTCAACATTACCGAATTTTCTTCTGCATTTATGCTGTTTGCTCCTACCCAGCTGAACTTTGGAACAGAGCGACATGCTTCATTCATTGTATAAAAATTTAAGTAGAGAGGTGTAGATTATTGCTAAGTAGTTATGAAGATAACCTTCGACTTCTTGTACATAGCTTGCTTGACCAGTGATGAGATGGTTCTTGTAGTTAGTATTATTCAAACGTGAAACCCCAAGAATATTAACTGTTTGATTTGTAGCTCATTATGTCTTGAATAAATTGTAAAGATACATAAGTCTGATTTTGGGTTCCTATTCTCTCTATTCAGTTTCTTTCTTTTTTTTGTTGCAGTGATATTTGTTCTTGAATGATTTTCGTTTTCACTTCAGTTTCTCTTTCCAATTTTTTGTGCAGCACCGGAAAAGATGGACAAATCTTGTACCTTGCTTGTACACTATGACAAAGGGACTCCAGCAGTTGCCAATGAAATTAAAGAAGCTCTTGAAGGAAATGATGTTGAAGCAAAAGTTGATGCCATGAAGAAGGCGGTTATGCTTTTGCTGAATGGCGAAACCATTCCTCAGCTTTTCATAACTATTATAAGATATGTTCTGCCTTCTGAAGACCACACGATCCAAAAGCTTCTGTTGTTGTACCTGGAACTGATTGAAAAGACTGATTCTAGGGGAAAGGTGCTGCCTGAAATGATCTTGATATGCCAGAATCTTCGGAATAACCTTCAGCATCCAAATGAGTACATTCGTGGAGTGACTCTGAGGTTTCTCTGTCGATTGAAGGAGACTGAAATAGTTGAGCCTTTGACTCCATCAGTGTTGCAGAATCTGGAGCATCGCCATCCATTTGTTCGTAGGAATGCAATTTTGGCCATCATGTCGATATATAAGCTTCCACAAGGCGATCAACTCTTTGTAGATGCACCTGAGATGATCGAGAAAGTTCTATCAACAGAACAAGATCCGTCTGCCAAGAGAAATGCATTTCTAATGCTCTTTACCTGTGCGGAAGAGCAAGCAGTGAATTATCTTCTGAGCAATATTGACAAGGTTTCAGACTGGAATGAATCACTTCAGATGGTGGTGCTGGAGTTGATTCGAAGTGTATGTAAGACTAAACCAACAGAGAAGGGGAAATATATTAAAATTATCATTTCTCTGTTAAGTGCCAATTCTTCTGCAGTTATCTATGAATGTGCTGGGACACTTGTTTCTCTCTCATCTGCCCCTACTGCTATTAGAGCTGCTGCCAACACCTATTGCCAACTTCTCCTTTCTCAGAGTGACAACAATGTGAAGCTTATTTTGCTTGATCGGTTGAGTGAGCTTAAGTCATTGCACAGAGATATCATGGTTGCGTTGATAATAGATGTGCTCAGAGCACTCTCAAGCCCAAACCTTGATATCCGCAGGAAGACACTTGACATTGCCCTTGATTTGATTACCCATCATAATATTAATGAGGTCGTTCAGATGCTAAAGAAAGAAGTAGTGAAGACACAGAGTGGAGAGCTTGAGAAGAATGGAGAGTATAGACAAATGCTTATTCAAGCAATCCATGCTTGTGCAGTTAAGTTCCCTGAAGTTGCAAGCACAGTGGTCCATCTTCTAATGGATTTCTTGGGAGATAGCAATGTGGCTTCTGCTCTTGATGTGGCTGTTTTTGTTAGAGAGATAATAGAAACAAATCCCAAGTTAAGAGTTTCAATCATTACCAGGTTGCTAGATACATTCTATCAGATCCGGGCAGGAAAGGTCTGCCCTTGTGCACTTTGGATAATTGGGGAGTATTGCCTCTCACTTTCCGAAGTTGAGAGTGGCATTTCAACCATTAAACAATGCCTTGGCGAATTACCTTTTTACTCTATTTCTGAGGAGTCTGAGCCAACGGAGACATCAAAGAAGATTCAGCCTACCTCTTCTGCCATGGTGTCCTCTAGAAAACCAGTGATTCTTGCTGATGGAACTTATGCGACCCAAAGTGCAGCCTCTGAAACCACATTTTCCGCACCTACAGTTGTTCAAGGATCATTGACTTCTGGAAATTTGAGAGCACTACTTCTAACTGGTGACTTTTTCCTCGGAGCAGTGGTTGCTTGCACATTGACTAAACTTGTTCTTAGGTTGGAAGAGGTTCAGTCGTCTAAGACTGAAGTGAACAAGTCAGTCACACAGGCTTTGCTGATCATGGTTTCTATGTTACAACTAGGCCAATCTCCTGTTTCTCCACACCCTATTGATAATGATTCATATGAGAGGATTGTATTGTGCATAAAATTGCTTTGCCATAGGAATGATGAGATGAAAAAGATATGGTTGGAATCCTGCCGCCAGAGTTTTGTCAAGATGATTTCCGAGAAGCAGCTTAGAGAGATAGAGGAAATTAAGGCAAAAACCCAAACAACTCATGCTCAACCTGATGATCTCATTGACTTCTTCCATCTGAAGAGCCGGAAGGTAATATCACTTTGTAATTATTCCTTGCTTCATTGTTCATCTTTCCTTATGAATTTTCCTTTGCAATATGCTCGGCTCATATCTGATTTTTTTTTCCATCTTCGCATTTTCAAAGATAGACAAGAGAGTTAATAGTTGGTTATATTTATTTAGTTCCACCAGTAGGTCAAATTACTGATAATACGTTCTTTTTAGGGAATGAGCCAGCTTGAGTTGGAAGACCAGGTACACGATGACCTAAAGCGTGCAACTGGAGAGTTCACCAAGGACGAGAACGATGCTAACAAACTCAACCGCATTCTTCAGCTCACAGGATTCAGTGATCCAGTCTATGCTGAAGCATATGTGACGGTGCACCATTATGACATTGCACTCGAAGTTACGGTTATCAACCGTACAAAGGAAACCCTTCAGAATCTGTGCTTAGAGTTAGCAACCATGGGTGATCTCAAACTTGTTGAGCGTCCCCAGAACTATAGCTTGGCCCCTGAAACAAGCATGCAGATAAAAGCAAACATCAAGGTCTCATCCACAGAGACCGGAGTCATATTCGGAAACATCGTCTATGAGACATCAAATGTAATGGAGCGAAACGTGGTAATTCTTAATGACATACACATTGATATCATGGACTATATCTCTCCAGCTGTTTGCTCAGAGGTTGCTTTCAGAACCATGTGGGCAGAGTTTGAATGGGAAAACAAGGTAATTCACAGAAACCTTTTACAGTCTTACCTTCTGTTCTTCAGTTTAATCGAGTTTAGTATAACCATCTCCTCTTGGTAACCTTCATGGCAGGTTGCTGTGAACACAACCATTCAAAACGAAAGAGAATTCCTCGACCACATTATTAAATCCACAAACATGAAGTGTCTCACGGGCCCGTAAGTTTTCAGATTCTTCTTTTCTTCCCGTAGAAACTAAAAACGCTTCTTACTAATCTAGTGCGTCTTAAAATTTGCAGATCCGCCATAGAAGGCGAATGCGGATTCCTTGCAGCAAACTTATATGCAAAAAGTGTATTCGGTGAGGATGCTCTTGTGAATGTAAGTATAGAGAAGCAAACCGATGGAACACTAAGTGGCTACATAAGGATAAGAAGCAAGACGCAAGGGATTGCTCTAAGTCTTGGAGACAAAATCACACTCAAACAAAAGGGTAGTAACTAAGGTTAGCTAGTTTTTGTTCTATCTTTGCAAAACCTTTTCTCAATTTTCCACTGGAATTCATAAATGTTTCAATCGTTACTTCATAACCGGAATGGATTCTCACAGGCTTTGGACGATGGTGAGCAAGGTAACAGGTTTAGACTACGTACGTTTCTCTCGTAAGCAATGTTTTGTTGGTTGAATCTGATTACTATATATGGAAGAGAAGCGTACGTTTAAGAAGTTTTTTTAATGTAAAGAGTTATTTGTTATCATTCTTCCTTAACCGGTATATTTTCCGGTTTGGTACCTATGAATTCTTCCTCATACGGCTGTGTGTCTCTTAGACTACTAGACTTTTTGTTTCATTTGTATTGAATGCTTCTTCTTTTTTCTTTTATATAATGTTTTTTTGGGGAGATTAAACCGTGATTTTCTTGATATGCTATATTGATTGATAGAAGTAATGTTATACGGATGTGCATTTGGAGTTTTAAAAGTATAAAGTACAACATATAATAATTTTAGATTCATTTAGTGCTTTTCAATATTATATGGTACAATGATAATCTATAGTACTCGACAGAATATCCTAATCTCTTTGTAGCAACATAAGTTATTAAAAATGAAATCTCCAACCACTTATTATTGTCAAGGAACTCTTTTTTTTTGGAAATGTCAAGAGACAATTGTAATCCGAACGTGCTAGCTCTATTCGTAATATTTTAGATAAAAGATTTGAGAGATTATCAGTTTGATTCTTAATTTGTGTTGGGAGAGGAATATTTTCAAAAGAAATATATAACGGTTGTCTCAAGATTTTTTTTTTTTTGTCAATATTGAATCGATATGTTTCGATCCATAGCATAGTTCAACCTTAAATTTTTATTTTATTTAATAATTTGTAAAATGGAGGAATCGAATCCTAAATGCTATAATCATTAATTGGATCATCCTAACCACCAAAATGAGAAGAACTCGGTACCTTCGGATCTTAGAATTTTGATTGAAATTTGCGATTAATAATTATATATATATAAAGAATCGTAGAAAATAATAAATGGATTGTCAACCATTTATTACTTTTAGGAAATGTACAGATGACTATAAGGACCAACGGCAATTAAAGATTTTTCTATTAGCAAAAATAAAATAATTGTAGAAAATACGGAAAATAGTTTTGGGCCCAGCAATACGTAATTTTCAAAGTTGGGCCGATTTAAGCCGAAACAATTTTGATAAGAAAAACAATGTCGTTTAGGGTTTGTCTTGTGAGATAATATATACTCGTTTAGGTTAATAAGATCTTTCAAAGCTTTCTTTTCCTATCTCTCTTAACATTGCGATGGAGAGATTCCAGAATAACCTTAATTTTTGGTCGGAGTTTTCTCAAGATCTCTTAATTTCTGTTTCCGAACATTTAGATTTTTCTGATCATAAATGAGCTAAATGTGTATGTTCTTCTTGGCACTTTGCTTCAAGACTAGCGCAAATGTTGATAAAACCCTGAAGCAATTAGCTCCATGTATTACCTCAGAAGATGGTACTCCCAAGGTAATTATCCCAGACTCATTCTTCCAAAAACGTGTCATCATCCACAAAGACTTCATTATAGGAGTATTCATGGGAAGAACACCCTCCTACACTCAAATTCAAAACATGTTAAACCATATTTGGGGACGTGGAAGGAAAGTCGAATTCCATCTCAAGCCTGCTCAGCATATAATGATGGTTTGTATACCTAATGATGTTACAAGGATGAAAATTGTTGAGCAAGAGTTCTGGCATATAGGCTCAACCATGTTCTATGTTGCCCAATGGACTCCTCACCTTGCTGTCAAACCTCCAAGCTCGTGTTCCATCCCTCTGTGGGCTCACATTAGAGGGCTCCCACTAGACTTATTCCACTAGCAAGGTCTCAGCTTCGTGGTTAGTCTTTTAGATGACCCTATTGAAACAAATGACTCCACCATCAGGTTATCTAACATGGAGATTGCACATGTAAAATGCCGAGTAAACTGTACCGAACAGCTGCCATCAAAAATTAAAATCCAAAGAGAAGATGGCTCAGTTATTACCTTGTATGTCGACTACCCTTAGACACATCCCTTCTACTCAATCTATAAGGAAATGGGTCATCTCAAATCAAGATGCCCTTCTAACAAATGGGTCCTTGTCACAAAAGCCCCCCAATCAACTCCATCTCCACCTTATTCGCACCCTTCTCCTCCTCCACCCTTACCTTCATCTCAGCCAACCCCTAACTTGTCTGCTTAGCTTACAAATCCATCGCCCCAGCCACTTAAACTTAGCTTACAAATCCATCGCCCTAGCCACTTAAGGACACAAATTCACCTGCCATATTTACCCCTACACCTACTAATCGTGAGACTGTCGTTGAGTTACCCTTCAGCCATGTAACCACTCCTGAAACAGAACTCATCCAAGATGTCTTCTTTGGCAGAAAATCAATCCAATGAATTTCAGCCTTTGATGTAACCCATGTGTTGGGCCTTCCCGCTCATAAACCTCACCCGCCTAATAAACCAACTAAGCGTTCGTTGTTTGACCCAATGGAAGCTGAAAGTTTGATCCCCACCCACCCATCTCAGCTTCAACCCTCAACCTTTATTCCTCCGCCTCTCTCTACCCATCTAGGAGCTTCAAGCTTCTTTGCCTGTCTCCAAGAACTTGACCAAAACACAACCCAAAACACTTTTACCCCTGCTGTTACTTCAATCAACAGAATTGAGGATTCATCTCTCAGTTTACTGAGTTTAAAGCAAAAGACCTAAAGAGAAAACTAAAATCACTAAACAAGAGAGAGTTTTCAGACAATCAAAAACGAGTGAGTGAGGCTAACAGTTTGCTTAAAATTGCGCAGGTACAATCATTGACTATGCCGAACCATGCAAATTTTGAAGAGGAGAAAATATTTCATGAAAAGCTTCTCATTTTGAAGAGGGTTAAGGAATCTTACCTTAAGCAAAAATCATAAATCAATTGGCTCGCTCATGGAGACCAGATCTCAAGCTTTTTTGACAAAGTATCCCAACTAGAAATACCTACAACACCATTCACACCCTAGAGAGTCTGAATGAAGACATTTCCACTACGCCCGAGGAGACTTGTGTTATTGCTACGGATCACTTTTTATGGATTCTTGGCCCTTTGGTCCCAGTGCGTCACCTAATCTAATCAGACGTCTCTGACCCCTTGCTTTTCACCTGCAGCCACCAAGAACAAGAGATCATGTCGCTTATTCCAACCAGAGAGGAAATCACAAAAATGATGTTCAAACTTAACCCAAATAAAAGCCCTGAGCCTGATGGGTTTACCTCTAAGTTCTACACAACAACTTGGCCTACAGTTGGGGAAGGTGTTATCTCATCCATTCTCAAGTTTTTTTCACTACCTGATTATGTCTTCAACAACCAACTCCACAATTCTTACCATGATCCCTAAGTTTCTCGGTGCTATTATTCTAAAGGACTACAGGTCTATGTCTTGATGCAACACGTTATACAAAGTAATCTCTAAAATACTTGTTGCAAAACTCAAACCACTACTACCTAAGCTCATCCTTCCTAATCAATTGGCTTTCATCAAAAGGAGGTTGTTACTAGAAAACTATCTCTTGGCTTCAAAAATAGTGAATAGGGATTATATGAAAAACCAACATCCAAAACTCACATTAAAGGTAGATATTGCTAAGGCATTTGACTCTCTTCGGTGGGACTTCATCTTAGCCAACATATATGCAATTAACCTGCCACAGAAATTCATTGACTGGATTATTGCGTGTATCTCTACTACGGCTTTCTCGCTGGGTATAAATGGGGTCACTACATGGCTATTATAAAGGCACAAGAGGGCTGAGACATGGAGGCATGCTATCTCCCTATCCGCTACTTATCACTAAAACTAAATGTTGCGGCAGAATCTAGGCACATTGGGTATCACCCTAAATGAAAATCCTCAATGCTAACCCACATATGCTTTGCAGATGACTTGCTCTTGTTCTCTGATGGCTCGCCCTCCTCTGTACCAAACATAGTCCTCATCCTCAATGAATTCAAGACTCTCTCTGGTTTGGCCATTAGTGTTGAGAAATCATGCCTCTTTCCAGGTGGATTATCTCATCTTCAAGCCCAGAATTTATCCCAACTATCGGGTATTCCGTTAGGCCAGCTCCCAATAAGGTATCTGGGACTCCCCTTGAGCTCTAAAATATTAACAATGTTAGACTGTGAGCCATTAATCAGCAAATTGAAAGCTAAAATGGGAACTTGGATTGTAAAGTACTTATCTTTGGCAGAGAGGATTCAACTACTAAACTATGTGATCTCAAGCTTAACAAACTTTTGGACAACTGCTTTCATTCTGTCAAAGAAATGCATCTGCCTCATAAACTATATTTGCAACTCCTTCTTGTGGAAAGGTAATCTAGAGGGGTGCCATTCTGCAAAAGTTTCATGGGATTCAGTTACTAAACCTAAGGCAGATTGAGGACTAGGACTTAAAAATTTAGAAATCTGGAATCGTACATGTGCTTTGAAGTTGTTCTAGGTACTTCTCTTTCACAGAGAATCAATTTGGACGGCATGGATCCACCAAAACTTCATTAAAGACAAGGTAATTTGGGACATGAAGATTCCACAAAACACTACTTGGAACCTCAAGCAAATCTTTAAGCAACGATCTATAGCACTAAAATGGGTTCAGTTCAAGGCAAGAAATGGGATGAATATAAATTTCTGGCGTGATCCATGGACTCATCTCGGTCCGTACATCAATTATGTTGGTCAATTGGGGCCTCGACAAACTGGTATTCCTTTCCATGCGACTGTAGCTTCTCGCTGGACTTATGGCACATGGGTTTTGCCTCTTGCAAGATCGGATAAGATTCAGGATGTATTTGCAGCAATTACTAACCTCAGTATTTCTCTTGATGAGGATGAACTAACCTGGAATTTCTCAAATCATCTTTAAAATTCTCTGCAAGAATAATCTATGATGACCTTAGAGAATTAGCACCAATTGTGCCTTGGTCCAAAATTGTATGGCAAAAGAAAAGGATTCTGAAGCACTCGGCACTAACTTGGTTATTACTTTAAATTGTTGCCCTACTCGAGATCGAATTTTAAGCTGGGGAATAACAACTAACCCGATGTGTCTTCTCTGCAATTAACACCCAGAGGACAAAGACCATCTGCTATTTGCATGTCCCTTCTCTTCATAACTTTGGCATCAGCTCACTCAGAAATTCCAGATCCAAAGACACTCAATGTGGAATGACATTCTCCAAGAACTAATCACCTTCGCATGAACCAGAGAAACCAGATACTTTCTACTCTTACTTTGGCAAGCAACAATCTATGAAATCTGGAGAGAAAGGAATGAGAGGCTCCATACAAACACTAACAGAGCAATTGAAGGACTTCAATCGGTGATTAAAGCTACAATCAAGAATAGAACAAACTCCATCAGACTCTCGAATCGAGAACAGGCAAGTAAGCTTCTTCAATTATGGTTTTTACTCAACTGAAACATTTCTCCGTGACAATGAACGATTGCGCTTTCGTCATTGAACATGATTTACTTTTGACTACTCTTAAGCATCCCCTACATGGGCTTCTATTATATCCAAAATTGGACTTTTATTAGATCCTAAATTGTGAGTTTTCTAACTCTTTCATAAAAATGTTTAGCTTAAGGCTAATTTTAATATAATGCAAAAAAAATTATCAAAAAAAAAAAGAAAAACAAAAAGAAAATTTGATCAACGATTCTTAGTCTGAACAATACAATCTCAACATGTTTACAACATTCAAACTGATCATAAGAGTAGGGAAATTGAAAAAAAAAACAAAAATACTAAGAAAGAAAATTTTATGTGACATAGTGAATATTAAACATTGTAGTACTTTGTTTTTTAGTCCAAAAAACAAGACCACTAATACATTTTTATTGGTTAAAAATGAAAACAGAGCCATGACTTATCAAATCGAAACACTGAAAAAACAACCATATCTACCAACAGAATTGCCCTATTGACATAAATCTGATCAGATGTATTTGGTTGGTGCAAGGATAAGGTGATCTTTCTTGTGCATAGCGAGTCCAGTCATGACATCCATCTTTATATCCTCTGGTTTCATACCTTTAGGTAGACTCCAATCAAATTTGTACAGAAGGTTAGCAAAAGGTATCTCTACCATAGCGACTCCAAGATGCATTGCAGGACACATTCTCCTGCCCGAACCGAAAGGTAGAAGCTCAAAATCTTGGCCCTTGAAATCCACTCCTTTGTGCTCATTCATGAACCTCTCTGGAATGAACTCATTTGGGTTCTCTCCCCAGGCTGATGTGTCACGAGAAACCGCCCATGCGTTCACCTGAATGATGGTCTTGGCTGGAATATCATAGCCACCGATCTTTGCATCTGCCAAGGTTTCTCTGTGTAGAAGAATGGGAATGACTGGTTCGAGCCTGAGAGACTCCTTGATGACTGCTTTGAGGTAAGGAAGATTAGGTATGTCTTCTTCAGAGACATATCCTTTGTCTCCTACAACATTCCTCACTTCCTCTTGGACTTTCTTCATTGCTTCAGGGTACTTGATAAGATAAGTCATGGCCCATACAACCACTGCAGCTGCTGTGTCAGTTCCTGGTACAACAATATCCTGATGAAATCACAAACAAAGAGTTAATAAGATTGAGTTTGAATAACTTAAAATACTGCAAATAAGGTTGAGTTAAAGTTACTAACCAATATCATAGCCTTGACATTCTCAAGAGTGAATTTGACTGAGAAAGGTTGGTCTTTGTAGATCTGCATAAGAAGATCAATGAAACTCTCTGTCTCAGGTTTAGGACGGTTAGGGTTCTGAGTCTCATCCAGAAGCTCTTGAAGGTAAGTGTCAAGCTCCTTGAAAGCTTTCTTCAGACGCGAATTCAGACCAGTGAAGTTGTCAATGAATCCAAAATAAGGGAAAAGGTCAGAAATAAACAGAGTACCCAAAAGTGCTTGAGTCTCATACAAGATGTCAATGAATCTCTTCATTTCTGTACCATACTCATTGTAACGTTTCCCAAAAGCTTGTCTACAAACAACACAATTGGTGAAAGACAAACCAAGCTCACTAAGGTCAACGGTGCCTGATTGATCAGCAGCTTTATAGATCTTATCCATCATTCGTTGACACTCTTCTTCTCTAACAGGTCTAAAACTTGCAACACGGTTTGGACTAAAGAGATTCACCATACACATCTTCCTCATATCACGGTAATACGTAGTGTACTGACCAAAACCAAGGTCACGACCTTGATACGACATCGTTTGTTGACCCTTCAACAAAGGACGAGCAGTGAAGTTAAGATCTTGAGACTTTAGTAGCTCCTTAGCTAACTCTGCAGATGAGATCACCACAAGACGACGACCTCCAATCTTCATTGAAAAAATTGGACCATAGAGCTTAGAGAGACGAAAGAGAAAGTGTTGTGGATTGAATTTCTCCATCTGATGAAGGTTTCCAATGATTGGAAGACCTTTGGGACCTGGAGGTAGTCGCAGAGACTTCTTAGTGGTGCTTCTAAGGAAGAAGAAAGCTGCAACTGCAACCAAACCAGCTATAACTAAGAACAGATCCATTTTTGAGTTTGTGTCTGAGATCTTGTTCTGATAGTTTCTACTAATGCTAAGTGATGCTTGTGGTTATATAGTAAGGATACATAGTTTATTGGTTTGGTTGGTTGTTTTTCTTTTTTTGACAGGTGACGGAATTTTGCCTTGTTTTTAAAACGTGATGTTAGTAGGTGAAACTGGCTCTTGGAATTTGGAATTAATAAAAAAATAATAATAATAATATTAAGTCAATTATTGTGAAAGCGAGAATGTTGAAGACATTGGAATATAAACTATTATTATTTCATTAGTACTACCAAATAAAAAAGGTATTAAGATATCTCATACCGAATTACTTTTAATCTGGTGATTAAAATGATCCACCTAATAATTTAGTATCAGGATTCAATTCTTACCTGCTGCATTATGGTAACTTAAAAAAAAAATTATAAAGTAAATTTTCGACTATAAATCAGATTTTATCGATTTAATTATTAAAATAATAATAATAATAAAGATATCACACACTTGTGATCATTTAGAAATCATATATATAGCAACTCTTAGTAAATAATTATTGATATTTTGGAATATTGGACTTGGTTTGGTATAATCGAACTTATAAACAAAACAACAAAACAATCATTTTCTCATATGTTATAACTTAATCTGATAAGAATTGTATTACTTATCCAAACTCTAGATTTAAAAGTGTGTTAACATTACTTTGTATTTAGTCTCCAATAGTATTTCACAGTGGGCCTAATTGACTCATTCAACATCGCTATTTAGATCTAAGATTAATTGTACAAAAAAAGTCAAAATTATACAGAAAAATTAACGGCAACAACTCTCTCTGACTCCATTATCGAAACATGCTTTATATCTAATTTTCTCGACGCCGACAACGTTGAAGACGGCTTCCGCTGGCTTTAGTGTTTTCTCCCTATGTGTTTCCTCTTTGTTTTTTTCTTTTCACTTAAGCTTTTCTTATTCAGTTGAGAGCTTGGCCGAAGGTGTTATTTGTCGAAACTTTGTCCTCCGAGGACATGGACATCTCCGACAATGTCACATCCACCTTTCTCTCCCGGAGAAGATGAGTTTTGGGACCTCAAAAAACCAGCCCTCTCTGGCGGTGTTTTACCTCGGAAACCTACCTTTTCATCTTCCATCATCTCGCGAGATTCAATGAAACTTCATCTCACCACCTCCACCACCGCCATGTCAAACAACTCGGGATCCTCATGGCATATCTCCTCTTCCCGTTGGCCACGCTACCGGAGTTTCACCACCACATGTAAGTCGTAAGAAATGGTTCTCCGTTGCCGTACGTTCTTGCGGCGGTGCTATCTCTTCCCGAAAGGGAGAAGTTGCAACTAGGGTTTTTTCAAAGTGTGGATCTGTTAGTGGACTTTGTATTTGGGCCTCAATTTCATTAAGGTATTTATTTAAATTCTCCCTAACAAGCCCATTGGATTATACTTTTGAGGACAAATATTTGGGCTTTAAGAAGACTTTTAGTGGATGCCAATTAGTTATAAGACTTTATTTTAGGCCAAAATACGTTTCTATGATGTACTCCAACATAGAGAACGTTATTCAAAGCTTAGATGGTCCATTAGGCACTAAACTGGAACTGATTCTGAATAATGAGTTGGGCTTAAAACTAATGTGTGGGTTACTGGGCTCCAATCTTTTAAATATCCTTAGGCGTTTTCTTTTAGAAAAACGAGTTTGGGTTTTAACTATTGGTAGAGAGTCCATGAAAAAGAGACTTGGTCTCCGGAATATGTTTATCAACGCTTAATCTGAAAAGAATTAAGAGCTACTTTGTTTGTTCTACCGCCTATCAAGGCAATTGAACTAGGATGGTTTATAAAGTCTATACAGATTCAATAACCAATGTGTGAGTATCCTCCGTTTAGGCTTTTATATTTGTTTCATGTTGTATTTGAAATCTCCTTCATATTTTACTGGCAATGAGGTGTTTACTGTTCTTGCCGATGTATTTAATGACTTAATCAATATAAGTGGTTTGACAAAAAAAATACAGAAAAATTGGATTTGGGTAACGACAACAAAGGGGCGTTTCTGAGTTGCTTACGCAGCCACGTTTGAAAATAAAGGCCGTCACAATACACCGTCTAGTTCATGTACGCGACTTGTATCATTGTAAGACCAATCTCATTGGCCACATGAGCTTACACATCTTACAAAGGTCACACTTGGGTCCGTTAAGAAGGAGACAACTAATGTGACCGCCACTGTATGTATATATCAAACTTTTACTTTATTTGTGATTGATTTTTTTATTCTTTTCAGTTTAATTAATATCAAATTTAAAATTAACAAAAAAAGTTTAAACCTATCAACTCAAAAAAAAAATCATATTGAAAAAGTGCTTTTAGGAAATTAATCAGTGGGAAAGTATAATTTTCTATTTGAATTTGATTTTAGAAAATTATATTTATTCGACATGATATCATTAGAAATTTTTTTAATCTAACTATTCATAAAAGAATTGTCAAATAGTTAAATATCTTACACTACTAAAATTTATAACAGATTCTTGTATAATAGAATCTAGATTAAACTAATTCAACTTTAGGTTTACGCGTAATTTCGTGTAATAGAATTTATAGATTTATAGAGTAATCTAATATCTGTAATAGAGTTTAGATTATTGACCCAAAGTTTGTTAACAATATATATAGGTTTTTAAATATTTTGACATTATATCCAAAAATATACAAATAAAAGTTCTTGACATTATGTTGAGTTTATTAAAAATTTAAGTCAAGCCCCAAGACACACAACAACAAATACCATGGAAATGTATAATTAGTTGATCATTTATTAAGTAAAATCTACAAATAGTCAAATTAGTTATTACAATTAGACTTAAATTGGTTTCTGTCATATTTATCAACGAAAACTACGTCTACTTTTATAGACAAAGAAGAACATAAACAAACTGATCATGGATCATCATTGTCATGAAAACTAGTTAAGCTAAAGCAACTCTGAGTCTGAGCTATATAATCTCTATTAATCGTCATCTTCATTCTTTTTTCTTGAAACTTACTAGTTTGATCATCATCACTAGAGTTATGATCATCATCATCATTAGATTGGTGATCATCTTCATCAGATTCTTGCAAAGCAAGTAATGGCATAGAATTAGGGTTAATCTTAGAGTAGATGCTGAAAGATGACAAAGATGATCTTCTTCTCAGCTTACTAGCAATAAGCAATCTCCTTCTCTTGTTCAATGGACTCTCTACTTTCTCCAAATCCTTAGCGTTGCTTGCTTCCATCAAATTCCCAAACGATTTCGATTTCCCTATGTAATGATTTGATAATCCTCTCCTTCACAAAAACCAAACTTTTAACCATCAGAATCAACCTCACTAATAAACCAATTCTCATCATGCTATAACATTCAAATTGATTGTAAGAGCAATAACGAAACAACATCTCAAGGTCAAACAGGTTAATCAATGAAATCAAACACATGAAAGCTGAGAATCTAAAACGAAATGATGAAACAGAGTATTAGTGATTCACTTTTCCTCAGGTAGATATTAAAGGTATAATCTTTTTCTTTTTTTGTCTACTTTCGAATCCAAATCGAATATATTCAGGCTAAATTAAAAAAACTTAATTCTCTTAAAGAAACGTACTTAATCGGAAGAGAATCTTCCAGAGAGGAAGTGAATGAACCAATACATCTTGCTTGTGATGAAACGTCGTCGTTTTCTTCTTCCTCATTTTCACTGCTTTCTCCAACAGACGAAGAACTCTCAGATAACTCCTCCGATGGAGATCTACCACATCTCCTTAAACCGATCCGGTTAGAATCCGTTTTCGAGAACAAACTCGCCGTTACACCTTGATCCTGTGCCGCAACGCTACTCTGATCCCTAACCCTACCAATTCCAAACGTCGAACCTACCAAAACCTCCATTTTTTTTCCGGTTCAATTTCTCTATTCTTCTAGCCTGAGCTCAGATATTATCAATCGGCGATTCCACGAGCTTCAATAAGCGTAGATTAAGAAACAATTTGTAGAGAAAGCGAGAGAGAAAAGCAGAGACAAGACTCCACCGATCGGAGAAGAAGATGAAACAAAGATAAAGAATAAAAGAAAACCGTAATTTACGAATATGTATAAAAATACGTATGAGTGACAGTATTTTTGAGTCTCTCTGTATATACGCACATTACTAAATATAGTATTCGATGGAAGGACGGTAACGGCTACTTTGACGTTAAGAAGTTATTAATGACGTGGCTATCATTCATTGGTTGAGGTTTAGACCTTAGCTATAGACGTTTTATGGGTTTCTGTCTCCGTTAAATCTAATGCTGGCGATGTACCGAAAGTTCGGTGGTCGTTATCACACCGGAAAACTTCAACCTTATCCAATTTTAATTTATATGTTTTATCAGTGAAACGAGATAAGACAATTGTACTTAAAACTAATCACATCGTTAGCTTATTTTCTTACAACTGAATTCACTTGTCACTTGTCTTCAACATTGTTAGTTTCTTCTCTCTCGGTCCCTAGCTTGCTCTGACTGTCGACCATTCATGGCTACCACAATTCTCAGCTTCGCTTCTATATCTAACTTCAATCTTCCCGGCACTACGAAATACCCTAAATCCACTCTCAGATTCCCTCTATTTACGTCCTTGCCACTACCTTCTACTTCTTTGTCTCTTTCTTCTTTCTTTCTGGTTAGAAAGGAAGCATCTTTGTCTTTGTCATCAACGCCGATCCAAGCTCTTACAGAAGAAGCCGTTGATACTTCGGATTTAGCTTCTTCTTCTTCAAAGCTTGTACTTGTAGTTGGCGGCACTGGTGGTGTAGGTACGAATTAACTATTTCATTACTTCTATGTTCAATTTTGAGATTTAGGATTATGAATTTTATTCAAATTTCAGTTGGGTGTAATGATAAATGGTGAATTCTCCTCAAGAACCAATTAATTGTTTGAATTTTTCTCTTTTTTGGTGTCAGGACAACTTGTGGTAGCTTCATTGCTCAAGAGGAATATTAGATCAAGGTTATTACTGCGAGATCTTGAGAAAGCAACAAGGTTGTTTGGTAAACAAGATGAAAATTCCTTACAGGTTTGCACTTTATCGACATTTAGGACTCGCTACTTCTTTTCAAGCTCATAAACATGTTAAAACCTTGTATATAGGTAGTCAAAGGAGATACTAGAAATGCAGAGGATCTTGATCCGTCCATGTTTGAGGTTCGTTGTTTCAATTGCTTCATCATTGTCTTACGTTTGTAATTTTCTGATGCTTAAGATTTGAGCTGATTTGTGTAGGGTGTGACACATGTGATTTGTTGTACTGGAACTACAGCTTTTCCTTCCAAGAGGTGGAGCGGAGAAAACACACCTGATAAAGTAGGTGAGAACAGTTCTTTCCAAGTAAGAACGAAAGATCATTTCCAATAGTCTTTATGATCTTGTTCTGTAATAAATAAAATGAAATCAAGGATCTCTTACATTTGATTTCTGGTTGTTTTCTGTTCAAAAGATTGGGAAGGTGTGAAGAATCTCATTTCAGCATTGCCTTCATCGGTGAAGAGAGTTGTTCTGGTTTCATCAGTTGGTGTGACCAAGTCTGATGAGCTTCCTTGGAGGTGAGACTAGAGTATCTCTGCTAATTACTTTTGTTACGCTTGCCAATCTAAATAAGCATGAGAAATTGAGTACAGTTAATAATAAGTCTTCTGAAATTCCTTAATCAGGTTGTCTCTACGTGTAGTTTTATGTTGAATGTACGTTTTGTTTGACAGCATCATGAACCTTTTTGGGGTTCTTAAATATAAGAAGATGGGAGAAGATTTTCTTCGGGACTCTGGTCTTCCATTCACTATTATCAGGTTTGGACTAAAAAAGTTGCTCAATCATCAGGTGATATACAAAAATGCAGTCAACGCTGATAGACTCTATTATGATGTTTCCTTACCAGACCCGGTAGATTGACCGATGGACCATACACATCTTATGATCTGAATACTTTGCTCAAAGCTACAGCTGGTGAACGGCGTGCAGTTGTTATTGGTCAAGGTAAATTTGAAATGCTTTGATGATGGCCTTGTAGCACTGAAAATTTTAAGATTGCTTGCTTTACATACTGGCTCCTTTCAACAGGAGATAAACTAGTTGGAGAGGTAAGTAGACTTGTAGTGGCTGAAGCTTGCATACAGGCACTTGATATTGAATTCACAGAAGGCAAAGCTTATGAAATCAATTCAGTTAAGGTATTGCAAACAGTTTCCTTTAAAGTCCGGTCTGAAAGTATCAAATGAACTTGAAATGGGTGTAATGTAGTCTTATCAAGAAACTTGTGCTAAGGGGTGTCCTACAAGATCAAAGCTTTAATTGATAGTTGAAAATGTTTCAAAGACTGTTTTTTACTTTAATATGTTCGATGAATGTGGTTTCAGGGGGAAGGTCCAGGAAGTGATCCGCAGAAATGGCAAGAGTTGTTTAAACTTGCAGAATCCAAATGATAGGAGAGGACACTGGGAAATGTGTACAGAGTTTATAGCGAGACAGTACATATATGATCGAATTGCGAATGCATATACTCTTCTTTTGGTCCTTGAGACTTCCTGTAATGATACACATCCAGCCTATAAAATAGGTTGCAGATTGGATCCTTCCAAGCCATCTTAATCCAATCTCAATCCGGATATCAAATAGCAACTCGAGTAATAAACGAATTAATAGACTAAAGAACAGATAACTGGTTTGGCTGCATTTTCCTTTATTGTCTTAAAATTCATAAAACTCACATAATACTAAGAACAAGAAGATTCAAAGAGACATTCTTCTTTCAACATTATAATATTCCCTTTTTATGGTCTTGTTCTTCTCATTAACACATTAAATAGAATAATCTAAACCAGCCTGGTCCCTAACATGAAGTCTAATGAGATAAATGAAGTACAGGGACTTGACCAATGACTAAAAGCTATACCTGATTGACAGTATCTATATACGTATAACAATACCTCTTCTTCCAGGAGATGGGAGATCAGACCAATGTGGACACATATTAAGACAACATTTGCGGTGTGAACTGAGCATGGTTTCCATCACACAGCCGAGGAAGTAGTACGCCTAAGGTCAACCTCGTTCCTGAATTTCTCACTTGGTGGTGTTCCTTTGAAGCTTCCATATCTTATGGGTTTTGGCATATAAAGAGAACTGAGTAGCTTCTCCAAAGCTACCACAGTGTATCTCACATACTTACTTGAACTCGCGTCTTTCTCAACCAATGGTCCGTAGTTTTGCATATAGCTTCTGTAAACCGGCACAATAGCTTGAACTATCTGCTGGCAAACTTTATCCCTCAAATCTTTTTCCGGTACAATCCATGTAGATTGCTTCTTATACATCTCATCAAACGCATCATTGAATGCTTTGAGTCTCTTCTTGACAAGATCACGAGCAGTGGCATGTCCACCCGAGAAAAGTATAAGTCCTTCTCGACTCAAATGGCTTGGAAGCTTACCCCAGCTGTCTCTAAGGAAGACAGTAGCGTAATACTCTTTGTACTGTTCATGTTCTTTCAGCCATGAATCTCCTAAATGATCCCCAATTTTCGTACCCTTTAAGTTCTTGTATAAATGCCAGTGATTATTCATACCGAAAAAATGAGCGAGCGTTTGATCCGGATACACTTTCATCCAAACATCCAGATTCTGCTCAATGGCTTTAATTATTCTTAGAACCTCAATCATAAGCTGATTATCTTGGAACCTTTCTGATCTCCAGCTCTTATGTATGAGCAGAACCTGAGATAGTGTTGACTTGTACTTATCTCCTATAAGTTTATTGCAGTAATCAGTTACAAAACTGACTAATCTGGGAACACCACCGTCATTAGGAGGGGGTGTTTGCTTTTGAATCTCAACCTGAACCAGAAGCTCCCAGAAGATTTCTGCAGCACCATCTATTATCCTTTTGATGAGATCCCTTGTGAAGTTTTGGATCTCAATACAAGCTGCTCCACCAAAGAGACGGTTGAAATCTGCTCTCAGTTTATTCAACGAAGTAAAAATATCTAACAGCTTCAGAAGTTTGATTGGATCTTTCTTGCTATCAGTGACAGTTTTCCCAAACTCAAGGAACGCCAGCATGCCAGCCTGAGCAGCAATCTTGGAAAAGCAATCCATCCAAACATTCACACCGAGTCTCTCAAAGACATCATTGCAAAGCTTGAACTCTGCTTCAAACAGATGCTTAACCGCAAACTCTAAATGATTTCCCCATTGAGCTATATACCCTTCTATGCTTTGCACATCATTAAACTCAGAAACCGAGATATCTAGATAATCTAAGTCAAGTGCTTGAAGACTAGCTCTAACATTCAAGCTCCTCACTTCTACGTAAATCGAAATGCACTTGTCAAGTCTGTTATTAGCTCTGAGTCTACCAAGAATGGCTTGTAGTTTATGAATTACAGTAACAGGCAACTGGGATGGTGCAATGCATGCCTGATCACCGAGCGATGATGGAGACGCCATCGGAAGTGGAACACTGTTATCTTTCAAGAGCCTCCGGAACTCGTTTTCCAGCTTGTCTAAAGCAGCATCCCTAAGCCCACCATCCAGACGTGATTGAGATCTCTGTTTCTCTCCTCCTCCCCCACCGTCATTATGAAATTCCCTAAGCCCTCTCAAAGATTTCTTCAAATTTGAAAGATACTTCTCATCAGCAACGTTGTGATCTTCAAGATACTCAACTATATCTTCCAACCACTGGATAGCTAACCCGCAATTTTCCCCTAAAAACTTCAATGCTTCCTCTAATCTCTTCAATACAGCTAAATAACCCGAGAGATCATTCTTAGGATCTGACAACAAAGACTTCTCAAGTCCATGAACAGCATCAAACACCTTAAGCACAGCTGCTGCAGGACCAACAGCTCGGTTAATATGCCCACCAACAGCCACAAGAGCTTCTCTATCAGCTCGTATCGGCCTCACTGCAGCTTCAAGCGACGGCAATCTCTCCTCAATCTCCTCAAACCTAGGACCAGTTTTGCCCAAAGCTAACCCAATAGCTTTTGATTTCTCAAGACTCAATTTTAAAGACTTCCTCGCAGCTATTAAGCTCTGAATACCTCGTTCCATCTCAACAGACTCCGCCATTATTAAATTCAATAAGTATAAAAACCCTAGAAAACCCAGATAATCTCACTCCAATAATAGCAAGTTTTAATCTTCCAAACTCTATTCCTAATCAAAATGATGACTTTCAAGATTCAGAATCAGATACAAAAACATTTCTCCATCAAACACTTTCCTTTTTTTATTCCTCTCTTCTATTATCACCCTTCCTTTTTCTCTCCAGCCAACTTTCAATAAATCAAACCAAACCGCAGAAACTACCTAGCAACAAAAACTCACAAACAGAAACAAACAAATAAAAACTCAGAAATTTCCACAGCTGCCAAACAGCCACTGAAAATTTCCCAGAAAGTAACTCACTTTTTAACTGAAACTCTCAATCAAAACAAATCAAGTAGATATTAGGTCTTCTACTGTATTGGGGCACCGT
This sequence comes from Lepidium didymum, assembly GCA_963920545.1. Classification (NCBI taxonomy): domain Eukaryota; kingdom Viridiplantae; phylum Streptophyta; class Magnoliopsida; order Brassicales; family Brassicaceae; genus Lepidium; species Lepidium didymum. Next base: position 3,209,154 of record OY986994.1, on the reverse strand, counting down.
AAAATCGATCCGGCGGCGAATAGAGAGTTAGGCGGATGAATCGAAACGGTTTGAGAGTTTCTTCAGAGAGAGAAACCCAGCAAAAGAAAAACGATTAACACAGAACAAAATGAAATTTAATCAGAAAGAGAAAACCGAAAATGAGAAACTTTTTTCGTCTTTCGAGAGTTTTTGTTTTTTTAATTTTTTCTCGCGATGCCCGACGGAAACTGCCAAAGTGCATGACAGTCGAGCACAAAGTTTCATAGCATCACTTGAGACTTGGGTAAAATACTTGCTAAAATAGTACACAAACTTAATCAACTCTTAATTATAAGAACTTTTTTCGTTTATTTTGAATCTTTTCTTTTTTCTGTCAACTAAATTATGCTCTACTTTCCAATTTCTTTTTCTTTTTGATGTGTTCAGATTTTTGGAATCTTATTTCACTTTATTTTGCGAAAGATTCCCTGAATTAGTTTCATAAGACTTGTGATCATCTGCTTTTAATCGTCTTTTTTTCCATAGTCAACCTTGTGGTAACGTAAAGAGTTAGGCCTATGTTAAGTCCCCGTCAAATAATACAAAAATGTCTAAGATATATAATTAAATATCCTACTTTGTTTTAGATTCAAAGAGAGGTGTTAGACTTAGATAAATAATGTGTTATGTATGACTAGCATTAGATAGAGTAGTTGATTCATCTGTAATGTTTGACTTCGCAAAGTAACATTTAACATAAAACCAGAACCAGAACCTTAATTGGATTGGACCGGACACCAAAACAGAACCGATTCTAGCATTTTTATCTTCCATGTTTTTCTTGTTCTCCTTGGGATTAACTAGGAGTCTAGGCAGCTATGTTCTTGTACTTGAGGCTATTATAGACTAGCTTCATGAATCACGAGTTCCATGTGTACTTCATTATTCATATTCATATTCGCCATATCTGATTGTAACAATTTCAAGTCACGTGGATTATCACCTTTTTCGTTGTTTGTTGATGTTTAAGATGCAATTTTTAATCAACTTCACTTCCTAAACTGTAATGGGCTTCTTTTGGACTAGGTTCGGTCCAATGTTTGTGTCCCTTCTTTTTCAATAGTTAACTCGACTCTCAATCATTTAATTAAACACATTTTGCTCTTTTGTGTCATTTTATATGTTATTTGTTAATAAGAAGAAGAAAAAAAACTAATTCGTTCCCTCAAATTTTCCAAATTTTGACCATACATATGAAGTCCAAAGTCGTCATTTGCCTAAGCTTTGAACATGACTTGTCTCTGTGCGTATTTCAGCAGCTTGAAGTCTTCGTCCCTGTAATGAAATGGGTCATCGAACTCTTTGTCGTATAGAGTTGAGTAGTCAACAGCTCAAAGTCGTCGTTCAAGACGTATGTATTCTGTTTCCAAATTGACTAATTTTACTTTGGTACTCCTCGTCAACGTACGACTATGGACAAGAGTTTCAAGCAGTGTTACTGCTTATGTTATCGCAAATTTAAGTACATTACATTTTCATTTGTTGAAGAGCTTCTGGACAAACATAGAAATGTCTTCGGTCAAATTTATATATATTTGGGAAATCCAATTCAACGGAATACATGAGCATAATAAGTTTCATACCAACCTATTCCTTTTTTCTCAAATCGGTTCAATAGATTCACGGGTCAAAAGATTATAACATTCGATTAATCTCGACACCAAAGAAAATCATGTAAATATCTCTAATGTCGCATGGAATTGAAATTTTGTAATATTCTCAAAAAAATCAGTTTAATCCAAAAGATAAATATGAATCCGAGCCAATTTTCAAATCAAACTCGAATATATATAAAATTATATATTCTTTGTACTATTAAAGGTGTTCAAAGTCTTTGGTTTGGAACGAGTTTGCGGAGAAAAAGACAGAAGGAACATTTCATGGCAACAAAATTGTCTTACAAGCTCTTTAAGAATCTCAAGTGAGTTCTCTACCACGTGATTTGGTGTGGTCGTCTTTATATGCATGTTACTTGATTGTATTTCCTACTTTTGTTGGTTGGACTAAATAGTATGGTTTTGGAAGAATTTTCCTTCTCTCCAACTATAATCTTAAATTTCTTCCACTAAAAATATATAATAATAATAATAATAATAATAATAATAATAATAATAATAATAATAATAATAATAATAATAATAATAATAATAATCTTTTTTGTTCACTATAAACATAGCCAAGACTTGTACACTTAAACAAATCTTTTTGAAACAATGATTACAAATTCGGATTATAGATGGAAATTAAAAAATTTGTATACATTGTGCTCAAGTGTTCGTCGTATGGATAGATGTTGAGAAATATTAAACAAAAACTTTCGTCAAACAATAAGCTTAATTTTAAATCATAAACCGGCAATATCACATAACAATTTGACAAAAGATAATCTAGATAATAATTGTCAATGTACGATTACATTTAAAAAATAAAATAAGAAAGAATTGTCAAACTTTGTCCAATTTCAGACGGCATAAATTAATGTAGTTGACCCTTAACTTGTCTTTTGGATTTCGCATTTATTTTTATAAAACTCATTTTCATTACCACACACCCGAAACTCAACTAACTCATTAAGAACTCATTGACTTTTTAAACCATTCATTTTTGTAGTCAACTTTACTTTCGAAATCAATCCAACGGCTAACAACTCATGTGTATTAGTTAAAAATATAAAAAAGCAATTTAATGAATTAATATAAAGAAATTGACAAACAGAAGTCATATCATTTGGTACGCAATTAATTTCATAACCTCTACGGTTCTACCTAATATCCATATTTGATGATTATCTAATATCTACTAACAATATTTTAAGTTTTTAACATGAATCACGACTAATTTTCTCTAATTAAAATACATTTTTGTTTGAAAAAATTTACAAATCAAAACCCTAAGTAGTACTCAACAACAACAAAAAATCAAAAAACACAATATCAAAAGTCAAGCAGAGGCAAAAACCAAATCATTAACGCCTGAAGAAGTAATATTCTCCTGCATCGCGGATAGGTTATGACGGTGCTCTCCTTCATACGTTACGATAAGCATCGTTGGATCATCTAACGCTCGTTCCACGTGTTTCCTCGCTGGACATCCTCTAAATGTACTGCACTTGTAGTAACCACTGGATCAAACAAATTAACACCGTTAGATCTTAGATCGTGAAAATTTAGAAATATCAACGGTGGATAATACACTGGTGTAGGATAGTTACCGTGGGTGTGGAGAGCCTTTGATTGGTTTTTGTCCGTACTTCCTCCATGAATATTCGTCCGGTGGAATATCGGCGATCTTTGAACTTATCGCCGGTACTCTCACGGTTTTCTTCATTCGATTTTTTTTGCTACATTGATTAACGAATAGTAAAATTAGTATTAAACCGGGAAAGTACAGCTAAACCGGAAATAAATTTACCTAATTAAATTATTAAGTCAACGAGGGGTTGAAATTTTGGAATTAATTGTTAATGACTACTTGAGTAGTTGTTGAAGTGACAGGTGGGTGACGCAACAATACCTTCTTTTGCAATGGCAACTGGAGCCGGAGACTTTGCCGGATAAACTCTCGGAGTGTTCGTGCTCGAGGCATCTTTTTCTGTTAGGATGACTAGCTAACGGTGGTTTTCCAGAGGAAGTCACAGGCTGCGACGGAATCGACGGAGCGAATAATTTTCCGTTGGAGATGCTACCGTCTCCGGTTATCGCCGACGACATGTAAGACGAGTTTAACGAAACGCTGAAGTTTTCCTTGGAGAATTCCAGTTCAGATATCTTCGATTTGGTTCCGAAGACGCTAGGTTTAGAGAAATCGAGTGTTACGCTAGGCTGCTTCGAATGAACGAAGCTCGATGGTTGAGGAATGACTCGAGGGAGATTCGAGGTTGGTCTTGGTGGTTGAGAAACAATCGGAGCTTCCGGTGGAGTAATTTTAACGATCTGAGGAGGAGATGGAGCGAAGGAAGTTGAAGAAGGAGAGGAGTGAGCTGGTCCACGTCTAAACCGGGCATGACCGGTTCGGTTAAGAAGAGAAATAACCTTTTTGAATTTATTAACGGTGAAATCGGTTATCTCAGAGCAATCAACGTTTTGTTGTTCAGGACGGTTAGAGAGTACACGAATCAGATGTTCCATACTTTGTAAACCTTGTGATGCAGCTTCTTGGATAGCCGTTTGATCATCAATCTTAGGGAAACGCATTAAATCGACGGCCATGATGTTCTTCGCTTCTTTTGTCCTAACTGATAAAAAAAAAAACAGAGAAGAGAGAATGGTTGAAGAAGATGTGTGTGAGAGAGAGAAATGGTGGAATGGAGAAGAGAGAAGATGGCGTGATATATGGGGAAAGGAAAGAGGTGCCGGGTCAGGTTTTTTAATTGCGATTTTAGTCAAACCGAGATGGTTTTGATCTAACGGCTATGATTGCGTTGAGGATTTCCACGGAATAAAGCAATCAAAGTTTGGTCTCCTCAACTTCGAGGTCATTGGGTCCCACCTCGCATCCGAATTTTATCAGTTTCTTCCTAATAAAGATCTTTTTTCACTCCATAAATATAAATAAATTATTGTAATAATGATATAACAAATTAATAACAAAACACTTTGGAAAAAAATTCTGCTTCTGGTATATTTAATTAATTTGAAAAACATATAAATCATTAAATATCTATGTTTACATTTTTTTCCTTTTTTTTCAACTTTAAAAAATTGTGTTTATCAGATATAGGTTTAAATTATAGATTGGTTTTGATTAATTAATGTGTTGACTAAAATATTAAAGTAGTAAACTTAACTTAATGAAAGGTGTGTTGGGAAGTTTCTATGAAGAAAGTAAAATAGAAGTTAAATGAATTTTAATGATAAATAGTTTGTCAATGATTCATTCACACAATGGAGAAAGAGGGCCAGCTGGAAAATGGTTGAGGGGAAAGGAAGGAAAGAGTTGTCAACGAGACAGAGATGATTGATTAAATAATAATTATTGAACATTTGACTTTTTTACCTTTTAATTATATTTGTGTTTGTTCCAACTTGAATCTTCTCTATTCTTCTAAATTCCACAGACTTTTTTATATTTGTCAACTTAAATTCACAATTAAGTTATTCAACAAGTTGCTAGTATAAAATCAGGTGCACGACTTTTTTTCTTAACAATAAATATGAATGGAAAATTACCAAAAATCAACAAAAATTTGTCACAACATTCTAGAAAGTGAAAACATTCAAGCGGTTCTGTGTTTTTCAATAAATAATTTTTTTGTCAACATTAAATCGACAAGATCCGATCTATAACCTAAAATCTATCCTAATCATCTATTTTTAAATTATCATAATGCAACAGGTAGAAATCAAACCTTAGTACCAAATCATTAGCTGAATCATCCTAACCACCGGATTGAGACAGTAATAAATAATTATTAGATCAATATAAATTTATCACAATATTCTAAAATGTAGAAATATTTGAACAAATTTTTTATTTTTTAATAAATAATCATTAAATTGATAAAATCTAATCTATAGCATAAATTATAATTATAATATAATAAAATTCGAACTCACGAGTGAATTTAAGGTAATTCTCTACTAGCTTACATAACTCACAGAAATATTGTAAAATAATTTATAAATAGTATTAATTAGCAATAGTGGTTTGACTACTGATATTAAAAGTCCACTAGGGATTAATGAATAGGACAAATATTGGGGAAAAAAGCAGAGTTTCATACAAAATTAAAGTAAGTGACCAAAAAAGAAATGATTATGATTTGTTTCTTTTAACACAGAGCTATTGACTACCTCGGTAACTGAGTGGTCCCGTTAACTCTTATTAATATGAACCTTTAGATTGATCCAACGGTGGATATGTGAATACAAGTGTTGACTATTTTGTATGATTTTTATGAGCCTATAAAAAATCTATGGCCAGCTATTAGGTTCTTGTCACGTGTCAAGTTTTGCATGTCTTATATAAAAAGAGAAACAACATATATAAAAAATTTGGAAAAATAAACACTAAGAGAAATAATATTAACTAAAAGTAAATAACCAATGGGAAAATTAATTTATACAAAAACGGAACGTGTATCGTTATATTTTTTTAAGACTACATTTTGTCAACGATTAAATTATAAGAAGGGGTTAGTTGACCCGACCGAGCTCTATTATTATTGTCGTGCACGTCTATTATTCTTTTAGTTAAATAGCAAGAAATATCTCAATTATCATCATTTTAAATATATATATATATATATAAATGTGTTATGTTTGTCTACACTATTACCAGTTACTAGGTCATAGCTTTGTTGTAAGGAAGAAAAAATATCAGTATGCTAAATGTTTTGATTTTGGAACTAGTTTTTCAATAAAAGTACACATCTATATACGGGATATCCGGTGGAAATAAAATACGACGAGAAATAAAGCAAGTGGTTTTGTGATACCTTAATAAGATCATCCTAATTTTTTTTTCCTTTGAACAATTTAATTCATTTTATTTTCAAAAGAGCAGGTGATAGAAAATGAAGAGAGAGCCTAGAAAGAGGTTTTTCTCTATTTTTTCTCCAATCAATTTTTGGCAATCTCTTGCCTTTCACATCTTTCTTCTCAAAATTGTATTCTTCCGAAAGGGAGTGAAGAGGGTTGGCACGGATTTATTTCGGCTTTAGGCCCTTTTTAATCCCGAAGCTTTGTTTTTGGGTTGAATTCCGATTTCAGATCATTTTCTATTTTTTTTGTTTTATTTAGTTTTCTATGTTTTTACTTTGTGTTTATATGATCTGATCTTTGATGCTAATAAATTTTTGAAGATCTTATGGTTCCCTCTCCGACAATAGATCAATGTTAGTTGTTTTCTTGCTCTACGCCGTTGGTGGTTTCTTTTTCCTTTTGTTTAGGTACTTTGTTATCGGTGACTTTTTATCCTTCTCCTCTCTTACTGGCGGTTTTCGAATGATGTTTTCCCTCGCTCAATCGTAGATGAGCAACTTGGTGAATAAAGGTCACGACCAATCGAGTGGGTCTGACGACATCAATGTCTCTAAGAGACCATGACAGACGGTAAGAGTGTAAAGAGATTTCAATCTTATCGAAGACAATCGATGGCTCCTCTGTGGAAGTCCAAATCTTTGGCAATGGTGTTCTTAGTGGAAAAGTACGGGAAGAATAGATTCTAGTGTCAGTTTCCTTAGAGACCTATGGGCGGTTTGCATGTCAACGTTCTTTTACGGTGAGCACATGTCCAATTAGATAGGAGTAGCTAAGTTAATGTGTTTGAGTCGGTTCCTTTATTTGGGCCATATTGTTCAAGTCTATTTCTTATATTTTCCATAATTTCATTTGTTGTCCATTGGGTTTTTCAATAAATGAAGATGACAAAAAAGAAGAAGCAGGTTTATTGCATGTTGCATGTTCGGTAAATTATGAGTGTATGTTGCAGGTTTATTCTTGTAATTGTGATAGAAACGTGTTCGGTAAATTGCATGTTGTATCTATCTAACATGTTACATACTTACATAATACTGTCACTTCTCAATTATTATACGATACATACAACGTTTTATTTATTTATTTTATTGTTAAAAAATACATACAACGTTTCCCATTATTATGTTCACAATTGAGTACTTCTAATATTACACACAACATAAACTAGGAGATTGTTCGGGTCAAGTGGTAAAGAGTAGATATATGATTCTAAATAGTTTATAAGTATAATTTCTCAAATACACGAAACTAAAACATATTTTCTTAATCATTTTTACACGGATATGACACCAGGAGAATAATTCAGATCCTTCCTATAAAATCTGAAAACTCTTGAATTATAAAAAATATATATATATTACACATAACATTTGCTGACAAAATTACCTACACTTAACGAAATAGTTGTTGGAACCAAAATTTGAAACGAATAGAGAAAGATACAGAGAAAGGTGAAACAAATAAGACGAAACCAAATTACTGAGTAGCTACTACCAAATTGTAGAGTAGCTACTACCAAATTGCAGAGTAGCTACTGCATTTGAGTAGATTGACCTCCTATTCCGTGGAAGAATTTGAAGGAGGGTCCACTCCAATGTTCTCTTTGCTCTTTATCTTTATGCACATAAAGAATAGAGAGATGAAACTCTCAAGCATGTCTCAATAGAACCCTACTCGCTTTGTATAAACTTTTATTATCTGAAGAAGTGATCAAAAAGATCCTTCTATCCTTCTTATATGTTTACACGTATATATAAAATTCTATTAAGCACCGACTTCCTTTAAATATTTAATATAAATGAAAGTTTTCTTTTAATTTCTAGAAACAAGAATGAATCAAGTTGTTATACAATATCAGATCTTTTGAACTAACTTAAAACTGATTCACTTAATATTGATTAGCTCAAAACTATCAAATTTGCAGAAACAACTCCAACAATAGTAAAATCAAATAACATTTTATCTTTAGTTTAATTAATCTCTTTTTAATTTATTTCTCAACTATTGTCAAAACACCTAACTAACTCTTAATAAATGTCTTCGTGCTAACATTCTTTTAGCCTCAGCCGAAGTTAGTGGAAAATTAATAAAACTAAAACAATACATAATAAGTTAACATCAGAAATGGGAAAAAGAGACTTTCGAATTTCGATCATGATTTATCTTATAATATAATAATTATTACAACAATTCGAGTGGAACCCATCTTTATCGAACCCATTGTATAAGCAACAAGAATTCGTGCCCAATGTTTTAACTCTGGGAAGAAGTCAACGCAAAGATTATAGATAGAATAGAATATATTCTATAAACATTGACCATTTATACGTAAGCGTACACACGGATTTACCACGCATTTGAAATAAATAAATGGCACTTTATCTTAGCCTATAGAGTTTCTAGAGAGTGTGGGGGGAAAAAGAATCTTTTTACATAATGATATTTTCAATAATCAAGCACTAAAACGAATATATATATACCACTAAGCTAATCCCTTAGTTTAATACAATTGCTATATTCGTTTTATAATCAGACCATTGGGTTGGTAACAAGTTAAAAGGTTATTTATAAATAAAATAGAAACATGAAATGATAAACTAATAGTTATACAAAACCCACAAGTTGTAGCTTTTTTTCTTTCAATGATTTAATTAATACTATTAGACTTATCACTCAAATTTTACCACACAAAATATTATGATTATTTGGAGTTGAAATCTGGTAAAAAACAATAAAAAAATACTTAACTACTTAGACAAAATATTTTTTTATTGTATAGTATAAGAATTTTGGTTTATAAATTTAAGTTTTTGGTTAAATAGTTAAATCTTCAACTCTGCATATACTATAATTCAATTTAGAAAATTGTGCAAACGTGCATAATAAAATTTAAGTTATTAATCGGTTCTAGTCTCTCTAAATTTTTGAAAAATATAAATCACATATGAATTACATTGAATACACGCATTATCTTGTATACGATGGAATTTCATGTTGTAGACTTGTAGTTTATTTATCACAATGGTTATAATTTGAATATTTGAATCGTATAAAAACATTCGAAAGAAAGCTGCAAGGAAGAATATGTAAAAGAAAAAGGTTAAATAAAAGTGGAATCCAATGTGGACTTCAACTATATATTATTATTACTATTATTTCTAACGTATATTTGGATGTAATGTAACGTTGGTTGTCGAATGCTTTGTTTCACTTTAACGTTTAAACACGAAGCAGCACATGGTGGTCTTGAAATATGAGCTATATAATTTATGTTTTTATATCATCGTATTTTTGCCATTTAGCTTATTTATACTTGTTTATTAAAAAAAAAAACAGCTAATTATGGCTAAATATAACTACTTATAATCATATTAGAAGATTCGTATTCTAGCTAACATGAAAATGATTTAACCATTAAATAACCACAAAATTAAAACGCATTAGCACAGTGAAGAGAATTTTAAACTTTATAATAGTTGACTTTGTGTAACATAAAGAGAAACTTGGGGAATAAATATTGGAATCAATAGTCGTATCAAGTAGACAATTTGTTTAAGATTTGATTCTTGTCAATAAATTTTATATATGACATACGCTCCATATGCTATCATATCTTCAATATAATAATATGTCATAGTTGAATTATTTTAAGAGGCCTTATTCTTCATCCCATTTGGCATTTTCTTTCACTCAAACTTGTGGTTTCGTAGTATATGAACCTTCTTGTGACAAAGGAATAAATTTGTTGTCCAAAATCTGAATTCTAGATTTGCCTATGCCGGATACATAACTATTTAAAATTAAATTATAGTAAGAAATATTGTAGATATGAATATTTAACCACTTATTTTCTTAAAAATTTATAGGAATTATAAAGTTATCAAGTATAAATAATTGCAATCTATGACATATTTTACATAACATATTATTTGTTTGCTCTTGCAGATTACACAGTCTCATATGTTAAAATCGTTTAATCATAATATCCATGTTTTGAATTTCGTTAAGCACTAGTCGTACGGTAAAGTAGCACCTAGCCCTAATAATTTGAAATGTACCCTTGAACCTACCTATCTATCATAATTTTATTTTATTTTATAATCAAAGAATTATCCACAACAGACCACAATTATGGATTAATTTGGTGGATACTTAATGGGCCTGGTAAAAGGTCAGGCCATTGGATAAATTTAGTTTCAGACTATTCGGGTCGGGTCGGGTTGATTTTACCCGACCCAAAATGATTATCCTGTTGCTTGGTGCTTGCCTTGCCATTCGTTTATTTCCAAATCAACTGAGAACAAAAAAAAAAACTCATGGCGAGACTCTTCGTCTCTATCCCAATGCAACCCACACAATTAAGCTTCTCCGCTTCTTCTTCTCTGTATCCGGCAAACAATTTCTTCGATAGATGCGATGGTGCAGTAGGAGGAGCCACTGGGTTAAGTGTTTCCCGAAGAATCAGAGATTGTTCTGTAGTGGTTAAAGCAGGGCCTAGTACGAGTAGCTACTTGCTCGCCTTAGCCATTCCTGCTACTCTGATTGCTGCTACAGTCTTTACTTCAATCAAAATCGCTGATAAGCTCGACGAAGATTTCCTTGAGGATGTAAGATCGCCGTTTCTATTACTAAATTTCCCTCTCATCTTGCGTACCGAAATTAACATTCGAATTATGGTCTGGCTTTAGGTTTAGGATTGTCTCAATTTTGGAAGATATGAGAGAATTGCTCGTTTGGTTAAACATAGAGTGATGCTTGTGAAGAAGAGAATAGACATTATAGAGGATTCTGGAATAACAAACGAAAATTCAATGGAGAATTTTGGGGGAGGAAACATTGATTAAAAGAATTATTGAGTAACTAATTGAACTTGGTTTAACTTTTGTTGATGTTCTTGTCTCTGCGTTTGTTCCATTGCCTCACATACAATGAGAAGTCTGTGTTTTTGTCATCCATATAGTCTGTAAAACTAATAGTTGATACCATTACCATGTCATATTTCTCTTCTGCAGATTGCGTTGAACCAAGCAATAAAGGCAGCAGAAGATGGAGAAATTGGTGATGGTGAAATCTCGCTTGATGATTTGATTCAGGAACCTGTGCTTCAACGAACTCGTAACCGACCTAAACGTGAAGTTTGAAGTTCATATTTACACACATAGGCTTCTTGTATTATGTAGTGTTGTTAAAGATGTAAGCTTGTAGCCTTTATAGTTGTAGTTACTTGATTTACATAATCGTTTTATCATTTGTAAAAAGAAAAAAGACCAGATGATCAAATCATATCCTTCATTACCGTTTAAGTTATGAGGATATTGTAAAAATTATTTTAGGGTCACGTGTTAGAATCAGTAATTTATAATTTGATAAAGGGTCAAATTAGAAATTATATTTGTATAAATAAAAGATTTTGATCCCCACGACAATACTAATAAGAAATACAATAAGAAATACTATAAACTTTCTACATCCCATCAAAAGAGATCTTAAGGTATTTTGTGTTCGCTGTGGAAGAACTATTGCCAAAATTCAAATTATAAGCTATGGATCCAAAAGGTACGTTTCCCCGCATATTTTCTAAGAGACTGATATGTGTTTATGATTGAGAAATCATAAAGTATATGTAACACATATTCTAAGTCCTTTCTTGTCATCAATCTTTCTTCTGCGGTTAATATGTAATTTTCAAAGAGTACAAGGGTATATCATATGTAGTATTTAGTTGGACCAAATATCGTGTTGGAAAGAATCTAAATTGGGCTTTTAATGGCCCATTTTGAGTAGTCATTATAACTTTTGAAGTACTGTGTTTGGGAATGTTTTCTCTTCGCTTCAAATCGACGTCTGTGTGAGGTTGAATCGCGTCGCGTTTCTAGCAGTTAATGGTTTTTTTCGGTTCTTTCCATTTCAAACGAACGGGACGCACCAGCTAAAGAGCCTTTGCGTTAGATCTAACGAGAGAGCGACGTATCGGGTTTCAAGCAAAATTATTTACGGGGAAGAGATTAACAACGCGACGAGCAAATTGGGTTTTACTCTGCTTTGGAGTTTTCTGTTCGACGGATCGAAGGGTAAGGTTTAGCTCAGTTTCGGGATTATCGAGTTTTTATATGGAGTTTGATCTCCAATTGCGGCTCCTGAATACACAGTGTTTGAATTTAGCGTCTTTGTATTCGTAGTTGTTTTTTCTATTGAATCTGTAGAGATTGATTTCCATTTAGTTGCCGCACAATCTAGGTTTGTTTTGTTACTTTTAATAAAAAAATTGGGCTTTAATTTGTGTTGTTTATAATTCTAAGTCACTATATTGTATTGGTGCTGTGTGATCTCATATAAGTTCTGTAAATTTAACTCAGTTTTCGTTGTTGGATTCTGCGTCATCAGGAGGTACAAACCATGGTGATCTAAACTTGGTGGTGATACACGAAGAGTCATTGTTCGAACAAGAACAGAGTGGATCGAATGGACAAGAAAAAGAATCGTACCGATCCGCTCGCTGCTGGGCGCCAGAAGGTTATCTTCGTTGTCGTTAAACATACCTCTTTACTATTTGGGTTAATAAGCTGTATTTATCACAAAATGTTGGTGACAAGAGAGAGGGTTATATTGTTTGGCATCCTTCTTGAAAACCATATGTCAAGCGGAAAAGGATTCTTTTGTGCTTATCGTCTGAGTTTATAGTTTAGGTGGAGTATTAGATAGTCTGGTTTCTTAATAACGTGCTCTTCTTCTTTTCAGTAAAAAACTAGTTGAAACTAATGTGACAACATTACCCAGCTTGTCTCCACTTTTATACTTGATTACTTGTCCTGCCTTAATTTATACAGACAAAGAAACACCGGATGAAAAAAAAATTAATTGCTTAGCTTCGTGACTTCATTTCAGCTTCAACAGTTTCGTCAAAAAAAGGCTGACAGAGGTACTGATCAGAAAAAGGACTCCAAAGGCAGTACAAGCCAAGGAAAATCCTCCAAAAAATCTGGTAAATCTGAGAAGCATGAACGTAAACCTGACACAAGTGCAGTCAGTGACGAGGCTGAAGTTCCATCTCATGTGGCTGCAGGAGGAGCTACATCTCATGTGAATTTTGGTGAGGAGGTTGTCGATTCTCCACAAACTTCTGCAAATACAGAAGCTCACAAATATGTTCCAGTCCATGGTTCATCATCAGTCCCTGAGACGCCTCAGCCAGGAAATACCACAGCAACTTCTGGTACGGGAGCTGAACTGGGAAAAGTAGTGAATTCTGAAAATGACATCAGTATATCATTATCCATTGAAGATGAGAATATGAAGAGTATCAACAGTGGAACGCCTGGCATAGTAGATTCTTTGACATCTGACCCTGCAGAGTCTGAAAAGGGAGTTACACATGACGGTGCATCTATTAATGCTGATGGAATCTTTACTACTGGAAACATAGCTGAGAGAGAAAGAGTTGTAGTTGAAAGTGAGTCTGGGAATGTGGAAAAGCTGAATCAGCCATCCTCACTGCATGAACTTGATCCTGATGTTTCCTTGATTCGTGCAAGGGGAGATCAGGTAACTGATGTAGGTTGTTCTCTCCTTCTCTTCATGCTTCTCTCTCCCATCATTTTCTTTATTGCTTTTTCTTTGATAGGAAGAATATAGGTCAATTGCATGCGGCCTTTTGATGTATAATTCAATTCTCAGTTGTTTGTGGATAGGGGAAATGCAGGAAGACGATGGTTCACAGGTCAAGGAATCATCTGAATCACCTTCAAAGGAAAATATGGACAATATTGGAACAGAAGAAAGGGAAACAAGCTATCCAGCCGTTGCAGATTCATCTGCTTCTGCATCTCACGTTTCAGAGGGATCCTCAGTTACATTTAATTCAGTTGAACTAGAAGGAATAAGTTGTAAAACTAGAAGCCTACAGAGTAGTGAAGTTACGGACCTTTATGAAGAGAAACCAGAAACATCTATTGGATTACGTAATAACAGAGATCACGTGCTTTTAGCTGAAACTGAGGAAAGCTCTGTTGCAGATGTGGCTAGTCAATTGCCTGAGAATGTGAGTATAACTGGATTATTAAGCCATGAGGAACAGCGTGTTGAGCCAGGAACAACTTCGTTGGAACGATTAAAAGAAGAACTGTTTGTTTCGAGTTCCATGGAACATGTACTCCATGCGCAACTCACAGAACAGTCCAATCTACAAAACGAGTTTGATCATCAACATAACCAATTGGTAGCTGAAGTAACACAGCTTCGTGCATCATATAGTGCGGTGACAGAGAGAAATGATTCTCTTGCGATGGAACTATCAGAATGCCAGTCTAAACTCTATGCAGCTACAAGCACAAATGAGAAACTGGAGAATCAGCTTCTTGCTAAAGAAGCACAAGTAGAGGATTTCACTGCTAAGATGAATGAGTTGCAATTAAGCCTAGAAAAGTCCTTGTTGCATCTATCTGAGGCAGAAGAAAAGTTCATCAATCTTCAGGTTGAGAATGATACGTTGGTTGCAATTATCTCTTCTGTGAATGATGAGAAAAGGGAACTTATTGAAGAAAATGAATCCAAGAACTATGAGATTAAGCATCTTTCATCTGAGTTAGGTGATTGCAAGAACTTGGTGGCGATACTAAAGGCAGAAGTTGAGCAATTGGAAAAAACTATTGGTCCATTGACAGATGAGAAGATAAATCTTGCTGAGGAAAAGTATAATTTATTGGGCGAGGCAGAGAAGTTACTGGAAGAATTGGCAACTTGTAAGACTTTGGTCACCCTGCAAGAGGTGGAAAATTCAAACATAACGGAGACAATTACTTTACTGAGAGGCCAGCAGACTAAGCTTGAAGAGGATAACCTACATCTCAGAGAAGGAAATGAGAAAGGGTATCTAGAACTGAGTGCACATCTGATCTCGGAGACTTATTTGTTGTCTGAGTATTCCAATCTAAAGGAAGGATATTCTTTGTTGAATAACAAACTCTTGAAGTTTCAAGGGGAGAAGGAACATTTGGCTGAGGACAACGATAAACTTACACATGAAATTCGTACTCTTCAAGAGCGAATGTCAACTATACAAGAAGATCGGACTCACCTAGAAGCTGAGTTAGGAGAAGCAATTGCGCGCCTTGAAAAATTGGGTGAAGAAAATACATCTCTAACTAGCAGCATCGCGGTAGAAAAAGCGAAAATGGTGGACATTGGTAGCAAGGATGCTTCAGGATTGATTGATCAGTCAATGTCAGAAAATCTTGGTAGAAGTTCAGAAGTCGTGGTTGATAAACAGAGTGTTTCCTTTTTGGAAGAGGTAATGGATGATACTTCTGAGTTTTCTGCCTTGAAGAAGAATCTCGAGAAGGGGGAGAAAATGGTTCAGGACCTCGAAGAGGCAATTAAACAGATCCTAACCGATGCTTTAGTGAATAAATCTAGCAATAAAGCTGCCACGCCAGAGGTATCAAAATTGATTCAAGCTTTTGAGTCAAAGGGGAAATCAAATGAACAGGAATCTGAGGAAGCAGTGTTAATTGGTGATCCATCAGAAGTAGATCAATTTGTGTCTGTGAATGTGCTGATTGGAAATTTGAGAGGCTTGCTTGATCAGTTACTGTTTAATGTTAGGAAGGCTGGGATAGAATTCAATCAGTTAAATGATGACAGAACAGCAACAAATCAAAGACTTGAGGAGTTGAATGTGGAGTTTGCATCTCACCAGGACCACATCAGTCTTTTAGAGGCAGATAGCATTGAGAATAAGATTTCGTGTGAAGCTCTGAAGCATTATTCTTATGAGCTGCAGCAGAAAAACCATGAACTTGAGCATCTCACTGAATCATTCAAGCTGAGAAATGACATTATCGGTGTAGAAAATACGGAGATCGATAAGAAGTTGAATTCTTGCTTGTCGAGAATTGATGAGCTTGATATCCAGCTAGAAAGCTTACAGAAGGATTTTAGTAGCATGTTATCCTCAATGGAAGAACAGTTAGTGGCCTTGCAGGCTGAATCTGAGAGAGCAATGATGCTAGAACATGAATTGACATCATCGATGTCTGAATTTGGTGAAGCAGTTGTAATGCTTGATGATTGTCTACTCAGATCTGGCACTTCTGGAGCTCATGTTGGCCTAGATATGACTAAGTCAATATCTAGTTCTGTTGATGTGGCTGTGAAGCTGATTGACGACCTGCAGGAAAAATTAGAAGTTGCTTATGCAAAGCATGAGTCCACCTCAAACAAATATGAGGAATTGAAGCAGAGTTTCAACACTCTGTTTGAGAAGAATGAATTTGCAGCTGCTGCAATGCAGAAGCTCTATGCCGATTTGATGAAGATGATAACTGAATCATGTGGGTCTGCTGAGATTGCTAACCTTGAAGTTGAAAGTGGAGCAGTCTCTGATCCTTTCAAGGATGGTAGTTGCGAGAGTTTGAAGGAGGCTGTGCGAAATATTCTTTCTGAGAGGCTTGAGCTTCAGTCTGTGATTGATAAGCTACAGTTGGACTTGTCGAGTAAATCAAACGATATGGAGGAATTGACGCAGCAAAGCCTGGATTCCACTTCACTTCGAGAGTTAGTTGAGAAGATTGAGGTTGTTCTGGAACTTGAAAGTGGAATTAGTTTTGAATCTCCTAGTTTACATGTGAAGTTTTTGGTTTCTCAACTTGTTCAGAAGTTTATTGAGACTGAGGAATTGGCTAACCTCATCCGAAATCAGTTAGACGCCAAGGAGAATGAGTTGATGAAGACTCAGGAGAGTTTACTGCACCATACAACTGAAATAGGTGGCTTAAGGGAAAATTTAACTCAGGCAGAAGAGTCCCTTGTGGCTGTACGATCTGAGTTGCAAGAGAAATCTAATGAACTTGAACAATCAGAGCAGAGGTTATTATCGACTAGAGAGAAGCTTAGCATAGCGGTTACTAAAGGAAAAGGTTTAATTGTTCAGCGTGACAATGTCAAGCAGTCGTTGGCCGAAACCTCTGCTAAACTGCAGAGGTGCTCTGAGGAATTGAATCTGAAGGATTCAAAGCTTGTTGAAGTAGAAGCAAAACTTAAGACCTATATGGAGGCAGGTGAACGTGTGGAAGCATTAGAATCCGAGCTTTCTTACATCCGAAACTCAGCTACTGCACTGCGAGAATCTTTTCTTCTCAAAGACTCTCTGCTTCAAAGAATTGAAGAAATTTTGGAAAATTTGGATCTCCCAGAGCATTTTCATGCTCGAGATATACTGGAAAAGGTAGAATGGTTAGCAAGATCAGCCAATGGTAACTCTTTACGTCCCTCTGAATGGGATCAGAAAAGTTCTGATGGAGGTGTGGGATATGTTCTCTCAGAACCCTGGAGGGAGGATGCACAAACTAGCACAAATTCAGAGGACGACTTAAGGATCAAGTTTGAAGAGCTTAAAGGGAAGTTTTACGGACTGGCCGAACAGAATGAAATGTTGGAGCAGTCCTTGATGGAAAGGAACACTTTGGTTCAGAGATGGGAAAAACTCCTAGAAAATATCAACATGCCTCCACATCTACTGTCCATGGAAGTGGAAAACAAGATCGAGTGGCTTGCTAGTACGATATCAGAAGCTACACAGGAAAAGGATACTCTCCAACAGAAGATTGATAACCTAGAAGTCTATTGTCAATCACTAAGTGCTGATTTGGAAGTCTCACAGAGCCAAGTATGTGAAATCGAGGCAAATCTTCAATCCTGTGTTAATGAGAGATTGAATCTTTCTGAAAGACTGGAAAATCTGAATGGTGATCATGAGATACTTTCTGGGAGGGTCATTCACCTTGACGTTGAGAATGAGGTACTGCAGAATCAAGTGAAAGATTTGCATGGAAAGTTAGTTGAGAAACTTGGGAATGAAGAACATCTTCAGACTATTGAAGGAGACCTATTGAGTTTGAGGTCCATGATAAATGATGTTATGCAGGAAGATGGCTTGCAGGATTTGGCTTTAACAAGTAATTTTGAGAACTTGGATGGACTGTTAAGAAAGCTGATAGACTATTATAAGAATTTGGTGAAACCTAGCTTGCTACGTGAAAGAGATGACAATTTCTCTGAAACTCGTCCATCAAATACTGATCTCAGAAGTGGAGAGTCATTGGGTACACATGGAGCAACTTCTCATGAGGGCCATTCTGAATGGACTGACACTAATATAGTTGAAGCAACAAGAGCCATTGCAGTCGTAGAGACACCTGATGTAGCTTCTCTAACCAAAGATTTGGATGAGGCACTGCATGTTCAAAAACTGACAAGGGAAGAAAGAGATTTGTACATGGAAAAACAACAATCCTTGGTTGCTGAAAAGGAAGCACTTGATAAGAAGATATCAGAATTGCAGGAGCTTCTTAAACTAGAAGAACAGAAGTCAGCTTCTGCAAGAGAGAAATTAAATGTAGCTGTTAGGAAAGGGAAAGCTTTGGTCCAACAAAGAGATAGCCTCAAGCAAACTATTGAAGAGACTAACGCTGAGCTTGGTCACCTGAAATCGGAGATCATCAACCGCGATGAAAGGCTCTTGGAAAATGAAATTAAATTTAAGGATTTGGAATCTTACACTGCGAGGGTAGAAGTCCTAGAGTCTGAGTGCCAATTGTTGAAATTTCAGTTGCAGGAAAGAAGTGGTACGTTGAGCATGACGTTGAATGCATTAAATAGCATTGATATTGGTGACGAAGGTGATAGAAATGATCCAGTTCTGAAGCTTCAACGGATCTCACAAATTTTTCAAAATATGAGTACATCCTTGTCTACTGCTGAGCAGGAGTCGAGAAAATCTGGAAGAGCAGCTGAGTTGCTACTTGCTGAGTTAAACGAGGTTCAGGAGAGAAACGATAGTCTGCAAGAGGAATTATCAAAATTTACATTTGAAATCCAGCACATTTCCAGACAGAAAGATGCAGCGGAGGCTGCAAAAGTTGAAGCCATATCACATTTTGAAAATTTATCAGCAGTCAATAGTGAAGAAAAGAAGAAGCTACATGCTCAACTTCTGTCCTTTGGAACTAGTGTGATCTCTCTAAAGAAAATACTCGCAGGAACCAACAGTTGTCTAGCTGATATTTTCTCCATGGATATGGAGTTTCTGTATCATCTGAAGGCAAATATGGAATCATGTGGGAAGCAAACTGGTTCTAATGTGTCTGGCTGGCCTCAACTCAGTACTGAGAATTTTGTAGATAAGGTAATATAGATCTGTTCAACGGCTTATTATGGTATCATTTCAAGGTATTTCTGCCACTGACTGTTCCTGAATATTTTTCTCCCCTCTCTGGTTAGGAAATCTTTTCCCGTTTGAGTGCTGCGTGGTCTAACGACAACCTACATGAGATTTCAAGTGGTGGAAACATTACCGAGATTTGTGGTTCCCTCTCACAAAACCTTGATCAATTTGTGGCTGATGTTAGCCATCTCGAAGAGAATGTTAGCAAGCACTTGGCATCATGGCATGACCAGATCACTATAGTATCCAACAGTATTGACACCTTTTTCAAGTCAATCAGAGCAGGAACAAGCTCTGAAGTTGCCGCTTTGAGTGAAAGACTCGCCTTGCTTCAAGGAGCATATTCTAGCGTGTTGGTGGAAATAGAAAGCCGTAAGGCTGCACTTGTTGGAAATGACAATTTCAATATGAGTCTCCATCAGGTAGATGAGGATTTCTCGTCCACGGAATCAGTCAGGTCCGCCGTTAATAAGATAACGTTAGCTGTTAAGGAGCTTGTTGTAGCAAATGCTGAGACTGTGGAGAGAAGTGAAAAGGAAATGAAGGTAACCATCGCCAATTTGCAAAGGGAGTTACACGAAAAGGACATCCAAAATGATAGGATGTGCAATGAACTTGTGGGTCAAGTTAAGGAAGCCCAAGCTGGTGCAAAAAGCTTTGCAGAAGATCTTCAATCTGCAAGTGCTCGAATGCGTGATATGCAAGATCAGCTGGGCATTCTAGTGCGGGAACGGGATTCTATGAAGGAGAGAGTAAAAGTGCTGCAAGCTGAGCAGGCCTCACACTCAGAATTACAGGAGAAGGTCACAGCGCTTAGTGATCTACTACGTGCAAAAGACCAAGGTCGGTTTTCCTATTTGAACCTTATGTTTTTTCATCGATACATATATAGCTAATACGTAATTGCTTGCTGCAGAAATTGAGGCATTAATGCAAGCGCTTGACGAGGAAGAGTCTCAGATGGAGGATCTGAGACACAGGGTTACAGAATTAGAACAGGAAGTGCAACAGAAGAACCTAGATTTGCAGAAAGCTGAAGTTTCTCGGGGGAAAATTTCCAAAAAACTATCAATTACTGTGGATAAATTTGATGAGCTCCATCATCTCTCTGAAAATCTTCTCGCTGAAATTGAGAAACTTCAACAGCAAGTGCAAGATCGGGATACCGAGGTTTCTTTCTTAAGACAAGAAGTCACTCGGTGCACCAATGAGGCTCTTGCTGCTTCTCAGATGGGCACTAAGAGAGACTCAGAAGAGATCCAAACTGTACGGTCTTGGTTCGACACAATAGCTTTGCTACTTGGTCTGGAAGATTTACCTTCCACTGATGCTCACAGTCATATAAACCGCTATATGGAGACACTTGAGAAGAGGATTGCGTCTATACTATCTGACATAGACGAATTGCGGTTGATCGGACAAAGCAAGGATGCGTTGCTTGAAGCTGAGAGGAGTAGAGTGGCTGAGCTCAGACGGAAAGAAGCAACTCTTGAGAAAATCTTACATGAGAAGGAATCCCAACAAAACATGTCAACAAGCTCGACTTCAGAGATCGTTGAAGTCGAACCTCTGGTAAGCGTAGAGCTTTTATTGAATGATTTCACCATATCAGATACCTTAAACAGTAACATTTCAGATTGGATTTATTTATTTATTTCGGTATTGCAGATAAATAAGAGGACAACGAGCGGAACGTCATCAATCCAATCTCAAGTCCGGAGTTTGCGTAAGGGAAATATTGATCAAGTCGCCATTAGAATAGATGCAGATCAAGCTGATCATAGCGCCAACTTAGAAGACGATGATGATAAAGGTAACTAACATCGTCTCTGAATTTTTAGTACTCTAGTAAATGACCAACACATTCCTTTATAACGCTCCCGTTTCTGTTTTGTTTTGCTTTTTGCGTTTCTAGCTCATGGTTTCAGAAAACTCTCTACATCGAGAATCATTCCTAGATTCACAAGACCCATCACTAACATGGTCGATGGTTTATGGTCAGCCTCTTTCTTACCATTGATATCATTCGATTTATTAATTCCAAATCATGATCTAATAAAAACAATCGCTCTTTTAATCCTCTTTTCAGGGTCTCCTGTGATCGGACGCTTATGAGACAACCTGTTTTACGGTTAGGGATAATGATTTACTGGGCGATATTGCATGCTCTTTTGGCTACTTACGTGGTCTAACCAAATTTTCCAATTACGTAAGCTCAATACTAACTTGTTTCCCAATTTTATAGCCAAAGAGTAGTTCCATTTTCCTAAGCTGTAATAACTGCTTTTGTATCTTCGCAGCTGGTTTCAATTCTCGTGACGGCTTGGGCTCAAAGCAGTGTGTTGTTTTCATCACATGGTTCTTTGTTTTGTCTTTTTATTCATTGTTTAGCTTTTATTAACCAAGCAAACTGTGGTTTCGTTATTTTTAGTGATCTAAATCACAAACTGCTTGGTTTTACAAACGAATAAGAAAGAAAGATTGTGTAGTAACAAGATTAGAGAAACTAGAAGTTACATTATTCTTTTTTTTTTTTCTTTTTTGATCACTTTCAAAATACAAGGCAGAATGAAGAATGGACGAAAATATTATCACTTTAACCGAAAAAAGAAGATAAAGGTTATGACGTCGTGAAAGAAAAGTGAAAATAGAGTTTTCGGCCCAAAGGATCATTCTACTTTAGGCCCAAATTGTATATTTTATTGAATTTTGGGCCCAAGGGATCAATAACAAGATCAAATTTAGGCCCAAATTGTATATTTTATTGAGTTATGGGAAGTTGACGCGCTTACAAACCCCTAGATCAGTCAGTATTTCTTCAATTTCAGGTTCAGAAACCCTATTAAGTTTCTTCACTCTAAGCAAAACACACAAAAAAAAAGTCATTCTCTTTTCTCTCCTCTCTCATAGCCACTCCGACTCGGGTGTTTTCGTCTCGTCTCACGAGGTTTTTAACGTCAAGCTTCTTCTCTCTTCTTAATTTCCTTTTTTTTTCTGGGATTGTCTAAACTCTGTTGAATTTGAACGATCACCCTCGTGGATCTGGAGAATGTATATTCTGTGATTTATAGATCTCCTGTGCTTTTTTAGTTTCATCTTCAGTAGTAATGATCTGTCAGAAAATATTCAATTTTTTTTTTTTTGACTCTTGTTTTTTAATGTACCAGTGACAGGTTTGTCGAAGAAATGTCACGTGTATACGTGGGAAATTTGGACCCGCGAGTTACTGAGCGTGAACTCGAGGATGAGTTCCGTGTCTATGGTGTTATCAGAAGGTAAGAAACTAAGAATCAATCCAATCGATCAGTTCGTATTACCAATATCTAAATTTTTGATGTTAAAGTATCTATTTTGAATCTTTTCCTAAAACTCAATTCTTTTAATGTGCAGTGTTTGGGTTGCTCGTAGACCACCTGGCTACGCTTTTCTAGATTTCGAAGATTCTAGAGATGCTCGTGATGCCATCCGTGATTTAGATGGTAATGCATTCACAATCTTTCACTTTTGCGTTGTTATATGCTTAAATGTTGACATTAGGATTTAGATTTGAAAGTAAGTTTGGTGTGATCTTTAAAAGGGGATTCTTTGGCTTTCCTTATAACTTATGGACTAGAGTTTATTATTTGACATGCATGTTGTGAAAATGTATAGGCAAGAATGGCTGGAGGGTTGAACAGTCTCACAACCGAGGTGACCGTGGAGGTGGCGGTCGCGGTGGGGATCGTGGTGGTGGCCGAGGTGGTCGTGGTGGTTCTGATTTGAAGTGCTATGAGTGCGGTGAGCCAGGTCACTTTGCACGTGAATGCCGTAACCGTGGTGGTGGTGGTGCCGGGAGGCGTCGCAGCAGGAGTCGGAGTCGCAGTCCAAGATACAGAAGGAGCCCAAGCTATGGACGAAGGTTAGTTGTGCTGAAATTTTGTTATCTTATTTGCATGTGACATCAAACTGGTCCAGATTGTGTAAACGATGAATTAAGTTTGTTCTTTTTTTTTCTGGCTTCAGGAGTTACAGTCCTCGTGCAAGATCTTCACCTCCTCCAAGGCGCCGCAGTCCTTCTCCTCCTCCTCCCCGTGGTCGCAGCTACAGTAGATCACCACCTCCATACAGAGCGCGTGAGGAAGTGCCATATGCTAATGGGTAAAGCTCTTTTTCCAGTCTCTGTCTCATAATTAGGGTCTGTCTGTCAATAGATAGATGGCTTTGAGTTGAAGGTTGACATGGAAATCGAATTCTCTAGTTTTGGCCATTGTTCTTAAAGAGAGAAATTGACGGTTTCTTCACATGCATCTTTGTACATGCGTAGTTTTCCCATTAGTTGATATGGCTAGTTCTGCATCTATTATTGTCTGTGCAGAAATGGACTGAAAGATAGACGCAGAAGCAGAAGCTGAGTGTTTTTGCTAGATAAGGATGATCATGAAGTACTACTTAGCTTCGGAAGGATGAAGAAAAGGCCAGAGGGACATTACTATCATCTATGAATTTCAGTAAGAGAACATTATTTAGGTGGGCTGGATTGGATAAAGCTTACTACTTTTGCATTTGGATTTGAAGCCTACGTTGTTGTGTATCTGCCAATAGGTAAAACAAAAGCACTAAATTTGTCGTATCCTAGTTTCTTAAAGACATTTCGTTTGAAATTTGCTAAATACCTATGCGTTTTTTGTCTTTTCCACCGTGTCGAGGTCTCTACGGGTCTTCTACCTACTACTCTACTACACTGCTTCATTGCTTTTCTGCTTGCTTCTCTACTCTTCTCGTATGAAGTATCTTCCTTAGTTGCTCGGCCTTCTTCATTGTTTATCTGCTTGCTTCTCTACTCTTCTGTTATGAAGCATCTTCATTTACTTGCTCGGCTTGCTATGGGAAAAGTTAAACCACGATTGTGGATCCCTACATGGCTTGCTTTTGGTTCTGCATATGCTTTATCTTCGTCTCCATATATCTCTAATGCTTGAAACCTTCATCAGCTTTGATGTTGCCTTCTGATTGTGGATCCCTACGTGGCAGGTTTTTAGCTTCACCTAAGAAGCACCACATTTCTGAATGTTGTGCATTTGATTTAGCCTCTAGGCAGTTTGTGATTTTTTGGTTGATATCTGTTGCTAACATTTGATGCTTGTGGTAATTTAAGTGATCAGTTTTGAAACTCTTCGCCTTATAAAGTGAAAAAGTGTAATTGCCGCTGAAACTATACATAATGGATGTGCTTTTATTAAAAGTTATGATGGAGTTCATTTCCGCATCTTACAATCCCAAATTGTCATCTATAAAAGTGAAATAAAGGAAAATAATAACAAAGCAGACGCGAAGACATGGTTTTGGCATGACTGCAATAAAAGCGTTGAAAAGCAAACGAGACAAGATCATGATCCTTTGTTTGGTCCCAGAATCATCAAATTAAAAACCTGTTTGGTTCCACTCTAACTAACACTTGCACATCATTGAATTGATTGTTACACTTTATTCTTGTTCTCATTCCACTTCCTCTGCCGACACTTTTTTTACTCCACGTTTCTTCACTTTACACCGACACTAAGATGAGAAGTAATAAATGTTCTTCTCTTTCTCGTTGAGTTCAGTCAGATACTGGTATTTACAGTTACTATAAAAAGGTTGCAAAAATTCTCTGAGGTTGATATGACATGGAGCTTGCATTAGTTACAAGACATAAGCTTTCTTAAATGCCAACAACATGTTCCAACTTTACAGATATTGTATACATGTATGAATCTCTGGCTCACACTCTATCCCTAACAATGGAGGAAACCAAACAAACATAGCAAAGAGACTGAACAAACTGGAAAATCAATTAATGCCTACCACTATGGTTCCAATAATCTCATTACAAAGGACACCACCAAACATTGAGAATATGAAGAATCAAACTCACTGATTTATTCTATGTAGCTTCTTTGGTGTATCTTAGCTCATCTGCTCTCCAATGAGGTCGAGACCCACAAGAAGAAAGGTGACACCTTGGAATAACAGGAAGTAGAAATGTACTCCTTGAGCTGCCAAGAGACTCCTAAGAGCTGCAGTGAGCAAAAGAAAGGCCAATGCGAGCTCTTTGTGGTATATTTTGTTGATTTTCTTCACGGGTTTCTTTGAAACCGCTTGTTTCTGCTGTTCACGTTGGCTCATCTCCAAAAGCTCACTGTCAGAAACTCCCCTAAGTAGTTGGCCTTTCTTGTTTGGAGTTTCTTTCTCGGTGATAGACAAAAGATCTGACTCTGATGATCTTCCAGCTTTCTTTGTGACAATCCACTCGTAAGAGCTACCCAATTGGAATAATCCAGACACCATGGCGTTAAACTTGGTGACAGACATTGTGTTCTCGAACAAGAGGTAAGGGACGATGAAAGGGAACGACTTTGGAGATGGAAGAAGGTTGAGGAAAGACATGAAGACTGGTATGTAGCAGATAACCCAAACAGGGAGCTCAGCTTCAGGAACAAACATGGTGAGTGGAAGGATTATGCAGAACAATGTGAAGGAGTAGAAAGGAAGTATTAGTTTCCTCAGAAGAAAGAAGAGAAGTATCAGATTAGCCTTCTTCCATATCGCTATCTGCAATAAGAACAGATGAGAAACAGAAGTTATTGACATGATGATTATAAGGAAGTTGAACTTTGAAGAAGAAAACTTCTGTACACTACCTTAGAGGTCAAGATTGCACCAAGACACAACCGGAAAAGCTGCATAGGTCCCGAATGCCAACGGTGTTGCTGCTTCTTATAAGCTTCATAGGACTCAGGGACTTCACAAAGGACCTATAGTTTCAGTCCAGTTTAATTAATTTGTTACACTAATAAGGGTTTTCTAAAAACAATCCATAAATGGTCTTACCTTGACATCGTTAAGATAAATGAACTTCCATCCATGGAGATGTGCACGGACTGCTATGTCCATATCCTCGATAGTGGTCCTTTCAAGCCAACCACCAGATTCCTCTAGGGCTTTGATTCTCCAAACGCCAGCAGTTCCATTAAAACCAAAGAAGTTTAAGAACACACCGTTCACTTGTTGCTCAACCTCAAAGTGAAAACATAGATTGATGTTCTGAAGACGGGTCAACAAGTTCTCGTCTTTGTTCACAAATGTCCATCGAGCTTGCACCAGACCTAACTCTGGGGTAGCCTGAAGATTTTTTTTCCGGATTTTAAAGTAGTTAGAATCTCTTCACTTGTCAATAATATAGAAAAAGTGAAACCAACCTTGAAATGTGGAACTGTTAGTTTAAGGAAGTCCGGAGTTGGTTGGAAATCAGCATCAAATATTGCGACAAACTCGTATGCTTCCACGTAATCACAGCTCATAGCGGATTTGAGGTTTCCAGCTTTATATCCAGTTCTAACCAAGCGATGCCTGTAGATTATGTTGACTCCCTTTTGGCTCCATTTGTTAACCTCAGCTTCAATTAACTGCTGGATGCTTACATCATCCGAATCATCGAGAACCTGAACCAGCATTCGATCTTTTGGCCAGTCAAGTTGACATACAGCAGATATAGATTGTTCATACACCTGAACAAGAAGAAGACCAAACAGAGATTATTACATTGAGCATAAAATTGATGATAAAGTCTTAAAGTTTTCGACTTTTGTCAATGAGCATACCTCTCTCTCATTGCACATTGGAATCTGAACAAGAACCATTGGATACTCAGATCCAGATCCTTCAGCATCATCTTTAGGGAACGCTTCCTCATCAAATCTCGGCTTAATTTTCTTATACTTGATCCAAAAACAACCCAAGCAAAGTATCAAACGATCTACGGACTGTATAAGGAACAGCACAATACAAAACTTGGAGAGAGCTTTAATCGGAGGAGCAATATAATCAGCTCTTAGGCTTAACCAACCAACATACACAAGATGAAACAGGCTTTGGATCTCAAGTGTGCTTGTTGGGATGTGAAGATTAGGGTTTTTGAAGTAATGCCATCCTCTAAAATAAGCAACAATCTCAAACCCGAGAATCACTAAGGAAACAGCTAAGAAGATCTTAATGGCCGAGAAAAGCCATCTATCTCTGCCCAATTTCTCGGAACCGAGTCGGTGAGTGAAACTAAGCCGTTTTTTAATGGCACCAAGGAGAGACCAGAAGACAGTGGCGAGCCAAGTGAGACATCCAACAGCTCTGTGAGCTTTGAGAAGCAAAACCCAAGTCACTTGCTTTGCATTTTTGCCTCTATTCTTCTCAACTGGTCTAAACGCTGAATCTGGTCCATCGATTTCAACTACTGAGTAATTAGGATTATCCATTTTCACCACAACTGGTGTACCTTTCCTCGTATCCTTCGCCCACCAATCTGAAAAATCCAACCTAGGAGCCATATTTTGCCTCTTAAGTAGAGAAATCGAAAAGACAAAGAGCAGAAAGTATTTGAATTTCTTAATGTAGTAAGGATCCCAAAAACAAAAACAAAACAGCCAAATCTCAAAGTAGAAGATTTAAGCAAAACCCATTTTTAGAAAAACAAAAACGAAGCTACTTTGAGTGAGTAAATCTCAAGAAAGGAGCAAAGCTTAAAGCTTTCTACTAATACTAGAATAAATATAAACACCCAGATCCCAGAAATCTGAAATCTAGAGACCCATTTTTATTTCTTAATAAACCAGACAGAGAAGCATCCACAGCTCAAGGCTCATTTATAGTGGACCTTTTTTAGAGAATGACAGAGAGAAGAACAAGTTGGTGAGAGACTTGAGAGATAGAGAGAAGGAAGAAAGGTATGAGTGAGAAGATGAAAGATGTCTCTCTTTACACTTTCATGTGTGTGTAACCTCTTGAGCTACTTCTTTGATGGCTTCAGCATGCAAATTCATCCCCTTTTTATCACTCTTATGTAATTTTTCACTGGCACTTGTCATTTCAATTAGATTTGACCCATTTTCACACATCCTTCCTATCCATGACTCATTCAACTTCATTTACAAAATTAAAATTTGTATTTTTGGAAAACAAAAAAAAATTCATTGATGAATGGACCACAGGGTTATTTGGCAATCTGAGGTGAAGACAAAATCAAAATTTGTGAGCAAAATAGTTTAATTGGAACGAGTTTATCTGATACCAAATCGGTTTTAAGTGAAACATCACTCTAATGCTCTCACCGCTTCTCCTACATTGCTCCCCATGTCAATTTCCATGTTGATCTTATTATTATTTATTTTTGTATCTACTGTCATCAAATTTTTTATTTTTACAAAAACATATTCAAATTTGTTGTTTTTATTTCCTTGATTAATTCACAAAGTACTTACAATCAAAATATCAATTTTAATGTGAATTTGGCCTAATGACTGATGTTCATTTTAGCTTATTCATCAAAATTTGATTTTAGATAGTTTCGTAATCCAGTAATCCGACATAGTAAATTTTAAAATTTGAATTATTGATAAAATCTCCTATAATTGACAAAACGGAGTTAAGTTCGATTAATTTAGACTAACAATGATTTTCATAAAAAGTTGTATTTAATTTGGTAAAATTAGACAAATTCACTTATTATGGCTGTTTTCTCAAAAATTATATTCACATTTTGGCCAGATTCACATTAAAAGTTTATGTTTTTCTTTAAAAAAATCGCATTTAACGGTGGTTCTAATGTTTTTATTTCATTGGGATGATTAATTGACAAAGTACTTGGAATCAAAATTAATGGTCAAGTGTTGAATAATAGTTGCAACTTGCAAGAAACTTTAAAATTTTGCCGTTAATTTGGTCATTTTGAAAACGAAAAGTAATTTAGTGGTCTTTGACAAAGAAATCTAGTTGACAAAAAAACAAGTAAAAGGATTCTAAAGAAGGATAATCACAATGTGTTGATTTTCAATTTGGAAATTTGTAAAAAGTTTAAGCCAACTACAAGGTTACGCGAGTTACTTGTCGGTGGTGATATTAAGACAGAAGCTAAGGATATTCTTTTGGCATTTTTAAGGTTTTTTTTACTATACAATACCTAACGCTTAACGAAAGTATCATTTTAAATCTATGAAAATTTTAAAGTAAAAGCGAAAAAGTGAAAGTTTATAATATTTTATGTTAATTATATTTGTTTGTAATAATACCTTTTATACATCTAAAACTCTTTTCACAAGCCAATCGATCAAGAATTAGTATCACTTTTAATATGAAAATCCTAGTGATATAGCTATGCAAATTTTAATGTGAATAATAATTCACAAATTATTGGAAATGTTATATTGTATTAAGTGTGTTTCAAAATTGAATAAAGATTAATCATGTATATATAAAGATGAATCGATTATGTATAGGTGAATAGTTATAAGTATCACTTTTGAATTATGATATTCTTTGAACCATGATATCATTTTATTTTCACATCTAGTGCTTTACATTCTCTACTTTACCAATATTTATTTTAATAATTGTAATTAGTGGATACAATCATTCAATAATCCATTAAACTAATTAATTTTTATCCTTTTTGTGTGTTTTTTTAAAAGTTTCTCAACGGTTGGAAAGTAACATTTCTGTTAATGGGTCGTCTTGTAATATATGTATACAGAGAAGTCGGTAATGACTCATGTTCTGTCATTTCTGTCACAAACATGTCTTAATCTAAAGTATCAATTAGTAGTAGACCCGTCAATAACTTTCTCACCATTAATTACTAGAACAAACATTTCATGTGTTTTTTCTCCTTTGAGACTTGATACCAACACATGTCTAGTGTTTATTTAATCGTGTTATGTTACAACCAAATCTTTAGAATTTGACATTTATATCTACATTTATTAATACAGATTTGAGTTTTACATGAGATCATGAACATTAATATATTAAATTATATTTGATAATGGCTCCTCAAATCTCACTTTAGGATTCAGCCAAGAAGTTCAAAACTAAAGCAACTGTGCTTGTTGAAAGCTGATCTACAATTCTCATTTTTTGTGAGCTTCCAAATCAGACGCTAGCTTAGCCGGTTTAGCTCTTTTTTGCCGGTACTTGGCATAAGAGTACCACACACCACCAGCTGTGTTGACCACTAAACCGGAGACGTTCAAAGCATGTACTTCGACACCACCCAAGAGGACAAAACCGAGCGTCTAGCAGATTAAAAAGGGAAACAAACAAGTAAGACTGAGAAAACTGATAGCCTCTGGACTTGAAAATGAAGAGACTTTTGTTTTGAAACAGAGCCAAATGAGGGTATATACTCACCGTGGAGCCAACGCCTTTGAGGACACCAACTATGGTTGTTGTTAGAGCAGAGTTCACAATGGTGCAAAGAAACATGGTGAAGTTGAGGACAATGCCCATAACCAGTGATAGAATGAGAATCACCAAGAATGGCAGATAAGAACACTGTCGAAGAGAAAAGATGGTTTGGCTTATTAAGAGATTGGTTTATGAGAATAGCTGGAGGTTTGGAATGATAAAAGTTTCTTACCTTTGCAACTAATAGGGATAGCGAGTTTGGGAATTCGCTGGTAACTATGATGAGGAAGGTCAAAAATGGGAGGGAGAGGAAGCTGTTATAGAACATGATCTCGATTGAAGAGAGTCCGTCTTCTGCACCAGATTTCTCTACTAGCACAAGGTACATTGTCTGCAGCAACAGATAAAGAGGAAACAAAATTCCTTTCAATCGTCTTGGTAATGGGACATAAATATAAGAGAAGGAAAAGACAATGAAACCAACCTGAAAAAAGACAGATGTTAAAGCTAAACCATACCCGAAAAGATCAAAAGAAAAATCTCCAAGAGCTGCAACTACACAACCTGCAGCTGTCAGTAGTACAGATAGAGCAACCTGAAAAGAGATTCAGAGCTTGAAACATTATAAAACCTACAAATACAAAGATGAACCCTATTCCAAAACACTCTCATGGTAGATATATACCTGAGTTGTTGGTTTGCCTTTACCAAACAGAACCCCAGCAATCAAAACAGCAAGTGGAGTGAGTCTCTTAATGGCGATATACATTGGAATATTTACTCCTTTCAAGCTTGCAAGAGCAAATGCAACGTTAGCATTGTAGAAGATTGAAACTGGGAGAAGCTTTTTTGCAGTGGCCAATTCAAGTCCTCTGGCTCTTGTATATCCCATTCGTCTGCCAAAGTGTATAAGCAAAGAAGTAGCCAATTGCTAATACAAAACCAAAGAAAAGCAAATGGAACCAATTCATGATTAGCATTTTATCTAAAGTATAAACCTAGCTACATATCAAACACTGAAGAATTAACATAATATTCTCAAAGTTAGATCCCAGTACCTGCAAGGTAAGAACAGTCATAGAATGTGGATATTGCATAATCACAGCTTTGTTGATAAAAACCATTGCCATTGAAGCAATGCCATATGAAAC
Source organism: Lepidium didymum (assembly GCA_963920545.1). Lineage (NCBI taxonomy): Eukaryota > Viridiplantae > Streptophyta > Magnoliopsida > Brassicales > Brassicaceae > Lepidium > Lepidium didymum. The sequence goes on along the minus strand of OY986994.1, from coordinate 3,177,094 downwards.
AGCTGCGATTAAACTGCATCATAGAATAAGGATCAGCCTCAGAATTTGAGCTTACTTTAAATCTAAATGCACTCTATATAATTTTTAAATCTCGAGATCCAGATCCACCCAGATGAAGATCACAATCAAAGTTTCCAAATTCATAACTTGAAGAAGCACTTGAATCCATTAAACCCTTAAATCGATCAAATACAATCCTAGAAACTCCCCTAATCGAATTGAAAAGCACGTAACAGAGCACAAAAGAAGGAAAGAGTACCTAATGGATGAGCTAGGCTCCATTTCAGCTTGAACCTCCATGTAAAGAAGAGTTATTCGAGATATAAATCTACGGAAATTTGAGTACAGGCATGCACAGAAATCGAAGAACAAAAAAAATTTGGAAGAGAAAATCGCGTGAAGTTTCACGGCAGAATCAACGTGATTGAAGACGCATTTCGAGAAGAAATTGCGATTAAATATACTTGTTTACCATCTTCTCATTTCAATTTACATTTTGTAAAATCTCTTTTCTTTACTTCCTAGGATTGAGGATCGAGTGAAGCAGTAGATTAAACTGGACGAACGAATTAAAGTGAAATCTGAAGTAAGTCAACGACACTTAAAAGTCAATAACCTTCTGATAGACAAAGAAGGTTTAAACACGCCTCAATTCTTTCTAGCTATGAGCTATTCGAGATGGGCTTTTGTTTGTCTGATCTGATTGAAAAAGGTCATCTTTATAGAAGAATAGTACAATATGTCACTTTTATCAGACCCTAGTCTTTATAAAGTCTAGTCCTTTGTGATGGCTCTTATCGTCTTGTAAGAAAAAAGGTGATGGGTAGTCTAGAGACTGAAACATATATCACTTTTTTTTTTCGTTTTTTTTGGTAAAATGTTAAAAGTTACATATACATAAACCAATGTGAAGATTCACGTCAATCTTTTTAGATTCGAGTTACTTTTTGTAACGTAATTAAAAGAAGAGAAAGCAGTGTAATGTTAACGTCATCATTCATAAGAAGGGTGATCCGATATATAGTAACAGATCTCTCTCTGAGAGTTTACCTAAGTATTGAACAATGGTGGATCCACCAGATTTCCCTCTGTTTCAACATAGATTTCTTACAGGAGATAAACCACTTCTGGTAAATGTTTGATCTCTTTTCTTTCTTTAAATTTTGTTTTTGTTAAGTTACTGTCTTTGTGATTGTCAACATCTGTTTTTTCTTTTTGGTGTAGAAGCTTGATGCTGAGTTTTTAGTTAATTACACGAAAGTGTTGCTAAGATCGTACTCATCAGACAAACTTTGGAAAGTGAAACTGAACGGAGGCAGGCTCGCCGATGGCTGGGAAGAGTTTGCCGGCAACCATAAGTTCAGAGACGGCGACGTTTTAGTGTTTAAACACTATGGAGATGAGATCTTTCATGTGTCTGTGGCCTCCCGATCAAATTCCGACATTGATAACGAAGATTGTTACGTAGATGATGAAGATGGTTATGTTGATGTTATTTCTGATGATGACTGGGAAGACGAAGATGATGTCGGAGAAGATGAAGAAGAGGAAGATATTGATGATGATGATGATGGGGTTGAGGATCAACTAGGTGAGTGTGAAGTTAAATCTGTGTTTGATATTTGGGTTTAATCAGATTGATCGTGACTGTGTAAGTGAAGGTTATTCTGATTCAGGGAACACTTTGGAGAAGAAGAAGAAGAATAAGAAAGCAGAAGCAGAATGTTCATCCGGAAAATCTTGTTTCATCACAGCTTGTGTCACTCGTTATAGCCTCCTTAAGGATCGTTTGGTGACTATCTAACTCTATTTTAGCTTTGTTGTAACATTCAAGAGTATAATCTTGTTGAGTGAATGACTTGTTGATCATGGTTTCGCAGGATCTTCCTAAACACTTTACGGTGTTGCTTGGTGAGCACGAAAATCCGGGTGAAATCGATGTAGTCAATGAGAAAGGGAGAATATGGACATTGAAACTTGCAAAAAACAACTCAACTAGTGTGTTTTACATCCGACGAGGCTGGGAAAACATTTGCTCTGCTAATGGCTTAAGTCGAGGCGATGTATGTAAGTTTAAACTTGTCCAAAATGGGGAAAGACCTATGCTTTGGTTGTTTCCACAGGAATCTGGAAATGGCCACAAAGAGACCAGAGCATTGAATGAAGTTCCAAAGGAAAAGAAGAAGAAGATTTGTTCACCATGTCTGAAATTTAAGTTAACACCTAGCCGTTTGGACTCAGGGCAACTCGTAAGTACAACAACTTTGTTTCATGAACTTTGAGGGTTTGTTACTAACTAAATCTTGTTGTTCAGTCTCTGCGATTGGGTTTCACGAAGGAAAATGGCATTATGCAGTCTCGAGAGGTGATTCTGCTGGACGAAAACGGAAGAAGATGGTCATCTTACTTGAAGATTTCAGGACGAGGCAGAACTCAATCGTATTATTTAAGAAGAGGTTGGAGAAAGATGTGTGAAGCGAATGGAGTGAAGGTATATGATTCGTTTGTGATGGAACTTATATGGGAAGATGCAAATCCTGTGTTTAAGTTCTGCTATAAGGTAAACCACCAACATAATCTTTTTGGTTGCTTAGTTAAACTTAGAGCTAAAACATTTGTGTTAAAGATGCTGTAATTTCTCTTGAGTTCCTGTTTACAGATTGAAAACCATGACAACAATGGACAAGTAAACGGAAGAACTCGTAAAAAGAGAGCTTGTGAGACTGCTCCACTACCAAATAATATGAAAGAGACTTCAGGAGAAGGCATAGAAGGACGAGCAAATCAGAGAGGACATGCTTGCAGTTTAAACAGAACCAACAATAACCCAAGAAAACTTCAGCGTTTGCAACCAGGATCATGCTTAGTCTCAGAACAAGTAGCTAGTGTGAAACAGGGCATTGTAGAGACTCTGAGTACTGTGAGACACTTTAGGACCGAGCTTGAGACAAGTGAACGGAATCTGAATGCTTCTTTGCAGGCAATTGATGACTTGGGTGCGTTCCTGAATCATGTTTTAGTTGTGCTTTTAGTAACCAATTTTTTTTGGACTTTGGTTTTTAATGTTTTAATGATGAAACAGGGAAGAAGATACTAGGAATCAGCAAAATCCTCACCACCAATCTGGTCTGAAGTTAGACTGAAGATGGCAGAAAAATGAACAAGTAGTTTAGAATCTGAGACGTAAAAGTTCTAAAGACTGCTCACCTCTAGAAAGTTTGCAACTTTAAGGATTTGTTACTTTCGTTCTTATGTTGTATTAGCAATTTCGGCTACTTCGTTGGATCGTTTCATTGAAGCAGTTTACGAGCATTCACTTTTTAATTCGCCTAGCATTCACTTCTTACTGTATTGGCTATTCCAATACACTCAAATAAGTGTCGTGCTCATGCATAATGAAGCTTAAAACGAATCTAAAATACTTTGACATTTTTACGTGAAAAAATAAATAAATGCGCTTAAACATACATAAATTGTAAATATAAGTTTTAATACATAAAAATTTAATCACATTTATCAAACTAATGAATCCATAACAAATTTTATCAAAAAAATGTGGCCTTTCTAAATTTTAAAAATTTGGTGACTATAGGCAGTTTGTCTTTTTTTTATGTAAAGCACGGCTAGAGTCAAATGTTGTTATCAGGTTTACAAAGATCTTAAGGGGCGTATAAGGTCAGTGCTAAAGGCGTCGTCTCATGGCCAGCGAAGAGAAGAACGTCTTCCTTAACCGGATGTTATATTACGTTAAGTCTCGCTTAAACAGTCTATTTGACGAAAAATGGAATTATAATACGTTAAGAATGATTGTGGACTTCGATCTTGGTCTCAACCAGAATATTGGGCCTATGGTTAATGGGCTGTGAATGGTTTTGTTGATTAAAGTCAATCTGTGTCTTCTTTGATACAAGACAAACGTATTTGTGCTAAGGGTTGTATTGGTAATTGTCTTCACTCTTTTATGTTGCTGTTGCAGATTTCTGTTGCAACGGATCGTGAATGACAATGACGTGTACCAGCAGTGCTAAAGCGTGAACCAAAAGCAGAGAAAAGAGATAAGTAAAAACCTAGAGAGAAAGCTGCAGCTAGTGAGAGAGGTGAGGAAAAACACATTTGGGTGGTGAGAGCTCACTGTATTCTTCTTCTTTCTTAGGGTAATCTAGAGGCAGAGAGATTGGGTGTGTTAGATCTTGTTTCTTTAAAACTCTCTGAAACGTTGCTTGATAATGGATTGTGAGCATAGCTCACTGAAATGTACCATGGATTCACAAACCATGGAAACTCGTTAAATTCTGAACGTTAATCTTATTTATTTCTGCAAAACAACAAATCAACGGAGAACAAATTAGGAACTGATTACAAATACAATATCAGAGCAAATGATTTACAACAATGATCATTATAATACTAAATGTCTCTTTAATTGTCCAAATTATTAGATTTTCATTATTGTTTTTCTAATGTTTTAATCGTGGCAGATTTGGTACCTAAAGTAAACATGACATCCAAACTGTTCGTTATTCATGAATCATGAGTCCATTTTGAAAAAAAAAAAACTTGCATGTCAAAAAGAAATATTAATTTGGCCAACCTAGGAGATGTCTTCATATTATGAATTTTTGATTTGGTTGTCCCTTCACTTCTTTTCTAACAATATATAGAAACCACCTAATTAAACTAATTATATTCTTATTGGAACATTAGTATATATATTGTACGGAAATTTGAGTGTATATATATATATTAGTATTTAGGTTTTTCAGAAACTTTACTTCAAATAAACTACTTATTTAATGGGTGCATTTTTTTTTCAATAAAATACATATTAATATCTTTTTTAATTACCAACAAGAAAAAAAGTTATTATCATCTAATTATATATTATTGAGTTGTAATCATATTTTAACGAAAACAATTAGATGAAATGAGATTAAGCCGGCTAAAACCTAGATACTATGTACATAATTTGCACTTACCAAAATTTCTTCAACCAACATACTATATATGTATTTCTTGGGCTAAGTGGAACATATATAAGAGATAAGAGAAAAATTTCAACTAAAGACATTTTTTTTCTAAAGAAATTGGAAACTATCAATTTTCATATGAAATCAACCTAAATGCAACAAAAATATTATCGGCTTAATTGTGACTAAACAAAAAAATAATTTTTTATTTATCAAAGGTTTGATATTGTGATAGTCTTATTTTTGTGGAAAAAAATAAGAAGCTGGCAAATCTAATGCGCGTTTCTTCACCGATGATGATGATGAGGCGGTCTTGTCCTCTGAAGTGGATTTTTCTTTCGGTAGTGAAAAAGTTGGTATCTATTCTTTTTGCATTCATGAACGGCGGTACTGGTAAAGATCAAGATGTTGTCGCTTTCTTATTCCAACGATGACAACATTCTGCCAACTCCAACTCCTCTTTTGAGCAAGCACAAGCACGACTGATGAATGTTATCGTGATACTCGATCTTTTATTACAAGACTTCAATGATTTTGGTGCCAGTATTGGGATGAAAAATAGTGACAAGTCACAAGTCGTTCACACCAACAAAAGGCATACCTAAATTGATTGGAAACTATCAACCTTCATATGAAGGAAATGTAGAAACGTGAATACGCTATGAATCAAAGTTACACCGAGGAACCTCCAACAACTTCTCTCCAGAATGCTAGGAGGCAACGGATCCAAGCTGAGGCACAACATGATTATTTATGATTGATTATTTGCACCTGTTTCAGGCAAAACACTTGATAGTGTTAGGCCCACGTAATGCGAGTGTAAAGTAAGCTCATGTAGTGCGCATTTCAAGGCATGTCCACATAGCTAGCGCGTGTTAGACAAAACTCTAATTACTAAATTAAGATCGCGTACCACCAATTTGGGTAGGTTATATACCACGGAAACAGAGAATTCTTCAACGAGGAACCTCCTTTTTTTTTTTCTTTTTATATAAATAACTCACTTTCGTCGTCGGTAAATTCATATAATTGATTATCGAAGTTTTTAAGCAATATCTAGCAAAGTATATTATTCACAATCTTTTAGAAAGAACTCATTCATTATTCTGAGTGAAAAACTTCGTAACTTTGTTTTAAAATCAAAACAAATTAGAAACTTAAAAAAGAAGGAAATGTTCTCCGGTGAATACTTTGCTCAGTAGTTGCAGAAGTTTCTGGTCCATTTTCGGATCTTCATTTCCGCTTTAGGTCAATTAAGGTTCAAGATCTTGCTGACTCCTACTATCTTTTCCCCTGTTTTTTCAACAGCACATTATCAAAAACCCTAGAACCAAGATAATACACAGAGACACAGAGAAAAAAACTCGGGTTCATTGGATACCTAGTGCATCAATTTCCAGCAGTGAAGCTTCTAGATTCTTTTCCTTTATCTCGAGCTCTGATCGGAACTGTCTTACATCGGTTAAAGTATCTACAATACTCTGTTTCACCCTTTTCACATGATCAAAGATTGAGCAAGGTTGAACCGGTTGCTTGTGCTGCAAGGTTCCTAGATCAGCACTTGATTTGTTAGATCCCCTAGTGCGGCTAGATGGTCCTCCTTCAGCAGAAACTCGAGCTATCTTTTGAACCCGGTTCTCTGATTTTTCTTCAGCCTGTAATGCTTGAACCGTCACTCGAGGTTTCCTCTCTGGAGTCTTATAACCATCTAATGATACTTGCTTCACCTAAAGACATTTAGTTTCAAGTTTTAACACAGCAGCAAAAGCTAAGAACTTGGAATGTAATCGATTTAGTGTTAACCTTGGAGCAGATCTTGAGAACAGGAGATGTTCCTCCTCGAATAACCTCCACTGTGAAGGAATCACCAACGTTCTTCATGCCATTGGCTATAAAGTACTCTTTAACACCTCTAATGTAAAACTGTCCTCGTGCCTTAATCTTAACTAGATGCGACTTCCACTCTACGCCATCTTTGTTCACTAAAGTTACCTCTCCTTCTTCCACAATCCCGTTCTCTCTCGTGAATGATGCAGGAAAACGCTGTACAAATTTCAACTCATTTCAGCAATTAACACCAAACCAAAGACTTAAAACAAAGGCTTTGGAACTTACAAGTTGACTTGACCTGAACACATATGGTTTAAGGTCTAATGTCAGAATTCTCTTCTGATTCATTGCCGCAGTGTCTAAATTAGCCCCATCGCCTTCATAATCAGAAACACTTTGGTTTTTGTTTGCTTTGGAAGTGCTTTCTTCTGGGATGCTGCGACACAACTTTAGGACAGGTTTTGTTCCGCTTTGGAAAAATATGAATCTACAGTAAGATCCAACTTTGATTCCATTTTTACGACAGAAACTTCTCCAGCCTCCTCGTATAAAAACCTGACCAGTCATTTTGCTGTGTCTAAGAAGCAGAGTCCAGGATTTTCCATGTTCATTCATTAGATCAATCTCACACTGCTTCTTGTCCAGACCATTTGACCTCGCAAATTTGTTTAACACATACTGCAAAATCACAGCTTAATATAAAGGAATGGAATCAGAATTGTATTAAAGAGTCAAGTGAAAGTAGTAACCATAGTATCTCTTTCTAGGCTTGAAGGTGTGGCGTGTACAACAAGATAAGATTTATCACACGATGTTTCTGTTCTTCCTCTCTTCTTCGACGACATTTTCTTTGGATATAAATTCTCTTCCGATGTCCAATTCTCATCATCGTCTCTGATCTCAACATTGTCTTCTTCATCATCATCATTAACGATATTGTGTTCATCATAATAATCATTATCGTCACCATCATCATCATCAAAGATATTGTGCTCATCATCAGCATCATCATCAATTTCAGCGTCAGAGGTAGAAGAGAGGGAATGTATATCAGAGAAACTGCGTCCGAGTGGTCTGACATTGAAGACCATTTCTCCGTCGTGCCTGAAACTCAAAACGTCATCGTTTCGAACAGAGTGATAGACGGAGAAATCTTTCCATCCATCGACGAATCTCCCATTATCCAATTCCACTTCCCAGGTTCTGTCCGAAGCGTCTGAAGTCAGTTTCAGTTTCGTTAACTGAGTTTCACCCTTTAAATGTTTCGAAATAAACCAATCAGGAATCATCTGCATGCAATCACCAAGGGCAAAACCAATTGATACAGTGTAAAAGACAAGGGTAGAAAGATAGAATAGAGAGTGAGAGAAGATACAGGATTAATGGAGGTTAATTCAGACAAATCTACAACGAAAACAGCTCTGTTGGTTGAGGGAGAAATCACTGGATCCGCCATTGATGAACAATTCAAGGAAATTTTCTCTGAAATTCGCTTATTCGAATTCTTCTTCGTTGGCGTTATGATAGTGAATCAGAGCTCCTTTAGCGTTAACCAAATGAGTTAATAAATATATTCTAGGAAATGACAGTTTCTTCTCGGAATAATGAAACGCACCGTTTAAGAGTTTTCTTTTGGGTGATTTGATTGGTGCTTTTAGGTATAGGACTGAAACTAGGTCAGAGGAAAAACGTCAATTTAACATAATTTATTTATTTGACCAGCTTCGTAACAACTTCGTTCTATTCTTTAGTGATAGAAACAATTATATATATATAGAAACAATTATGTTTTTATAAACTTACTCGATTAGATCATGGAATAATAGACGAAAAGACACATAGACGAATAGTTATATTATTCGCCGGGAAGAGACTAAACTTTAAGCTAAGCTACACAGCAAAAACTCCACACGGCAAAGCCAGATCGAACCAGAGCAAGGGCTGGCGGTACCACCGGTGGAGAAGAGGAGCTGACCATAGCACGCGCCGTGAGGTCTCTTTACAGTAAAGACGACACCATCTCACCGGCAGGACTGGAGAAGACGACAGTAACACCATCGACGAACCACCACATCACCGGCAACAGCATCCCAACCACACAGCGAACCAAAACCTAAGCTCGGCGGATCTGGAACCAAAAGACCACCGGTAGAAACAAAGGAACGTGACAAACAAACCGGAAACCCACATTTCTTTCAGCCTCTTCTTCCCGGTTTCGAGAACTTCCTTGTACTCTGTTTTTGTCTCTGTCTCTCTCTTGTACTGACTATAAGTAAAGCTTAATGCGTGAGATGGCATTGTTTTAAAACTCGTTTGCAATTTGTTGCAGAAAGTTCCTGTGAAGTTTTTCTCGGCACACATAAAAGGAAGAAGCAAAGGACAGAGTGTGGAGCTAAGATCCGACGTGTCTAAGAAAGATTGGAAAGTCAAGATCGAAGGTCGGAGACTAACCATCGGCTGGAAGGAGTTTGCTACAGAAAAGGTTCGACTTGTCAACTTTTATGAATACAGAAAAGGTTCCTAAAGCAGAATCAGACGCAGAAGCAAAGTCTTATTTAGCATACCAGTCTTGTTTTGTTGCACATGTAACGGAGTGGAACATACATTGTGATACACTGGTTGGTACGTTCAGATCTACCTTTGTGTTCTTTTTTTAGAGGCATGAGAATACTTACTCATGTTTTATTTTTAATTTTGAAGTTTCTACCAAGAAAGCTTGTCCAGTTCAATCGTCTACATAAAGGAACCAACAAGATTGTTCTTGTGAATGAAAGAGCAAGGACATGGACGCTTAGTCTGAGGTTTAGGGAATCAAATAAATCGTTTTACGTGAGGGCTGGTTGGAGAAGTTTCTGCAATGAGAGTGGGCTAAAACCTGGAGATTTTGTTAGGTTTAAACTAAAAAGCAACAACAATGAAACGCCTCTTTTATGTTTCTGCTCTACAAAATCAGTGAATATTAACACAGAAGCTAGAAGCCAGGGGAAGAGACAAAAAACTGGTGTGAAAATTGAAAGAGTGTCATCATCGTCTTCACTATATGAAAGCCGATTTCTGACATTAACTGTCTCAAAAAATATAGATTCGTAAGTTAGAACAACCCTCTCGGAAGAGATTTGTGCTCTTGGTTCTTTATGAAGAGCACAAAGTGTAAGCTTATGGTCTCCTTATTATGCAGACTGTTCCCAGGAAATTCATTAGGGCTAACGAAATGGAAATGCAAGAGGGAAGAAGATCATTCTGTTGGACAAGCATGGAGTAGAGTGGCCCAGTGAATCTAGTGATGGAAAAGGAAAATAAAAGAATTCGTTTGAGTTCAGGGGTGAAAAACTTCATTGAAGCTAATGACATTAAAGTATACGAATCTTTTGTGTTGGAGTTGGTTTGGGAAGACAAAACAACTCTTCCAATGTTCAAGTTCTGCTCCAAGACAAACACTTGACTCTAGTTTGCACCTAAGTTATCAGTGAGCATGACCTGTTGTAGTGAACTTCTAACTATGCAGTATGAATTCAATCTCTGAGGTGAGGTACTTGTGTTTGTTTTTAAGGTCAAAAGCAGATCTTGGGCACTTTAAAGGTCTTGAAATCAAGTAAGAACCCATATATAAGATCTAATGTTCCATATATTGTCAGCCTTTAGTATCATAAAATGTAAACTCAGTTATATAATCTGCAGTACTATTGGAACATAGAACTTTAGGTGCTTTCTGCAGAAACTATATAGTAATTCATTATATCTGTCTCTTTTGCCTCCCTTCAGCATTCAATGGTCTCTCTACATGATGATGATGATGATAATTCTTGTTGGTATTTAGGGTCTTTAATAGTTGCACGACTGTGTTGTGTCTGGTGTCAATAGTCTCCCATCAATGAGCTCTCAACTAAATCAGTTTTCTGTATCATTAGACTTGTACCAATTGTTTTGTTTGACATTTTTAGTTATTAAAGATGCAAATAAAAAACATCAGAGTCCGAGGAAGAAGACAAATGAAACACAGTTTGGACCGATGGGTTAAAGAAAAGCTGACTCCTATTGAAGAGAAGTAGCTGGAGCTCTTAGATGTCATAAATTGTAAGAGACATGAAAGAGAATAGCTTGACCATTAATATACTTACTCTTAAACTTAAGACTTGAGTGATTATTCTTTTGCTTTATGGGAGAGCTTTTGTTTCAACTTCAACAATGGCGGATTCAGTTCTTCAGTCTCCCAAAAACCCACATTTCTTTCAGCCTCTTCTCACCGGCTTCCACTCGCTCCTCGTACGTATCTCTCCCCTTCTTACTCCCTCTCTCTGTATTATGTCTTGGGTCTTCTTAGTTATTTGGTATGTCCTTGTGTTGCAGAACATTCCAAAGAAGTTCTTCTCATTACACAGAAAACAAATAGAAAGAAAGACAGTGGAGCTAACATCAGACTCGTCTGAGAAAACTTGGAAAGTTAAGACGGAAGGTCGGAGACTCACCGTCGGCTGGAACGAGTTTGCTGCTGCTCATGATTTCCGAATCAATGATATCATCGTTTTCAGATACGAAGGAGATTTGATGTTCCATGTCACCGGTTTTGGACTCGGTTGCTGTGAGCTTCTATATGCACAGGACAACATGAGTAAGTTTTCTTCCCATGAAATTTATATATAGATTTTCTAGATCACAATCTTCATAACGTTTAACTCATGTTAATTCAGAAAACTTGTCCATGGAGCAGAATCTGATAAAAGAAGAAGAGTTCTCATCAGACAAATCTTGTTTCGTAGCACAAATCACAGACTCGAACCTAAAAGAGAACAAACGGGTTAGTACGTCAGATCTAACTAATAATTTTAGTTTCCAGCTTTTTGAGCCATGAAAGTTGTTAATCATATTTCTTGTGTTTTAACTGTGCAGCTTCTTCCGGCGAAGTTTATAAGGTCCGATGGTCTGAAGAAAGGAAGCAACAAGATCATTCTAACGAATGGAGGAAGAAAATGGACGCTTAAACTCAATTTTAAGGAATCCTGTAACACGTTTTACATGAGCGTCGGATGGAGAAGTTTCTGCCATGAGAACGGACTTAAACCTGGAGATTCCATTATGTTTAGACTAGATGGCAGCAACAGGAGAGCACCTGTTCTCCATTTTTCCGCTGCAGAATCAAAGAGTTTTCAGGAAACCAGATCATCATCACATAATGAAAACCGATTTGTTAAACTAAACATCACACCAGCCAGTATCAGATATCGTAGAATTGTACGTTAAAAGAACTGTTTCCGTTTTAGTTTTGATCTTTGAGGACATTGCAAAGTGCAGAGAATAAGCTTTTTGTTTCCTTCTTGTGAACAGAATCTTCCACAGAGCTTCACTAGAGTTAACAAGTTGGAAGAGGCAGCAGGGAATAAGATCATTCTGCAGGACCAACACAAAGTAGAGTGGCCAGTAAATCTACTGATATACAAGGAAAATGGAAGGATGCATTTGGGTGATGGTATCATTGATTATTTCAACGCTATTGGTGTTAAAGGGAACAAACCTTTTATCATGGAGTTGGTTTGGGAAGACAGAACAACTCTTCCTATGCTTAAGTTCTGCTCCAAGAACAAGATCTGCCTCTAATATGCATCCAAATTGTTCACAAGTATGACCTGTTTTAGTGTACTTATAACTATGTGGTATGAAATTCATGTTATGAACTACTTAGGTTAAGAATCAGTGTGTCCAATTATCTACTTAAGGGTCTTGATGATTCTGTGATATGAATGTCAGACAATTTGGGAATTCACCAGTAAGAAAATTCTAAATTCTATATATAATCACCCTTTAGTACCACAAGTCATTGTGTAATATCATCTGTGTATCACTATTATAAGCTAAAAACTATGTTGATCTTCAACTGTGTTTAACATTCCACATCACTCAGCGTCGATCATCTCAGTTTCCATATCTCTCACTGAAGGTTCGGATTTTGTACAAACCAATGGAGTTGAAGTTGCAGGGTCCGAACAAGAATCTAAATCCTGATGTTTTACCTCTGGATTTCCTTTTCCTTTTTTTGCATCCTTTTGATGATCTGTTGCATAGTATTAGTTATCCATTGAAGGACTTGAGTCGGAATCCAATGTACCCACCAGTTCGACCTCACTGCAACATTCTGAGGTCACTACAGAAGATAATGAAGATGATAATGATGATGACGACAATGATTCTTGTTCGCATTCAGTGTCTTTGATGGTCACATGGCTGCTGCTTCTACTGTCAATAGCTCCTATCACAGAACTCTCAACTAACTCTTTTTGGCATAATTTTGTGTTCAATGTGTCTGTTTTCTTTTCGTCTTGAGCTTCTGACCTAAGACATGATGATGTCGACTTAGCATGAAGCCTGCATGACATCAGAACAAAAGAAACTCACACGTTCAAAAACCTCAGTCCGTTAAATATACAGCCTCAATCTTGAGTTATACATCATACCTACATAAGAGCTCAACAATAAAACGAGCAATGGAGAAATGCTTACCTGCTGTAGAGGAGCATATAAGCTCTTTGACAAAGGACATCTTCTAATTCCACACTTTCTATCTGTAAGCATATCCAATTAGGATTAGAAGATCATTCAAATGTTATAGGTTCATCATATTTTCAAGCTGGTATATCAACAAGAAGAGCAAATCGTAAATGATTGTTACCTCGGAATCATCTATTCTATACCAGTTTCCGCAAAAATCCTTGATGTAGCATATATAATGGCCGAAGAATGATGCATTCAGCATATCTAAATGGACAATCACTGCATAGAGTTTATATACATCTGATCCTTCTCCACCTTCGCTAACATAAGGGCTAAGATCCAATGTCTCAGGAAAACTTATTCTTTTGTTCAGTTTTCCGTATCTTCCTCCCTGCACATAATTTCACAGATGTATTATTGACAAATAAACCCAAAATAATCTACCAAAAGGGATGGAATGAAACAAATACCTGATATCTTTTTAAGGCAATCGTAAGAATATTTGGAGCACGCCAGATTGTAAGACGCTTACGTGCCTCTACATAGTCACTACACCTGTATAAGAAACTTCATTATTTGTTTTAGAAAACAAAGTCAAATTTGTCAATTACTCAACTAACACTAAGGCTTACCTATCACACTTGTACATGTTATCTCCCTGAAGCCACTCTTCGGCTGTAAACTGATCAAGACATTCCTCCAAAGACACCGCATCCCCATGAATCTCAACACTTAAGTCCATCATATTTTCATACTGGTCTGAAACATGATTGCAAACAGTACACTGAACCTGGAATGTTGAAAATACAGCAAACAAGAGAGGAATATTAGACATTAACGTAAATTCATCACAGCAAAATCATGATCTTTTTTATCAACTGAAATGAAGTTCCATATATCCTCAGTGGAGACAGCTAGCTAAGACAAAAGAAGTAGCATGTTCACAAGAATTATGGCAATTCACAAGTATAGATCAAGATTTGATATTCAGATAAAGAAATATCACCTGTGATTGGAGGAGGCCGCCAAATATATACTGAGTTAGTGTTGTTTCTTGAGAATGAGAAGGCACCATTTTTTCTCCACCAAATTCGTCAAGGGAAACAGACTGCATCGTATCAATTGCATACCTGCATCATATGTGAATTGTAAATCCTTCAACTGGGTTATTCACAGGCTACACCACTAGGAATTAGCTATTCTTATGAGTAGGTGATACTGACCTCATGAACTCATGAGCATCCTCTTGTCTTCCATACCCCAAAGTTCCACCAATATTAGTTAAGTGTGAAATAATGTTAATTGGTGAAAAAGGGAACCGACTTTGGCTTGCTCTCTCAACATGGGCTTCAAATTCACAGAAGAAGCACCAATCGTTGCGCATACCTGTCAAACAAAACATAAAATCAAAGCTAAAGTGCATAAAGAAAATCCAAACGAAAAAAATGTATGAGGTACAAATACTTAATACCAAAAAAAATCAGAACCTTACATTCTCTCCTGTGGCCTTTCTCTAGCAGGTATGCAACAAGAGGACGAGTCCAAGAAAGGCATTGTAGTATCACATTTGCAAAACAACTGAAAGTATAATCCATATTGACAGGAAAAAAATTAAGTAATGAACTCACTCAGTTGATGCATTTAAGCTACACTAGAAACCAGATGAACACAAACCTATTTCCACAATTCATAAGACCACAAGGAGCCAATTCCGGACTGTCCCAATAAAAATATTTAAGAAATTCATCATATGGGAAAAGAATCTGCAGAAAATGCAAAACAAAAGTACAAAACAACATTAACAAAATAACTCTATCAAGAAAGTGTCGACAAGAGTTGAGAATAAAGAAAGACATATTACTTCTCTTGGCTTGAGGCAATTCCTATTTTGGCCCCGATCAGGAACTAGCGCAATCTTAGAAGTGGATCTAACTCCAAACGGAGAATCTCTGAACCTCAGGCCATTATTTTCAGATGGTGTTAAGGTAATCATCCCAATATCCTTGCACTTTCTTTGATGACCCGAACTCCAATCTGACTTTTGGCACTCTGCTGAACTGATAGCAAACACCATCGAGACCAAGGAACTCAATTTAGACACAAAACCAAGTTACAAGAATACAAGCTAATCCAAGATAAAATAAACTATTTGAATTCATGTAAATACTTCCAAACCCAAAACTCTTTTATCGAAAAGCTTGAGACTTTTAAAGAATTTTATATCCCAAGCTCAAATCAAACAGTAAACTTTCAATAATGCTAAACTCAGGAAACAGCCATTAGAGAGATTGAATTTGAGGGGATACCAGTATCGAACGGATTTGCAGCGGGAGCATTTCTTGGTGGAGAATTTTCCACGGACAGAGCAATCCTCAGTATCGACCGCCATGAAAGTCCTGTCGAAACCTCCAACGGCGGCAGTTCCGATGTCGAAGTACTTAGCGGCGGTATTCTTGACAAAGTATAAGATACCGACGGAGAGGAAAAATAAAGTCGCTATGAGGCGAGTGAAGACAGAGAGATCCAACGGAAATCCAACTTCATGCATCTAATTCGCTTCTCGAAATCATCGATTTCTTCTTCCTTCTCGTTTCTTCTGTATCTTTTATATATCAAGAAATCATTTTTATTTTATTTTTTTGTATCTTTTCTTTCCTGTGAATTACTGCTTGCCTCGTTAATTTGTTACTTCGTGAAGAAGACAGACTGTGTTCTATGTGGGTTTGGGCCTTTCACTTCTATTTCTATTTAAAGTTTGGATCTTTACGTTTTTCTTTTTGGGTTCCTAAATAAAACAAGTTCACAAAATTTACAAGATAAAAGATGAAGATAAACAGAGTCATAAGATATAACAAAGTCATAAGATAAAACAAAGTCATAAGATAAACACAGTCATAAGATAAAGCAGTCATATGATAAACAGAGTCATAAGATAAACAAAGTCATAGATAAAACAGAAGAGGCTACAAAAGTCTTTCAGTTTCCACATTCAAACTTTGATTATAGCTTTAAGGCGTTGTGTTGTTCCCATTGCCTTTTCCTTTCTCTGTGCCAACATGAAAATGTTAGAAATTTGAGTTGAAGTCAAACGTCGAAACTAAAGAATAATTACATTAATCAGACAGTAAACACATACCCAAGTTGTTGAGTTCCTGAAATGAATCTTCAAGTTTCAGATTCATTGTCTCGAGCTCTGCTTGAAACAGTTTGATACTATTAAAAGTATCCATAACTATCTGTTTCACCTTAGCAACCTCATCTGAGACACATTTAGGTCGAGTGTGCTGCAAGTTTCCTTCATTAGCACTAGATTTGTTAGATGTTTGAGTGCAACGAGAAGGTTCTCCTTCTGCAACTGTCTTCTCTCTTATCTCAACCTTCCGTTTATTCTCCCTGGTGCATTGTTCGACTCGAGCTCTCTTATGTGCGTGAGCCTCTGCTTCGAATGGCGGTTTCTCCATCTGAAAACAAGTCGATGTTTCATAAACTTCAACTTACCAAAAACCTAAAAGCTGGACTGCTAGCTATTTGACATTCTTACTTACCATAGAGCAGAACTTGAGCACAGGACTTGTTCCTCCTCGTATCAACTCCAAAGTTAAAGACTCCCTAGCGCGTACTTCATTTGCGGCACAGAAACATTTCCAGTCATATACATGCATCATTCCATTTCTACCGTCTACGTTAAGTTTCATCGCCCATTCAGCTCCGTTTTTGTCCACCAGAGTTATCATCCCAGGGTTGATGAGTTCATTCGCTCTCATGAAACTCACCGGTAGATGCTGCAAAATGTTTCTAAGTAAAGCAATTGGTTTGAAGAAACCCAAGATAAAGATTTCGAAAACTCACCTGTTTACCCATTTTAAGGCTGCTTACTGTAGGAGTTAACTTCACAAACCGATTTTCTCTGCTCTGGTTATAATCTTCTCCGGACCAAATCTTCTTCTTCCCCTCGTCCTTTGCACGGTTACAGAGCTGAAACACATGTTTTTCCGTGTTCTGCAACAGTCTAAATGTACAAGAATCTCCAGCTACTAGTTTATTTTCAGTGCAAAAAGTAGTCCAACCATGAATTATGGAAACCCGAAGAGACCTCCATGGCTTTAGTTCTGCAGCCCATGACTTTCCCTCTTCGTTCATCAAAACTGTCTCTTGCCTTTCTTGCATTAAACCATTTAGCTTTGCGAAATCTATGGGCACTGTCTGCATAAGCCAACAAATTACATTGGGGATTGTGTAACACTTACACATACTTAATCTATAAATCAAACATTTTAACAACGAAGAAACCGCTAAAGTACACTAACCACTATATCAGTTTTTAGGTTTGAAGCTGTCACAGGGAGACTTAAACACTTGAGATCATGTGAAGAGTGATTAGATTCTGGGTTTACATTATTTCCAGCTTCCTTGTCAGATCTTGAAGATGTTTCTGTTTCAGAAAATGAAACATTTCATGAAGAGAAAGTCTAAATAAATGAAAAATGCTCACTGAATGATGATTCAATCATACCAGTCTCTTTGCTAGAAGGTTCATATCGAATCTCACAGAACCTAGGACCAAAAGCAGTGACATGGAACAACAAGTCTCCTTCGTGTTTGAAAATGAGGAAGTCACCGATTCCAAAATCATGTGTCATTACAAACTCCTTCCAACCTTCTCTGAGTCTATTGTCCTCCATCTTCACTTTCCATGTTATATCCAACGCATTTCATTTCAGATATACAGTTTTACCCCCATATTTTCCTTCGATGTGCTCAAAGTAGAATTTCGGAGGAATTTTCTAGCATCATACCACAAACAAAGTTATGAGACGACATACATGTTCATAGAAAGAAAAAAACGTAAACAAAGAGATTACATACCAAATGACTTTGAAAATCAGGTGGAAGAAGCTGGTAGAAGTGTGGATTTTTGGGAGAAAGGAGTGATGCATTCATCATTTTCATTACTTCAATAGTTTCACAGCTATTCTTAAGAATATATAAAGAAATATTGTTTGTCTTTTTAGTTTCCACTCTTTATATTCCAACACACTCTACTTATTTATTTTACAATTAGTGTTCTTTCATTTTCCAAAAAGTGTCATCTAACAATTTTTTTACACAAATTAAAAAGTGATTTGAAAATTAATTTGTATCCTTAATCTATTCATATAATAATATTATTATTATTATTATTGATTTTTCCAATTTTATGATTAAAGTTTTTTAAAAAGTTAAAAATTATATTGAAATTTTAAATTTCAAAAAAATTGAGTAGTTTTGTGCAAAGACATCTCTGACCATAACATTATTTTAATGATAAAGTTACACTATATTTAGTTTAATTTTAACACTAAAACTTTTTTTTATCTCTAAACACCAAAATCACTTTATTATTATATTATTAATATTATAGAACTGCTTATTCTTTCAATTCTAAAGATATTTGTATTGACAAACCTTAATCTTATATCAATTTTTAAAAATTTAGAAATTAAAAAAATAGTTTCTAAATTTGTTTGATTTTAATTTTCTAACTTTGCGTGATTAATTGATTTAATTAAATTTTTTATATAAACTGGTAATATAATCTTAGAACAAGCTAGACATCATTACGGTAATGACATGTAATTAAACTATTATGCTAGCTTCGTTACTTACGTAAAAGCTTCAAAAAGTCAATTATTAATCATATTTTATTTAAATACTAAGGCCTGTGTTATGTATGGGCTAAATTTTCTTTTTCTTATAAATGTGAAACATTTATTTTATTTTAAATATAATAGTTAAACTAAATATTCGGAGATTATAATTATGAACTAAAATAACTTATGAACCTTTGATATGAAACATAATTTTAAGTGGATCAGTGTCCAAGATGACATATTTTCAACTTGGAAAGGAAAGAATAAATTTTATCAGATACTATGATAATCAAATATTAATGTGTAGTAGTGATGAATTTAGTGAAGTGACCTGAATTGAAGTTTCAATAAAAATTTCAGATATAATGAGTGTTTCTTATTCAAGAGGATTCTCAAAGCATCCAAATGCAATACTAAAAAATGCTAATAAAATAAATATAGTTAACATATTACAGTTGCGTTTAATTTCTATTCTTACCAAAGTGTAAGCACATTCAAAGAAGTTGTCCACTTTGGATGTCTTATACCATATGTCTGCCATTGCTTTGATCCAGTTCCAGGGACAAAACCGTTATTTCGATTTATTCCTTTCTACTCTAAAGAGGGCTAAAAAAAAATGTTTAGGGATCATACTACACAATTTCTCGGACATTAGGACACAAGAGACTTTGTTTTTAACAATTTTCATATTATTTAGTTTGGTTTTTGCCATTTAAAAAGTGAAAGAGCATTTTTTTGAGGTCTGTTACATGTGTCAAAAGAAGAGAATAGCAGTTTATTGTGAACTAACTTGTGTTTTATTATAATAAAGATAATAAGAGAAAATTAATATTTATTTAAAGTTCCATTTGAGAAGAATAAATGTTAATTCTTAGGTGTGAAATGACCTAACAAAAAAATTGTTTTAGTGATAATCTTTAGAAACTCACAGACGATTACTTTAATTTAATTCAAATTTTAAAATTATTCTAGGACCTGTTTTAGAATTCCAATGTAAATTTGGACAAAATTTTACTATTTTAACTTCCAATTAAAATAAGTTATATGATATCTAACAAATTATTACCTATAATTATTAGTGTTACAAATATCTTTTAATATTGTTTCTTAGTTTATGTGAAAAATCTGACAATCTTTGAATAAGAAAGAGAATAAAAAATTGTTTCACTATCTCATTAATAAGACTACTCATATAGCTATAAGACTTACGAAGCTAAGCCAACTGACCATCATCCCATCAATGAATTATCTATCTATTAGATTATTATAACTATATTTTATCCACTAAAGTTATTGATATGACCTGAAGTAAGTTTTCTCTATAAGAAACAATGATGATATTATATCAACGAAACTAGAGGGAGTTCTCCAATTTCGGTCTAACTCATTTTAAATCTCTAGTTTCAGTTCATTGTTGATTATTTTATGTTCTTATGTGTTGTTGGTTTTAAAATGTTTGATATATATGATTTAAAGACTTGAGAGAGCATATTAGTATTCCATTAAAATGGCAATTCGACAACTATATATTTGTTACATCTGACCAAAAAAGCATGAACAAAAACACATACTTCTTTCAAGACCCAACTCACGAACTTCGTTCATCTATTCATACAGCAACATGGATCCGACATCAGCAATTCGAGGCTTCAATTTCAGTTTATAGTTTGGATCTTAACGTTTTCTTTTCTTAACTATGCTTTTTTTAGGCTATGTGTGTAATAATATTCAAGATCTTTTTTTTGGTTTTAGTTTCCTGGAGGAAAACAAGTTCACAAAGTCATAAAATATGTTCTGGAATTCGTCGACCAAATTTGATTCTTAAAACAAAGTCATAAGATAAAACAGAAGGGAATACATAAGTCTTTAGTTTCCACATTCAAACTTGATTGTTACCTTACGATGTTGTTTTATTCCTATCGTCTTCTTCATTCTCTGTGCCATGAAAATGTTGGAAATTTGAGTAGATTTCAAAAGCCAAAACAAAAAAATTATTACATATTAATCAGACTGTAAAACATACCTAAGTTGTTGAGTTCCTGCAATGAACCTTCAAGTTTCCGTTTCATAGTCTCAAGCTCTGCTTGAAACAGTCTGATACTATTCAAAGTATCTATGACTCTCTGTTTCACTTTAGCCACCTGATCTGAGACACAGTTAGGTCGAGTGTGCTGCAAGTTTCCTTCATTAGCACTGGATTTGTTAGATGTTTGAGTGCAACGAGAAGGTTCTCCTTCTGCAACTGTCTTCTCTCTTATCTCAACCTTCCGTTTATTCTCCCGGGTGCATTGTTCGACTCGAGCTCTCTTATGTGCGTGACTCTCTGCTTCGAATGGTTGTTGCTCCATCTGATAACAAGTCGTTGTTTCATAAACTTCAACTTACCAAAAACCTAAAAGCTAGACTGCTAGCTATTTGACATTCTTACTTACCTTGGAGCAGAACTTGAGCACATGACTTGTCCTTCTTCTTATCAACTCCAAAGTAAGAGACTCCCCAGCGCTTACTTCATTTGCGGCACAGAAACTTTTCCAGTCATTTCCAGTCATATACATCGCTCCATATCTACGATCTACTCTAAGCGTCATCGACCATTCAGCTCTGTTTTTGTCCACCAGAGTTATCATCCCGGGATTGATGAGTCCATTTGCTCTCATGAAACTTATCGGTAGATGCTGCAAAATGTTTCTAAATAAAGCAATTGGTTTGAAGAAACCCAAGATAAAGATTTCGAAAACTCACCTGTTTACCCTTTTCAAGGCTGTTTACTGTAAGAGATAAGTTCACAAACCGGTCTTCTGCAGACCAAATTTTCTTCTTCCCCTCGTCCTTTGCACGGTTACAAAGCTGAAACACAGGCTTTTCCCTGTTCTGAACCAGTCTAAATGTACAAGAATCTCCAACTTCTAGTTTATTTGTAGTGCAAAAAGTAGTCCAACCACGAACTATGCAAACCCGACAAGACCTCCAGCTCTTTATTTCTGAAGCCCATGACTTTCCTTCTTCGTTCATCAAAACTATCTCTTGCTTTTCTTTTGTTAAACCATTTTGCTTTGCGAAACCTATGGGCATTCTCTGCATCAATCATCAATTTACATTGGGGATTATGTAACACTTACACATACTAAACCTATAGATCAAACAATTTAACAACGAAGAAGCTTCTAAAGTAAACTAACCACAGTATCTCTTTGTAGGTTTGAAGCAGTCACAGATAGACTCAAAAAATTGAGATCATGTGAAGACTGATCAGATTTCGATTCTATATCAATCTCAACCATCTCATCTTCCTTCTCAGAGCTTGAAGATATTTCTGTTTCAGAAACTGAAAAGTTTCAAGAATAGAAAGAGTCTCAACAAATGTAATGCTCATTCAACGATGATTTTAGTCTTACCATTTGTCTCTTCGTCTTCTTCATGGTTACCAAACTGTTCATATTCGATCTCACAGAAACTAGGACCAAAAGCAGTGACATGAAACTTCATGTCTCCATCGTGTCTGAAAACTAGAATATCACCAACTCGAAGATTATGTGCCTCCACGAACTCCTTCCAACCTTTTGTGAGTCTATTGCCTTCCATCTTCACTTCCCATGTTCTCTTCGACACATCTGATTTCAAAAATACAGTTTTATCCTCGTGTTTTCCCTTGATCTGCTCGGAAAAGAACTCCACAGGAATTATCTAGCAACAGAAAAACAAATCTATGAGAGACTATAAGCTCGTCAGAGGTTAAGAAGCAGAGAAAACAGACAGATTACTTACGAGATGGCTCTTGAAATCGGGTAGAAGAGGTCGGAAGAAGTGTGGGTTTGTCGGAGAGAACGTTGATGGATTCACCATTTCTGTCACTTCTTCAGTTTCACGGTGAACTTTGAGTTTCTACACTTTCTGTTCTTTAGAACGTTTTTTAACTTTTATTAATAAACTCAACTTATTATTCGATATCACAATTGATGTGTTGATAAGAAAAGACTTAAAAAGTCTTATGAAACTTTCTGTCAAATATGCATTTTTGCACGTAAATCAAGAAAAAGTTAATCTCTTTTAATACCATTTTAATTTATTTATTGTTTTATTGTTGTATTCCAATTTATACTTTGGGAAACTTTTGTTCAGAAAATATGTTAAAATACTCTAATGCAAATCTCTATTTATAGCAATTCTATCTTTCATTTATAATATAAAAATGTTGACAACATGGATCCGACATCAGCAGCTAATGTAAGGATGGTTTTGCTACTCAAATTTTGACATAGATTATCCCATAATGATTTGCCATAATCATACAAGGGAAAAAGGGAAACCAAAAATTGGAGGGTTTTAATTAAAGAGCATAGTTGAAACACAAGTCTCAATTCGTGTCATTGAAGAAACACAGAAACATGAAATCGAACAAACTTTTAAATGAGAAATACGAAGAAGATTAATGTAAACTCATTCTTAAAACGAAGTCATAAATTAAAACAGAGTGGGTTACAAAAGTCTTTAAGTTTCTACATTCAATTTTGATGATTACTTTGAGACGTTGTTTAATTCCCATTGTCTTCTTCTTTCTCTGTGTGCCAACATGAAAATGTTTAAAAATTGAGTAAGAGCCAAAAGCTAAATCAAAGAACAACTGCATATTAATCAGATTGTAAAACACATACCTAAGTTGTGGAGTTCCTGCAATGAATCTTCAAGTTTCATTTTCATTGTCTCGAGCTCTGCTTGAAACAGTTTGATATTATTCAAAGTATTTATGACTCTCTGTTTCACTTTAGCCACCTTATCTGAGACACAGCTAGGTCGAGTGTGCTGCAAGTTTCCTTCATTAGCACTGGATTTGTTAGATGTCTGAGTGCAACGAGAAGGTTCTCCTTCTGCAACTGTCTTCTCTCTTATCTCAATCTTCCGTTTATTCTCCCTGATGCATTGTTCTACTCGAGCTCTCTTTAGTGCCTGAGCCTCTGCTTCGAATAGTGGTTGCTTCATCTGAAAACAAGTCTTTATTTCATAAACTTCTACTTAACAAAACCTAAAAGGTACACTGCAAGCTATTTGACGTTCTTACTGACCTTGGAACAGAACTTGAGCACATGACTTGTCCTTCCTCGGATCAACTTCAGTGTTAGAGACTCCCCTGCGCCTGCATCTATATTTTTGTCCACCAGAGTTATCTTCCCGGGCTTGACGAGTCCATTCGCTCTCGTAAAATTTATCGGTAGATGCTGCAAAATGTTTCTAAATAAAGAAGCATTGCGTTTGAAGAAACCCAAGATAAAGATTTCGAAAACTCGCCTGTTTACCATTTTCAAGGCTGCTTACTGTAAGAGATAACTTTACAAACCGATTTGCTCCGATTGGGTCATGGATATAATCTTCTGCAAACCGAATTTTCTTTCTTCCCCTCGTCCTTTGCTCGGTTATAGAGCTTATACACAGGTTTTTCTGTGCTCTGCAGCAGTTTAAATGTACAAGAATCCCCAACTACTAGTTTATTTGCTGTGCAAAAAGTAGTCCAACCATGAACTAAGGAAACCCGACAGGACCTCAAGCTTGTTATTTCTGCAGCCCATGGCTTTCCTTCTTCGTTCATCAAAACTGTCTCTTGTCTTTCTTTCACTAAACCATTTAGTCTTGCGAAATGTAAGGGCACTGCCTGCATCAATCATCAAATTACATTCTGATTATGTAACACTTACACATACTTAACGTATAAATAAAGTATTTTAACAACTAAGAAGCCTCAAAAGTACACTAACCACATTATCTCTTTGTAGGTTTGAAGCAGTCATAGATAGACTAAGACAATTGAGATCAGGTGAAGAGTGATCAATTTCTGGTTCTACATTATCCTCAACACCCTCTCAGATCTTGAAGAGATTTCTGTTTCAGAAACTGAAAAGTTTCAAGCATAGAATAGTCTCAACAAATGTAAAGGCTCACTGTATGATGATTTAATCTTACCTGGGTCATCAATCTCTTCGTCTTCTTCATGGTTACCAAACTGTTCATATTCGATCTCACATCAACTAGGACCTAAAGCAATGACGTGAAACTTCATGTCTCCATCGTGTCTGAAAACGAGGATATCACCAACTCGAAGATCATGTGCCTCCACAAACTCCTTCCAACCTTTTGTGAGTCTATTGTCTTCCATCTTCACTTCCCACATTCTCTTTGACGCATCTGATCTCAAAGAAACAGTCTTGTTTTCGTATTTTCCTTTGATCTGCTCGGAAAAGAATTCTACAGGAATTTTCTAGCAACAGAAAAACAAAGCTATGAGAGACTACATTCACTCATGGAGATTAAGAGAGAAAGCAAGTAAACAAAGAGATTATGTACCATTTGTCTCTGGAAATCTGGTGGAAGAGGTTGGAAGAAGTGTGGATTTGTCGAAGAGAACGTTGATGGATTCACCATTATCGTCTCACTTGTTGAGTTTGACGGCGATTTACTCTCAAGTCATAACAAAATAGTTCGTCTGTTTTGAGTCTATCCTTCCATATCTTTTAGAACGTTTGCTAGTTCGTTCATAAACTCAATTAATTATTCTATTTCACAATTAATGTGTTGATAAGAAAAACAAAAAAGAGTTTTCGTCAAATATGTTATTTCATTCTGACATTTTTTCACGTAAATCAAGAAAAAGAGTTGATATCTTTTAATACTTTTAATGTATTGTCGTTGTATTTACATTTAACTTATGTCATAAGAGCATATGCAATGAGTCTCTCGTACAAACTTTTAAATAATAAAATAATATATAATATTTATTTGTTTAATAAGTCTTTCAAAAATTTTGGAACTCTCATTATACTAATTTAGTATAATTTTTCAAAGGAAAGATATTTTCACTTTTATTGAGAAACTATTTAAATAAAATATTATTATTTAATGTCTTATAATTATTTTTTGGATGAGAGACTTCAGTGAAAACTTCCTATTGAGGATTGCCTAAGATTCTAAATTGAGTGTTACAAAAAAGTTGTAACTAGATTCAATTTACATCGGTCGTGTTTACATTTTCTATATTAAAATCTGATCAGCTAAAAAAAGGTGCCACGTAGAACTTTTCTTTTCGGTTAGTTTTGAAAGAGAAAAACAAAAATTAAAAATTTGGGGTGAGAGAGGCTCGAACTCTCGACCTCAGGATCACTCAGTAGCTATGAGACCTACGCGCTAGCCAACTGCGCCACCACCCCATTGATGGTCAACTACTTTATTAAAACAACTATACTCATGTATTTTTGAAAAATGTTATTGAGACAAACAAATAAATGACGAGAGTAAATTATTCCTTTGTCTGGAGAAACTTGTTATACCTGAGAGATTGAAAACAGCAACATGTACTTCAAATCATGTTGAAAACAGCAACTAGGAACTATAAGTGAGCCCTAATCACATACACGGGACAGAGGGAAACAAAAATTTGAGGCTTTTAATTAAATAGCATAGTTTTAGAAACATAAGTCTCAATTGGTGTCATTGAAAAAAACAGAAACATGAAATCAAACTAACTTTTAAATGATGAGAAATATGAAGTAGAAAACAAGAGATGTGAAATATATGATTCTCTGAGCGTTTTTAAGCAGTAACGGCAGGCTTGGCAGCAGCTGAAGAGAGTCTCGACCTCTTCTTTGCCAAACTCTCACTTCTCCTGTCACGTTGTTCCTTCAACCTTGAGGCAAGAAGCTTCTGGTACTCAGCTGCATCAGAGTTAGCCTTAGCGATTCTCTTCTTCTTGTCAGCAATTCTAGCTCTCTTCCTCTGAAGAGTCAACGGAGTCACAAGCCTCTGGATCTTGGGGGCTTTGCTCACTTCCTTGCCTGTTCAAAACCAGAAAAAGAAGAAACCAAGTTTCAGAAACCATTATTTCTTTAGAATAATAGTATAATTGAGAGTGATTTTGCTTTTCTTTTACCCTTCTTGTTTGTGAACTTGCGGCGGTAAGTGTTCACATAGGTCCTCACATCATCCTCCTTCTTGAGGTTAAACAATTTACGGATCTTTGAGGCTCTCTTTGGTCCTCTCATCCTTGGCTTCTCAGTGTCGGTAAGCCCGGGAAGATCATTTTCACCTTTCTTCACAATGACAAGGTTAAGAACAGATAGATCAGGGCTCACAATGCAACCACGAACAGACTTTCTTCTCCTCTCTCCTGTCCTCCTTCCGTGTCCTCTGAAACAAGGAGTTCCTGCTCAATCATTACAAAACTATGTAAGTCCACATCAAACAGACAATATAGATGTAAATGAGTAAGAGGTAAGTTGATAAATTTACCTCTGTGAAGCAAAAGACGAACACGGCCTGGAGTCAAAACTCCCTGCTTCATTGGGAAACCTTGCTTGTCACACCCACCCATGATCTTGAAAACGTATCCCTTGAACTCCTGCAATAACATTGCATAATCAACAGTTAATCATTTCATTCTGAGAAAACAAACTCTAACGATTATAAGATATTAACGCATATAGATGAAATTGCACCTCGCCCAAAGCATCTCCGCTGACTTCTTGGGAGAGCCTCTTGTCGAAGAAAGCACGGCTGCATTAACAAATCAAGCTCAATTTCTATATCCATTATACATCAAACTTATACTTACAAATGTTTTTGTGCAGAATGCGAATCTTAGTTTTGTATTGAACTAAATACGAGATTCCGAGGCGTGTTAAGCTTATAAGAAGAGTATACAAACATTTATGAAATTGGCAAATTTTCTGCTAACTAGACCTACAATGTCATTGTGATATCGACAAACACCAATCAACAGTTCCTAAAACCTATCACAAATCTAAACACGAAGAAAATTAATGAATGAAAATGAATCAGATAAACAAGGTCTTACAGTTTTTGATCATCATCGATCTCGAGCTTCTTCTGGCAACCAGTAGTTGGATTGGCGATGTTAAACTGAAACACAGAAACGTGAAAAAGGATAAGCAAGTGAAAAAAAAAGATAAGCAAGCGAAAAAAATCGACAAAGACTCTGTTCGCCGTTCAGATACCTTCATCTTCGACTACAACTACAAGAGAAGAACGGCTTTCTAAATCCACGCTAGGGTTTCTGATCTAGCAAAATCAACAAATTTATATAAGAGATAAGGTTTACTTTAATGGGCTGAATTTCTCCACTTATGGGCCACTGGCCCATTTAGAAAGATAATGTTCGGGCTACGTCTCGATCAATTTACGGTATTATCATCCTTGGTTTTCGTTTGTCTGACGATTACTCAAACCAAACCAAGAAGCTTAATGCTAACAGGTTTCTGCAATTAGGTTTACTTTAATAGAGGAATCATGTCTTTGTCGATAAGTTGGTTGTCCAGCTAGAGAATTCATTTTATTATGGTCCGCTTTGTGACATTCCTCATAATTTACAGTATTCTCTTATAAACCGTTTTTAATAAAAAAAAGGTTCATATACGTCGATAAATATTGAGATTTGATATTAATCGATTCACTCGTACAAGTAAAATTCAGACATTTTGCAGCACTAAAAATAAAGACCCAATTCACATTTTTTGTTAAACGCTGGTGACGAATCGGGTTCTCTCATATATATCACTATTTATGTTGCACCAAAACCAAGTCTTTGGTATGTACTTCATTATTTGCAAGTTAGTGAAGTTGTTCCTCATTTATATCAAACCGGTTAGTAACCTTTAGGTTAAACCAATATGCAATAAACGTGCTTTAATCATGTTGTGTCGTTTTAGACTAATAAACTTAATTATATTAACCCATTTGTTAGGGTAAATTTTACTCCTACGAACGTACTCTTCTTCTACTTCTTCTGTCTTGCGATTCTCATCTCTTCTCTGATTCTTCTAATCTCTTTCTTAATCCCAGGATAAGCTGAACCACTAGGCTTATCACACTTGGGCTCCTACAATAACATGTCATCATCACAATTTAATCATTTGTTTTTGAAAAACAAAATCTCAGAATTATAAGATATCTATAGAGAATGCATATAGATGAAAATTGCACCTCGCTCAAAGCATCTCCACTGAGATCTTCTTGGGAGACTCTCTTACCGATTCTCTTATTCTTCTCCTTTGGCTTCACAAAGGCAACTTCATCAACTTGTTTGTCTCAATCATCCTTGATCTTAGAAACGTATCCCTTCATCAACTTATTGCGCAATAACATTCATCATCATAATTTAATTTAATCATTTGTTTTTCTACAACAAAATCTTACAATTATGAGATGTAGAAGAACGCACGGCTGCATCAACAAATAAAGCT
Organism: Lepidium didymum; assembly: GCA_963920545.1. NCBI lineage: Eukaryota > Viridiplantae > Streptophyta > Magnoliopsida > Brassicales > Brassicaceae > Lepidium > Lepidium didymum. The sequence goes on along the minus strand of OY986994.1, from coordinate 3,147,943 downwards.
GAATTACTATATCCAAAGAACATCAAACTTATACTGATTCTCATACTGGTTTTTGTGCAGAATACGAATCTTAGTTTTGTATTGAACAGAAAAGTCGATTCTAAGCCTTGATAAGCTTATAAAAACATTATACAAAAACTTGTAAATTTGGAAAATTTTCTGATAACTAGAACATCAATCAATAGTTCCAAAAACCTATCACAATATCTACGAGAGAAAAAAAAATGAAAATGAATCAGACAAACAAGGTCTTACAGTTTCTGATCATCGTCGATCTCGAGCTTCTTCTCGTAAGAAGCAGAAGGATTGGCGATGTTAAACTGAAACACAGAAGCGTGAAAAATGATATAGGATTATCAATCACGTGAATCACATGAGCAAGAGAATAAGCATAAGAAGAAGAGAAGATTACGTGGTTGTTAAGATTATGTTAGATTTCTTCTTTATCTTATTAGGGTTTATAAAACGCATATGTTTTTGTCTGTTTTTCGTCACTAAAGAAAGATAAGCAAACGAGAAACATGGAAAATGCAGACTCTGTTCGTTGTTAACGTACCTTCATCTTCTCAGATCAACTACAACTACAAGAGAAGAACGGCTTCCTAAATCCATGCTAGTTTATCTGAACTAGCAAAATCTATAAATCTATAAATTTAGGGAAAATTGGTGAAATAAGAAAACAAATGCTAGTTCTACTCATTCTTCCTCTTATCTTCCTCCTAGTTTCACTACTCTTCCTAGTCCTCCACCTACTCTTCTTTCTTTCCCTCCCCATCGTTTTCATACTTCTCATTCTTCCTATCATCTTCATCCTCCCCTTCCTACTCTTTCTTGTTTTTCTCATTCGCCTTATATTTTTCTTCTTCGTTTCTTCATCATTATATATCATATAGATGAATAATTTTTATTGTTATAAACTTTCTGTTTTATAATATATAATAGTTTTATATCATATAGTATATCAGTATTGTAACAAGTATACTTCCTCAAATCTTTTTCACCATCTTCCTCCCCTCCTCCCCTTTTTCATCCCCTCCTCTTTCTCTTCCCCGCCTCTTCCTCCTCCTATCCTATCCTCCCCTCCTCTTCCTTTTCCTCTCCTCTCCCTCTTACTCATCTTTCTCTTTCGTATAGTTGTATTATATAAAATAAAATAGATAATCTTTAACAATTATTAACTAATTTTATATAGAATATCAGTATATAGAATGTCTATTTGATATATAAGTCTTGCGTAATATAACTAAATAGTCATGTGTAATTTGAATTTAATAATTTTGTGGTTATGTTATTGATTAGAAGTCATGTGTAATATAATAGCTTAGCTTTTATTATATAAAGAATACTTTTTGGTTCATCTCTCATCTATGTAAGTAAAGTCTTTCTTTTTGAATTAATTTTGATGATAAGCAATTATGTTTTAAGGGGTATAGTAGTAAATAGTTAGGACAAAATGTCATTGACTTAATTAATCAAATAAAATGGCTATATTTAGCAAAGCATGTTATTCTCCAAACTATCCCATAAATTTATAACAAGGGATCATGTTTATTTTTATGGGCTGTCTTTCTCCACATATGGGCTAGGGCTGTTAATCATTATCTGTTATCCGCCGGATATCCGTATCCGTATCCGAAATTTGATCCGTAACACGGATATCCGGACTAAACGGATACGGATACGGATAATAGATTTTACTATCCGCCGGATACGGATACGGATACGGATATGATAAAATAATGGGCCGGATATCCGCGGATATCCGGCCCATTTAGGAAATATATATTAAAAAAAAATGGTGGTGATTGAATAGATAACCTATATTTGATGGCATAAATTTGTAGAAATTCGAATTCAATTCTTGTTCGAAATTTATAGTTTTAATTTTAGGTTTGTCGGTTCTATAGTTATTTCAATTATATGAAATCTCTACTAGTATTATTTCGAAAATTTCAATCATTTTTAAATATAAATGTTTAAGATAATATGTAAGTGATCGATATGTGAGATTTGTCAAAAAAAAACATAAACTATTGCAAAAATTTTAGGAAACAAAATTTTCTACGTGCTATTTCACTTGACTCCTTAATATATATTTTTAACATAAACTAAATGGGCCGGATACGGAGCGGATATCCGGTCCATTTAGGAAATATATATTTAAAAAAAAAAAAACGGATATCCGCGAATATCCGCCCGGATATCCGGTTTTTAACGGATATCCGGACCACGGATATCCGGCCCTTCCGGATACGGATACGGATAACGGATTTTACTATCCGCCGGATACGGATACGGATACGGATATGCCAAATTGGGCCGGATATCCGTTCCGTAACACCCCTAATATGGGCCAATTGACGTTTTTCTAGTCTCTATATCTCGCAATAGTTTATTTTATTTTTAAATTTATGAGATTTATTATTCATTTCTACAGAAACTAAACAATAATTTTGTTTCTAAATATCTTATCACAGAAATTAAATTTATGCAGTAGACAAGAAGTAGTGAAGTAGAAATGTCTCGATTTCCCTGAAATTCGTCTAAGTGTAACAATTGCTTTTGTGGTTGTAGAGAGCAAAAAAATTGTTTAGATTTTATGCTTACTGTTTGGTTCACATTACTCTCGAAAATTATTTTTTTTTATATATAAAATTAAAAATCCAGAATCAAAAATAAAATTTTATGAAAATAAATCTACACCCAAAATACTCAAACTATAACTCTCACTACTTAGCTCTTTACTAACTAAGATTCATATATAAGAAAAAATGTCTAAATTGATTTTTTTTTTTTCTTTGTTAACGGGTTATTTGGGGAATTATCACTACACCAATGATTAATCTCACGTTTTTTTCTAATGAGACTAAATACATGGTTTTTGTAGAATAGTGAGCACCAACTCAAAACTAATTGATAATGAGTAGAAAGACTCATATCTCTATCACTTACGTGTCATCTAAACTTCCGATATTCTTACAGTTTTATAAACAGCAAGTTTCCGACAAAATCAAATACTATCTAACCAACACAGACTAAAACTTGGTTGTGTTTGCTGCCAACTTGGCATCCATAAAACCACTTGTAGTGCACAATTTCCAACAGCTTTGGTGTAAATAAGTAAGAAATACTACTCAAAGATAGTATAAAATTAAACATCATATTAGCTGTCGTTAGTTGAGGAAGTTATGGATCCTGCCCTACTTGCAGATACGTACCTTCAAATTGTCCCATAAGTGGAGAAACACGAACGGAAATATAGTCAGACATCTTAGACTGATGCAGATAATAAAATTTTGGCAAAAGTATGGAGTAATGTGGGTCACATAATTAAATGAGCAATGGGTCATCATATTTAAATAATGATACATCAAACTAACACTTATTGATTTGAGACTTCTCCCTATAAAATGACACTAAAACCATTCTTTCTTCGTATTCATACCATTGTGATTGATTTACCTTCTTCAATTTCCCAACCAAATAACAGCTATGACAAACCATCCTCAAGAGCCCTCAACTGATGAAGATTTCATGGGCTTGCAAGCGTTGAATATCGCGAAATCACTAGCTTTCCCAATGGTTTTCAAAGCTGCCTTGGAGCTAGGATTCCTCTACACCATTGCTGCTGCTGGAGACGGCGTGTGGCTCTCGGCTTCCGAGATAGCTTTTGCTCTCCCTATTAAGCCAATGAACCCAGAAGCGCCAATGATGCTAGACCGGATGTTACAGTTACTTGTTAGTCACTCTATCTTAATGTGTCGTATAGTAAAAACCGGAAAAAATGATGAAACCAGAAAGACCAAATTGGTATATGCAGCTGAACCGGTCTGCAAGTTTTTCATAAATCGTGGTGATGACTCTGGTTCTCTCATGTCCCCCTTATTCATGTTGCTCCAAAGCCATGATGTTTTCAAAACTTGGTACGAATTGTAAATCAGCCAAATTAGTACTTGATCCTCAATAATATTAAACCGGCAAATAACCTGCTAACTAAACCAATATGTTATAAAATTGCTCTGTTTACTTTCAGTTTCACTGAAACCACTTGAAGATTTGGTTTTCAACAGGACACATCTGAAGGATATGATACAAGAAGGAAAAGATGCATTTAGATCTGCACATGGCATGAGACTCTTCGAATACATCTGTTCGAACGAACAATTTGCAGGTATGTTTTAACCAGGCAATGTCACAATCTTCTACTAAGATCAAGTTGTATATCGAAGTGTTTGTTTTTTCAACAACTCTTTTGATAAGATTGGTTATAGGAGTGGAGCATGTTTCCGGAGATATGTTTATAGAAGTTCCAAAGGGAGATGCAATCTTCATGAAAGTAAGTTACATATCTTCAACAAAATGTATAAATTTCATGATGAAAACTATCAGAGACTAATGAAGATGAATATATTGTTGGCAGTGGATATTACATGACTGGAACGACGAAGATTGTGTGAAGATTCTAAAAACTGTTGGAAGAGTCTTCCTGAAAAGGGAAAAGTGATAATAGCTGAGATGGTTACACCAACAGAACCAAAGAGTGAAGACGTATTCTCTAAGATTATCCTCGGTATGGACATGTCAATGTTAGCTCATTGTTCTGGTGGTAAAGAGAGGTCTTTTTCTCAGTTTGAAGCTTTAGCCTCTGCTTCTGGTTTTCTTAAATTTGAAATCGTTGCTGTTGCGTATTCATATTCTGTTATTGAATTGCACAAATAGATTCAGAGATCACTAAAGGTAAGAAACAATTCAGTTTGTTGGAGGAATATGTGATGAACTGTGATTTTCTTAAATGGTTTTCTGCTGTTTGTAATACTGTAGCGTTGTATTGGTTGTTTGTTTTTCATTCAAGTTTGTAATATAGTTTAGATAATCAGATCTATAACAAAACCACCAGCCGCAGTGTCTTTTCCCAAAGAGCTTACAAATAGTACAAAAAAAAGGGAATCAGAGCAAAAAACGCAAAGAGTGTGCAGTGAACCACCAAGTTAAGGCATCAGTATTAAACAGAGTTTGATTTGCTGCAGAACTTAAGGACAGGACCTGCATTTTTCTTCCGAATGAGTTCCAACACAAAGGACTCTCCTACTCTTACACCATGAAGTTCACAGAATCCTTTCCAGTCTCTTCCTAGTCTCATTGTTCCCTTTTTGTTGTCTTTCCCAAGTTTCACCATCCGTTTTAACCCATCTTGACCCAATAGAGTTATCTTACCCGGCTTATTGATGCCATTCACCCGCGTGAAACGAAGTGGTAGACTCTGCACAAAAGATTTTATTGAGGCAGTTTGATTGACCAAATTACATCTCAAAAGATCTATGAAGTATTACAAAATCTTGAGACTTACCAGTTTATTGCTTCCAAAAGAGTACGGTGTAACAGTTAATGTCACAAATCGGCTTTGACTTGACGAAGATGAAGCTTCTGGTCTTGAGCAAGATTTCCATTTCTTTATATTTGAACATTTTCTTAAGCTGCTTTTGTCTTTTGTGCTCTCCTCTTCCTTAACAATGATGTTGTCTCTGCCCTTATCTTTACTGTTCTTTTCTTCACTTTCCTGGGTTTCGTTACTCTCTTCTCCGCTGTTTGGATCTGTGGAGAGGGAATTTACATCGTTACCCCGGCTGGATTCTACAGAGCACAAATAGAGAACAGGTTTTGCCCCGGTTCTAGCCAGTTTAAACTTGACGGTATCTCTAACTTTTAACCCGTTTGCTTGGCAGAAACTTCTCCAGCCTCGTGAGATAACAGTTCTGTTATTTGACTTATGGTGTCTTAAAACTAAATTCCATGTTCCACCATATTCACTCTTCAGAACCATCTCATCAAAACATCCTTCCTTCAGACCATTTGACTTCACAAACTCCATTGGAAGAAACTGCAACATCAGATTGAACATCGGTCATACTAAAAATTCAATCAAATCATTCGCAATCAAAGTTTGTACTCACCAGCGCATCATAACGTAAGATAGAAGCCGTCACAAATAGAAAAACATGATTTACTTCAAATTTATCTCTCAGGCTAACAAATACATGTTGACTTAAACGTACTCAAAATCTATACGAAAAACAGAAGGATTTTGTTTCGTATAATCAATCTTAAAACTCGTTTACTTGCGGCACACTCAAACGAAAAACACTTAGAATACTCGTTTGATTTCTTGTAAAGAATAAAAATTGTTTTGTGTATATTGAAGTATAAATACAACATACGATAAGGCACAAACAAGGAGATGTAACCCTTCTTAATGAGACACTAACATACAAGAATGAACATGTGCCTTATCGTATAACCAATCAACGGTTGCAACATTTCTTCATACCTTTTCATGATACGAAGACTTAATCTTCATCTATACAATTCCTAATATACTTAACCTATTGTTTTAATACATAGTTTATACTAAACATAATTAACATAACTTATTCATGTTGAAGAATCATGATTAACTTCAACAATACAAACTATTAGTATAAGATTTTTGCTCAGAGAACTTTACAAGTCTATCTTCGTAAAGGCTAGAGACTGAGACACTTGCTACAAAACAAGAATTGTCTGATGAAGAATCTTCTTTTCTCCATGGATTTTTCTTCACCCTCTTCTCCATTGATCTGATTTCTGAAACAAAAACAAAACAAAAAAATTCCAAATTTGCTACTTTATCCAGACTTTGAAGACATATCATAGAAAAAGACAAAACTTTTTACCAATGTTTTCCTGATGATCATCACTATCATCATCATCAGTGTTGTAAATGTTGTAAGATGATGTATATTCGATCTCACAGCAACTGGGTCCCAAAGCAGTGATATGGAACACCAAGTCTCCTTCATGTCTGATTATAATGATATCACCAATACGAAAATCATGAGCTGTGGTGAACTCTTTCCAGCCTCGGGTGAGTCTCCGGCCAGCTTCAATTTTCAATTCCCAAGCTTTATCGGAAACGTCCGATCTCAATGTTGCGGTCTTATGTTCGTTTCTTCCTTTCAGATACTCTGAGGAAAAGGCAACAGGAATGTTCTGCAACAACATGCAAAACAGTTTTAAAAACGAAACCTTTTCTCTCATTAAGCTGTACTGATAGAAGAGGGACAAAGACACAGTACCAGGTGGGATTTGAAGCCGGGAAGAAGAGGCTGAAAGAAATGTGGGGTCTTCGAAGATCGAAGAACTTGACCCGCCATTGTCAAGTATAATCACTAAAAATATCTCTTGAGAGAAAATTTAACAAGATTTTTAATTATCCTTACGTTTTCTCAGAAAACTGGTGGGAAACGAAACCCTAACTCAGTTTAATAGTTAAGCTTTGTCAGATACGTCATACTCGAATAGTTTTCTAGTGGGAGTATTTATTATTTAAAGAGTTTTTAAATCTCGAGGAGATTTCACATTTTAGAAAAAAAAAAAAAAAAAAGATAACTTCGTAAACCTCAATAATCCTCGTTCAACGCAACTTCATGATTAACTCTACGCATCATCATTGAAAACTAACTCAACAAGCAAACTTAAAACACAATTTAAACACTAAATCTATTGACATTATCAAATTACTCTGTTCTTTAGAAGACAAACAAAAGCAGAAGACTTTTATTTATTCTGATGCAAATCCCATACCTATATAAATTGTTCATTTCCTGCAATGAATCTCCTAGTTTACGGTTTATAGTCTCTAAGCTTTGCTAAAAACCGTCTAAAGTATCTACAATGCTCTGTTTCACCTTAGCCAATAGCCACTTTAACCGAGTCAGATCAATGTTGCGTGTGTTGTAAGTTTCCTTCATTATATGCTCGAGAGTCGAGACGGTTCTTCTGCAGAACCACTGACTTCTTGGGAGAATCTCTTGTTTAAAAACTCACGTCTGCACCAATAATGCATTGAAAGGTGAATATAGATCACGCAGATCATATACAAATTATCTAGATCATATACAAATTACGTAAATCATATGCAAATTACGTAAATCATGTAGAACATATAAAACAAAAACTAAAATTTAAATATTTTGATTTTTCTACAAGAAATTTGTTTGAAATCCAAATCTGAATCCCCTAAATATCCGAACGGATTTTAAATTTTTGTACCCGAAGAATCGGATTTGAACCCAGATTTGAACTGAGAAATTTTCTTTTACGTTTATCATCCGAACCCGAACCCGAATCCGAACTGTCTAAATACCCGAATGGATTCTAAATTTTTTGACCCGAATCTAGACCTGAATCCAAAGCCGAACCGAAAACCTAACGAATATTTAAAGATCCGATACTATGGTAGTTTTAAGATATTTTATAGTATTTTAAATATTTTTTAATATTTTAGGATATTTAGATATTTGAGTAGATTTCGGTTCATACAATTTGGATCTAAATCAACTCGAATCCGAGTAAAATCATTTGAAAGCAAACCGAAATAATAGTTAATAGATAACATAAAAAATTGAATTGTGTAGATAATTTTATAGAAATTACTAAAAATATGTAATTGATGTTTAATTAAAGTAGCTAATAAATAGAAGGAAAAAAAAAGGAAAAGGACTTTGGAGACGTAAAGGATGGTAGGAGTGTATATCCTCTTTTTTCTTTTATTCTGATATGCAACCTATTATTAATTATTATATTATTAAATTTTGAACTATATTTTTAATAGGTGAATAGTAGTTTTAATTGTAGATGAACTGAACTGCATAAAATCTGCATTTGGCCAGGAAAACAATCAGACCCTAGATTTCAAGCTCAATAGCTACATCGATAGACCACAAACTATGATCATCGTCTAAACTCGAGCTTCTTCTAGCAACCAATAGTTGGACTGATGATATTAGATTGAATCAGAGAGACGTGTTGGCCAGTCCTTAGATTTGGTTTAAAACGAGACTTTTAGACTGGGTTTTTTCTTTTTTGACAAAAAGAAAAAAAAAAGACTGGGTCTTTTCTTGGTCCTTGGAAAAGGAATGAATAATAATAATCATATTTTATCACAAAACAAATAATAATGAAAAGTCTTTTCCTTATCCTTTGATCCTTTCTTGTCTTTTTGCCCTTACTTTTTTCTTTATCTCATCATTATTATTATTAAATTAAAATAAAGAACCAAGTTACAAGATACAATTATCGATGAAATAGCATGGATTCCTTGAAAGAGACGTTGAAGAAAGGAACCAAAGAGAACCAAAAAAATTTCGCGAGAGTACACCCAAAAAATGGAGAATTTATTTGATAGTAAAACCGGAATTTATTTAGTAAAAAAAGAAGACTAGACTCGAAAGTTACAGTCCAACTTGACAAGGCAATGTCACCACGAAGCAAGCAAACAAAAACGTAGACGACGAAACCTCCTATAGTGAATAAATGCATCTCACAATTGAAGAAACTAGGCTGCTGAAAAGGAAGGAGATGAGACAAAATAACTTCCGATAATGGTAGAGACACAAAGGATCGTCACGAGCGACGTCCAGAGACTCGTTAACCCCGTCGCAAACCCAATGAAAAAAGACCTCGAACAAGTCTTCTAAATGCAAATAAGGAGTGAAACTTTCCATAACTAGTAAAAGCCGAACGCCAAAAAGAACAGCTTCAGAACGAACCCAGTAAGAAATAGATAGCCCAACCAGAGGAAGAAACTAAGCGAGAACTAGAAAATCACTCCTAACTAAATCAAAACGAGTTAAAACCCAACCTAATTGGGAGCTAATAAGACATATTTATAATATACTTATAACCACCTCTTTCGATCCAATCATCCGGCAATCGGTGATCGTTTTGTCAAGGAAAAATCTGGTGACAACGATAATACACCAGACCAAGCACCACCAGATCTCCAACTGCCTTGCAAAGGGAAAGAATTCCAACTTTCAGCAACTTCGACATCCATTTACCAAGGTTAGGAGCAACTACACCACCGAAGACCAGATCTGAAGTTCCGGCGATCCGGCCAACCAAAACAAAAAGATATGACAGATCCAAAACGGTGAGCAGATCAGACATAGATTTTTACTCTGAGATCGTCAACAAACAAGATAAGGAGGCAACAACTCACACATAGACGCACTATCATAGCCACGCTGGAGGTGATGTGGTGAAGATGATCGGAGTGACGTAAAAGCACTTGTAGAGTGCATCGAGAAAAAGAGAGCAACCAAGTGATTGGGAAAAGGAAGATGCGGATGAAAGGTGCCATTTCCAATCAGTGGTGAGACGTTTTGGCCTTACCTTAATTTGACTTATTTTTGCAACTGGCCTTAAACATATTTTTAACCTATTAAACATAGTTTTGACAATGACAAATAAAAACATATTTTTTACCTATTAAACATACATTTGACCGGTTAAACATATTTTCGACCTATTAAAACATATTTTTGCTAATGATTATTGAACAAGCAATTGTCAATCATTAGATTTTTACCATTTTGAGCAAAGTGGCAACAATTTTTTTTTTCTTTTTTCAGTTAATTGACTATTTCGTCCTTACAAGGTCATTTCAATAATTGTATGTCCGGTGGATGTTACGTGGCTACGCCTTACTGCAATTTTCTTGCTACATAAGTTATGTTGAACAATGTTTTCTTGAAATTTTATTGAAAATGTCTTCTTTAATATTCTAATTGTTACACTTTCTTTTTTTATCATTAATGGCGATGAATTATCTATACTTTTGTTTAATTCTTATAATAAACCGATTAAAACCGAGGTTAGTGGGTTTTTAAGTTTCCGACTATTATTTCGAATAGATAAACATCTTTAACTTAGGACATATAGCAAGGGTTTCCTCAGTATCTAGATATAGCGGCTAAAATTTCATTGTTCCACAACACTTTAACCAGAAGAAAATGAAGATACATCTGAACGATTTCGTCTTAGTCTTTATCGTCTTTATGGTCGGGATGGAACTTGGGAAGGGACAGAATCCAACGACCCAAGAAATAAGTGTTGGGATTGTGACTGATGTTGGGACAACTGCCTCCAACTTGAGCTTGTTTGCCATGAACATGTCTCTCTTAGACTTTTACTCTGCTCGTCCTGGATCTAAGACCAGGCTTCTTCTTAATTTTGCTGACTCAAGGGACGATGTTGTTGGCGCTGCGGCCGCTAGTATGACTAAATTCTTGTTGCAAGATAGAAATATCATGGTTTTTAAGAACAATGAATTATTTCTGTGTATAGAACTGATAGTAGTCCATACAGACATGGTCATCACTAGCTTTCGTTTGATGTTTTCACAGCTCTTGATCTTATAAAGAACAAGGAAGTGAAAGCAATTCTGGGGCCGAGAACTTCTATGCAAGCTGCGTTTGTGATCGAGATAGGACAAAAATCTCAGGTACCAATTATTTCACATTCTGCAACGAGCCCTTTCCTTGACTCGGGCCGTAGTCCATATTTCTTTCGCTCTACTTACGCCGACTCATCTCAAGTGCAAGCCATAAGTGAGATCATAAAAGTGTTTGGTTGGAGAGAAGTTGTGCCTGTATACGCGGACAATGTTTTTGGAGAAGGTATAATGCCTGCTCTTACTGATGCATTACAAGCGATTAATATCCGTATACCTTATAGGACTGTGATTTCTCCCAATGCAACGGCTGATGAAATCTCTGCGGACCTTCTCAAACTGATGACCAAACCAACCAGAGTGTTTGTGGTTCATATGGATAGGTTCCTTGCTTCAAGAGTGTTTTTAAAAGCCAAGGAAACTGGTCTAATGAAAAAAGGGTATGCCTGGATCCTTACTAATGGAGTTATGGATCAGCTAGCTTTAATGAACCAAACGGACATCGAAGCAATGAAAGGGGTGATAGGCATAAGGACTCACTTTCCGATATCCGAAGAGCTTAAAAGGTTTAGATCAAGATTGGCAAATGCATTCCCAGTTTCGGAGTTGAACTACGGAGTGAGAGCTTATGATGCAACCACCGCATTGGCAATGGCTGTTGAAGAAGCAGGAACAACAAACTTGACTTTCAACAAGATGGATGGGTTAAATATGTCCGATCTGGAAGCATTTGATGTCTCACAATATGGTCCAAAGCTTATCCGCTCGCTCTCCCAGAGTCAGTTTAAAGGACTTGCTGGTAATTATCATTTCATTGATGGACAACTGCCTGCATCAGTGTTCGAGATTGTCAATGTGATGAACAGTAGAGGAACTGTGGTAGGATTCTGGACGCAGGATAAAGGACTGGTAAGAGACTTGAGTCCAAGTTCAGGAACTATACATACTTTCTCTAGTTGGAAGGATCACCTTAACTCAATCATATGGCCTGGGATTAGCACTGCTGTTCCAAGGGGATGGGAGATCCCAACAAACGGGAAAAAGCTGCAAATTGGTGTTCCTGTTGATACTTTCTCCCAGTTTGTGAAGGTTACAAAGGATCCAATAACCCATGAAACCATAGTAACAGGGTTTTGCATTGACTTCTTTGAGGCTGTAATTCAAGCAATGCCATATGATCTCTCCCACACATTCATTCCTTTCGGAGATGATATTGGCAAAACTAACGGTAACTTCAACGACTTGTTGTACCAAGTATATCTCGGGGTGAGTCTGAAACCATTGCTCATTTTTTCATTTTCTTCTGATCATAACTGTGATACTCAACCATTGCTCTGAAACAATACCTTCCTTGTCTATGAGGCAGAGATATGATGCTGTGGTGGGTGATACGACGATATTGGCAAATCGATCCTCCTATGTTGATTTCACGTTGCCGTACACAACATCGGGCGTGGGGATGGTCGTCCCTCTAAAAGAAACTGTGACAAGAAGCAGTTTGATCATCTTTAAACCTTTGACTTGGGGGCTTTGGGTGACAACCCTAGGTTCCTTTTGTGTTGTTGGGATCGTTGTATGGATCCTTGAACACAGGGTGAATATGGATTTCACAGGAACGGCCCAGTACCAGTTCAGCACTATCTTCTGGTTTGCCTTCTCCATCATGGTTTTTGCACCTAGTATGTTCCCTCTTATCTCTACTCTTAACCAATCAATCTCTGTAGGACGATTCTGTTTCCATAAGTTTACTCTAAAAAGTTATATCTTTACAGGAGAAAGAGTGATGACCTTCCCAGCCAGGGTTGTGGTTATCACCTGGTACTTCATTGTTCTTGTGCTGACTCAGAGTTACACCGCCAGTTTGTCATCGCTTCTCACAACAGAACAGCTCAATCCAACTGTAACGAGTATGAAAAATGTGCTTGCAAAAGGAGAACCTGTAGGATATCAGAGGGATTCCTTCATTTTGGGGAAACTCAGAGAATCCGGATTCCCTGACTCTAGACTCGTGCCCTTTAACTCTGCAGAAGAAAGTGAAAAACTTCTGAACAAGGGACCATCAAAGGGAGGTGTTTCTGCAGTTTTCATGGAAGTACCATATGTAAGACTTTTTCTAGGACAATATTGCAAGAAATATAAAATGGTGGAAGTACCATTTGATGTTGACGGGTTTGGCTTCGTAAGTTCCATCACTTCTCTGTGGCTTGGAAAGCATCTTTGTAATGATGTAGATATGACTTAACTAGTGTTGATGTTGTAGGTCTTCCCAATCGGATCACCTCTAGTGGCCGATGTATCAAGGGCCATTCTGAAAGTGGCAGAGTCTAACAAAACAACTCAACTTGAAGATGCGTGGTTCAAGAACATAGACAACACTTGTCCTGATCCAATTACCAATCCTGACCCAAACCCAACCGTCTCCTTTCGCCAGCTCAGCCTCGACAGTTTCTGGCTTCTATTTGCTGCAGCAGCCGGTGTCTGCTTCCTTGCCTTGTTGAAAGTTATGGTCCCATTATTGATGCAGAATTGGGATATTTTGAATAATCAAAATGACGCGGAAGACGAATAGAGAGGATGTGGGAAAAGTTCATGGAACATGATCCTCATTCATGCATTAGCAAGGTGACACCACCATGTCAATGTTTGGTAACAAATCCCAGGGAGCTCCTCCGGGAGAATACCCTGCCCCCCAGAATCGACTAAGCATCTTTGAATTTGTTTTTTTATCTTCTTGTACCCAGAGTCAACTTTGTATCAAGAAAGCTCACTGACTCTAGTGCCAATTGTTTTAAAACCCTTTAATAACTCTTTAACCTTTTCCAAGTTCCAACGACCAGAACATGTGCATATTTCTCGGCAAGCCAAAACCAACTTAGAATATTGTTGTCAATAGCAGCAACTTAGTGGAACTCAGAAGTCTGAATCCATCACCTTTGGATGCTTCTTCAACCATTTTGTATTACTATATTATTTACGAAAAAATTTCAGGCACGGGATCAACAAGAAAGCGTTCCCTAAGGAACAACGACAATTAACCAGAAGCTAAGAAACTCTTTCTCCTGCAATGAAGTCATGCAAAAGGAAACTGGACAGAGCCGTTACCTATTACAGACAAAGAGACCGCATGTAGAAACATACAGAGATATTAGAAATTAAAACTTAGCTTATCTTTTGCATACCAGGCTCATTGTCTTTTCACACTGGGCTTACAAGTAGTACAAAGATCGAGGCAAAGCAAATTAATACAAGGCCGACGTCAAAAAGTCTGCTGTGAAGTAATCTAAAAACAACAGTGTCAAACAGAGTTTGATTTGGTACAGAATTTAAGCACAGGACTTGCATCTTTCTTCCGAATAAGTTTCAACACAAAGGACTCGCCTGTTCTTACACCATGAACTTCACAGAATCCTCTCCAGTCTTTTCCTAGTCTCATTTGTCCTTTTTTGTCGTCTACCAGAAGACTTACCATCCATTTTAATCCGTCTTGACCCAACAGAATTATCTTCCCTGGCTTATTGATGCCGTTCACCCGTGTGAAATGGCGTGGTAGTCTCTGAAAGATTTGATGGTGGCAGTTTGATTGACCAAATCTCATCTCAAAAAATCTATGAAGTATTAGACAATCCTGAAACTTACCAGTTTACCAGTTTTTAAAGAGTACGGTGTAACAGTTAATGTCACAAATCGGTTTTGACTTGACGAAGATGAAGCTCCTATGTTTGAGCAAGATTTCCATTTCTTTATATTTGAACACTTTCTTAAGCTGCTTTTATCTTTAATGCTCTCCTCTTCCTTATCGATGATGTTGTCTCTGCCATTATCTTTAGTTCCCTCACTTTCCTCGGTTTCTATACTCTCTTCTCCGCTGCTCGGATCTGTTGAGAGGGAATTTACATCGTCACCCCGGCTGGATTCTGCAGAGCACAAATAGAGAACAGGTTTTGCCCCGGTTCCAACCAGTTTAAACCTGAAGGTATCTCCAGCTTTTAACCCGTTTGCTTGGCAGAAACTTCTCCAGCCTCGTGAGATAACGGTTCTGTTATTTGACTTATGGTGTTTCAATAGTAAATTCCATGTTCCACCATATTCATTCTTCAGAACTATCTCATCACAGCATACTTCCTTCAGACCATTTGACCTCACAAATCCCATTGGAAGATACTGCAAAATCAGATTGAACACAGGTCAGACTAAAAATTCAATCAAATCATTTGCAATCAAAGTTTGTACCCACCAGCATATCATAACGTAAGGTACTAGGCATGAGAGATCCCACAAAACAAGAAAGGTCTGATGAAGATTCTCCTTGGCACAAACGAAGTACAGGCGTTCCTAAATTTTGGACAAGTCTGAAAGTATAGCGACCTTGGTTCATCCTATTGGCATTGCAGAAGCTTCTCCAGCCGTGTCTGAGATAAGTTTTGTCGCCGGATTTTCCGTGATCCAAACTTAACTTCCATGATCTTCCCATTTCATTAAGAAGAACAATCTTACCGTAAGTTTTGCTCAAACCATTTGACCTCGCAAAACTAAGTGGAACATACTGCAAAGTTGTCATAAATTGACAAACATGAGTTACTTTAAATATGTGCTTAGAGAATTTTACCAGTCTATCATTGCAAAGTTCTCAGGCTAACACATTCATTCTATTAGTGTAAGATATTTGCTTAGAGAATTTTACCAGTCTATCATTGTATAGGCTATCGACAGAGACATTTGCTATAAAACAAGAATTGTCTGGTGAAGAATCTTCTTCTCTCCTTGGATTCTTCTTAGCTCTCTTGTTCATTGATCTGGTTTCTGAAACAAAAACAAAACAAAAAATTCCAAATTTGCTACTTTATCCAGACTTTGAAGACATATCATAGAAAAGACAAAAGTTTACCAATGTTTTCCTGATGATCATCACTATCATCAATGTTGTAAATGTCGTACGATGATGTATAATCGATCTCACAGCAACTGGGTCCCAAAGCAGTGATATGGAACACCAAGTCTCCTTCATGTCTGAAAACAATGATATCACCAATACGAAAATCATGAGCTGTGGTGAACTCTTTCCAGCCTCGGGTGAGCCTCCGGCAAGCTTCGATTTTCACTTCCCAAGCTACACCAGAAATGTCCGATCTCAATTTCGCAGTCTTATGTTCGTTTCTTCCTTTAACATACTCTGAGGAAAAGGCAACAGGAATGTTCTGCAACAACATGCAAAACAGTTTTAAAAACGAAACCTTTACTCTCCTTAAGCTATACTCATAGAAGAGGGACAAAGATACAGTACCAGGTGGGATTCGAAGCCGGGAAGAAGAGGCTGAAAGAAATGTGGGTTTTTCGAAGCTTGAAGAACTCGATCCGCCATTGTCAAGTACAATCACTGGAGGAGAGAAAATCTAACAAAACTTTTACTCCTATGTTTTCTCAAAAAACTGGTGGGAAACGAAACCCTAAATCAGTAAAATGTTTAGGCTTTTTCAGATACAGTGACATTTGAAGACTTTTCTGTCATGAATCTCGAGGAAAATGTACATTTTAGAAAAGAAAAATGAAAAAAGATAAAACTCGTAGACCTTAGCCAACGCAACTTCATGATTAACTTGACTCAACATTCAACAATACAACTTAAAACCACATTTAAACACTAATTATCACATTTAAAGACAATACTTACTGCTTTCCTTGGAAGATGCTGCAACATTAATCCACAGATATGTATATATTATACATGAGGAAACATTATTTATATATGTGTAAATAAGAGACGTAAAGTAACTACTCGCTAGTGCGTCCAATCGTAGATTTGAAGCAGTGACGGGTGCTACAAAGCAGTAATCGAATGATAAAAGATGATTCTGGCTCTGTTTTGGCCTTTTGATTCTTCTTGCTCAAACCTGTTACTGAATCACGGACACAGTTTATCTTCTTTATATCAAAACAGTCTTGAATTTAAGCAAATCAATAATAAGACAGAAACTAAAACTAACTAATATTGTGCTGATTCTGAATGTTGTGTTCATCGTCATTAACATCATAGTCCTCCTCTTCTTTGATGTTAGAATTTTCGTACTGAATCTCACAGCAACTAGGACCAAAAGGTGTGACATTAAACACCATATCTTCCTGTTTGGAAAAAATCATAATGTCGCCGATTCGAAGATCATGTGCTGTGGCAAACTCTTTCCAGCCTTCGGTGAGTCTCAGGCCTTCCATTTTTACTTCCCAAGTTTTATCTGAAGTTTTTGATCTAAGTTTCGCCGTTTTCTGCTTGTTTCCTGCTTTCATGGAGCTCGTGAAGAATGCAACAGGTATATTCTGCAACCAACATAAAGCAGCATTTAAAACACGAGAGAATCTGAAACAAGGATCAAAACAGAAGCAAAGAGAGAGTGGAAGGTACGAGGTGAGCGTCGAAACCGGGGAGAAGTGGCTTGAAGAAATGTGGATTGGTCGGAGACTGCAGTAGTGGATTCGCCATTTCAAACACCTGAAGAAGACGAAACACACAAACAAACTTCGAACTTTATTTTCTATAGGCAAGAAGAAAAGACCAATAATGTGTTTTAGCTAAGTAGATGGTATGGCCTTTTAAAAGCGCATATTTTTGTTCAAAGCTGAACTTTAGACAGTAGTTTTTACTCATCTGACTTTAAAACTGCAAAAAGCTGTAAGATTCTTGGCCTTTTCTTTTGTCTTTTAGGTGAAGAAGAAGATGCACAGACCAAAACAGTATCTGACTGCTAAGTAAAAGTGTAAAAAGAAAAGATAGGCATTATACATCTTCTTCCAAAGTCGTAAATGATCCTGTGGTTACAAGGACTGACCATAATCTAAAGGTCACACAGCATATGCATGTTGTGTCATTGGCAATTTGGCATAACCCTATTACTGACTGCTCAGTCCTATTGCCTAGTTAGTTAATCAGAGCTCACAAGGAAACTAATCTTATTATTGACTTGAAGACTTACAAGAATAGAGAGTAAGTGGTGTAGGAAACACACACAAGTCAAGAAAATAAACAACAAAAAGATTTACATATGACTAAGAAGAAATGTTGATTTTTGTTTTAACTGATAGAAACAACAGTAAATCAGGGATCGCACATGACCGTCTTTAGTAGGCAGATGAACACTTCCTGCTTTCTAATCATCCCTTGTCGCAGGGTCCACTCCGGTCGAAGGGCTATCAGCAAAATATTCTGGATGCTTAACGTTCACACCATACTGCCATATTAAGTTTATTCACATTCATCAGCTTTCCTTTACTAGTTAAGATAAACACGAAAAATCCTAACTTATATACCTATAACTACTGTAATCCACAGTACTAGGAAAACTTAGGCATGCTATTTAACATTTGATGTTTTATTAACGATTCTGTGATACTGAAATAGCTTCATAATTGGTCAGATGCCTCATTTGTAGCTTAGTTAAAAACAAGAACATCTACAAGTTTTTCTCCTGAATCTGGACATCTACCATGGAAAACATGGACTCGAGAAGATGAAGTATTTACCTCACGCAAAGCTTTTGATAGGTCTTCCATTGTTAGTATCAATCGCTTATCCTGTTTCAACAAAATCAATATTTAATGAGAACCTAGGAAGAAAAAGAAAGTACTAACAGAAAGCAAAGGCCAAAAGTTCAACTGGGCCAAAGAAACCACCTTTTGCTGTTTTTTGTCTTTGACAACTGGTGCTGGTCTAGCCTTGCAGTGCCTGTATATAAATCAGAATTTGAATTACTCAGAAGCTTCTATCAATACTTTAGTTAGCTAGAAAAACTAGATAATACATCTCTTCGTCAAATATGAGGACTTACTGAAGGGCGTCACTGGCAACATCTGCAACAAACTTTTGAGTAGCCACAGCAACTAGCCTTATTCTGACAAACCAGTAGACAAAATTTCAGCACAAACTGGCAAGTAACGTTCACATATAAAGTGCCAATCATTTTCAGTGCTACTCAAAAATGAAGTTCTTTATCATACCATTTTACAGGAATGTAAATAAGGCAAACCTAAATGCAACATGGGAGAGAAATATTCCTGAAGTTAATACTATAAGAGCTGATTTGACATCTAATTTAAGTGCTGTTAACTATTCTAGAAACTAGAACCCAACAATAAGTCCGATCATAGTACACATTTAAACTGGACGGAAATACCTACAATCGTACATCAGGGCACTGAAACCCACTCTTTGCCAAGTAGTGCTCCACTAGATCATCAGGAATCTGAGGGAAAAGGACGAATCCAGAACTATATTAACAAGCAGAGGGTGCAATTTTGGCACTGCAAAGAAAAGTTCTAAAGTTAACAAAGAGGGAAGTATACAGTAGGAGTATAATCCATCAGAGAAGCAAGAAACTCTGTGAGAGCAGCATCATCTTCATGCTTTGCCTCGCCAGATTGTTGGCCGTGATTCATCTCTCCCACCACCGGCCAATACCTTTTTAAGTAAAAAAAGTTTTTTTTTTTACTTAATCAGAAACATCAATAAAGAAATTTGCTAAAAGATCGGATTCAGAAATAAGAAACCAACATTGCAAGTCTAGAATTTGCAAGAACATGTTATTAAAATCACAAGAATTTCAAGTACAGCATATTGCCATCTCAATTTAATAATTCTCTCTTTAAGATTACTTCTTCTCTTCTAAACTTTGAGATGCTTACAGAGAATTAATCCTGATCATATTGTTGCAAAGATCACACTAAGTTTTGACGAAGTGAGCAATAAGAGGGCTGCGTTTTCAACAATTCATCAAGAAAAGAATAACGATTCATATTCAAAATTCAATACCACCCAACAGAAAACTCTACCAAAAAAAAAACAAAAATTGAACTGAAATTGAAACAAGGGATCAAGAAAACTCGACAGAGTAAGCAAAAATGCGAACCTCAACGAAGTCGTATCGTGAAAAAGACACAAAAAGAGCAGAGAATTGAGCTGGACGAGAAGTTTCGACGGATTTTGGCGGGGAAGAGAAGGGATCGGAGAGTCGAGTAATAAGTCTCCGTTGAAACCCTAAATTCCCCGACTGGTCCAAATCGAAGCATGTTCACCGGTTGGATTTAACACTTTGAGAAAAAAAAAATTCTTCATCTTGAGATGGGCTAATGGCCTAATGGGCTTTATAATTAAACCAGGCCCCTATATTCCTCATCGCCTAGTATCCATTAATTTTTTTTATCTTCCTCATTATATTACAATTAAAAATAATATAAATCAAATTGTCAATCAAAAAAATCTGAAATCATGACTTTAGTTTAGAGTGAATTCTTCAATCTGCAATATAAACTCTATTAATTTTGTTGGGAGACAAAGAATATGAGTCATGATAATGAAAGCACTCCAAAAAGCAGTTTTTAGTTTTTTCTTTTCTCATTCGACCAAATAAAAAAGTTTATCTTTTGTCAACTCAAAGTCTTATAAGATTTGAAAAAAATAATAAAGAGAAGACTTAAATGTCACGAAGCAAGCAATGATAAATTCAGTGAAGGATTAGGTTAGACTAATTGTCGATGTAATGATACTTAGTTTCACGAGATTCTATTTGTTTGTTTCTTTTTGGTTAATGGTGGATTCCACTTGTTTGTTACTATTTATCCACTATAAGACGAAAGTTACATATTAAATTTAATTCAAGATATGGTTTATTTGCAAAAACTTTATCATATTAAAATATTGTTTTCTATAAACAAATAATAGGGTTTATAGTTTAGTGGTTTGTATCTATTTTTATGTTATATCATCATTTGGATTTAAATTCGAGAATGTTATGCGAATGAGTTATAACCCATTATATTTTTACTATTTTTTATTTTAAATATCATTTTTTATTTTTTATGTAAATCATCTTTTTAGGGTCATAATAAACATAGAAATCGTATAAATATTAAAACCAAAATAAGAGGCAGGTTTCTTAAGAAGTCAGTTAATATAATGAGATATCTTATTATATAAAAAGGGACCAATTAGAATCTAAAGTAAACTCGTCACAAAAAGAAAAAAGAAATTATAATATAAACTATATATAGTCTCATTGTCACGAAAAAGGTAAATTTAAATTAGATGATTTAGAAAAAACGGTTGCCCATGGTATAAAAATATTGTAGAGCATATTTTTAATTATAAAAATCACGTAATATGTACTTCTGTATAAAGGATTTTTGTAAAGAAAATGATTGGTTTATCACATTGTTGACAACTTACATGATTAAATGAACCAACTTTATATTAAAAAAACGTTGATGATCAAATTAATATATTGAGAATTTTTATCTATGCTGAAGACACGTGGTCCAGTAGTAATTGTCATTTTAGAAATCCTCAAGATACTAGAAATTAATTTCTTTTTGATGCAAAGAGAATGAGTAAAAAAGATTTTAGAATATAAGATTTGGCTATGGATAGTGTCTTATCGATCCAATTATAAAAATAAAGTTTCATAAAAAAAATTCTTATATATTAAGATGTGAGTAGCCAAAAATATTTTTGGTCAAATTAAATGTCACATATGTAATTTTTTTTTTTGCGTTCGATTGTAAATAGTTCCGTATAATATTATTATATTATTTAGATATGAGAGAATTTATGTTATGATTCGAATTTCATTAATCTAGAAAAAAAAATCATAGGAGTGTTTTGTAAATGGATTTGATTAAAATCAAGTAATCTTAATTAGTAAAGTAGTAGTTAAATTTGAAAGTCGTGACTCATGTGTTGTTGTAGGGTTACTACTTTTACTTTAGACTTCCTCTTTGTATATTTTAATCAAATTGCTTTCAAAAATTAGTGGTGTGTAATTTAAAATATTTAGAGTGCATAGTTCCTTATCTAGAAGAAGAGAAGTTTGTACGTCACCAAAATACTCAAGTTGAGAATATGTTCTTTTGCTCAGTGTTTTAATTCTCTATCCATTTTAATATTAATTCTTCCATCGCTAATCTTCGATTAACTAAAGTGGGAATATAAACATCAACATTTCATAATTATATATTTATGTGGATGGAATCTGACACGAGCTTTGTTTTGTGATTGGTCGTCTCTCGCAACAATTTCTATTAGTTGATATGTATATTTAAATCATTAAAATGTTTAATGAAAGTTACAAATTAGAAGAACATAGCCGTTCAAGTACAAAAGTGGAATCTGATTATCCACTGAAATTGCAATTAAATATTGGAGATTTGTTCTTGCAATGTTTTTTATAGTAATTAGAATCAAAATTTGTGGAGTATTTCATATCCAAGTGGGTTTGTTTCATATGAAAACTTGCCCTTTAGTAAAGCAAACAAAATAACATAAATGGATATTGCTTAAATAATCACAAAGTTACATGTTTCAAATTCTTATAATTTTGTTATAAAATGCCCTTAAGCGATCATTAAATCTACTATTAGTGAATTCTTAAGTTTTTTTTGGTAATTCCCTTTTTGGGACTAGTTGATCCAACAACAGATTTCGACTTCTATGATCATGATTATATTGTCCTAATCGATGTCTCTGCAGACATATCAAAAACTCAAGCTTTGACTACCATGATAATTCGTGCTTATCTACGTCTTGATCAACGAACTGTAGCAAGAAAAATTTATATATCTGACTAATTTCAGAAAATAGTATAAACGACTAATTTAACTCTAAATCTCTGAAGAATTATAAAATATGACATATATCTTTGGCTCACCAAAAAATATTAATTTAAATCTTAATAGAAATCAAACTCATTATTGACGGGTTTACATTTTGCTCTAAATCATTTTTATCACTAGAGTTACCACTAGGTTACACCAAGTGGTTATGAACTCCTAATTTTGTTATGAGAGAAACCACAACTTCAATTTGTTTGTAATAAAATCTTCTTATTCATTTCCTAGTTACACTTACACACATGTTCATCTTCGTCTTTTAGCCAGTTAAACAAAAATTGCAAAACCTAACAATTTATTGAACTTAATATATTCAGATCTTCGAATTTTTGAAACCTTTTATATGATTTTCAAGTACGAAAGCAGAGAGGAGAAGTACAAAACGATGAGCGGTGATTGTCCGTGCAAGAAGAAAAACGTACAATCTAAAGTTAAAAGGTGGAAGTGGAAGCTGACGAAATGTGGGACACAAAAAATAAGAAATTATTTTCTTATGTTAATGATGATTTATCGAATGCCAACCAACACTATGACCCTTCTCTTATCCCTTTGTTTCCTTTTACTGTTTATGTTTTTTGGTATATTTATTGGATCTAATTAACAAACAAAGTTGATGCTCATTATCTTTTTTAAAGTATGCATGAGTTCTCTAATGAACAATTATGGCTCTCAAGTGTTTCGGAATATACCTTCAATCCTTTCAAATTTTTGAATTATAAGACAAATTTCCATACTCGTAACATTATTCCATCATTATAGATTGATCCAAAAAAAAATTACACCTAAAGTAAAAAAATAAAAATAAAATAAAACAAAATTTGAAGAGATTCAAACAAATTCTCTCAAACCAAAGTAGCAATATGTTATCACTCTCGTACAACAAAACCTCAAACAATATGCTTTTAAAAGTATTTATATATTTTGGCGCTTATAACTTATGTTTTATGTGGTTTAGCCTATGTTACTACTACCGTCATAATAGTACTTATTCAATAGAATATATATAATATTGACGAATAAAAATTTATCATGCAAAATTATATGATTAGTTTGAGCTGAGCAGTGACAGAAAAATTGCATAAATAGATATTTAACAATTTGATCAAACATTTATTCTCTCGTTATACCTTTGTTATACATTTGTTGGAGATGTGTTTTTTCATTAAAACTATAGCTCTCTCTTTCTAATTGACAAAGAGACTCTAGTCTATATCTTAATTCATATCTCATAAGGAATAAATATCATAACGATGATGTATCCCCACATAAATATCATATCTTATATACTCTTATCCAAATCTCATAATGCAATAAAATGGAATCATCACATAGCTTGGCTATAGCTAGAGACTAAGAGAGACTTTGATATTTTATAAATGTCAAATCAAAGCATCAAAGCTAATTGAAATTTTTGAAGAAAAACAAAATGAGATTGTTGGCACTTTAACCCACAATCTCTCTCTTTCACTTTCAAATCATCTTCATTCGTTTCTGATTATGGTGCAAACATCGTCATATTCCCACTCACTATACCTCCAAAATCCAATATGCTCTTTCACTATGTTCTTATTAGCTACAATTTTATTATATTCTCTTTCACTTTGTTCTTATTTGCTACAATTTTTAATGTATTATATCTAATTATAGGTCTACAGATGGATAATACATCTTTCTTTTTTTCTCTCTCTCTACAAGTACGGACTATCTCAATTGGTTAAGTGTCTAGATACATGAAGTGAATCCATGACTCAGAACACAATCACTTTTTTTAATAACTGTTAAATTAATAAAAAAAATTAATTAAAAGTCCCAAAGGAGAGAGATCTATAGTGGACATGGGGCAATACATGTTCAGCTTTCACATTTTATTTTAATATAAATATTTTTAAAGTACAATACAATTCATAACTCAAATTTTTAAAAAATTTTATCACGCGAAATTATGACTGTATGATCAAATACATTTTTCTAAACAGTTTTTAATATTAAAAAAACACTTTTCAGTTCTATGTTACTATTTAAATTCATAGTGCATTGAAATTAGTCCACTTAATTCTAAGCATGTTGAAGTACATGTAATAACACAATCATGATATAGCGTAAAATAAATGGTGGTGGCGACGTGAACGTTTTGATTATTGTCATTCTTGTATTTTTTTTCAATAGTAAGTTATAATTGGTTGGTTACATAGTATAGGTGGTAAGACTCGATCCATAAATATATAAATGTATATATCTCTAGTGGACTTAACACTTGTTAGTATACTAAAAATCACATGGATTGTCATTATTGTTGTTTAAAATGACCATTTAAGTTTTTTTATAAATAAGATAACGTGTAATTAACTAATTATAATAGTTTCAGGGGGTTTTCAAGAAATAAAAATTTTAAAAAAGTAGATTTCAATAAATTCCATTAATTAAATATGATGGAGGCTCACTTTCTTTGTCTCCAAGTTGCGTATACCTATAAATACATCTCCTCACCTTCTCCTTCATTTCATACTCGTCTTTTCCTTTTCTACACCAATTCAGATTAATAATCCCCCCTAAAAAAAAAAAAAAAATCATCTCCAAAAACCTAAATCAAAAGAAAATGAGATTGTTGAGCGAAACGGCGACACACGTCAAGTCAGGATCACCAGTGGTTAACCACTACGGAGTAACACCACAATCACCATGGCACTCACCGGTTCCTTACCTCTTCGGTGGTTTAGCAGCGATGCTTGGACTCATCGCTTTTGCTCTTCTAATCCTCGCTTGTTCTTATTGGCGTCTATCTTCTTCCGGTGAAGAAAATGGTCAAAACGACGAGGAGAAAGAGAGTAAGTCTGGTGATAAATCAGCGAATGGAGCTTACGAAGAGAAGTTTCTAGTCATTATGGCCGGAGATGATTTGCCAAGGTTTCTCGCGACGCCTGCAATGAAAACGTGTACTTGTGGTGGTGGTGGTGGTGGTGAGGAGGGTAAAATGGTAATTATTCAGGAGGAAACTGTTGCCGACGATGACGTCAAAGTTAAAGATACCGGAGAAACAACAACAAGTCATTAAGCTTTTTGTCTTTTTTTTAATCTTTTTGATTATAATTTTATTTTACTTTCTTTTTTAGAGATTTCTGGAGAATTGTCCTTCTCGTGATTCCCAGGAATGTAAATTTTACTAGAGAGCAAAATTTTGTGTTTTGTTTGTTCTGTAGTGTTAATTTTGTCGTTTGCTATATATTAATAGTAATATCTTTTTTGATCTAAATTTTGTAATTTGAGGAAATTTTATTGTCGTTTTACACGGAAAAAGAAAACATTGTTAATGCATTTGCATACGTGTAAATGTGTGTACATTTTGAAAAAGACATTAAAAAAAAGGTTTATGGGGAAGAGTATTTAAGTAAAGTTAAAAACACCAATGCTGATGTTGCCAGACCAAATTAAAATTGTGGCTAATATATATAGTGTTGCCTTTTAATTTCATTACAACTTCATATGTAATATAGGAAATTTCATTTGGTGGTACATGAATACACAGTCACAAAAGCTGTATTAACGTTATTTCCATTGTCTATTAAAATTGTAAAACAGTCTTTAGACTCTTTACAAGTTACAACATTTTTTTTTGTGATTTTAATTAGTCTTTTAACTTAATTCTGTTGACAGCTGAGCTGATTTTGTTTTCCTCATTCTACTACATTAATTTATGAGGTGAAGTATTAAAAATTACATTAAAATTCTAAATTTTTTTTTCCTAACAACATTTTGTTGCTAAAATGACACTTCTTTTAAATGAAATATAAATTTCAATGGAGTCAATACCTAAGGCATATGTACCATACATAGGATCCGATTGGTAAATGTTGTACTTTTTAGCTTTTTGTTCTAGAATTTAGGTCGTAAGTTTTTTGGTTGTAGATTTTTTTTACTATAAAAATTTATATTTGTAAAATTCATAAATTTTGGCTATAAGTTTTTGGCTTTCTACCGCCAAAAATATTCAATAAATAAAAAATTAGTTTTCTAGAACAATGAGAATCACAAAAAAATTAAAGTATGATTGGTTCAATTTTAGTGCTCTGTAAAAATTTTTGCTCTCTAGAGCAATCCGAGCCATTACCGATCACACCCATAATCACATGGATCATAATAACTATTACTCTAATATTACATGTTTTATAATTTTGAAGGTAGGTACATCTAAAACTAAGAATGATGGAATTAAAACAGTAATCATCACTACATCCATAAAATCACATGCTACATATCAGACTGTAGCATAAAATCATAAATAGACTATGATCTTTATTGACTGTTCTCCAAATCTGAAAAAGCCCAAAAATATACTGTAAAAGAATTTCGAAACTTTTAATTAAATACCAGTATTTTAGTTTGATTTGAAAGATGTTATATAAGAAAAACTATATTCACTCAACAGATATTAGCATATATTACACACAAAAATAAATTCACTCAACGGATTCGAGGAATTAATTTTGGTAATTAAAAAGTTATGCAAGTTTATTTTAAATCAGAGTTATTCTCCATTTATATTTTCAGCGAATTGATATTCTGAAATTTCTTAACGAGAAATTAATATTCTCCATTAATAAGAAAGTAGAGCAATTAAAAGAATAGTTTAGCTAATCTCTGTGGGTGTCAGAAAGTAAGCAGATAGGTACACGTGTCAGTGAGTGGAGTAAATGAGAAATATATAAAGAGCGAAAAAGAATAGATTCTGTTTTTGACAATTTTGACACCATTCACTTGTCCTTCAAGTCGCCGAGTAGCCGCGTCCACTCAAGAAACTTCCTATCAATTCTCTACCATTTCCGCTTCTTTTTTTTCCTTTTTAATTCATTTATTTATTGGTTTTTTTTCATAGAAAACTATATATGGACAAAATCTGATCAACATCTAAATATTTCTACTATTTATATAGAATTACGCAACTTTATAAAATTATAATTTGATCTGCCAGACTACATAAATAAAATTTAACTATTTGATCAAAACAATTTTCAATTGTTTATTTATTTTAATTTTACATTTTCTGGTTAGTTATCCTAAATTATGAGTGATGGAGTTGTTACAACGAACTTAAAATTCAAAACTTTTTTTTTTCCTCGTTTGTTCACAAAATTCCAAAAATGTTGATGATTAAAATTGAATGGTCAAATGATTTCAACGTAAACTTTACTAATGTACACATTAGTTGTATCATTATTCTCCCTTATTCTTAAACGGATTGATGTGTCATTTTTTTTTCCTTTTGTTTTAATAATATTTTTCGGAAATTAGTAGGTGAAAAATCGGAGTAGGTGACTAACAACAGTAGGGTATGGAGTAATTTTGTTTTGTGTGCTAACTAATATTACTATAAAAATATTTTTTTTGTTTGTATTATATTATTTGTTTGCTAACTAATATATATATATCTGAAAAACGTATTGTAAACGCAAATATTGAATTGGTATAATTTTGATTACCTATTTGGATATATTCCAGGTCAGTAGATGTTAATATTTTCCTATAAGTGGTTTGGCATATATGGAAATCGAAAAATGATACTTGTTTTTCTGGATTGTGTCGCGATCTCCATGAAATTCTATCCCAAGCGAAGCAAGATACGGCTAAATGGTTCAATGCTAAGCGTAAAAATTATATTGTTAGTCAAGCAGGATCGATCTGCAACGTAACGACGTGGACGGAGGTGTCAGTTCCGACGACAATGGATCCGGATTTTACGGGTTACAGATGTTTTGTTGATACACCGTGAAAAAATTCAAACATCTTTTATGGGATAGGATGGATTTGCTTTCCAGATGATGTTTCAGCGGGATGCAGGGGTGTACGTCAAATTCGAAGTAGCCTTTTCACGTTACATTCAGAGGTGGAAGCGGTTTTGTAGGCTATGGAGTCCCTGATCTTACTCCAAGTTCTAGAAGTTGAGATGGCTACTGATTGTGCAGATGTTCTGAAGCTTCTCTTACGCCCGAAGGAGTGGCCGGTCTTTCAACCCTATCAGGAGAACTTCCTCAAGTTAAAGTTTTTTTCGTGTTTTTTCCCAATCTCTGAACCATAAAGCTGATGTTTTCGCTCGTTCTATTAGAGAGTCAGCTAATGGTTTAGTGTTGTAAATTCTTTTCTATCACTTTGTAGTGACTCTTCATAATACAATGGTTGAAAAAAAAAATGCAAATATTGAATTAATGGGCATCTTTATATTGTGTTAAAGGGTAACGTTTAATTTGAACTATTGTGGACATTATTCTTTTACTGCCACTAACAAAATTTACATAAGTGATTTGACTATTTATAGAAAACATCGTTGAAATTACTAAGACCCATATCCTTAAACCGGCCGGCCCCAGATAATAAGTATTAGCCCATTTGCAAACCTCTAGCTGATCGACAGGGTTTAACAATAACTCTACATTCGCATACCTCCAGCTGATCCAGAGGGTTTAATAAGTCTTGTCGTCTTCCACTGCTCTTCTTCTCTGCGGAGAGAGCTCGATGGTCCAAGAGATCGTATGATCTGATCAGATCATAAGAAAAATGGGAATTGTATTATTTTCTTCCGTATTTGGAAGCAAAGAAGCTCGTATCCTTGTACTCGGTCTCGACAATGCTGGAAAAACCACTCTTCTCTGTAATTTATTTTCTCTGGACCTAGACGTACTTCTATTTACATAGATATTTAAGTAATTAGGGTTTTTCGAATCAACGTTTTCTTATGTTGAGTTGCATTTGTGTTTTCAGATCGGCTTCAAATGGGGGAGGTAGTCTCCACTATTCCAAGTATGTATTTTCTCTCGAATTTTATCATCAATTTATGGTTGGTTTTGTTGAATTTATGCTTCTGGTTTTTGAGCTGGTGAATGGTATGACATTTCGTGGACAGTTGTTGTGTTATCATGTTTTCTAATATTGCTTTTGTTCTGATCTGCAGCTATTGGATTTAACGTTGAGACTGTGCAGTACAAATATATCAAGTTTCAGGTCTGGGATTTAGGTACGTTTCCTTTATTTGTATATGGTAATGAAGATGCTATATGCATTAAGCTTTGAAATTGAGTTGCATGAACTGTTTTTGATCTACAGAGAAGAGACACATTTTATAGGCTTTAGATTTCTCTAGATCAAAGCTTGTTCTTATGGATCCAATTAGTCTTCGTTAATGTTTTCTGGTAGGTTTCAAGAGCACAAGAGTGATAAGCTCATAATAGCAGATTTAAGTCCAATTACACTTGAGAAATTAGAATACTGTGTATGAAAAGATAGTAGAGTGATGTCCATGATCTTCATCCTATATCTTCTATACCTATGAATAACTGTATATAATCAATTTCTCTGAATAATTCATGCACTCTTTTTACTTTGACCACTGTTGCCCACTGTATTTAACTAAATTGTTGGAAAATTTTCTTGGGGCAGGTGGACAAACGAGCATCAGGTAGCCTACAAACACCTTTTCCATATCCTTGCTGGCGAGAATGAGAACTGCATTCTGACCAAATTTTCATTGGTGATGTTGTACAGACCAATTGGAGATGCTATTTCCCAAATACAGAAGCAGTGATTTATGTTGTTGATTCGAGTGATGTCGATAGGATTGGAGTGGCGAAAGAGGAGTTCCATGCAATTTTAGGGGTAAAAAATACTGCTAAGATTTCCTTTGCCAATGTAATTGGTTTATAACTTTCTCAGTGGTAGCTCTGCTAGGAATGCAAGATTATGCTCTGCGTAGAAACTGTTCTAGATGCTTATAACTTAGGATGTCAAACAGCCCTATAGTAGATGACACTAAACTTGGGATCTATGTGGTTAGTACCTGAGGGAAAAAGACTAGTCATATTTAGACCTTTTTAGGAAGGGAACTCGTAATCAGGATTTGCTTTACATTTTTGTGTATCATTTTTGAACTGCTCTTGTGGAAATTTTTATTTTTGCTTCTAGATTATACCCCTATCATCACTGAGCCCTTAACTCCTGATTTGGAACCCATTTACAGGAAGAGGAGTTGAAAGGTGCAATGGTTCTTATATTTGCGAACAAGCAGGTTAGTATTATCTATGTCGTGTTGTTTGCCTTCCTTCCATGTCACATCTGAAGCTTTTAGAGAGAATCTGTACCACATTAGTATGGTTTTGCATATCTGTATGACGATTCTGGTAACGTAATGAAACAGGATCTACCAGGTGCACTAGATGATGCAGCTGTGACAGAGGCCTTGGAGTTGCACAAGATAAAGAGCCGGCAATGGGCAATATTCAAAACCTGTGCTGTGAAAGGTAAAGGACTTTTCGAGGGCCTAGACTGGTAAGCACATGAAAAAATAATCCCACAAAGTTCTCGTTCAGCAAAACTCTCATACATACATATCCTCCTGCAGGTTGAGCAATACCCTCAAATCAGGGAGTGGCTAACTTCATCTCTAGACCACAAAACAGCAGTGTATCATATATCATTCTTAGTGCTAGCTTTGCATTCTTCGTCCAAAGAGCTTTTTGTAGCATATCAATATATAGATATACTCGTGTCGCAGACTGACTTGTGAGATATTCTAAACTGGAAATTAACCCACAAAGATTAATACATGTTAGTCATTTGTTTTTCTTCTGGCTTTTGGCTCTTCAAGTTGATAAAATACGAACCTGCATCTAAGAAATCTGAATGCGGAGGCAAACTTGGATGCTTTCAAACAAAAGGTAAAATGAATCAGAGCTCGTACAAATAAATTTATTCTATGCTTTGCTACATGCCCAATTAACCAATGTATAACAACAACAAAAGAGACACGACACCAAAAAAAGTTCGTGTGCGAGTTGTCTGTTTATATTTTCTTAAAAACGTTCGACCTTTTTCAACAATATATAACCTTTTAGGGAGGCGGGGGTAAATTTGAGATTACGAATCCGAATGAGTTAGTGCTAGGTTGATGAGTCACCAGTGATACCATGATCGATTGGGATGCTGTTGCTGCTGGAACCTACTCCTGTTTGGTCTGAAAAGAAACGTACAACGACACAAGTTATGTTATCTGCACTTCCTCTTTGGTAAGCTTCCATCATTAGTCTTTTTGCACCTTCCTCCGGATCTTCTATCGCCTTGATCATTCCTACAGCTTCCTGAGAACAAGATTTGAACAGATCAGGGTTGGAAATGCTAGAAAGAGGAAACTTTAAAAGGGAAGTCTACAAATCAAATAATAATTCCTACCTCATTAGATACAACGTCCCAGAGACCATCACTCGCAAGAATAAGAAACTCAAGAGAGCTATCGACTTTTTCCTCCTGAAATTTCCACATATTTTCATGAGTGATCGAAGGCAGAATTGGTTTGATCTAAATTAGTCTATGTTGCAGGTATGAGGTAACACACCCGTACCCCCGTTGTGAACTTTATCTAAAAATCCAATGCAGGTTAAGCTAATTTGTTAATAGCAAATTATAGCAAAGTCGATACCTGTATCTCCGGATCAGCAACCACATACTGCTTCAACAACCTATCGCCAAATGCACGAGAAACAGCAAGAACTCCACCAACTCTCCATGTTCCTATCCGTACAGAATTCCAAATAAGCTAATGAAATAATCACAAAAAAAAAGAAAAAGATTCATTATAATGTTATCTTACCGGCCCACATAACAAATCCTCCTGCATCCTCTATTCGTTGGCGCTCATCACTTTGATCAGGCTTGTGATCTCGAGATACAGCAATAGCTTTGACAAAAGAATAAGGTTAGTACCAGATAAAACAACTCAAAAACATTTACCACTTCCTCCTATCAGGCTTGTTATCATGTGATCATAGCAGCACGGGCTGACTTATTACACAAAGAACTACATGAAGTGTTCGAGATACTGTCACTTTATGTTTCTTTTTGAACCTACCCTATGACTTCATTGAACTAAATGCAATGTCCAGATGTTTTATAATCTCCATTTACCCCCTCCCCCCTCTCCAAAATAAAAGAAAAGAAAATAAAGAACTTTAGTAAAATGAACAATCATTACCATTTCCACCTCTGCATATAACAGCTCTAGAGTCTCCTACATTTGCAACAAGTAAACGGTCACCAACTAAGATCGCTGTTGATGCTGTTGAACCAGCATCTCTGTTTTGACTATTTTCTGATTCAAGAAACTCCGAGTCTGTTTGGTTGTACGCATCAGCTGAAATAAGGAGCAACCACATGAAAATAAATCAGAAAGATAAATTATGCACCTTGCTGGGTCTGTTTAATGAATCATCTGAAAAGCAAGGAAAAAGTGACAACAACCTATGGCCGCTGTGGTATCAGATATGAACTTTGGATGCCTAATCAGGTTACTGAATAGATTTTGCTTCACATATTCAGCTGCACGTGCACCTCCATGTCCTGAAAATAAATATAGCTATATCACTATACTCCCATTTTTAGAGCACCTTAATATATAAAAGGTAAGTAAAGACAATAAATGCTAACAGTTACACAGTAGTTGGAATTGTTTACATGTCATATCCACGTGATGGCTATTAGTTGATCAGTAGACGTCAACAAATTAATGGTTCTAATATATCAAGAGACATCAAACCTTACTAAATGTCAAAGTTTACCATATTGAAGTTCTGAATATTCGAATATATGTCTATTTCTCCATAATGCTAGAAACTTAAACTATGCTGGAATTCATTACATGCAAGATATAGTCGGCCACATATTAGTTCATGTATATCAGAGAGACATGTATACCGTCAAAGACTCCAAATAGACCAACTATTTCCCCTTCAACACCATCGATCCTAGTCTCGTAGAAGTCCTCCATTGAAGATCTTTTACCGGGAGAGCTTGCATATCCATAGCTGAACTTCCCATTCTGACTGTACATTAATAGACATACGAAACTCGTCACATTATAATGTTTATATTAAAATTGGCAGAAGTATCAGCATTTAAACTTTCTAGGAACGATGCCAATATCTTAACATATAATCACGCATCTAAAACTGCAGAATTACATTCCCGGAACGAGTTCTGCTTTTGAGGAGTAACATGTATTATTGACAGTATTATTACGTACAATAACTAACCAACCCACACCAACAAAAGAGACGAACTTCCGATAAAGATAACAGTACCGACGGAGTTAGCAGAAGATATCATCAAAGACAAGGTTTCTAATCAGCGGGTAATAAACTAGGCCGAAGAGGAAGATTACTAAGACATGATTGTCTGTGTTCTTCCAACATGAAGAGAGATGTAAGACACGACTAAAGGCAAGAAACTCCTCCTTCCAGATTAGAGAAAATTGTGAATTCTACGCATATATATAACCGCAATACGGAAACTGTCTTACAAAATACAAACCTTTCACTATAAATTTGCCAATCTAGATTAGAAACACAGCTGCAAAACAGAACACTAAGCAATCTATAAATTTTGCTTCCAAAATCCTAGAACTTATACTAAGATTCCAAAAGACAGCAACATCAATGATAAAGCTAGTGAAGAAAGAGATAAAGTCAAACCTGAGGCCACCGCCGCTAACAGGTCCATCGTCGGCGTGAACCTGGCTCGATGATGACAATACAGAATTCAGATATCCCATAACTCCTCAGAGACCAAGCCTCTTGTCTTAATAGGAACAAAATCAAATATCCAATTCAATTCCGACGCTGATCCAGCTTACTTTTCCGCCAATCAAACCCTAAACGACATCGAAAACATGTAAATAACATGTCATGAAATCACAAAAACCTCAACTAAACAATGGCGAGATCAAATCCTGCTAAAATATAGAAGCAGAACAACTACGCACAGCACAAAAGAATAACCAGATAAATTGGAAACAGCAATGGAATTAGGACGAGAACCAGCACGATCAGATCGAAAGGATGACAAATTGATAAGAATCAAATGGTTTTAACGCAGCAGAAGAATAAGAAGAAAGAGACGTACAATTCAGATTCAACAATAAACAGTAGAAGATTTTGAAGATTCAACAGCCGACAAGATTTAGGGATTCTGCAATCGCTCTGGTCTTCGTTGTTGACAAAATGAAGAAGAAAATAAATGGCAAACAAAACAGCTAGCTTTTGAAATTTGATACCTATACTCGCACAATTATGAGATGAAGCAAACAATAATTAATTAATTTTTCATAATTATTACATTAACGATAAGTACCTAATAAAAGAAATAATTATTCATCCGTAAGCAATGATAAATCTCGTGGGCCTAATAATGTGCCAACAAAAGATGATTATCATTCGTTTTTTGAGAACTTTTCTGTAAAATCAAGTTAGAATGAATCAACCGCCCTTTTCATTAGATTATGACACGTGTCTATCATGCAGATGAAGATCTACGGTTGACTATCTGACCTTACAATAACACAAAAGTCAATGTATTTAATTTCATTTTCTTGCTACTCTCATGTGTTGTCTGTCTCAATTATTTTTTTGAGACAAATCCGGATTTATATTCTAAAATTTAATCAAAATAATAGAGGCTGAGACAGGTAAACTAATAATACGTTTTCTTATCGTGGAATAGTGGGATAAAAAACAAAGAAAAACTCGGTTTTATATGTGGATTTCTATAAAATTTTCTCCATTCATATATATTACATACGATTTTGGTTAAGGCTTTTTCTAATTAGGCTGTAAATCTCATTACTTTTATTTGGGCTCGTTAATTTTAATGGGCCAAAAAGCCTTATTAAGAAGCACAAACGTAATTTAATTAACGGAAGAACAAGAGCGTCTAATTTCACCATCTTTTTCACCAACTCTGTTAATCAACCATAGTCAGCTTCACAAATGACCGACTCCATCTCTGAAAAAGCTCTCCTCATCATTTGCCAAATCCTCAACCAACTTTCTCGTCCGATCATCCTCCATCAGAGCAGAATCAGTCTGAAACAAACCTTTATGCGTCTCTAGATTCCTATAGTACTGATTATCGAACCTCGAAGATGTCTCTGGATCATTGCTTACAGTTAAGGAAGATGAGTCTGAAGCTGAACACTGTTTCATTAATGTGTCTGCGTAGGAGTTTTCGAGAGACGTGTCGATTAGCTCAAGGTTTCCTTTCGAGTCTTGTTTAAACCTGCCATTGAATGCGTTACAGTGGGAAGCTCCAATCGTGTGTGCTCCTGAATGTAAAGCAAATTAAGTTAGAAAAACGTTTGGGTGAAATTGATAAGAAAAGTTGAGAAACATTACCAGAGAGGACGACGAGATCTTGAAGAGTCAAGCCTTTAGAAGAGAAAGCATCGATCATTTGATCGAGAGTGAAATCTGTGACGATTATGTTCGGTCTTACGTTTGAAGCTAATGATGCTGTCCCGTCTCTTCTTCCTGTCGGAATCTCAACCACCGGTCCTCCTGCCTGTCCCGCCAAAAACACACACGCACACAACATTTAAAACCGTTAAGAAGGAAACCGGTTTAATGTATCTTCAAGTCCGGTTATCTTTGGTTATCACTCTGTTTTGTTTAACAGGAATAGAACAGAATGTAGATTGAAGTCAAGTGGAGGTGTTAAGTGGAAGTGAAGGTAAGTGAACGTTACAGCTTCGACGGCGTCTCTAGCAGCAAGTGCGACAATGTCGGCGCAAGAGACAGTTGCTGGACATACAATCTCCATAACATTCTTGGCTTTTTCTATTACAGAGAATCCTCCAAGAGAAGCATTTCCAGGATCACTTATCTCAGTGTTATTCCCTTGTATCAACACTGACGCATCACAACCCTTGCCATAGAAATGTAAAACATACAAATCTCAACTGAAGGTTTTTTTATCTGTGATTCGTAGTGAGCATGTATTATATATACCTCGACAAAACATTCGTGGAAGAGGAGACGGAGGAGTTTTCCAGGGATTGTTGGATCGGAGGATGTAGCAGATCTTACTGTGTTTCTGACCAGACGCTCAGCTAATGGACAAGAAGCTGCGTAGAAATTTAAAGAGAGCTCGGAGGAGGAAGTGAGCAGACTAGATAGAAACAGAAGGAGATGAAGAAGTGAGGAATAATTTAGTCGGTAAAAAGCAACTTTTGATGCCATGTTTTGTGTCTCTGTATATGACTCAAGAAGGAAGCTAACAAAGACGATGAGCGAAAAGGATGTCGTGAGAAATTATAGTAAATGTTCATAGCATTCGATGTTTGTGTGAGAGAGTAGTTGAGGTGATGAAGTTGGGTCAATGCATATAATGAATAGTCATCGATGGTCGTGATCAGTTGGATCCAACATTAACAACATCATTCATGGATTTACGTGAATCCGACATTACTATCTACGGGTTTTGTCGGGGAGTTAACTTCCCAAGCCAATGCATGCGAGAGAGCTTCAGGAATATAAAGCACTCAACTTTCTTGGAAAATGGATGGACATAAAATTTACACATATTTCCAACTTTTGATCATTTCTAAAACAACATCTTTTCCAGACATTTGAATGATTCACTGTTCTTTAATATCACAAATAAAACTTACGCTTTATAAAAATGTAGAAAAAACCTGATTTTCTAATCACATAATTGATAATCCTCACTAATGTGGTTGTGTCTCAGCTTGAAGACTAAGCAGTCGAAAATTAGCAAGAGAACAAATTTTCCGATCACTAGAGATTCATGCCTCGTCTCTTGTAGGGTCATCCGTTTTTGCTTCCTCTAACTCTTCTATTTCATCAATGTCATCAAGTGGGATTTCTTCGCTATCATATATCGGAATATCTGCAATATACAACAAGACATGCTTTATTCTTGACACTGCAGTCCAATGCAATTCCATGACAAAGCAGATAGAATGAGGAAATGAACAACTTCACTGAATATGTATCTGATAATTCCAAATCCTCATGTATAAAGAAACCTGTGGCCATACCTGATGGAACCGGTGAAGCAGGGATCTCTGTTCTTTCCCCTGTTACTGGTGATGAATCAAGGAGATATGGGAGACCAAGGAGTTCTAACAAAGACAGCGTCTGAGGATTCTGTGGTATCTCTACATAATTTCACAATAATAAACACTTCAATTGATGATCCATGTACTTTACATCTTAATTGATCTCAATAGTGTTATTCATCAAGTTTACATATGCTCCATATTCAGCACATTAACTTACCAGGTATGGCATCATAGATACGTTGTGAAGGGTTATATGTTGGTACTGTCCGTGCAAACTCAAAAGGTTTAAATTGCCTTTCTTCTAACTTTTTCCTCACCCATTCACGGCCCTCTTGTATATCCATATCAGCAGCGCTATTGTCACAAAACATATACATCAGTTGGTAGAAAAGCGAATAAGAGAAATGTGAAGGTAGCTTGTTCCAAGATGATGTACCTTAAATTCGCTGACCTCCTTGTTAGCGGAAAAGTAGAATTGAACTTTCTTGTTATTGACAACCACTCTTCATCGTATAGGACCTCAAAGGGTCCAGGCTCTGATTCGATTTCAATAATCTAATAAACAACCTATGAAATTATAAGATATCCTTTGTTTCAAAAGAACAAAGCATAAGGTAGACAGGATGGAAGAAGAACCTGTAGAAATTTTTTCCCTGGAAGGCATTTATCGAGGGCAAGAAATTTTGTTACTGATCCATCATTTCCATGTTGAACAGCGGCAGCAAATTTGCAGTGTAAGTGAGCTGAAAACCAATACCGAGGCTTCAGTTTTTCTAGCAGTAGAGCGGCTGGTTTACTTCCAAGAGTTCTCTCCTCTACCTGAAATTAATTCAGTCCAATTACTCGCAACAATCATCTCAAAACCGAAAAGAGCAAATAGAAAGATTTAACCGAATTCACACTTTTACCTCTTGACGGAAGAAAGGTTTTTGCTGAAGAAGTGACCTAGAGTCTCCATAATCAGTGATTCCAACAGGCCAATCGTGTGAGAGAAATATCTCAAGCGGCTCTTTAAGCTGCATCAACTTCTGGAGATCATACTCACGAACATGATAGACCGATCTAATGGTGCTCTCATTATACGGTGGCCGTTCAAAGTGTCCTAATCAAACGAATGACTGATATCACTTGATTGACAAATGAAAAATAGATCTAAAATATTCCCTAACCTACAATAAAGATACAACTCAGAAGCCAAAACAAAGTGAACAAACCTGAACGGTAATGCCGCTCATTGTAAATACCCGAAAGGCCTCCAATTCGCACATTACCAAACTTCACAACACCGGCATAACCCAGAAAGTAAATATTGGTAGCAGCCCAACCTCCATAATACCTATAGAGAGACAACACCAACCAATAAAGAACACATTTTTTGAGCTTCAAAATCCTAACCCAAGACAAGATAATATAGTGTAACACTTACAATTCCCACAAGTAGTTAGAAGCTTCATGATTCCCACCGATGAAAATTGTGGGAATGGGAGCAACTTCTTGGCCTGAGTAGTACTTCCAGAAGGACTTCATCTCTCTAAACTTTCTAGGTACGTTAAGGCTATCCATGTCTTTCTCATTTCTGACGGCCTAATTTTATTCCACAAAGAACCATTTTTAACACTTAAGAAAGCAGAAAGGAATGGTTTTTTTTCATACCCGGGAAACTAATGGTTACCTGAAAATCGCCGCAGCAAAGAAGGAGATCAACTTTGGTACTGTGAATCTGTTCGTGATGTTGAATTGTCCTGTAGACATTATCAAGGTCTCCATGCATACAACCTTCAATAGCAATCTTCATCTCCCTCAGTTTTGCCTCACTGGATTCTAGGGTTTCAAGAACTATTTTTGAACAATTATATGAGGAGAAACATGGAACAATAAGCCCAAGAAACTTAAACGACGTTGTTCCTCCAAAGTCAGAAATTCTTTCCCACTCAGTCCGACGAGGAAGAACAACCAACGGCGGTGAAGGGAGGTTACCGGCGCAATATTAAACTGGTAGGAGGATATTAAACTGGGTATGGCCTAATTCATTTATTGGGCTAGAAAGCCCACTTAATTTGTCGTTTTCAATGTATTTCCACGAAAATTTGTTTTTAGTCCTTTTTTATATAAATGTAAAAACTTTAATCATCAAACAAAAAGAAAAAGAAGAGAAGCAAGTCGCCTTTAGTATAGTGGCAAGAGGTAAATTCACATAATATATGCGCACTTGCACAACCAAGGATTGAGTCTCACCGCCTATATTATGTATGAAATTGGCTAATAAGCCGATCTGTTGTGATCCAATGTTGACAAAAAAAAAAAAAAAAACAAATTTCTGTAAGAAATTTAGCAATTTCAATATCGAGTATGTTAATTGTAAGATCTTTTTAATAAATATTGCTTGTCAAATTCCTCGTATTTGCCTCGTAAACACTAATTGTGTTAGCTTTTTAGTTTAACAACATCAACATGTGAAAAGCATGCCTTATTGTTTTTTTCTTATTCACACCATGCGTGTACCATTTTTTTTCTTTGGTCGGAACGAGTTCCAATCCCACGACGAGTATGCTTTTATGGTAAAGAACAGGATGGTAAATCTGCGATAATTGTAATATTAGTTTGTTCATTATGCCGACTATCATTTTATAAACTTTGACTTGAGTCTTAGACCACGCAGATATAGAATCTGCAAACCCAAGTAGGGTATGTTAACGTGTACACGATATTTACATTTACATAAATTGGCTAATTGGTTACTTGAATTTTGGTAAGAAGTGCAAATAGAATATTCGGATAAAGTTTCGGTTTAGCCAAAAGCAATCTTCTTCTTTATATAAAAACAAACAAACTCCAATCTTCATCCTCTTGGATCCATCTTCTAGAAATCCTATCCTCTGTGGTTGCAATCTCTCCTTTGAGTCTTTCTCTCCTTCTTTTTCTTATAATCAAGTATGCAAAACCCTTCAACGGTAACTCAGGAATCAACAGCACCGGCCATTGATTTATTTACACGGCTAAGTGGTTTAGCCTCTAGAAATCGATCGAGTTCTGATGGGTTTGCTCTCTCTACGTCCAATGCCTTGTACTTCAATGGTTTCCGGACTTTACCGGCTCAAAGGACGCGAAAAACCCTAGCTTCCCTGAGCTTGAACACTAAGGGTAGTGCTGGTTCGAGCCTGCGTATGTTTATTAGCGATTTTAACAACTTTATTAGGTTTCACTGCGATAAGGTTGTTCCGGAGAGCTTTGCCTCTATTGGGGGAGTCGGATTGTCGAGCGACGAGAATGGGATAAGGGGAGATGGGAATGGAGGGGTTTTGGGTGAGGAGGGCTTGCCGTTAAATGGTGTCGAAGTTGATCGGCCGAAGAAAGTTTTGGTTTTGATGAGTGATACTGGTGGTGGTCACAGAGCTTCTGCGGAAGCCATTAAAGCTGCATTTAATCAGGAGTTTGGCGATGAGTACCAGGTTTGTCTTGACAATTCCTTTCATCTTCGGCACAATCATGATTGGTTCATTACTTGTCGATGGCTTTCACTTTGAGATTCTTTCAATTTGTGGAAGTATCGGTTTGCTGCTAAGTCAGAGAATCTCTGTTCTTTCTTTTAGTTTTCAAGTTATAAGAAACTACAGACTCAGTTTCATTGTTAAGACTTCTTCTTAAATTAGAGAAAATATATTTTTAGATGTATTGTTCATGTAAGTGGACGACTTTTTGGATTCCACATTACGTTACATCCACTTGGGTGCTTTAGAGTGTCCAATCTGAAGAGTGTGGAACTGACTTTATCTAAATTTGGTTCTTGGAAAATCAACCAAACCATTGAAAACCTAAAATTTATTACATTTAAGTAGTATGAGCCTTTGTTGGTTTTCTTCCGTTCATTAAGAGTATTTGCGCAGGTGTTTATTACGGATTTGTGGACAGATCATACGCCTTGGCCGTTCAACCAACTTCCCAGGAGCTATAACTTTTTGGTGAAACATGGAACTTTGTGGAAAATGACTTACTATGGTACAGCTCCACGCGTTATTCATCAATCTAATTTTGCAGCAACTTCGACTTTTATTGCCAGGTGAGGGGAATAAGATCTATTGTTTCGTTGCTCCTTCTAACTAATTCATTTGTCTGTTCCAACTTTTATTATAAGAAGATCTAGTCAAGAGTTTTTAAGTGTACGTATAAGAGAGGAGCATCAAATA
Organism: Lepidium didymum; assembly: GCA_963920545.1. Lineage (NCBI taxonomy): Eukaryota > Viridiplantae > Streptophyta > Magnoliopsida > Brassicales > Brassicaceae > Lepidium > Lepidium didymum. The sequence continues at coordinate 3,105,951 of OY986994.1, read as the reverse complement.
TAGCTTAGATACATTGGTCTATGCGTCTCTTATGAAATTCTCTCATGTCTTTTCGTGTCCAATCTGATACAGTTGTTTAAATACAGGGAAATCGCCCAAGGGTTAATGAAATATCAACCAGACATCATAATCAGTGTTCATCCGTTGATGCAACATGTTCCACTTCGTGTCCTAAGATCAAAAGGCTTGCTTGATAAAATCGTCTTCACCACAGTTATTACAGACTTGAGCACTTGCCATCCCACATGGTTAGTTATTTCACACCAAATTGTTCATGTTAAAAGTCTTATGGGCTCTTTGTAAAAATATTGTTACAACTTTGTTCTCATGTTTAGGTTTCATAAGCTAGTGACAAGATGTTATTGCCCATCAACAGAAGTTGTAAAAAGGGCGCAGAAAGCAGGACTTAAAACATCACAAATAAAAGTTTATGGTCTTCCTGTTCGACCTTCCTTTGTGAAACCAGTTCGTCCAAAGGTCTGTTTTGGAAAAGTTCCTTTCTTGGATGTTCTTTGTTGTTTCAAATATATCCAAATGTAATCTTATCCATTTGATAAATTGCAGGTTGAATTAAGAAGGGAGCTAGGGATGGATGAGAATCTCCCAGCTGTGTTGTTAATGGGAGGAGGAGAAGGGATGGGTCCTATCGAGGCAACAGCAAGAGCACTTGCAGATGCTTTGTATGATGAAAGTCTTGGTGAAGCAGTAGGTCAGGTTCTTGTAATCTGTGGACGGAACAAGAAACTTCAATACAAATTAAGTTCCTTAGATTGGAAAATCCCAGTCCAGGTACTCTAGACTTTCTCATCCTTCATTCGCAATCTTAGGCATCTGATGCAAGTCACTGAGACAGTTTTCTTTTTGCATAGGTTAAGGGGTTTATAACGAAAATGGAGGAGTGTATGGGTGCCTGTGACTGCATCATAACAAAGGTAAACCGGACAGAACCAAAAATCAAACATTTCTAGTCTCTCTTGTACCTGAAAACAAGAGTGAATTTAGAACAATTGTTTCTTTAATTCCTGTTTGTCACTTGGGCTTGTGCAGGCTGGTCCAGGCACAATAGCTGAAGCAATGATAAGAGGGCTACCAATAATCTTAAACGGTTACATCGCTGGTCAAGTAAGTTCCACTTCAAACCTTCCATTTTTCTGTTGGCTTTAGGTATTCAATTTTGGGAAGTTTTGTTTCTGAGCACAGGAGGCAGGGAATGTACCCTATGTAGTAGAGAACGGATGTGGGAAATTCTCAAAATCACCAAACGAGATATCAAAGATTGTAGCGGATTGGTTTGGACCAGCATCAAAAGAGTTGGAGATAATGTCACAGAATGCATTGAGGCTAGCTAGACCAGAAGCAGTGTTCAAGATAGTGCACGATATGCATGATCTTGTCCGACAAAAAAATTGTCTTCCTCAGCTCTCTTGCACTGCCTAGGATGTTGTAACTCTATTCATCAATTACTCAATCTTCTTCCTTATGGTTCTTTGACCAGGTTGTAGTAATAGTACACTATTGTAGTATTTTTTGCCCTAAATGTGGGGCCGATTGATTACTCACTATCTAGTTATAATGTGATGAACTCATGATGATATAATTCTAGTTCCAAATCAGATTTACCAAAAGTCGAAAACGACGGCGTTTTATTTGACTGACTAAAAAAATTTGAAAGAAAATTAAAAAAAAAACACAAAAAGGGTTTTGACCTTCTTCTCGGCCGCTCGCCGAGGTTTATCGACTGCTAGAGCTTTCCTTTTCGAATTCTGCAAACATTTTATCAGGTAAAAATCTGATTTTTTCTATGGTGAATTCGAGTATTAATGTTTCGACCTTCAAAAAGTTGTTCGATTTAATGCCCACGTACTTTTTCTGAAGCTATTGGTGTAAAGCAATAATATTTCTTGTTTCTGAGATCTAAGTTCATAATTTGTTCATTGCTCATGTCTTTTCAGTTTTAGGTCGTTCATGTTATTAATTCATGTTAAGTTTGCTTTGCACTATTGTCAGAGAAGCAGAAGAGTAGCAGAGATGCTGTATATTATTGGGTTAGGTTTAGGAGATGAAAAAGACATAACTTTGAGAGGACTTGAGGCCGTTAAGAAGTCTCAGAAAGTATACATGGAAGCTTATACTTCTCTTCTGTCTTTCGGTCTCTCTGCTGATGGTCTTTCCAATCTTGTAAGACTCATATTTGTAGTGATCTTAGAAATGCTAGTTTCCCAATTGTTTGTTCTGATAGTTTGTTTCTTCTGGGATTATTCTCAGGAAAAGTTTTATGGGAAACCAATTATACTTGCTGATAGAGAAATGGTGGAAGAAAAGGCAGGCGATATGATTGAAGAAGCCATTCATAATGATGTCGCTTTTCTCGTTGTTGGTGATCCTTTTGGGTACAATAATTCGAGCTTTATCAATGTCTTGAGTTTCATTTATAGGTAATATAGTTTAGGTGGATACGATACATTTTAGATGTCTGAAATAGTTTTTGTGTTGGTTATGCATTTTGCAGAGCTACAACACATAGTGATCTTGTTGTTCGAGCTAAGACACTCGGTGTAAAAGTAGAAGTAGTGCACAATGCGTCGGTGATGAATGCTGTTGGGATTTGTGGCTTGCAGCTTTACCATTATGGAGAGACTGTTTCAATTCCATTCTTTACTGAGACTTGGAGACCTGATAGTTTTTACGAGAAGATCAAGAAGAATCGCTCACTTGGACTTCACACTCTCTGTTTGTTAGATATCCGAGTGAAGGAGCCAACTTTTGAATCTCTTTGCAGAGGGGGGAAGAAACAGTATGAACCACCTAGATATATGAGTGTTAATACGGCCATCGAACAGCTACTAGAAGTTGAGCAAAAGTATGGAGAGTCTATTTATGGTGAAGACACAGAGTGTGTGGGGTTTGCACGGCTTGGCGCTGAGGACCAGAAGATAGTCGCAGGGAAAATGAAGCAACTCGAGAGTGTTGATTTTGGAGCACCGTTGCATTGTCTAGTGATAGTGGGCAAGACTCATCCTGTGGAAGAAGAGATGTTAGAGTTTTACAAATATTAAACTGCAAATTTAAAAGGCCACAGGACAGAAGAAGACTCTTTTTATCTTTTTGCTCGTAAAGCTTCAAGGGTCAGAGCAAGAACGATGAAGGTGTCTCCCTCTGAGGAAGAGATTGAAGCTAGGAACTTATAGTTGAATCACTATTCTCTATCTGCTTCCTTTGGTTTGGATGTTACATAAGCATAACTATGATGTCACTTCGAATGCAGAGGTTGATATTGGAATATTCATTTGGCTCTAGTATAAGGACTATGTTTCAAATGCAATTTCATTTTGGTAGTTTTCGGTTTGGGTTGGTTTCGGTTTGTTTTTTGTCCGGTCTGGTTCATGAGGTGGGAGTCGATTACATCTGTGGGTAAATACTAAATCGTATTGGATTGTCTCCTTACACCACCTGTCCAATGACTGATTTTTTTGTTGCCCTTAAAACTCAGGAAAAAACTTTGATGTTAAGTCTTACTTTTTTGTCAAAACAGTTGGATCTTATAAATCCAAATCGTCAAACTTTAGACTCTATTATACAAGCTATGTTTTTAAATCGAATTCCGGTGAAAATAACTGCAAACGTGAATATTTAATCATTTGACTGACAATATTTTTCGAAATGTCTGAAATTTCATATCACTATATCAACTGCTCCGAATCTTGTTTTGTTTTACAAAGTTGGGACGAAGTGGGGTTAAGGCTTGGGTCCTGAGTCCTGATTGATCCGATGGACCACAATTCAAAAGTCCTGATATTTAACTATTCCACTCGAAGTCACTATAAAATATGACCTTTCTAACGGAGAAGACAAAGCCATAGGTGATGCACAACCTATGACGTAGGGTTAATTACGTAATGCAGCTGATGAATCTTCAATAACATCAGCAGGATTCAGAAAAGACGAATGCATGGAATATTCAGTGTTTGGCTAAAAGTCGTATTCACTTGAGCAACTAGTCTTTTCATTTACTTACAATTGTGTATGTGACTTTGGTCCATCTTCTACTAGTTCTTGACACCTTTAACTAATCAATAATTCCATTTGGTTTTGAAACTTTAACTAGGTGATGTCTCATATTTGGTATAGTATGGAATAACTAATATTATAAGATTTAATTATTATTTTTATAAAAAAACACTGTAACTTATTTGCATGATGAGTATTTACTTTTAGTAATATAAAAAAAAAATTCATAATATTGAATATGGTGTTATATAAAGTTGAATTATATGATAAGATTTAATTAAACCTATAATTGTATCGCATAAAAATATGATTTATTGTTTAGATTCATTTTAAGAAGTTAATATTAATGCTATAAGTTTAAAATCCAACTTCAATTAAAGAAAAGTTTTATAAAAAATAAATGCATCAAAATTGAAAAAAAAAAGTATGATGAGATTACGTAAACTACAATATTTCTTTTATAATAAGTAGAAAACTAGCTTGACTTAGTATCTATTTTATTAGTCTTTCCTAAAGATATTATATAAAATATATTTATATCCATTTATATTATATGGTTGTTACGCTGTGAATGTTTTGTCGACAAGCAAATACACTACTTGCTTGGTACACATTAACAACTAGCACTGAATTATTGTTCAAAGATTTTTTGTCATATTGAATTTTTCTTATAAAAATAACAATTCTTCATTTTAATATAATCCATGCATTTATTGTCTGGCTGAAGCCTATTTGAACTAAATCTGAAATCTATCATAAGAGTTCACAGAAATTATCCAAAGTTTTAACCGTTTATGTAACTATTGCTTCAAAATACGAGTTCAAAACAAGTTTAAAGAAACTTCATTTTTCTTGTTAACAATTAGTTCAGTAAACTATGATAAATAATTCATAATTTCTTTTGTCAGTTCAGGAGTTCCTAAACATAATAGGAAGGACTTAGACTATTTTTTGGGGGTAAATACTGAGTGATGACGTGATCACGTTGACGTCGTCATGTAGAAAATCGGAGATGCAGTTTTAAGACGACGACTTAAAAAGTGGACTGGTCTTATTTTATGGTCTTTTATCACTCCACCTCGGATCTACGAAACTCTCATAACGCTCTCTCATTTTTTACTAATTTATTCATCAATAATATTATTTCTAATGTTTCATATATTGTTCAACAATATCCAGCATGACAAATATCTTTAAATTACTAATGTATTCATCAATCTGTCACGTTAGAGTTTACAATATCGTATAGAAAGACGAAGTGTTTGGGTCAATATTTCAGTAACTAACTTCTTTTCTAGTGATGAGAAATTTCTGTTAATTACAAATCATTCCATTAATGAATTCTCATTGTTGAAATTCTATAAGCACTATCGATGTCTTAGGCTTTAATTAGAACTCAGACTTTTTACATATCACATTTCTTCATCTGTTTTTTTTTCTTTTTGGGCAAAAAATTTAAGAAAAACACTCTATTTACACTTAGAACAACTGGTTGTTCATTTTAACAATGTATATGAGTGAATCCAGTCTCTAACATTCATATTTTTTATGGGTATTCGAGAGGTTTGTATTTGTAGGAGACCGCTGAGTCCTACCCGTTTGAGTCTTGAATCGTTCTTTACAGAAAACCGAAATTTCTAATACCATTTGTCGATGCATTATTTTATTTCACCACAGATTCTTTCAAGACAATAAAAAATCTTTGTGAATTCTCCTCCTAAACAAATAGAACTTATGTTCCCTAGATCTTCGGTACCAAGCTTAAATCACATGTCTATCATGTCTTGGTCCCATATTCATATATTTTTCAACAAATTAATCAAGTGTTATGTACAAAATGATAATATTTAAGTTTTCTTAATCAATTAAGAATATATACCTAATAAATTTTGATGAGAATCGGTCTAAACCCAAATTTTGAAAATCAATTTCATAAAATGTCCTAATTTACATGTTTTAGTTTTATTGTCCGGAAAACCAAACTCAAGAGTTTAACAAACTTATTTGATAATAGATGGGGTTATGTCACAATCCAAACAGTTAAACTTCATCAACAAAAATAAATCTAAATACAAGAATCTTATCACACACAGTGGTTTTCTTTTGTGAATCTTAATGGAATAGTGGTTAGTATTTGTAGCCTCATGTTTGAGGAAAAAACACATAATTAAGATTACACTAAAGATTCTTAAACTTTGAACAAACAAAAAAAAAACAAAAGATTTGACAAAAAAAATAAAAAAGTGAAGTCGATAAGTCGATGTCGGAGCCGCCCAAGGAGGCAAGTAGTTCACACTTCAGAAAAGCCTCTCAAGTTGGTCGATAGGTCGATAGGTCGAGTCTGGTCAAGATTTCGTTCCACTCTTTCCCGTGTGGGTCCTTTTCTTTGTCCTTTTTTCCACGTTTTTTGTTATCATTCTCTCATTATTCTATTTAAAATATATATATATATATATTAAAAGTTTTGATTGTGTCGCTGAGATATTGTTTTCACCGACTTGATTTGCTATGTCCTGTGATTGGTATACTAATTTGTAATTTGATACATTATGCTAGTAGTATTAAGTATCATTAATATTGCCTTTTTTGTTTTTGTCGGTTACTATAATTAATATCACACGGCTATGTTAACATCTAAAACGTATGGTATATGTTTTCTTGAATAAACTATTTATTAATTATTATCTCAGCGACAACGAACAACAATACAATGAATACTTCTCATCGACATATTTTTCATTTATGTTTTTTTGGTGAGAATATTTTTTTTAAAACAATAAAGTTTCTTTAAATAACTAGATTGATAAAAATTAATCTTTCTAACTATATTACGTCGGATTTATGGTTTGGAACATTTATTTTTGTCAACGAAACTTATTCTATTTTTTTTTCATAATCGACATTATATAGTAATGAATGATTGAATATCTAATGTTATAATTATTAGTTGGATTACTATTAATAAAAAATAACTGCGTTGGAATTTATTTTATAAATCAATTTTTAACAAAACGTAAATATACTAAAATAAAATAAAAGAATTGCCGACGTGAGAAAACGAGTCAATGGTCAAGGAAGTCAAGGGAAAGTTCCTAATTGATATCATTATTATTAAAGGAAACACGGATCAGACAACGTTGAAATTTATGTATTTTTTTTGGGGCTAAAATATTTCATTAAATTAAACTAAGTCTGACATAATATCTAAACAGAAATTTCATTCGAATCCAACTCAAAATATAAAAAAAACTAAATCAAACCAAATTCGATAAAATACTTGAATAAGTTTTACATCATAAAAATTTGGGTATCCAAATCCTAACGGGTAAAATTTGAAATTCGAATGGATACTCGAAAAATATTATATAGTTAAAAATAAATTTTATATATATATATATATACTTTTACTTACTTAAATATTCAAAATTATAATTATAAATCTAAATATATTATAATTTGAATTAGACAAATGAAAACTAAAATTTTTAATTTTTAAAATTAAATTATGATTTCTCTAAAAGTTTTTTCACTTTTTTAAAAAAGATTTATATAAAAATATTCTAATCCGAACCGAAATAGGATATTTCATAAGAATCGAACCCAACCCGAGCCTAACTTGAACCCAAAATATACCAAACCGAATCTGACCCAAAATTCTAAAATATCTGAACAGATTTTATATGTGTAAACCAAAAATCTGAAACCCGAAAAGACTCGATCTGAACCTGAACGGATACCCGAATGCCCAAACCTAAATGAAGCTAAAGGTTAACATGGTTTTGGGTCTATAGGAGAGCCTTTTTTGAAAGAGCATCAGCAAAACTATTATCTTCTCTTCTAATGAAACGAAAATTAACAGAGATAAAAGACATAGACAAAGCTTGAATGTCCTAAATGATTCCATGAGTTTTCACTTGATAATCAAAGCCACGAATTGCTTGAATCAGTTGGCGACAATCTGAGGAGAAAATCCCTTTGGAGAATCCTTGTGTTTTTGCTTGAATCATTGAAGCTCTCAGACACAAACTTTATGCAATTAAAACAGAATTAATGAAGTTGGTGGAAGTAGTTGAGGTTGTTTGGTGAAGACTTGAATCGCTCATAAATACTCATCCCAATCATGCTCTTTTATCGCTTGCACTCCACGCCGCATCTATAAAGTCGAGGATGTGGTCCGACGAGTTTAAAGCTTCCGATGGTGTTTTTCGATGTGCTCTCTGAACTGATGAATCTTCTTTTCCTTGTGCATTTATCCATTCAATTGCAATTTTCATATTTCTCAGCAACGTTTCATCTTCACTCAGTTTGAAATTCTCAAATATAAACTTGTTATGTGAGAGTTAAAGTGACCAACATACACAAGGAAAGATTTATCTACGGCTTATACCTGAAAAAGGAAAGATTTATCTACGGCTTATACCTGAAAAAGGAAGATATACCATAAATTTAGCTTGATGAATTGTGTTTGTAATTGAGTTTAATCGCATCAGTTTCCATAAATCCCTGAGTGATAATCTTTGCCAAACATCCTGAACAAATTGACTGTGAAAGAACAAATGTCCATTTGTCTCTAGTTCTCCACATTCCGAAAAGTTTGCTAACTCGTGTAGACTTCTAGATACTGATTCCTGCCTAAAGGTAAGACATTTTGTGCTATAATCCATAAGAAAGTCTTAATCTTAGGTGTGGGACAACTTCCGCCGAAATTATTGATTTTTCCTTTTTCTTTCCTTTCTTTATCAGTTTTACATATAATTTTGTTCATTTATTTTTGTTGCTTTTTTTTTTTGATAATTTTTTTCTCTTTGTCATTTATCATTTATTTTTGTTGCTTTGGCTCATGACTTCAAACTTTTAAACTTCTAAGTCTTTGAGCAACCGTATGTAAGATTCTTTTTAGTATTTTCATATTAATTACAGGTACCTAAACATTGTTAAAATTTGAAGTAAATCTTGATTTTACATATATAATACTAATAATAAAATAATTTCTTATAGTGTTAACTTTAAAAACTATGTAAAATTAATATTCACTTATACTTTTTTCACATAATATATTTCTATATTTAATATCTTTCATAACTAAATATTTTATATATATATATATATTATTTTTTCTTCTTAATTGATTTTAAGTATAGTATATTCCCACAGAATTTTGTCTAATATCATATTTTATTAATATAGGTAATAAGTATACTATGAAAAAATATTTACAAAGATAGAATCACAAGGCAAACTTTTAAATTTGTTTTGTTACCTAAATTTACTTTTTGTATAATAAGTTTTAATATTTGTTATTTAAAATACTATATACTTCTGACAAATAGCAATAATATTTTAAAATGATAACCAAAAAAACAACTTTTAAAAAATGATGTACAGTGGATAAATAACGACATACTACGTATACTATAGAGTATTAACATGAATGATTACGACAGAAAATTAAACTTATACATACCACATAAGAAACTACGATAATTATTTTGTTTTATTTTATATAAAGTAAACCTACGAATTACGATAGATAACTTAATTCAGAATGTTTTTTTATACAATCCTACTTTTTAAGCCAATCAGTGTGATTCAATAGACAGCTTTGCTTTATCTTTTTCCCAAAGTCTTTAATGTCTTGTAGACTTTATAGCACAAGACAACTTTTTTTAGATTTTTCTTCACTTTCCAACGACTTTCCTTCCTAACAATTCCAATGCCTCTTGTTTCTTATCCTTCTTTCACCATTCCAATTATATATTTTCATCACTAAAATAATATATATATATATATTTTTGTCAATAATAGGCCACAACTGGCCGGTCTATTAGCCAAGTTCCTACATAATGTAGGCGGTAAGACTTCATCCCTAGTTATGCAAGTGTACATGTCTTAATGAATTTATCGCATACCATTAAACTAAAAGCCACTTCCATATATATATATATATATTAAATAAATATTTTCATTTTTTATTTGTCGGTTAAAACTCATTTATAAATATTTCATAAAATTATGATAAAAGAAAAATAAAGTATTTAAGTCAAATAGTTTGAATATTATATATTTGGGAGATTTAACCGTGAATTCGAGCAGAACCCAAATATTAAAATAAAAATTATTCCTCCCATCAGATTTAGAACATTAGTGGTGAAATGATTAAGTATTTACATGAATAGTTCTACTTGCGTCTTTGTAAATTTGATTATGATTTTTTCAACCAAAAAAAAAAAGTTTAATTATGTATGAAATTTCGTCAATTTTATAAAAAAGATATTTTAGCTTTGTGCTATAAATATTTAATTTTAGGGTACACAAAACCTTTTCGCACTAATAAAATTATACATTACGCTATATCAATACTCAAAGTCATCAATTTTTATAAATTGTTTTTTTCTGATCAATTTAAATTAAAAAATAATTGATATCGTGTGCTCACAGTCAGAGACAGACACTCTTTCTCTTTGTATGTTATGTATAAATAAAGCCAACTTTCTCTGGGCAACTTCTCATTCACTCGGACCAACTTGCGACCGAAGAAAGCAAAATATGACTTAGTCTCTACGCACCTAACTAATCCTCTTGCTCTGCTTCTAACATTATTTGATTTCTATGGATTATTCTTCGTCTCTCGACATCTCTCTCGATCTCAACATCAACCCTTTCCCTGAAAAGTTTCCGGTGAGTCCGGATTTCGTCATATCCATCCCTGAAATCTAAATAATTTTTGTTTCCTTTCAATTTGTGTCGAATTTGGATTTTGGAAATTAATCATGGGTTCATTTGATTCATATTTCAGAAGCAGGAGGCTTCTGCTCATTTAGGAAAGAAGAAATGGTTGTTGGAAAACGAGGATAGTTCTTTAGTCGAACATTTGGTGTGCAAATACCTTCAATTTCAATCTTTCAATTCAAGTTATCAGCTTTTATAAACTTCGCTTTCCCTATTCAGTTAGGACGAATCTAAATTTGAATGTCTGGATCTCTTTGTATCGAAATCAGTATAAAGTCGAAACTTTGATAATCAATTTGTTTTGGAGAAAAAAAAGATGAATTCTTTCTATTTTTAGTAATGATGAATTTGTATTTTTTGGTATTGAACAGAGCGCAAGTGAGTTAAGAGAGGAGTTAAACAGAGTCAACTCAGAGAACAAGAAGCTAACAGAGATGTTAGCCACAGTTTGGGAGAATTACCACGCACTACATAATCATTTGGAGAAGCTTCAGACTCGAAAGAGCCCTGAAATCGGTCAGACCGAACAACCCTTCAAAAAAAGAAAACTAGACCCGGAAGAGTTCTTAGGATTTCCGATGGGACTAAGTAGTGGGAAAACTGAGAACAGCTCTAGTAACGAAGATCGTAATCAGCAGCAGCAGCAACATGTGCAAAAGAATCAGCTTCTACCATGTAAAAGGCCAGTCACTGATAGCTTCAACAAAGCAAAGGTTTCGACTGTCTTTGTGCCTACTGATACATCCGACACAAGCTTGGTAAGCGGTTATGTCTGGATCTTTTGATTTAAAAAAAGTGTTTCAGTGGAAATTTTTTTGAATATTACCTAGAGACTATATGATTAAGCAGAGTGTTGTTTTGCAGACAGTAAAAGATGGATTTCAATGGAGGAAATACGGACAAAAGGTTACGAGAGATAACCCGTCGCCCAGAGCATACTTTAGATGCTCGTTTGCGCCGTCTTGTCCAGTAAAAAAGAAGGTAATATAAACATTGAGTTTGATATTTTTAGCTTTTGTAATTGTTTCAGCTGTCTAATGATCTGTGCTTTGCTGTTCAGGTACAACGCAGTGCAGAGGATCCGTCCGTACTGGTAGCAACATACGAAGGGACGCATAACCACTTGTGTCCAAATGGTTCAGAAGGGGATGCTACAAGCCAGGTTGGGTCAAGCACTGTGACTTTGGATCTGGTTCACGGTAGTCATAGATTAGCCTCGGAGAAAAACGAAAGGAATACGATGCAAGAGGTTCTAGTTCAACAAATGGCTTCTTCGTTAACAAAAGATTCAAAATTTACAGCTGCTCTTGCAGCTGCTATATCTGGGAGATTAATGGAGCAATCTAGAACATGAAAAATTTCAGTGCATGTTTTGTTTTTCTGTTTTGATTCCTCAGCCCTGAAAAAAAGAATGGGCTTTTCTTCTTTTTGAATTGTATCTTTCGAATAGGAGATTAAAGATGTAAACTTTAGTGTATATAAAAATTATAGGTACAATGAAATTATGAAACCATAAGTAACCAGTTAGATGGACATTAATTGGTCTGCATTTATGATGTTCTTGACCCGAAGAAACATATAAATTGAATTGTTTATGACTGCCAATATTTTAAAAATTGTCACTTTGATTTCTTTATGAAGGTTCATATTTGAAATAGTAATACAATGATTGAAAAGAAGCAATGATTGAAGAAGATTCCCGCAAATTTTCAAATGAAAAGAATCAAACTTTCCCTCCATACATGACAGTCTTTCTCTGCAACTCTCGTGATTCTCATTTATTTCAGTTCCCCATCTGTTCATCGCTCTCTGTTACGACTCCGTCCCACCATTATCAATGTCAAACTGATCTCGGTCCCTCCATTTAAATCTCGTCTCTTGTTATAAACCCAGAGAACCCATGACTTGTTTGTTTTCTCTTGATATTCAATGGAAGGCAATGGACACTCGTGGCGGAGGAGGGGAGATGGATGCACAGTTGTGGAGTGTTATACGCCTAGGAAGGTCGTGAGTCGGTGGCTTTCTGGATTCAGAAGTTCCAAGGAGAAGAGAGATGCAGAGGAGGAAGACGAAGAAGATTCTATACGATACAAATTGGCTCCCATAAAGTGCTGTTCGCCAAAACGCCTGAACCAGACTGGTCCAGACACAAATAGATTTGGTGAAAAGCTTGTAGTTTTCCTTTTCCTACGCTTTTGATTCTCTGGCCTTGGTTTTCGTTTATGGCAAGTTTTTTTTCTTTTTGCAGAATCACCAAGCAGAGAAGCACCTCCTGAAATGGGAATTGGTTCTTTTTTACTGTATCTTGTTGTTGCAAGTAAAACTGAGCTTGATAAGATGACAAACCTGCGAATGCAAATGGAGATGTTTCTTCTACATGCAAAAGAAGATTTACACAAGAAAAAAATGCAGGAAAGTCCACCTATGTCTTCAAATGATGCATTGGCACATAGCATCAATGTACCAAGCGGTTACCAGTTTTCTCCTCAAGACTTCACGAATCTGGCATCATCCATTTTCGAAGGGTCATCGACGAGTGTTCTGCAAGAGGAGAACACCGAGTGTGAGGTCTCAAAACCAGATGATTACAATGGAGGAACAGACCGCAATACGTTACCTTTGGATGAAAAAGCAGAGGACTGGAACATAAAGCATCAGATTCAGAGACAAAGCAAACATAAAGTATCCCTTTTATTTACTTACATTGGGTTTGAACTATTTGAGCGATTATGATACAGGCTCTTGTTTTCTGAGCCTTGTAATTCTTTGCGTGTTTGTAGGCCAATGAGGTCACAAAGAATCATATACCAGAGATGGTGGTGACAGATGAAAGAGATGGAGTTTGTCCGTATGAACTAGAGAAAAAGCTGCACGAACTACTGGAGACAAGGCAACAAGAAAAGTTACTAAAGCTTGAGACTGCTTTGAGCCGTGTTGAACGCAGACTACAAGAGAAAGAAACTGAGGTTTCATGGTGGAAAGACGCAGCTCGCCTGCTTGCTCAGCGTGTTCCTGAACCTGCTCGACCCGGACTAGAGTGGTCCAAACCTGAATCTTCTGCATGTTCAGAACGATCTGCTCCAAGATCTATGAAAGCAAGTTCCAAGCACCGCATCAGTTTTTCCAGATAAAGTACCTTTTAAGAGAAAACGTTTGTATCAGGAGTTCTTTAGCATTTGTGTGAAGTTTGTTTCTAGCTAGTTTTCCACTGTTCCTGTTTACTGCATGTCACACATACCACCTGAAAATCGCTGTTAAGGGTATAGACTATCTGTATCCAATCAAGTTCCTTTAAAATTCTGCAATTTGGCCTTTCAACATTATAATGGAATCCTCTCACATGATGAATAAACAACATATCACAGGGCAGTTACAAACTTGACACTCCTAATTTTTTCTTTTCTTGTCAAACTGACACTCCTAATTAAGAAGATAAATTTCTGCCCTAGTGAGGAATAAACAAAGTTTGACAGCAAAAGGTCATTACAGGGATCTCATTTGAGCATACACCGGTTGAATTCTTTATTGCAGGTAATGACTATCAGTAGATTCTTCAGAAGTAAGGCTCTCGTTGAGCTGTTGGCAACTTCAGCTCAGAATCGGAATCATCAAGCTCTGTGGCAGACGAGAAGTAGCAACTCACCATGTCTTTGCTCACGTCTTCAAGGCGTGGAGGATCCCACTGAAATTTTCAAAGGAAACAAACCACAGATTATCAGAAAGTCAAACCTGGAACATGAACATAAGCAAAAGGAGTTGCGAATATCGAGTTTTCAAGCTGATATATTTGTATGTACCTTTGGAGCAAAGTCTTTGTCCACCAAACGGGCTCGAATACCCTATCAACAGGAAACATGTTCAAAATATGCAAATAATGATACTTTATTTGAGAATTGGAATTGGTAATATATTTACCTCGCAAAAGTCACCAGAGACTGTCTTTGAGACTCCACAAAGAGAGATACGGTATTCACGTGTGAGACATTGATCAAGAGTTTGGAATCTACCTTCTCGTATCTAAGAAGAGAAGAAACTTCCAGAGTTAGAAAATGAAATTCTTTTCGAAAAAAGAAAGGAATATCAAAAGGACTCACAGATTGCAAAGTAATCTTCAAGCTCAATGGTGAAGCTTCTTTGATTTGTTTGAGAGTTTTCTTGCACCATTCGTTGCAAGAATTAGCAGCCTCATTTTCCTATGGGTAAACATAAAAGCTTAGAAGTTGACAAAACTCTCAAAACAAGTCAATCAAGAGTCCCAAAATTGAAACATATTTTGCCTATGGTAGGCAAAGATCTCTCACCATAGCCTCAATAATTTCTTCAACCGTATCAAGCCCAAAATATCTATCAATCATCTCAATCCTGACCAAATAATTTTCTGGTTACACGATAGTGGAAAATTGAAAGAGATTTTAAGATATAGCAACAAGGTAAGGAGTTACTTGTGCAGTACACTGCTACTGTCAGGGTAGACAATATCACCATACTGAGCAAGAGAATCCTCTATGACAGTAGGATCATCACTCAACAGTTTACCAATTCTCTCTTCGATCAATGGAAGTCTCTGCCATAACAACTAATGTAAGGAATGCGCTTAAGAGGAAAGAATAGAACATAAGACAAAGTAAGAAAAATGAATCAAACCGTGTTTAAGCAATAGTGGGTGGCAAGGCCACAGGCTATCATATCGACACCATTAAGTTTCTGTCCCGTTAGAGCCAAGTATTCCCCTAAACAAGAAAACACAAAGCCCACTTAAGAAACACCCAAACATTGCAGTCCATATTTGAATGCCAATCAGATACAGATCCAGAATTTGACCATCATTTTACTATACAGATATGCATTGAATATGGATCTCTTGGAGAGATCAGGTAAAGGTGAATTCACCTAAATAACCAGGAAGCCGTGAAAGGTAGTAGGAAGCTCCTGCATCTGGATGAAAACCAATCTGGACCTCCGGATGGGCAAACACCTGCATACGCACAGTTGGTCAGAAACCACTGAAAATTCCAAAGTAAAAGAGAAGAATGATTTTCAAACAAAGAGAAAGGTGTTACTGATAGTTAACTAAGGCAGCAAGATATGTAGATACAGAGAAAAAAGGGTCAGAACACCAACTAAGAGATTTAACTTATTTTCTTAAGAGACTGTAGGACCTTATGAAACCACTGAAAGAAACCTTTACTTTTATTATTGCGTATACTTGCACTAAAATAGCAGTAATTCATAACAATAAAGCGAGCCACATACAGTTTTATCTGTAGCCACACGAAACATCCCTGGAATTGAAATTCCACCACCACAACCCAGGGTTAAACCATCCATTATAGCTATCTGCGGTAAGAAAAAAAAGTCGGAATAAGAAGCAGGAAACAAAGTTCAGAATATTTCAACACATGCATCTTATCTACTGAGTGGAAGCAAGTTAACATCTTTCTAGTCACTATGGTCACACGAATTAATCCCATCTGGTTAAAACACATAGCACAAAGGGAAAGTCTAGGTATCTCACATTTGGTTTCAAATATGTTCCTTGGAGGTATACAAACTGGTACAAGTTTTGGAGAAAATGTTTACATTCTTTTGTATTCCCTGCGCAAAGAAAAGTGGCAATAAATCAACAATTCTTCTCAGTAACTTCACCAGATTAGCTTTGCTGAAAAGGACTTCAAGCTATGGAATGGCTTGCCCTGAAATCACAAAACATTTCCAAGTATTTAACAATGAGACTAATAAAGAGAGGGACCTTCATTGATTGAGTGATAAAGGGGCAAGACATCTGCACCAGAACAGAACGTTTTGCCGCTACCCTTCACGAAAAAAATAAAGTAGTAACTTAATAAAAGGAGATTGTCGTGTATACATCAAAGAGACACATGATCCAATGGGGAGCAGATACGAATCTTGAAAATGAAGCTATAGAGTACCATACCTTCATTAAAACATATGAAATAGCTGGGTTCTCTTCCCATGACTCGTACAGCCTCTTTAACCGACCTACCTAGAAAGACAAACAATTTTGAAGCAAAACAAACAAAAAAACTAATGTTCTCTAGAAACCATACTTTACATTCAAGAAGATTACTATGGAAGAGACAATACCATAGGCGCAGAAAGAGCATTGAGAGAAGAAGTGCTATTGAGAATGGCAGCTCTTGATTTAGCTTTTCCTTCCACCAGAACCTTCAATTACAGCAAAATTCACACTTACATATCTATCAATTTAAAAAAGGAAATGAGATTTCATTCAACCTGAAAGAACTCGATAGTCTTTAAGAGAGAGCCATAAATAAACTTCCACTAAGCATATAGTAGTATCGAACCAATTATAAAGTTCTGTTCAAACTAATTTGAGAACAGAGATAACTAAACTTCGAATTCAATCAAGTGTTTCCCTAACTCATATACTATAAACATTCCAGAAGATAAAGCCACGAGATTCCCATTTGTGATCAATTATATAAAGTCGTGATTGTGGAGAAAAAAACTATCAAATAAACCACATTTAGAGAAGATCCAGAACTAAGTAGAAGGTAAGAAAAAAAACCTGATCTTCGATATCGGCATCTGAAGCGGAATAGTTTGGTAGTGCAGAAAAGCTTCTACCATTAGAAATAGAGCGAACCCATTGTAAGGGTTCAGTTACTCTCCTCAAAGCTTTCACTGTTTGCATCTCTCCCTCTCGCTCCGTCGAGAAGACGCCTCTGTGTTCCGAGGGTTTTGGGTTTTGGTTCTGAAGTTATGGCCGGCGGCGATTCCTAGCCGTCAGATCATTCGACGATCTAGATGAAAGTCTAAATATCGAGTCAGTTTCGACCCTAGATACAGCCCATAAGGCCAATAGATCACACCTTATTAAACAATAATTTCACTTGCGTTCACTATAATATGGGCTTATGTTCACGTAAGCCCA
This sequence comes from Lepidium didymum, assembly GCA_963920545.1. Classification (NCBI taxonomy): domain Eukaryota; kingdom Viridiplantae; phylum Streptophyta; class Magnoliopsida; order Brassicales; family Brassicaceae; genus Lepidium; species Lepidium didymum. The sequence continues at coordinate 3,088,298 of OY986994.1, read as the reverse complement.
ATCTATAATTGAAAATATTAGGTTGATGTTTATGGGCTTATGTTGATCTAAGCCCAAGACATGATCACCGACTTTATATTTCACAACGGTCACTTGATTTAGTTGTTTATATATTCAAAATTACAATATTCTTTTTTGCTCGCCTTCATCTTCTCCGATTGCTATTATCATCATCTCGCCTTCATCTTCTCCGAGGTTCTCGAGGTATTGTTTCTCTAATTCCCAAAACTCTCTTTTGGTTTTGTGTTTCTTTGGTCTGTGGAGGTTTTTCTCTTCATCTTCTTTTTCCGGATCTTGAACTTTTATTTGTTTCTTTTTTGTCAAAAAGATCCAAAAAATTTCTTTAATTTCATAGTTTTGCTTTCCGTCGGAGGTTTCGAATTTGTTGTTTCTACAAATTAAAAACCCTCTTTACAAATTGTGATTTCTATTTTCGGAGGGGTTGATTTAAACCCTTTTCACACTTGCGTTTCTTAAATTTCATTTTTCAAGAAGAATCTGTTTTTGTTTTCGGTTTACTGTTTTTTAGTTTGTTTTCTTCAAACCCAAAAGAAAGGGACTACACATTATATGATTGTGGTTTGTCCGGTTTCTAATTTGGGAACATTGTCCCTATTGTCCCGATGTTGCCTGAATTACACAAGCAAAGTACCTTAAAGCAAAGTTATATGTATCTCAGTAAGGCTTGTCAAATTATATGAATCTCAGAATAAAGCTCAATAATCTGCTAATGATGTCCTTATTGTCCCGATGTTGCCTTGAGTGATTATAACACCAGCAAAGTAGCTTGAAACAGAGATACATGTATCTCAGTAAGGCTTGTCAAATTATATTTCAAGATTGGATAATTGAATCTCAGAATAAAGCTCAATGATCTGCTAATTCAATCTCAGAATTGGATAACTGAATCTCAGAATAAAGCTCAATGATCTGCTAATTCAATCTCAGGATTGGATAATTGAATCTCAGAATAAAGCTCAGTGATCTGCAAATTAAATCTCAGGATTGGATAATTGATCTCAGAATAAATCTCAACCTATGATGTCCCTATTGTCCCAATGGTGCTTTGTGATTATAACACAATAGCTTGAAACAGAGATACAAGTATCTCACTAATGCTTGTCAAATTATATCTTAAGATTGGAAAATTGAATCTCAGAATAAAGCTCAATGATCTGTTTCTTACTTGTTGGGAAATAAAAACAACAAACGATTAAACCAACGATGTAGAAAACAGAGTTCATACTCACTACCAACGGCTTGATAACGTAAGTACCAACGGCTGAGCAAAGTCTTTAGACAAAGAGTGTCGGTTTCTGACTTGTTGGAAAATAAAAACAACAAACAATTATTTAAAGTCTTCAGACAAAAGACTATTGGTTTTGAGCTTGTTTGGATGGGAAAACACAATCAACGACGTACAAAACAGAGTTCATACTCAGTATCCATGGCTTAATAACGTCAGTAACAAAGTCTTCAGACAAAGATAGTCGGTTTCTGACTTGATGGGAAATAAAAACAACAAACGATTAAACCAAGTCTTAAGACAAAAGACTTCATACTCACTACCCACGGCTTAATAACATCAGTACCAATGGCTGAGCAAAGTCTTTAGACAAAGACAACGAGTGTCGGGTTTCTGACTTGGGAGATATAAACAACAAACAAAACACAATCAACGATGTAGAAAGCAGAGTTCACAGTAACTACCCACGGCTTAATAATGTCAGTACCAACGGGTGAGCAAATAGACAAAGATTACGAGTGTTGGTTTCTGACTTGTTGGGAAATAGAAGAAAATTCTTGCTGGAATCGGATAGCATGATAATATTCAGTATTATGCACATAATGGAGCAAGATGTTGCCTTTATATGATAATGTCATCTTGGAAATTCAATATATAATGATGGGTTTGGGACAACAAAGCAATATTCAATAATCTGCATATTGTCCAAACCTTCTGCTAACATGTCTTACACGACTGACTGAGAAAAACTGAGGAGAAACTATACAATAATCTGCATGGTGATAGGAATATATATTCCTTTTAATGGTATTCCAAGACAAGAAAATTCAAATTTCTGCTTAAACCAAAGGTCTTGCTGGACTGAGACCGTGAACTCTAATATTAATCAGTGATCTTCCAAGATTCAAGAAGTTCAAGTTTCTGCATAAAGTCTAGATATTGCTACGCTTAAACAACTTAATGCAATACTCAGTGATGCCCCAATGTTTATGAAATTCAAGTTTTTGCAATATTCAGTGATGCCCCAATGTTTATGAAATTCAAGTTTCTGCAATATTCAATGATGTCCCAATGTTCATGAAATTCAAGTTTCTGCTGATACAATATCTTGATGGGTTTGAGAGAGCATGATAAATCATTCAATCTTCTGCAATTTCTTTAACAAGGTTGGTTGAATAAAAGATTCAAGGGATATAAATACCAAAAGTGTGAAACTTCAAAAATCTACGCAATGAAGAAACAAACAAATATTAGATGTTGTTGGACTGGGGCAACATAATCAATACTCAAACTTCTGCATATAATGGAGATAAAGTCTCCTTTCGGCAAGACTTGTCGAAGAGATATTCAATTCTCTGCATTTGCTTATATTCCTTGTAATAAGGTTTGTCAAATGGTGTTCCACAATTGAAAACATTCATTATTCTGCAAAAGGTCTATATTTTATTGGACTGAAACAAAAGAATTCTAGTTTCTGCAGTAAGACATCATGATACAATTCAATTTTCTGATTAAGTCTCTGCCTCTGAAGAGGCTTGTTGAATTATAACTCAACATCAGGAAATTCAGGTTGGGAGTTAATGAACAATGTAGTTAATCCCCTGTGCCTAACTCTTGTAGCTCTTCTAGTCAGTGAAGGCACATGATTGTGCAACACTTGATTGGTTTGAGGCTCGAGCAAAGCACGAAAGAGAGAGATGAAGATACTTAGTCCTTTACTATGTCTAGACAATAAATAGAATATTCAGATCTTTGGATGCTACACGAATTTTTTGGAGAGGAACAAAAAAAAATTCAAGTTCCTGCAGTAAGACATCATGATACAGTTCAATTTTCTGCTTAAGTCTGGCTTTGAAAAGGCTTGTTGAATTATAACTTAACATCAAGAAATTCAAGTTGGGAATTAATGAACAATATAAGTTAAATCCTCTATGCCTAACTCTTGTAGCTCTCTTAGTCAGTGAAGGCACATCATTATGAAACATTTGATTGCTTTGAGGCTCGAGCAAAGCACGAAAGAGAGATGATAGTACACGAACTTGACAACTTAGTGGAGAGGTATGTATTTTGTCTGTAACTAGACTGTTGGTAAAGTTGCTTATTACCTTATCTTACATCAAACCTGTGCAATGTTGAGTTTCAGTATTGGTCTAACATCAATTGTAAGTTTCTTTTCTATACAGTGACTTTTGGTGACTTGTTCTTAAAAGGATACTACACAAATCAGTTTGCGGGTTGTGTTTCTCCAGCTTCATCAGGTGAATTTTCCAACCTGATTTTGATCTCGAAAAACAACAATCTAAAAGATACAAAAATCACTCCTATCAATTAATAACGAGAAGTCAGATATATAATCATGAATAAAACTGTTAACAAATCTTTACCATTAAACTTCACATAACAAGTCGAAAGAAAATAATTGAAATAAAAAAGACAACACATAACAGAACTTCATCAGATTTAGCTAAGCACAAATCCTAAAACCACTTATAATAATAAGTTATAACAATAGTACTTTCACTTTACAAATTCTGTTTCACCGCACCGTTTAAACGAGATCCTTCACGATATCGAATGTCTCCGGCGCCGAGAAGACGAGCTTGATGACTTCGCCGGCGGACTTTGAGAGCTTCCAGACGAAACCTCAGAGCTCTTATTACTACTCTCTACTTTCCCAGGCCAAAACTTTTCAAAAATCCTTCTTGACCTCGATGGCATTAGCTGTGCACCACCACCACTCCTTGTGCTCTTGCTTCCTCTGCTTTTCTTACTAAGCTCTACCTTCTTTGGAGCTTCTTCTCCTTTATTCTCCTCTGTCTTCTCAACTGGCGAGTGTGACGAAGTTGAAACAGACGCTACAGGGCTGTGATTTGCTCTGAGCTGCTCAAAGTAGAGAACTTGTACCACCACTCTTAATGGAAGTCGATCATTCTGTGCAGCATGTGTCGATGCTTCGCTAGTCAGTTTCCTTACATCCATTAAACCGCAAAGTCTCTTCTTTTCGGATTTCGTAAGGTCCGGATGTTCCTACAAAATCCCAACTCCACAAATTACAAAAATGTACACAAAGTAACAGGAATGTGTGAAAAGTTCTCGTTTACCTACCTTCATGAAAGTGTCGATGGCTTTGTAGAGACCGTCGTGAATAGGCCTAGCTGATTCTGGGATCAACTCAGATAACTCAATAAAGCTAGTGAGTGAAAGATTAGTATTGTGAGCGAGATACGCGTCGATCAATCTTCCTACGCTTAACAAAACTCCGTTCCCTAAAACAAACTCCTTGTACTGATTTTCTTTTGATACACGTTTCTCATCTGCCATGAACTGACCAACAATCCGATGAACTAACTCGACTTCATGGATCAGCAAATCCTTAACAGAAGCTTCGTGTAGCTTCAAGGTCACGTTCTCAACCAGATCTTCTTTAACAGTCTCATCAGCACCAACCAAAATCGAAACTTTGAAGAGTTTAAGCAAGAAGCTGCAAGCAGAGTAGCTCATTGCTCCATTAACTCTCGGCAACAAGAAAACAACCGTCTCAACAAGATGCTTGTTTATAGAAGCTTCTGACGTCAAAGCCTCCATAGATTCTGGCAACCACCTTGCACCATAGTATCTAAGAGCTTCCGCGATTACACCATTGTTCATCCTTCCACTCGATTTCACAGCACTCATCACCCGCTTGAACATATCAATCTCGAGCTCACACACATCTTCGACCCACCAATCTTTTGGAATCACATTATCTTCCCTCTTCTCTCGATGGTATTCCACTATCTTATCAGGTCCAGCTAACTTCCTGTTGTGTGTATAAGACCAAGTGATTGTCTCAGGGTTGGCCAAAATCTTAGCTGTAACAGAATCTATGCATCTTCCAACAAGCTTCAGATCTTCAGACCACGGAAGAAGAGATCTCGTCGTCTGAAGCACAATGATTGAGTCTTTCCAACTTCTAAATATGCCTGAGTTGAGGAAAACCTCAACCTTGTATATGAGGTTACCACGGTCAACATCTGCAGTCATTTCAAGATACTCAGCTGCACATCGCACAGCGGTTATGTTGTACGCATTGAGTGTAACCGTCATCCCATAGCAGAACTTAGCACAGATCTCAAACGCTTTGTGTCCTCCAGGTATGTCTAATATCGTAATCTCATCGGTTTTGTTCTCACTCGCCTCCAAAACCAGTCTCTGCATCCTGTTACTCTTTGATAGCAGCGGGAACTGAAAATGTAACATTGCACCATCAAAAAGACATCTTGCATTACAATTGTACCACTTAAGAATCCATTAGGAACTACTTTCTGTTGTTAGCATTTCAGACAATGTACCTTATGGAGGTAAAATGTGACCTCGCCGACTTTGAGAGTAACATCACTGTCTAGATCAGAAACAGCGTATCTGCAAGGAGAAAAGCCATGTTCAGATTACACACGGAGACCAAGAACACAATCTGGTAATTTGTCTAAACTCTTTTCCTCAACATTTCAGATGTTATGCTCACATTCAAAACCATAATCACTGACATATTTAACAAAGTTAAGTCTCAACAGAACTAATAGTCCAAACCTTACTTAAAAAGAATCAGTTTACTTTTTTATGTTCTCTTGCACAACAAAACAAAGGAAAGAAGATTCTAAGCCTAGTTTGGTATATCCAGATGTCAAAGCTTGGAAGAGGTGTCTTAGATATTTACAGAAAGAAAGCATCAGTAACAAAAATAAAGAGAGATTCTTCACTTTCTAAAATAGAAGAAAACTCATAATCATCACTCTCTTTTGCTTTCCACTCTTTGCTCTCACAAATCAGGAACACAGAACAACAACACATAAACAAAGACAGATCATTTCATGAAATGGACCACTCCTGAAACTCATACACCCCATTTTTTTGCTTTTTTACAAAAATGATGAGTGAAACCAATCACATAACAGTGATGATGCTGATGATGAAAAACTTATCTTGGTTTAATATCTCTTAAATTAAAACCATAGTACGTTTCACTAGTACATAACAGAGACTTTCAGCACTTATCAATTAAGTTTAGGTATCTCTATTCACAAAGAGCAAAATGAAAATTTCACAGGGAAGTCAATGAATCTGATTTTGTAAACAGCTTCTATTCAGAAATGTAGACACAGAGAAAGTTCAAAGAGGGGACAAATATGTTTCTAGAAACACTTCCAAAACCAGACAGAAGCAAAACATGTGGAGAAAAATGAATAGAAAAGAGAATATAACAACAGAACTAAAATCAGACTAATACATAGAGAAAACAAACAGTATGAGTTTCATTTGACTCGTCGAATTAATAAATTAGACAAAATAGAATAAAAACTAATATTTTCTTACTTGACAAATTTTCCATCAGATTCAAATGTATCAGGCTTAGACCCTAACTTCATGAACTTCATCTTTCTTCGTCTTCTTCACCAAAAAGAACACACCTTTTTGCTTACTCTGAAGCAGCTTAAGACTAAAAATGCTTTCTTCCTCTATGACCGATCAAATTAAACGAGAACCAGAGAGGAAGAAGAAGAAGAGAAAGGAGGAAAAAGGGGAAAAATGTTTGTTTGTTTGTTGAAGTTGAGGTGTTGTGTTGGAAGAAGAAGAGACCATTAATGGAAATGGGATGTTAGAAAGGAGACAAGAGAAACCAAACCCATGTTTTGCCTCACAATCCTTTTGCAAGAAACCCAACTCTCTTCCTCGGTCTACGGGATTTCTTTTGCTCTCATCTCAACTAACCATTACCAACAACATTTATTGTCTCTCTGAATGAACAGAGAAAAACTATAAAGTTTCAACTTTCCAGGAAAAAAATAAAAGTTCTCATCATAATCACACACACATATATACAGAAAAGCAAAAATCCAAAATGGCGTAAGAGAGATGATAAAATCAGAGTCGCCGCCAATGCTTTTAAAGCTGGACTGATCCTCTGAAGATCTTCTCTTCTTCTTCTTCTTCTCTCTTTGGCTCAAATCTCAAAGTTTTCTAGTTTTTTCTTATATTTATAATAATATAAATCTCTCTAGTTTCTTTTTCTTTGAGCTACTCGGGAAGAGATGAGGAATGATGATGATTTATTTTGGGTCTGACGAAGTTGTCTCTCTTACAAATCCTATAAAACATTTTTAAAAGTGTTTAATTGTATTAAGGAAAGGCAAAAATATTGAGAAAAAGGTAAGAAAAAGAGAGTGGGAATCTAGCTGCAAATATTCTAAATTAGCCAGCTAAGTTGTTTTTGAATGTTTGATTAACAACTGGTTTAGTATCATTCTAATTCTTAAGTTTATGCGCGTTTAGATGACTACCAAAATACGGCTTATGAGTGTATTTGTTAGCAAAAACTACATCAAATTCGATAGGTACACATATGATCATAGCTTAACACTACATAACTCATTGGCTAATTGAGTCATGGCTTAAGAAAATGATTATTTCGCACGAATCTAGTATTTTTCTTTGATACATGTCTATAAGAACAAAACAACTCTCAAATGTGATGACTATTTCTCTTCTCTTTTACTTCTGTAATTTTACATACCCAATGGAAACGTGACACGTGTATTGGTGTCCCTTAGCTACTCTTTTTAGTTGGCGTGAAATCAACGCGCCGGTATTCTAGATGCTTTCGACTTGGTCAGACTTATATTTCCTAACATTGACTTTGCTTGCATGCAGTTAGCTTTTGATCTTTTCTTTACTTACATCGACTCTTTCTACATCTACATGTCGGAAATGATAAAGTATAGAGTGGCAGATAAAAAGATATAACATGAAATCAGCTTCCACAATTCACACCAACTACACTTCAAATTGTTTTTTTATCATGTATATATATTTGTCTTAATTCTTTATTTTTAACTAATTTTGTCTGTAAGGAAGCTTCTTCTTTTGATGTCATTCATTTTTTTAAAAATGTTTTTTCACACCCATGAAAATTTCGTGTCCCATTAATTATATATAAACAAACGTGGTAATCACAACTAATTAACCACTATATAGTCAGCCGGTCAGAATAATCAATGTAAAGATTGCATGCAAATCATATGATTTATTCGAGAATTATTCAAGACAAGATGATATTCAAATTCATCATTAACACAAAATTGGAGTTTTACAAACAGACAAATCATCAACACATGTATGCTTAGCTTGTTTGTTTTCTCTTAAAAGAGATCCAAGGTAAGGTAATCTGTTACAACTTGTGGTATAGCTATTTTATGAAGACATTAACAAAAATGGCGTTGTCAAAATCTTGAATGGACCCTATTTTTGGTTAAGAAGGTTTTGATGTTTATAGCCAAATTTTATCGGAGTATGTAAATAAATTGGTGGGGTATGCATGTGCAATTATATCGTAGCTGTTTCCACCTGACTAATTGGTCAATTATATAATATGAACATAAAAGACGTAACGTAAAGAGTCGCAACGTAGTAATGGAGATGTGTATTATGTATATGGTCCCATGGCTAAGTAGACTAAGTAGTAAATGAATGTTGACATATGCAAAGGCTTTGCTATTAATTATTTTCAACTGTTAGTTGATGTGTCTGCATGCGTCTAATTTGGCTAAAGGGATAAGTACGTCTATTAATTTGACTTATCTTTTTCATTTTGACGCTAAGTCATGTATGCCTCTTTATCTAAAGTCTTAGAGTTGATTGAATTTGTATTAAGCAAACATCTACTTAATACAAATTTGTTTGAGACTGTTTTGAGGAAAAATACAAATTTGTAGAGATTAATTTCTGCTAAAAATTAAGTTGTTCTTGATTGACCAAACAAAGATAAAATTATTGTTTAGGTTTGTTAAAAAATTCAGAACCAAACTAGTAACATTAGAAGTTTTCGGTCTAGATATCTTGAAAGAAAAAATATAAAATACTAGAATCTTATCCATACTTTAAAGTTGCAATGTTAATGACTTGTTTTCTTTTCCAACAATTTGGTCGACAAATCTCGATTCATAGCCAAAAATTACTCACAAAAATATTTTTTCTTTCTTCAACTTATAACAGGAAGGGATCAAGTGTCGGGTGTGAGACCATTAGCTGAAATATTTAACCACTAGACTGAGAAGAACTCGACTTCAACATTAATAACTTAGTAACAAAATCTTATTTGATATTATTTACTCGCATGCTGCAGATTATATGCATGGTTACAAAGAATTCAAAAGTTCCATAAGAATTCTCCTTCACTCGATTTGTGCATGATTTAGTCTGGCATAAGAAAATTAGAATCGTCGTCATCATCAAAGAAGCCAAAAGGGTTGCACGTACGGACATGATCATATGGGGTCTATAAGAAGAGGTGGGTACGTCTATTATTAATTAGAAGTGTTATAATTAAAACATACATCGTCATTGGAACTATAAGATATATAGATGCATAGGTAAGACGTTGAAAGCACAGCAGCAAAAAAAAAAGCAAAGGCATGTGGTTTATGAGAAAAGACTAGACGTAGCTCCATTATTATGGCTCCAATTATTTACTTATTTTATACTGTCTTCTTCTTCTTCTTCTTTTACATTATATACACTGCATCCTTATTCAATGCTCTCCTCCTTCTTCGTTTATTATCCTTTCATTTACTTTCAGATTTCTTAACCTAGACAATTTTCTTTTTATTTCTTATTCTTTTATCAAGCTGTGTATAAAAATGGCAATATGAGAACATAAATACATTAAAAATGTAATGTTCGTATAAGTTACATTGGTGAGTTGAATATCTTTTTATACAACAATTCAAAAATTTCTCTAACTCTAATTTTCAATTACTATTTTCTTCATGTTATAACCTTCCATGGTCTAACAAATCATTTCGAATCTAATCCAATAGCTAATATCAAAGTTTCAAAAATTAATTTTAAATCATGAAATATGAAGAATATAAAATTAGAAAATTAATAAGGAACAAAAATAATCTGACTGGAAGAGTGCAAAATGACAGAATTTATGAGTATATCAGTGTATCAAATGAATGTTGGTGAAATAAACAGTTAATTGATGGAATCTACTATATTCATTTTAGTTTTAAACGTGGAGAATATTTTTTTTTTTTCAACATTAGTTGACAATTGGCTGGTCCATTAGCCAAGTTCATATATAATATAAGCTATGGGACTCGATTTTTAGTTTTACAAATACGCATGTCTTTAGTAGACTTACCGTCTGCCACTCGACTAAAAGTCAGTTGCAGAGAATATATTTATACAAGCGAAACCAAATTTTGATTTAGAGAGATTAATTCTTGATTATTTGGTAGATGTGAATGATTAAACGAGTAATAAAAAAAAAGTTAAATAAAAGACAGGCGTGAGCATAAGGCATCATAAACAAATGATGGTGAACACTGACTATGGGGTCCAAACCTTCATTATTGCAACCTTGTGCTTCTTCTTCTTCTCTTCTTTTTTCTTCTTTTTCCATAAATTTATTTAATAGTGTTGTTTTAGTAAAAACTTTGAATGTTGTTAAATCAGAACTGATTAATTAAAAGCATGAAAATGTTGAGGAAAATAAAAGATTGTGTGTCGTCCAGGTTTTATGCTCATAAACCAATACATGAGTGTTTCTACCTAACAGCCTATTTCTTCTATACCACTTACTTTTCTATTGCAATTAAGTGGACTCACCTAATTTATTCATTTCTTTATCTATGAATTATGCTAATCACCGTTTTGTTAGAAAAACATGTTAATCACCAATTCATCTTCTCATTATTTTGTAGTTGACTATAATTGTACTGTTTTGTTTACCCTACAATGTTTCGTGGTAGTTAATCCTTAATAGGCCAATCAATATTTTCTATATAATAAAATACAAATAAACACAAATTGTTAGAAGATATGACTAAGTTGTTAGATCTATTCTACATTGTCTATCAGAGTTTTAAAATAACTCAACTATAAGGAGTCGAGTTCTCGAGTTCTACCAGAAATTGAATTCGAGTTTAGGAAGTAGCGTTTAACAATTGTTTTGGAGTTTTAGATGGACTTCAGCTATGGACTTTAGAAAAAAGTTTTAAATTTACACTCAAACTAAATCAAACAAAACTGAACAAACGTTTTAGAAAAGTTGAAGACTAACAAAAGAAAAAAATTAAAATTGAATTTCTTATGCTAATTACATATTTTTAGTATATGGCCCAAAGACTCAATAACGCAAATCAAAGCCCACGATTATGACCCTATCTTAAAAGCTACACGAACAAACGTAAGAGGCTTCGGTGATCGATAGCTACACAACTTATGTTAATCTTAATCAACTTGTTAAAACAACATTTTTGTTGAACTCGTTATATTATTTTATTACAAGAATACAGAACAAAGTTCCAACAAGAACATTAAACAGAAACAAGAGCAAAAAACCACCAAAAAAAAAAGCAAAGAAAGAAGATAGAGAGCCTTTTATTTTCTTGGATGTGTATCTTCAGGTTTAGCCATTCCAGTAGCAGCCTTAGCTACATCAGTAGCACTAGCTTCTGGCTTCTTCTTAACATACATAGTTGAGTACATAACAACACCAGCTATAGCTAATCCAACAATACCCATTGTAGTATAACTATACGGCAAGTTACGACGTTGATGAAGAACACCCCCGGGATTACTTCCCGGTGGCCTTTTCGATGACTCAACCCCGGCTGCTTTGACTGCTTCCGGACTCATCTTCGTCGTATCTGCAGTTTTTCTCCAGTCTTCTTCTCCAGCCATGTTTTTGCTATGGTTTCTTCAATGTTTTTTTGCTAGGGACTATAGTAAAGATAGAAGAAACAGGTTTGGAGATGGTAATAAGAGTTATGAAGACACGTAAGTGTTGTTTTGTTTGGTAATGTGTTCAATAAGAGACACCTAGCTGATTCTGTCTGATTTCTTTAATTAACTTATTTAGGCAGGTGTCATGTCTTAAGATCGCAACAAAGCCAGGTGCCAAATTAGCTTTGATTTTATAAATTATATAATACGATGTGTTACAATATGAGTCATCTGCTTATTATGGGCCTTTTAGACTATATGTATCTTTTTTCAATTTAAAGGCCCAATTTGATCAGTAGCAAACAAAAAGGAAAGTAAAAAGGTAAAAGCACAGAAACGGTCTATAGCGTGACCAGTCTTTCATAGAATATCGTGTCTTTCCTGACCGTTACGTCACCATTATTATCTTCCAACGGATACATTGTACATTATTTAACATTTTTCCTTTTTACTTTCGTTTTACCAAACGGCTAGTTTCCATTTTCCAAACCTCTATAAATTCCCACATTCTATTCATCACCAACTCACCCAAACACATTTACACTAAGAACCTTTTTTGGAGGTCTTTGAATTCAGTACATAAATTGTTTATTCAATGGCTTCTTCTTCGTTGGTCAACATATTCCTCTGCATTTCCTTCCTCTTCTTCGTGTCTGTACATGCAAATGAAGTAGGAGTTGGTGGAAAATCCGGTGACTGGAAGATTCCTTCTTCCTCTTCTTTCTCATTTAACGAATGGGCTGATAAGGCTCGCTTCAAAGTCGGCGACTTTTTAAGTAAACCCTCACTTTCTCTTCACTTGTTTCTCGATATTCTGTGCAAATTTCGATATGCTATGTTTCTGACACAGTTACATGTTTTCAGTTTTCAGGTACGAAGCTGGTAAAGACTCAGTACTACAAGTGACAAGAGAAGCATACCAAAAATGCAACACCACAAGCCCGAAAGCTAGCTACACAGACGGGAACACAAAGGTGAAGCTAGAGAAAGCTGGTCCTGTCTATTTCATCAGTGGAGCAGAGGGTCACTGTCAAAAGGGCCAGAAGCTACGCTTAGTTGTCGTCTCTCCTCGTAGTTCTGCTTTCTCTCCTGCTCCTTCGCCATCAGAGTTCGAAGGTCCTGCCGTTGCTCCTACCAGTGGCGCCTCTAAACTCACCGGTGGATTCGGTGTTGTTGGTCTTCTTCTTGGATTCTGGACCTTCTTCTTCTGAATTTTATCTTAATTTTATGTTCCAACAATGAAGCAGAGATCTTTGTCTCTCGCTAGTCTTGTTATATGTTAAATTAAATTTATTATTTAATCTGAATCATTCTTCTTCTTGTCCAGTTCGAGAAAAATTAGATTGACAAAAAAGAATGACATTCAAACCAAAAAAAATAAAAAGAAAAAGAAAAAAAGACGGACTTTTGTCAAAAATAGATCAGTACTGAGTAAGGGGTTTGTAAAGTGGGCCTAAACACTTTGTAAAGTGAGCCTGTAATGTAGGTTATTGGGCTTATCAAAATGATTTGGGCTTGAATATATTTTGGGAGGGAAGCGAAACGGTAAGGATCGAGTGGATCAAGTCACTGATTTTATCCTTTCGGCAATCTATTTCATTCTTTTTGCTTCGAAAATTCTTTCATCGGTAATTGGCTCCGTCGTATCATTTGCCGGTGAATGGTGAAGTATGACCATTCAGTATGTCCGTTGTTTTTTATTGGTTACATCGTCGCCGATGATAATGTGATGAAGCATCATCGTTAGTCTCTGTTTCGTTTTTTTTTCTGGGAACTTGCTTACGCTTATCTCAAAATGGTCGCGTTACTCTGCTCGACGAGTCTGTGCGGTGATATTGCGGTAGGTGATGCTTGTCTAGTTAGTCTAGTTAAAGCAAAATGTTTGTGGAGACGTGATAATCTGGTTTCTGGCGGATCAAAGTTCCACGCTTTCAAAATTGGGTCTCGGAAGAAACACTGGAGAAATAGGAGCATGAAATGTAGAGTAGTAGTCACCATGAAAAGTTCTGAGTTTTCGGGTTCTATGATAGGGAAGACCTTGAAATCTGATTTGTCATCGGGTGAAGTAATGAGGGTTTTGATGTCCTTTCCTGATACGGATTCTGCGTTTTCGTATTTCAAATCAGTGGCTGAGAATTCGAATTTAATTCACACCACTGAGACTTGCAATTACATGCTTGAAGCTTTGAGGGTTGATGGTAAAGTTGAGGAAATGGCTTATGTGTTTGATTTGATGCAGAAAAAGATCATAAAGAGAGATACTAATACTTATTTAACAATCTTCAAGAGTCTTTCTGTGAAGGGTGGATTGCGGCAAGTACCTTATGCACTTAGGAAGATGAGAGAATTTGGTTTTGTGTTGAATGCCTATTCATACAATGGATTGATCCATCTTTTGCTTAAGTCTAGGTTTTGCACAGAGGCAATGGAAGTTTATAGAAAAATGATCTTGGAAGGTTTTAGGCCTAGTTTGCAGACTTACTCTTCACTTATGGTTGGATTGGGGAAAAGAAGGGATATTGAATCTGTGATGGGTTTACTTAAAGAGATGGAGACTTTGGGGTTAAAGCCGAATGTCTACACGTTTACAATATGTATTCGGGTGCTTGGCAGGGCGGGAAAGATTAACGAAGCATATGCAATACTGAAGCTAATGGATGATGAAGGATGTGGACCAGATGTGGTTACTTACACTGTTCTTATTGATGCTCTGTGTACTGCTAGGAAGCTCGATTGTGCTAAGGAAGTTTTCGCAAAGATGAAAACAGGAAAGCACAAACCGGATCGCGTTACTTACATTACTTTATTAGATAGGTTTAGTGATAACAGAGATCTGGATTCAGTGAGGCAGTTTTGGAGTGAGATGGAGAAGGATGGTCATGTGCCTGACGTTGTAACCTTTACCATTCTCGTGGATGCTCTGTGCAAAGCTGGGAATTTTGGTGAAGCATTTGATACATTGGATGTTATGCGGGAGCAAGGTATCTTACCGAATCTCCATACATACAACACGTTGATTTGCGGTCTTCTAAGAGATCACAGGTTGGATGATGCACTCGAACTGTTTGGTAATATGGAGTCTCTGGGAGTTAAGCCTACTGCCTATACGTATATCGTTTTCATTGATTACTATGGAAAGTCTGGAGATTCTGTCAGTGCTCTTGAGACCTTTGAGAAGATGAAAACCCAAGGAATAGCTCCGAACATTGTAGCCTGTAATGCGTCTCTCTATAGTCTAGCGAAAGCAGGAAGGGACCGAGAAGCAAAGCAGATCTTCTATGGCTTGAAAGACATAGGGCTGGCTCCTGATTCAGTAACATATAACATGATGATGAAATGCTACAGTAAGGTTGGGGAAATAGATGAAGCCATCAAGCTGCTTTCTGAGATGGTGGAGAACGGTTGTGAACCTGATGTTATTGTTGTTAATTCTGTGATAAATACGCTTTACAAAGCGGATAGAATAGATGAGGCGTGGACGATGTTTATGAGAATGAAGGAAATGAAGCTCAAGCCTACAGTTGTGACTTACAACACATTGCTCGCAGGTCTAGGCAAAAATGGAAAAATTCAAGAGGCCATTGAGTTGTTTGAGGGGATGGCTAAGAAAGGTTGTCCACCTAACACAATAACTTTCAACACTCTCTTTGATTGTCTTTGCAAAAACGACGAGGTGGCTCTAGCCTTGAAGATGTTGTTCAAGATGATGGACATGGGTTGTGTCCCGGATGTTTTTACTTATAATACGATTATCTTTGGTTTGGTGAAGAATGGTCAAGTCAAAGAGGCAATGTGTATCTACCACCAGATGAAAAAACTGGTCTACCCTGATTTTGTTACCCTCTGCACCCTTCTTCCAGGTGTTGTCAAGGCCAGTTTAATCGAAGACGCTTACAAAATCATCCGTAACTTTCTTTACAACTGTGCAGACCAACCGGCCAATCTTTTCTGGGAAGACTTGATGGGTTCCGTCTTAGCTGAAGCTGGAATAGACAATGCCATTTCATTTTCGGAGAGATTGGTCTCTAATGGGATTTGTCGAGATGGTGAATCTATTCTGGTGCCTATAATCAGATATTCTTTTAAACACGGTAACGCCTCAGGTGCTCAAACTTTATTTAAGAAATTCACGAAAGACTTTGGTGTCCAGCCAAAACTTTCGACCTATAACCTGCTAATCGGTGGGCTTCTGGAAGCTGATATGATTGAAAAAGCACAGGACGTGTTCGTACAGGTAAAGAGCACTGGTTGTACCCCAGATGTTTCTACCTACAACTTCTTCCTTGATGCTTATGGAAAATCAGGAAAAATTTACGAACTCTTTGAGCTATACAAAGAGATGTCTTCCCATGGGTGCGGACCAAACACAATAACTCACAACATTGTCATCTCTGGCCTTGTGAAGACGGGAAATGTGGACGAGGCTCTTGATTTATATTATGACCTTATCAGTGATCGTGACTTCTCTCCAACTGTCTGCACATATGGTCCTCTTATTGACGGCCTGTCTAAGTCGGGAAGATTATATGAAGCAAAACAATTATTTGAAGGAATGTTGGACTACGGTTGCAGGCCAAACTGTGCTATCTATAACATTCTCATTAACGGGTTTGGAAAATCGGGTGAGGCTGATGCAGCGTGTGCGTTGTTCAAAAGGATGATAAAAGAAGGAGTAAGACCGGATCTCAAGACTTACTCGGTTTTAGTGGATTGCCTTTGTATGGTCGGAAGAGTGGATGAAGGCTTGCATTACTTCAGAGAGCTGAAGGAAACTGGCCTCAATCCTGATGTAGTATGCTACAATCTCATAATCAACGGTCTAGGGAAATCTCATAGACTTGAAGAAGCACTTATGCTTTTTAACGAGATGAAGAATAGCAGAGGAATCACCCCTGATCTCTACACTTACAACTGCTTGATTCTAAATCTTGGTATCGCTGGAATGGTAGAAGATGCTGGGAAGATTTACGATGAGATACAAAGAGCGGGTCTTGAACCAAATGTTTTTACATTTAACGCTCTGATCCGCGGATACAGTTTGTCTGGGAAACCTGAGCACGCTTATGCTGTGTACCAAACAATGGTGACCGGTGGTTTTAGCCCCAACACAGGAACATACGAACAGCTTCCGAATAGAGTTTGACATTTTACACTGCTAATACAGAGCTCCACAGCAAGTGAAACTTCTGCTACAGTTTGTCATAGCGTAGTGTACAAAACATAACGTTGTGTAAATGTCATATTGTTTTATTTGTTTACATGATGATATATGTTCTGTAAGGCCAACATGTTCACATCAATCATTCTGTCTGCATTAGATGAGCTCATGAGACAAAAGTCCGGTCCCGATATCTTTTAAAATGATTTACAATGAATCAAACTACTAGATCTAGATGTCATCTTATGTGGTTCTTAGTATGGGGCTAGTTTGACGAACTGGGCTCATCCTGGCGCGCTTCAGCTTGGGTTGCTTCTCGTTCTGGTTTCCGTTTGGTACCTGATGGAGTAGGTTTCGTGGACTGAACAGGCTTTTTGAACTGAACCAAGATCATAGTCATGTTATCACAGCCTTCACCACCTGCTGTGTTTGGAGCCAGACATCTATCGAGAACTTTTTCACATACTAACGAAAGTTTGGTTTCCTGAAATGTTACAACTCGAAGGAGAAAAACTGTTAGATTTCAGAAGGGGAAAGACTGGAAGAGAAAACAAAAATGTAATCCAAACGAAGACATATTGAGTTAGCTTACCGAGTTCATTTGTTCATGTATAAAATCAACGAGTTGTTGGCTTGACATGCAATCCCTGGAAATATGAGATGAACCAAGACAGGCATATCAATATCACTATCGATAAATGAACTTGTTTGGATAACAAGATCAAAACTTTCTCAAATTGATTTTACCAAATTCCGTCACAGGCAAGAACAAGGAAATCATCATCATCGCAGAGTTCAACCTGAAGAAAAGAACTAAAATTGTTACAAAAGATGATTCTGGAGAAAGAGGACCAGCATTCGACCACTTACAGTGTTAACATCTGGACTGGCAGTCACGATTTGCTTATCAGTTGACAAAAACTTATTCTGCTTGAATTCCATGTCACCTGTATAGAGATAAAGAATAGCTCCAAACAGAGATTGCATGTAAACAAGTTGCATTGGTGTGAAAAAGAGGTTACCTATAGCTCTTGCTAGATTCAAGCTTCCATTGACTCGTCCAGCATGTATAAAGCCACCAGCTTTCAATATTCTTTCCTTCTCAGCATCAAGATCTGGTTTGTGATCTCTAGAGAGATTGTAAGCCTGCAGACAGACATGTTTTTGACGAAATTAAAACAGCCAAGAAAGGTTTTGTCAGAAAACATGTGAAGGCCAAACAAAAAGGTATTTTACCTGACCCTTTCTGGATATCACACACCGCGAGTCACCGGCATTTGCAACAAATAGTTGCTTGTCTCTAATAACAGCTACACATGCAGTGCTCCCACAATTAGGTCCCGGAAAATCAGAATGAGGACCCTATTTTGATAATGATAGCACAAGTCTTAGATCTAACTCTACTTCTACTTAATGATAGAAGAAGTGAAAAGATAGCAGGTTGGGAAGATTTACTTCCTCAAAAGCCCAAGCATCGGGTTTATTAGCATTGTCCCCGCTTCTCGGTGACCATATATACCCTTCAATCATTCCGCTGAACTTATTGATTTTATCACCGAGTGCTGCTAACTCTCGCCATCCTCTTTGTCCTTGCATCATCTCATCCATTCTACAATAATCACATCAACAAAAAAGTAAACACTTTAATGCAGAACTTCAAACAAAAATAGACTCTTGTTGCTGTAAACTTTAGTTGGTATACAAGAAACCATCGCTTCTTAACATTAACTTATAAAGAGGTTGAAACTGTAATGTACCTGAAAAATGCCTTTTGAAGAGCAGTTCCTACGTCTCCAGCTGCATATGCCTCATTACCGAGAACCTGCTCGTGTAGATACTTGGCACAGAACTTTGAAACAACCTTACCTACAACAACACTAGCCTAAATCTTTGATATTCCATGTACATAAGGAAGCTTGAACAATAACGAAAAACCACCAAAAAGGTTCAGCTATATCAGTCTTGACGCTCTAACTAACTTGAGCACTAAATACAAGTTTAAACTGCCACAAATGTTTCTTTGTACCTCCATGGCCATCATAGACACCCAAGAAGGAAGTGTTATCATCGAGATCAAGAATTGCAGCATGCTATATCAAAGTTAAATCCAATGTTTGAATCAGTTAGGGAAAAACAAAATCTGCCAAAACCAGAATGTTTCAACTGTTTTGATAATCACTCACAGCATCTTCCATGGACGCACGCCAACCTTGCATAGAAGATAAACCATATCTGAGTTTATGATTTTCTCCATCTTCTGAAAACTTATCTGTTTTTGGAGAACTAAGGTATATACCCATCTCTTTCTGCAAAGCAAACAAAAAGATTGGACCTTTCTTAATGAAATAATGAAAAGAAACAATTTTTGCTCCCCCCAAGATTCCATCAGAACCATTAAACAATTTACCATTTTTGAGCTAAAACACAGATGAATATCAAAAGAGAATTTTTGACAATGGACCTGTGATCTCAAATCTCTTACAGCTAATTAAGAAATCAACCTAAAAGCACACAAATTGGAAACCAAAACAAAGAGGTTCGAGTCTATTACAGCCAAGGACTATAACATACCCAGATTTGGATATCCGTAATTCGATGGATGGATCAAAAGAAGTACGCGATGAAGTTGTTTGGTTGATCACATCTCAGGGCAAAAACATGTGTAGGAGAGAAACTTGATTGGAGTGATTAGAAGAAGAAGAGAAAGAATATTTGATTTGGGATCAGATATTAAACGAGAAAAAGTCTGTTTTTGTGTTTTCTGAAAGCAAAGAAAATTCTTGAGTTTGTTTCTTTCTCTTTACTCGCCACCACAACAGACTTGTACTAAGATAAATCATATGTATCGCTTGTTTTTTGGTTCATTTTATATTTACTTTTTATTTGGATTATTGGATTATCTTAAACTTAGTTATTAGATATTATGGAATAGTTGACCAAAAAAAAATATTATGGAATTAATGTTTATGTTTTGGTTAAATGAGTATTTAAAAAAATATATATATTATAATTTATATATATTATTTTAATTTACCTGATAATCTATAAATAACTAAAACCAATAAATAACTCATTGCAATTTGCAAATACCAATAATCACAAAAGTCAATATTAATCCATCACTCAAAAAGTAGTTAGTAAATTTCAGTTTTTTCCCTATAAGTTTAGATTAATGACTCATAAAACTTTGTTTTGCTAATTTTCATTCAATTTTTTTTAGTGAGGATGTGATTTTTTTTGTTAACAAGTAATTATTGGATTGACAAGATTTTATTGATAGCCAAAATTTTCCAACTTAAACATGGTAAAATTCAAATTTACTACGTGATGTCTAGCTAAATCATAATCAAACCAAATAAACTACTTATTTTCAAACCAAATAAACTACTTATTTTTTAGCATGAAATTGTGATTCTAAATATTGAGTTTTACTATTATGGTTTCAGAGGTTTTTGTGATAATAAATTAAAATTGGTATCTAAATCATAGATGTCTCATTAAATTTTGGAAAGGTAGATCAACAAGAGTAATAAGCTAGTACAATCTGAAAATGTTAATGGCTTTGTGAAATTTCAGTAGTAGAAAAGGTAAGTTGCTATTTTCAACAAGTGTGTAAAATGTGAATTTCACCGACACAAAGGTCCAAGCAGACAGCATGTGCGAACAATAAATGCAACTCTATACAAAGATACGACTATACAATTTTATCTCCAAATACGGCAAAATTTGTAAGCTTGTGGTTGATGTGATGCATTTACATATTTGTTTTTCTCTTTATGACTTTGCATTGCATATGTTTACTCTGCCAAATCAAACCTATTAGTGCCATATATACTCAAAGCACTCTGCTATCAATGGACTACTATACTAAAACAAACATAACCGGAAATTGGTACACAAGTTTCTCAATTATTGTAGGTAAGAAAAAAGATTGGAAAACTTTTTTTTTCTAAGTAATTAAATATTTCTACAATTTTTTTAGAGAATTTTGTTTCAAAAGATCGTGTAGTATTGTGTGATAAAATCTGAAATTTTGTAGTAGTTATTGATATATTCCTATATGAAAAGGTGATAAACCTATTTCGCTCGGCTTTTTTATATTTTTTTCTTTTGGCTTGACTAATATTTTGTAAGAATATGTATGATATTGGTTAAATTTATAGTTTTGAGTTTTATATTCTAGAATTTAGATCTTAAATATTTTCACTATAAACATTTTTTTGATGTAGGTATTAGTATTAAAGCAATAGCTAATTATGCCTTACATTTTACTATGGGATTCTACAAGAGAATAGGCGAACAACATGTGTTTATAACCTTTAATGGTGTATCCATCATCTCAAGATTATAACAAATCACAAAGACTCATCAATGATATATAACTTGAAGTAGTTCAACCAAAATTTTGATTACAATGTGTTGATCCACAAACAAAAGCTAAACTCTTCTAGAAGAACACAATTGCAAGCCAATTTAAAAGATAATTTGGTCAACTTGTAAAAAAAAACAAGTAATATTTTTCCTTGTTTACTATTATCAAAACTACTTTATCAGTATAGTTATTTAATTATGTTCTTCTAGTAATACATCAAAATAATCATAGTTTTTTATATAACTAGGGCGTAGGTTTAGGACCAATAGTAGATATTAATTAAGGGATTAAATAGTCCCTTCTTTGTATGTGGTTATAAATAGATGGGCCATCAAAAAGAGACCAATAGTGTTTGAAACACATTGCATCCACAAGAATATATATTTGGTTGATTAACGGTAATTAAAGTCCGACAATTTAATTTCAAACACGTGTCGCGATACTTCTCAGCCCTAATTCCGGTTCTTGTTTTCTAGAATCCCATTTTTGACGACAGTGATAAAGTGAATAAAACAGTTTTGTACAGCTTACCTGTTGTTCCTGATTCATCCCAAGTAAAACCCTTTCTCCATTACTGGTCTTAAGTCTCTGGTTCAACTATTAAGTTCTCTTTAGGTTTTCTGAGTTATGTTGGGCTTCCATCAAAAATCAAATTTGGACTCTTTTTTTTTTTAATATTCTAGGGGTTCGAATTCGAGTAACGTATGACTGTTGTGCCAAACTCGATTATACCTGGAAATTAGGGGAAACAAGAGATATTTTTAAAATGCTTTGCAAAATGTGATTTTGTTTTCATGAGAGATTGAACTTAGATAGCTTACGACTGTTGTCTCTTATAGACCAAATTTGGGCTTGATTATGCATTTCAATTCAATATCGAACATCATGATAATCTAGTAATTAATCTCGTTCGTATACGATTAAGTCTCTAGAATGACAAGGCAAAGTCAACGATAAGTAGCCAGGAGAAGACAATTCCACAATGAAGTTTTGAAGGACCAATTCTAATATTACATGGTTTGACTTCGTTGTTTATCCACTTGATTGACTTTCTATTGTTTAAAGATGATGATAAAACTTGTCTGATTAAATAAGCTTTACAGCAAACTAGTTTCTCAAAAACTCACCTATATTTTACTCTGCAAGGATATATGGTTTCTTGACATAAACATTAGTTTCGAGCTTTCAATTTCTAATAACTTGGGAAAAATCTAGACTCAAATTTCATATAATTTACATGTAATCAAATTGATGATTATAGTTTTTCTACAGTGGACTTGTACAATAATCCAATTACATAGCAAGAGTTTACCTCAGAGTCACACAATGTCTTATTTCTAGCTTTGATATTAGAACAATCATATAAGTGAAACAAGGCAATCAATTGATAGAGTAAAGCATAAAAACTCTTAATCATCAGCATCACAAAGAAGTTTTGTGCTATTCTCTTTCGACAATTCACATGAACAATCCAAAACCGGGCAACGACCAAAATACCAACATACATCATCCAATCCAAACCTGAAACAGAATGAACAAAATTATCAGAAGGCTGAACAATAGCAAAACTAACCAGGATTGTTGCACATTTTACACAACCTGGAAACTAGCCAAAATATCCAAAAACGAAAATCTAAATTACCTTTTGACAAACTTATGGGTCTTCATTGTTCACACAAGGCACATTGATGAGTACACCTTACAGTATACAAAGCCTTACCATTATTGTAAGGCAACAAATAAATGCTCTGCAGACCATATTCCATTTCAAATGATCACTTTAGCATCATTGAGACATATTCATAACTCATTTTAGAACAATCTGAGATGCTAATCAACCTTAATTAGATGTTCTTCTACACAAGCCGTTTCAAGGATTATCAATGAACGGTTAATAACACACTTCACTACAAGCATCAAAAAAGCATTATTCGTCTCTCGAAGATATCACAGACTAACTGTTGCCAACTATATATACCAAAAGTTCATCTAAGTTTGTGTGTCACATATTAGCTTATATTGGTTTGAAATCAAAGAAAAATGAAGAAGGCAAAAAGCAAGAACAACGCAAAATATCGATCTAACAATAGAAGAGATCACTAGATGGCTTTCTACGACTGTTTCAACTTTTATCAGCTCTTCACTCGGAAGAAGATCCCAAGATAACATTCAATCTCTGCCGTATGTATATATACGAATATAATCAAAATGAAAACTCTAAATGTTTTAGAATAAATAATTAAATAAAACTAGTTAGAGAAAAAAAAATCACATTTAAATTTTCTTCACGAGCTAGATATGAAAACATAACTATACAAACACTTCCAGTATTGTAAATTCTCTAATTAATTATTATATTGATTGATCAAATCCTCACAAATGGATTTACAAATTGCTTCACAGATCCAAAATAACTTACCAGGTTCAAAATTTAATTTGAAAAAAATAACCAATATACAAATTATAATCCAAACATGTTCTTAAATCATGAAACAAACCCAAACATGTTCTTACATCACTAAACAAATCACACAAGAATATTCTCTGATGAATCACAACGTGATCACATAAAGTATATATGGAATCAAATGTACGAGCATACAATTACAGTATGAATAATATACAACAAACGACGAATTAGTAGCATTTAGAAGATCGTGAACAGTACTCTTGCACGATCCATGACAATACACACATAGATATGATCATATGAAGCAACAATAAATCTAATTATGTTTATAAATCAATTGGCTAAAACACCGAGTAAAAGAGTTTGCAGATGATAAACAAGTAACAACAAAAGAAAAATAGATATAATTATATTAACTTCGATCGAGGAATTCAAAAGTGTTAGGACCAGCCTATATGGAAAACTAGGTTAACGTTAATGGTCCCATATTAATCTCACTTAACCACGCCTTAAACTCATAGATTAAGCTTGATCTCATAAAATATAAACATCAACAAAGGATTAAACAAAGACCAAACTCGCATGCAATTTGAAATCAAATCTATTGTAACATAAGAACAAGATCAATGTAAATATCATCAAATCGTGTATCTAATTTACCTTTGGAGAGATAGAGAGAGAT
Source organism: Lepidium didymum (assembly GCA_963920545.1). NCBI lineage: Eukaryota > Viridiplantae > Streptophyta > Magnoliopsida > Brassicales > Brassicaceae > Lepidium > Lepidium didymum. The sequence goes on along the minus strand of OY986994.1, from coordinate 3,063,663 downwards.
TGGAACACAATTAGATGAGAAGAAAACTGAGAACGGGACCGAAATGAATCAGAGCCGGAATCTGACAGATAGAGCAGTGAGCACGCAAGAGAAGCAAAAGCATCGAACATGCAAGTGCCTTTGTGTGCTCACTCTCTTCTGTCAGTTTCTATGCGTTTCTCATCAAATCTGTCCCAAAACTCACTTATCGACACGAATTTTGAGATCAAAGATGGAACAGATGAAAGGAGATTGAAAAGAATAGACTTTGAAGCTGTTTAGATCTGAAGCTTAGGTCAAGTTGAGACCAGAGAGAACATATTTATAATCGAAAGGAAAAGAGGAAAGGTAATAAATTTAAGATACCCTTTTGGAAAACAAATCTAGGGCTAAGACCAAATCGATTAAAACTGAAAAATTTACCAAAAAAGAAAGAACAAAAAAAGCAAGCAGATATTCGGATTAGAACTAATTAAGAGGAGAAGAAGAGTAAGAATGGTTTAAAGGAAAGAAACAAAAAACCTTATCTCTCTCTGTCTCTCACTTTCTTCAAGAAGAGTCTTAATTCGTTTTTTTATTTAATTTACTTTTGGTTTTGTCTCTTTCTTTGATATCTCTCTTACATGCAATGGCACAGATGTGGAACGGATTGGATTCAACAGTTTATTGTGGTCAATCTCAGAACCTATAAACCTCAACGACAAACCTAAAACAAAGATAAAATAGTAGGAGTGTTAATAAGATTCATCAATTTTGAGAATGAATTTTGGTCTTCAACGATGCGACTAGAGCTAATTAAGATTTTTAATTTTTTTTGGGAATCAGCTCTTCCTGTTATTACATTTTTTATTAGTTAAATAATTCATTTCAAAAAAAAAAACCATGAAAATGCGAGTTTTAGACCAGCAAAATAGTTTCATTAATTCTTAATCAAAATATACTACTATATAAACACCCACTATTTTGAAGAAAAAAATCCAACATAACCAAAGAAATTTGATTTAAACTGGAAAAAATTATTTTAGAGTCATTGTGTTTAGCTTTTTCTATCTTTAGTATTATTACTAGACATAAAGAATTCTACACCTATTTATAGCTCTATACTATATTACTATAACTCCATTTTTCTTCATATACCAATTTTAAAACTTTTGTAATGTAATCTTTATTTCGATGTTGATATTCTAAGTAGTAACTTTGGATACTCTCATATTTTGAATAACTAACAAATCACCATGGAAACTGCTAAACCCTAAACCGGTTTTTTTGTTCCTTTGATTCTCTTTATTGTGCTAAATGTTGAATGGTGAGGACAGGAAGTATACGCTAGCCGGGTTCAATCTCATATAAAAACAAAATTATACTTTACAAGATATTTTAAGAATATTTATATGGTTGGTTTTGGCTTCGGGATATAGTCAAATTTGGGACAACAATCATATATACTACTCAAAACCGAACCATCAGAAATATCAAAAAAAAAAAGTAAAAAATGCTGAGCATTGAATACATCAACGAATAAGCTGAATACTGTTAGATACTATTATTATCCCTTTTTTGTTATTACTTTACACAAAATTACAGAGAAAAAAAAAGAAAAAGAAAAAACAAAACATATAAAAAAAGTTACAATATTAATTCGTTCTTGCTCCGAACCATCGACGTCGATGTCTTCGTGTGTTTATCCTCACCATTGGTTTGTAAACACATACACATTTTTATATATTATTATGATTTATCGCCCACCACTCAAATCTCAAAAAAATTGAAATAATTAATATGATAAAGCAAAATCGGAGCTTCCCCATCCCCACAAGATATATATATTCACGCATAACAAGATTTTGTTCTAAGTAAATGCTTAGAGAATCATTCTAAGACCACAAATGTGGATTAATCCTGCTTTTAGTTGTCCTATCTTTAGAATGAGACTAATTATACATCCGTTTATAGGATGGTTTATACGTCTATAGAATTAAAATATAAAAGTAAATAAAAGAAGAAGTTTTAAAAAAAAGAAGGCGTAAAGGGTGAAAAAGGAGAAGCACTTTGTGTTTGACCTAAAAGAATAAGTTTGAAATTAGACTGTCTAAATTCATTGGTTCAGGATGATGACACAGAACACAACTCCGACTCATAAATAGTATCCTAAGATTTGTTGTCTGAAATCACACTGACCTCTCCCACACATTTTAAGCGAACACATTTTAGTGTTTCTCTGGAAAACCATCTCCATTAGCCCATTCTCACAGAAACAAAACAAAACATAATAGAAAGTCTTGAGTGTCAAAATATGTGATTCATATCATATATCGGAACTTCAGATCGTAGTGATTTTATACATAATATATATATATATATATATATTATTTTATTTTATTTATTGTCCATTGATTTTGAAATGAAAATTCGTAATTTATCATAGCATTAATAAGCCCAACAAAATATACATGAAGTGTTTGTTGTACCATTTAAATTTTGAGAAGATATATTATAATATGATTCATGTTTCACATCGAAAATTGGATCATTCTAATAAAAATATATATATATATATATATATTACTTCATTGTCGACTAATTTTAAGTTGGAAGTTTATAATTTATCGTGAAATTTTTGTATACCTGGTTAAATTATTTGAAATGAGTGTTGTGTTTAGACAAACAATATTTTTTGTTTTCTTTTTTTCTTAGTATAAAATACATTAATTTTGTTTGGCTGGATATTTAATTATGTATAATAATCAAGATATTTGATGGAATATTTATTTTTTTACAATTCATTGTTCTATACCGTATGTTGAGATAGAGGCTATGAATGTAGTGCAGAAATTATGCAAGAGAAATGTATATGAGGCCATTTGTGTCTCTTTTTACCATTCACAAAAAATTAAATGTAGTACAAATAATCTGTACAGTTCTGAGGACGTACACTCCCTTGTGCATTACGTCCACTCCTACACTTTTTTAAAATTCTTTAATTGTCATTATTTAACTACTCCACTATTCCACTCTAACTACTCAACTCATCCATTTTTCTCATTTCACACGAGAGGACAAGGTATGTTTTTCATTCAATTTTGTTTTTTTATCAATTTAATTATTTATTTATTTGTTACAAGATTATTTATTACAAATATTGTAAAAATACAGGATAATTATAAGAATACAACAAAGTGAACAAAAAAAGTTAGTGATACTTAAAACAATATTTTCAAACATTAAATGTATGTTATGGAAAAATCAAAACACTCCATGTATATTATGTATTTTAAATATAATTTTATGGTTTTAAAACTTTTGTAATTGTTGATGTCTCTATCTTTTGTAATATAATCTTAGTTGATAAAAAATATATAGTGCATGATCTTATGTGATTTGCAAATATTCTGCAGCATGTTCTAATTTGTATTTACCAGTATTATTATCTATATTAATAAAGAGATTAAAAAAACTAAGTTGATGAAGTCATTAAAAATATTTGTTTTTCTCTCCGCCTAGAAAAGGGTAATGAGGATAAAAAAGAAGTGGTAGTGAGAATATGGGATCATGGAGCACAATCACATTACCCAATGGCCATCCATTATTACATTACATAGCCATAACAACAATGTTTCTGTTCTGTTTGGTTAAATTTTTGTCTGACTAAATAATCATAAACTCATGAATAAGAGTATGCATAAATACATAACATAAACAAAGCCAAATTTTTATGATGATTGAGAAAACATAACACCTAAGAGCGGGAAAGAGTGGTGGACTTCAAAAATATTATCTACCCAAATATTCTCTACAAAACTCAGATGAAGAGATAGATGGAATAAAATCGTGGTCAAAAACTAAAATAAGATAACAATAAGCAAACTAGCAAAGCCACCTTATGCATGCAAATCCACCTTAACACTACATAATGCTGAGAACTCAAACCTACTTAAGAAATGAAAGAAGACCACGTAAACTACTATGCATTTTTTTGTCTTAAAAACAATTCTAAACATCTACTGCTCAAAGACTGACGTTAAGCTCGCTATTTCAAAGCCACCGCAACCTTCACACCGTTACGCTTAGCTTCCCACTTAAATTACATAATCATGCTTCGAAAGAGAAGAGATTGAGAGCCTAGCCTTTGCCTAAGGCCACAGACTTATCGCTTCCTCTTCTTAACGGACTTTGACTGACTTCCCTGCGACTTGCCTGATTTCGCTTTAGTTGTTGTTTCTGTCGCTTTGGGTGTCTCTTCAGATTCTGACTCTGCATCGCTCTCCTTGGCTGGTGTAGACGGAGAAACAAGTTTTGCTTTGCCCTTTACTGTCTTTCCCTTGGCCGCTGCAGATTTTGCAGGTAACGACTTGGATTTTGAAGTTGTTGGAGTTTTGGACGGCTCTTCCTTTTTCTTGGATGAAGCTTTGGATGTGCCAGAGGCTCCTTGGTCCTTTGATTTTCCAGATTTCGATATGTTGCTTGTATCTTTCTTCGTCTTGCTGTTTGCCGATTTACCAACAGTTTTGGGGGCTTCCACTTCCTCGCTCAACTCTTCAGAGCTATCCTCTTCTTCCTTGTCAGCCTCCTTTGATTTGGTCTCTGTTTTCTCATCCTGAGACTTCTTGCCGGACTTGGAAGCAGGAGCAACTTTAGACTTGCTTGATCCAGCTCCACTACCCCTGAGTACATCACAAGCAGAATATTGCTTAATAGTAAGTAATTTGTTCAAGACTTCAATACTTGTTTGTTTAATTATTTTGCTTTCAGTTTCATTTACTTTTTCGCTGATGAGTCCATCTTTGATTGTTTCCCCATCTTGGCTTTCTTCCTCTGGGGCCTGCATGAAGAATGACAAGTTAGCCATCACACTAATGGCAAAAATTCATCTCATAACAACAAATCTTCATATCTAGCTATTCCTTCCAATGCCACATAAACAGTAGAAGTAGAGAAGTGATGAAACTTACGCAGTTGAGGATTCTTCTTCATCTTGACCCGTCTGCTCAGCAGCTTCATCCTGCTGACAAAAACCGTAAGTTACAGTAATGTAAAGAAGAAAAAAAACCAGAAATGAAGGATATGAAATGTCCCACCCGTGACGATTCTGATTCATCCAGAAAATACCACTTCTGTCTCTTGAGATTTAAGACTTCTTGGTCCCCATCATCATAGAAAACCTACAACGAACATGGCAACAGCATATAAACAATAAAAATACCATAAAACAGCCCTGAATGAAATGATCAAATATGTACCGCTTAGGCAAGGAGACATTTCAAATTGAGCTTACCAGATGTTTCTTCTTTTTTAAATCATATGAATTGACCACACCTTTGTAATACCTGCGGGAAAAGAAAAAAACAATTTTCTTTTACAAGCGTAGACAAAAACAATATAACTATCAAAGGGTGTTTGTCCAGATTCAGCTACCTAAAAGAAAAAGCATAGAACAGAGGAAGAGGCAATTGCCTTTGTGTAAACCAAATATACATTCTTAAGAAAAAATGCTTACGCTTTATCCATAGGCCACCAAACTTTGATCCTCAATCCAATTAAATTTTCGTCAACCTTTTGGAGATCAGATGCCTGACAAGGAATTGATTTCAGTATAAAGAAGTCAAGAAAATCAAAAATTCGTACAGAGCACATGAAAGTAGTACAAAATAAGGGATAAAACAAAAGATAAAAACAGCTCCACAGATGGAAACGGAAAAAGGTTTAAGAGGGAATATGTCTTCAATTTGAAGAGAATATGAAACTGCTACCACGCAGAGTCACCACTGCAATGGCAATTGGTGAAATTATGAAGACATACCTTCCCTATGTCTAGACTTCGTTTTCTCTTTGTGTTTCTATTAGGACTTTCTTCTACTGGTTGCTTTGTTTCTTTCTTTGATTTTGAGGCCAACTTTCCAGAGGAAACAGCTGGCTGAAACACAACTAAAGTATATGAGTAATGCAAAGACATGGAAGTCAGATAAAAATCAATACAAGGCAGGGAACTACTTACTTTTTCGTTATCACCTGACGAAGTGTATAACGACTCCTCATCCATGGCTTTCTCACGCACTGGTTTACTCTTTTCCTCTTTTTTTGTGGATTCTTGCGCACTATCACTCTCAACTGCCTTTGTCTCTGACTGCTTGGCTGATTTTGTCTCAGAGGTGTTTTTCTTTGAAGGAGGAACAGTAGGCTTTGCTTTACTTGAAGAAGCAACCTTCTTTCCAGACTTTTTTGTCACTTTAGCTTCAGAAGTGTTTAGTTCTTCAGAAGCTTCTTCGGTAGGACTAGCAGTAGGTGGTTTAACCTCTTTTTTCGAGCTCTCCTTTTTCTTCTGGTTTACAGTCTTCTTAGGGCTGCTTTGCTCAAGATCTTCAGACTTTGATGGAGAACTGACATTGGCAGTTTCATCTGCTGATGTCTTAGATGGTAAAGCCTCCACACTTGTTTTCTTCTCATTCTCAGATGAAGTGACTGCATTCACAGATGGATCCTCAGGAAGCGAAGTTAACACATCCTTGATGTCCGCAAGTGCTACTGGTTCAGTCTCCTCCTTGGTATCTGAAATGTTTGATGAGCCCACCTGTTTGACAGAATTGGATTGTTCTTCTTTTTCCTTGATTTGATGTTCAACATCAGGCTTCACCTCAGAATCCAAGTCAGTGTTGCTAATATTACCAAGTTGTTGTGGCTCATCTTTGTCACTTGTATCGTCTTGCTTCTTTGTAGAATCAGTATCAATTGAAGAATCATTCTGTTGTGCAACACCATTGCTAACTCCAGACTTACCAGATTCGTCCTTAGGTGCATCAGTCCGCTCAGGGGTAGAAATTTCTGCAGCTTTTTGTTTCTCCTGGTTTGATTAGAACATAGAAAGTCAATTAACAATCTACTCAAACGAAAAGAAGGAAGGTATCTATACCTTTTCTTTAATTAACAAATTTCAGGGGTTTAATGCTAATTTAAGAGAGAAGAAACATGCCTCTACTTCTGCTTCCCTTGTCAAATGACCTTGACTATCCTGAAAAAAAGGAAAAAAATGGTATAAGAACTAATGTAACTGGAGGACCTGCATAACCACCAAAAATAGAGGCATTCAACAGAAAAACAGCTGAGAAATATAGGCTTACTTCTTTTTCATTCGCAACAACTTGGTCCTGCTGCAAAGCGCTGAATGTCCCTTTACATATTGAAGCCACAATGTTACTATACTTATCTAAAGGGACACCCGATGATTTCACTGCTTCAGTCAGATACGTTTTGAGCTTGCTAGCACAGTTACTTAGAACTTGTTCTGCCAACCTCCGTGATAATTGGGAAACCTGAGGACAAGTTGAGAGAGTTAACAAAAAAGCGTAGATTGCTGATATAACACTGGTAAGACCATAGACTTATCACCTCATCATCCTTTTTAACATAATGTAGAATTGGTAAAAGCATCTCTGGAGGTATTTCCTCACTTTCTTCTAAGACAAGGGTCATAATGTTCTCCATAGATGAAAATACATTCCCTGGATGGTGATCCCTGAAAAGCAATATAAATTCATCATCTGACACACATTTTTATTCGATTGTTGTACAAGCAGACAGGAGCAACGGTCAATGGACTAGTTATGAACTAAACTATAAATTAAAATTAAGCTCAACTCAAGCAGAATGAACATAGTAGCTTATACCTTATAGCCTTCAGGAAATGCTGGAACATCTCAATAAGAAGTGCATCACACTCAAGATCCAACATCACAACACATGATCTGACCTTAGCAACAGTTTCAAGTATCGAGGTCCTTTTGGAATAGGAAGGACTGGATTTGTCAACTAGATGTTCAAATGATGATACAATTAACTTGAACACTTCCTGCGCGTGAACAGAAGAATCTGTGACCAGCCGGTATAATACACATTTCCTCCAGAAAAACTACCAAACAATAACATACCTTCATCTGGTCATCATCATAAGGAGCATCCGGAGCAGTTATTCTTGTAATCTCACTGATGCAAGCAGCAACGGCAACTTTCACATCTACGACTGAATGCTTGAAAAGTTTTCCACCAACTAATGCTTTCATCAATGGAGAGAGCGCCTTCTGCATTGAGTCGGGAGGTGACTGTTCAACCCCCGAAAGGCATAGGAAAAGTTTCTGCAGCAAAAAGCATAAAGATCATCAAACTCACCAACTCCGAAACCCGGCATTCCCACCACATATTTGAAACAAAGTTACAAAAAGCATCGCCATTTAACAGAACCACTTCACATTAAGAGTTCAAAACTAGACCCCTGTAGGGCATAAATCAATGAATATAATTCTTCAATGCTGTTCCGAAGAATAGAAAGTTGTTTCTGCTGACATATATCACGCTCAAGGAGAATCATTAAGTTGGTAAATAAAACAAATTCAGTTGCATATACAAAATTCGAAAGAGCAGAACTGTTCAACATTCAATAAGCCGGAATTCAATAACAGATTCCATTCATAACAGAGAAGTCCCAATAATCAAGATCTCAGAAGCAGGAATAATGCATTGCGAAAATTCAAAGAGTCAAAAATTAAGGAACAGCATAAGAGTAAAGATGCAGAGCGCAATAGTCAATCTAAAATCCAGAAATCTACACTAAACACATGCACGCACTTAGCATTGCCACGAAGCCGAAGAAGAAGACCAAAAACAAACCCAAAAAAAAAAAAGCGTTAAAAGGAGCTTACGTCAAGGAGAGAAAGAAGTTCATCGACTGAAGAAGGTGGGTCAATAAGCTTTTCCCCAGCTTCGATAATCTGATTCTTACAAGAATCCGACATGACTCTGCTCTTCTTTCTCTTCTCTTCTCTCTCTCGTTCTCTTCGCTTCGCTTCTGTATCTATGATTAGATCTCCACAAACCCTAGATTCGTAAACGCAGACTTCTCAGCAAGAAAATCATAAAGCCTCCACTAAATCCAGAAATGGAAATAGATGAGAAGCAGGATTTAGCCAAGAAACTACCACAATTTCCCTTCCACTGAACAACACACGTTAGGGTTTTCTCCTTCTTCCTTTTTTTTTTCTCGTCTCTTGAAGTTAACAGTTTACAGAAAACCCACAAAAGAAAAAAGGTAAAGAAATTTTCTCAGATGCGAGAACCCACAAGCGCCGTTAAATATATTATTTTATATGAACTTTTATAAAAATATTCAGAAGTATTTAATTTTTGGGTGTACCGCGATTTATATAGTTGGTTTTTTTTTTCACATAAAACGAAAAAAAAATTACTCAAATAATTCATTATGATCTTGTAATTACTATAATAATTTCTTTTGATCCTCAAATAGTGATAAAGTGTAGAAATGTCCATAATTTTCTACAATGATCCATTTATTACAAGAATGTCATTCTTATTATATATATATATTTTTATTTTTTATTTTTTTTTCTCTATCGTTGTCTTCCTCTTCTTCCCTCCGCCATTCTCCTCTTCTCTTCTCTTCTCCTCTCCTTTTTTTACTTCTTCTCTTATCTTCTCCGTCATCATCTCGCCGTTCTCCTCTTCTCTTCTTCTTCGTCTCTTCTTCTTCTTCCTTCTTTTTCTTCTTCTCTCTCTGCCGTTGTCCTCATCTTCTTCTTCTTCCCTCTTTTTAGTTTATGTTATGTAGGTTTTTAGTGGACTTATTTTCGTGGACTATAACTCTTTGGTCACTGATCCATTCATCGTGTTTTTGGTATGGTTGGAAAGATCTCGATCTCAAGAATCCGTAGTTTCAAACCGTTCGTTGATCGGAGTTGTATTGAGAAAGCTACGATCAGTTTAATGTAAAAGGCCGAAACATTACCTAAAAACCTATATACCATAAACTAAAAACCTACAACACTTGACAAAAAACCTACAACACTTGACAAAAAACCTACAACAAAGAAAAATGAAAACCTACAACACTTGACAAAAAATCTACAACAAAGAAACATGTAAACTTATTTTCGGGGGTTATAACTCTTTGGTCACTGATTCGTTCGTCGTGTTTTTGGTACGGTTGGAAAGATCTCACTCTCAAGAATCTGTAACTTCAAACTGTTCGTTGATCGGAGTTGTATTGAGAAAGTTAAGATCAGTTTAAGGTAAGAGGCCGAAACATTACCTAAACACCTACACAACATAAACTAAAAACCTACATGTTGTGTAGGTTTTTAGTTGATGTTATGCAGGTTTTTAGTTTATGTTATGTAAATTTTTTAGTGGACTTATTTTTGGGGGCTATAACTCTTTGGCCACTGATCCGTTTGTCATGTTTTTAGTATGCTTGGAAAGATCTCGATCTCAAGAATCCGTAGCTTTAAACCATTTGTTGATCGGAGTTGTATTGAAAAGGTTATGATCAGTTTAATGTAAGAGGCCGAAACATTACCTAAAAACCTATGAAACAAAAAACCTACATAACATAAACTAAAAACCTACACAACAAAAAACCTACAAAACAGAAAACCTACATAACATAAACTAAAAACCTACGAAACAAAAAACATACATAACATAAACTAAAAACCTACGAAACAAAAAACTTACATAAAATATGCTGACGTGGAATTATTCATTAATAGTAGTTTCGTAAAAAAAAATTCTTTTCAAAGGATACATGGGTAAAACTGTATAAAAATGCAAAAAAACTAGTCTAGTAATTTCAATCTTTTTAGACTATTTTAGTACGAGCTAGAATCATAATAGACTAGTTGAGTAAATCACCCTAAAACAGATTTTATTAATTTGCAATATCAATCATTACAAAAGAATGGCAGAAAGGTGGACAACAATTAAGAATTTGCCATGGAATCTCACAATTCGTGAGAATATGTTTTGCTAAAGTATCAGCGATATAATTGCATTGGCGTGAAACATGACTAAATGTGATACCAGAGAACATGACTGAATATGATACTAGAGAACATTCTAATCCATTGATTGATGGTGGTTAACTGATGAAATAAGCGGAGATTACTATCAATATGTTGAAGCGCATTATGGACTACGACATTATCACCCTAAAAAATGACTGATTTATATCCAAGCCCCCAAACAAATTGGATTGTCCATAATAAGCTGGTTGCCTCCGCCTCAACACATGTGAATCTGCCATCAATTTTTAATGCTACAATGAAGTACTTGTCCATGGTGATCTCGAAGAACCCATTCTAATCCTGAAGAGAGATTACCCTCATGATGTGATGCATCAAAATTACACTTTAGCCAGTCATAAATTGTGACAAAATACATAAATTTGTCTATAAGGTCAAGTGAAAGAGCACATAAAGGTTCACATGGAATATCTGTGCTACACCATACCTTACTCAAATAAGCGTATGTGAAGAAAGGGTGGTCATTAGAATCGAAATGTTCACAACATCGGACACACAGAGGAGATTGGTTGATGTTACGCCGTTGTAAATTCTCAGTCGTGCCAAGAGCACCAGATAATAGACGCCATATAAAATGGTGTAGCTTGGGAGCAATTGCCAGTTTCCATAATTTATCTGCAACATCATAAGAAGAAGATAGTGGTGTTTGACTTGTGTGTTGTGCAAAAATTTCTTGGGATGCTCGATGGTAACCTGACTTGACAGTGTAATGTCCATCCACTATATAATGCCAAATATATGTTTCCTTCGCCGGATATGGAGGAAGAAAGATTTGAAAGATGTGTCGATGATCGAAAGGATGAACATATGCATGAAGAAGGTTTAAGTCCCATTGACGTGTGTCATGGTCTAGTAATTGGGAAACGGTGATGTGTGGGTTGACTGGCGGGAGTAAAAAAGGAGGTCTAGGTGGCGTTGTGAAAAGGTAAGGGTATATACCAAGCCGTGTTGAAAGACCATCTCCGATATTCACATGAAGACCTTGTTCAAGCAGACGTGCTCCGTGTTGTAAAGATTTCTAGCCATAGAAACATTAACGAGTACGAAATGGTGTAAAAAATCACTATTTGAGAAATATCGAGCCTTTAATACCCAATATAGATGACAATCTGGTCTCTGTATCAGCTTCTAGGCATGGTTAGCCAATAATGCTTGGTTAAAATTTTGCATGTTGCGAAAACCCAATCCTCCATTCTTCTTAAGGGTACTTACCTTTTGTCATGCCACCCACGGTAATCTTTTTCGTGTTGATGTTGAGCCCGACAAAAATCTACATATTAACTGATCGATACGATGACACACATATATTAAAAGCTGGAAGCAGGTCATTGAGTATAATGGCATTGCATATGATATAACTTTAATGAGGGTTTCTTTGTTGGCTTGGGAAAGGAATCATGTTTGCCAGCCATTGATCTTACGGGATACATTTTCTTCAATCTATCTGAACATCGCTTTCTTATTACGTCTAAATTGTTCTGGAAATCCTAAATATTTTTCTCCACCACCAATATTTGGAATTTGTAGAATCTCCTTGACACGTTCTCGAGCTGCATGAAACACATGTAGACCAAAAGTAATAGTAGATTTGGAATAATTAATGATTTGACCAAAGGCCACAAGATAAGCATCAAAAATGCATTTCAGATTGCTAGCAATGTGGTTATCAGCACGCATGAAGAAGAGCGAGTCACCAGCAAACAGAAGATATGAAGTAGTTGGGCCATGTCGTGCAATTTGGAGGCACTTAAAAGAGCCGGTAGACTATCCCTTATTAATCATTATACAAAGGACATCAAAGCAAAAGATGAAAAGGTAAGGGGATAGCGTATCACCTTGTTTTAGTCCCCGTTCTAGTCTGAAATCACCATACAGATTGCCGTTAATAAGAACCGAGAAGGACACTGTTCTAACGCAATTCATCACCCACGTTATCTATTGTTCGCAAAACCTTTTTTTACGGAGCACAACTTCAAGCAATGATCATACAATGCAATTGTATGCCATACTAATGTGTGATTTGACAACCATATAAGTTTAAGAGCATCTTTTTTACATAATAACGTTATCCAAAATGTATCTCTCTGGGATAAAAGCATATTGGTGTTATGTAACCACTGATCCTAGAATTGTCTTCAGCCTTTTAACTAGAATCTTCAAGATTGTTTTATAGAGAACCGTACAAAGGCTAATTGTCCTGAAATTCGTCATAGCAGTAGGGTTGACGTCCTTCAGAATGAGGGATATATTTGTTTTATTCCAATCCTCAAGCATTATACCAGTTTGAAAATAAAGTTGGACTTCTGTTGTTAATGTGGTTCCAAGAACTACCCAATAATGTTGGAAAAACCAGCTGTGTAAGCATCATGACCTGGAGTTTTTGTTGCACAATACTAAAGATCGCATAGCGTACCACATCCGCATTTATAGGCATCGTTAAAGTGTTATTCATATCCTGAGAAACCACCAAAGGGAGAGAGTGTAGTATTGCCGAATGATTATTTACGCGGGAATAAGTAAAAAGATTGCTAAAGTAGTTGACAGCTTCCAAGGGAATAGAGTTATTCCCATAAACAGTCTGGCAAAATAAGGTCCTTATTGAGAGTATACAATTCCGAGCAATGTGATTCTTTGTTGTAGCATGGAAAACCTTGTGTTATGATCCCCTGCTTGTAACCATTGTACACTGCTCTTTTGGTACCAATATTCATCTTCAGCTCTGTAAGCAGCATTGAGTTCATCTTTCTTCGAATTAATCATAGCGATATTTGTCAACGAATCATACTGTAGATCATCAACTTCTCGTATTAATCTTTTAATCAAGGCCGAAGAATTGTAATGTGATTCATACTTGCATTGGGATATTTGTGTGCGGCATTGGGACAAACGTAGAAGCTACAATCTCGCTAATAGTTGGTTCCAAGCAAAGTCGATGATCAAATCTAAATAGTTTTCGACCAGTCTCTCTTGTACGACAAATTTTAATGACACATGGTTAATGATTAGAGCCCGTCATCGATAAAAATTTTGTCCCCAAGGTTGGAAACATAGCACGTCATTCATCATTGGCTATATCGATCAAGCCAACTTTGTACAAGATATTGTCTGCGACGTCCACACCAAGTCATGTTATTACCCGTAAAAAGAAGGTCTTGAACACGACACACGTTAACCATGTTTTGGAAGTCAGAGCATGTCCATTCATCCCTAAACGGACCACCAGTTGTATCATTTGGGTTAAGAATGGCATTGAAATAGCCACACATCAGCCAAGGACATGATCGAGTTATCGATATACGTTGGAGTTTCTCCCAAAAATGTTTACATAAGGCCCGAATTAGATGGCCATATACGCACGATAAATAGAAAGAAAACCCCGTTTTATTTATTTGACAAACAATCAACCTTACATCAGTAGAAAGTACAATAAGAGATAAAGTTTTCTTCCATAATATAGCTAAGCCTCCTCATATCCCTAAAGACGATACACAGTACAAACTATCATATCCTAACAAAGCAACAACATCATGAACCTTATCATCACCATTTTTTGTCTCCACCAAAAAAAGTACATCCGGGGCAAAGTTTTTCACAATGCCCTTCAAGCATCGAACTACCAGGGACCTTTCAAAAAATAACAGTTCCAAAAGGTTGTATTCATGTCGACTCGGTGGCCTAAGGCCCATCGTACCCTCACTGTTGTTTTTTGTCGGAGTTGTTTCTCCTTGAACCCTCGCCGAACTGCCTTCAACATAAGGCTCATACCATTTAATCATATTGACCGTATCTGTTTGGCGACACACTCTTTTGGTGACACATTCATCAACATCATCACGCGTACGGATTTGGTGGTAGTCAGAGCGTCGCATAATCAACAGTTGTGCCACCACTGCGTCCTTTGGATCAGTGTCTGCTTTGCGCTTCTTCCTAGTCGGAGAGCGATCCATCGGAGAAGCAGATCCGCTTGCCTCAGTCGCCGGTTCAGGGCCACCAGAGCGAGGCGTTTCATTATTCTGTTTGTTCCATGGAGAAGAGTCGTTGGGTTCGTCATCTTCGTCATCATCCTCATCAGCGTCAGAGGTCATCGGAGGCAGAAGGTCACAGTTGAAATCATCTTGGGCCATAGATCCGCATTAGCCACAATAATTTCGTAACTTTTCAAATCAAAAATTCAGAGTCCTCACGTCTTCACCAAAGCGGAAGGTTCTTTCGAACCGTAAAGGATCACGAGCATCCCACAGTAATCGCACCCTAACATACTCCACCATCGAGGCACCATCTCCGGCGAAATCAGTTTCAACAAAAGAGCCAATACATTCCCCAATGTAAGTAATCATTCGCAGCGACAAGTACTGGAGAGGGATCCCACATATCTGAACCCAGAAAGGAATCTACAGAGCATCATCCGCAGAGGAGTTCGGAATCCAACGATCCACGTTTAGCATCCAATCATTGAAAGCCCAGGGTCCTCGGCTAAGAACCAATTTGATTGGCTCATCATTGGAGAATACGAATTGGAGTGTTTTGTTTGGCAAAATGCGTCCAGAAGCAAAGGAACTCACACCCCATAGACGAGGCAGAGTATTCATCATGGCCCGAAGGTTTTGCTTACGCGGGTTTAGGGGCTTCGATTACCAGATAAAGCGTCGTTGCACAAATTCTCAGGGAGATCAATCGTCGGTTCAACAACATTGAGCAAAATACCTTGCATTTGCCTCTTCAAATTGTCAGCCATTATGAAATTTGAAAGAAATTCACTCCAAATACAGATGAAGGAATGGAGACAAGCATTGATTATAAATAGGCGCAGAGATCCGACCGTTGTTCTGCCTACTTTTCCAGAAGAAACCGCCGGGAAATTGTCATCGGAAATTCCAGATTTGGCAAGAAACGGGGAAGAAACCGCTTCTTTCTCTTTTTCTCTCTAACCGTTTACACATCATTGCGTTCTTGTGTTGTTCCTTGTTATCAAATCCCAATAAACTCGTCGCCATTAGTATCGCTCTCCTTTTCTTATTCTTCTAATTAACACTTTCTTAATTTTTTATATAGGTGGCCTTGGTCGTCTTTTTGACCATGTGTTTCTTCATTTATTTTTATTTTTTGGCTTTCTTTTAGGAAAATAAAATTCAAAAATCAAGGGATCCAATTTTGCCATTTTTTACCTTTCGTCCGGATTTCACCTTAAGATTATTAACTCGCTTAGCTTATTATTATTGGCTTTCAGATCCGAATTTCAAATCTTATCTATCTTTTATTCTTTTAACAAAATTGTGAAAATCTTTTTTGTCAACTAAAAAATAAAACTCACATGAAGCACATGAAAACTTAAAATAACAAAAAAAAAAGTAAGATAAAATCCTGAATATTAAAACTATGAATTGGAGTTAAACTTTGACAATTCTCAGATTAGCTTGCTTTAGCATGAGACTGAAAGGCAAGACTTAAAAAAAATGTTAGCCCAATAGTTTAGGTTGGGCCTGAACCGAGTCCGAACCAATAGCTCAGAAACCATTTGAAACGTTAATGGGCTAATAACTAAAATAGGCCCATTAATCTGTTACTCACATCGTTGGAAGCCCAGTAGAAGGCCGGCCTTCGGTATGTATATATTAACTATGAATATTAAAGTGACAATTTAGTTAGGAGCACATATTGATAAATTTAAGAAATAATTACTAGAACGGGACAGATTTTACCGGAAATTACTAGAATAGTTTCTTTTTTTAAAGAAAGCAATGGTGTAATTACCATTTGCACCCTTTAGAAGATAAAAAAAATAATTTTTTTTTTGTTTTTCCTCTCGACGACGGTTCCATTTCTTCTTCTTTCTCACTCATTTTCTATCTTCTTCTCTTTTTAATCTTCTCAGTAAATCATTTTATGGGTTCGAGTAACACTGTAAGGATAGATTTCGTTCTTCTTCTCTCAATTACTCTCGATATCGTTTGGCGAATTTCGTTCTTCTTCTCGCTAAATTGTTTTATGGGTTTATGAATTTGGCGAATTTTTTGTGTGTTTGTGGGTTTGTGTGTTATGTCATAGTATGGTAGAGTTAGGTTATAGTTTGATATAATTCGTTTTAAGTGTGGTAGAGTTAGTCTCGTAATTTAGGGTTGAATGGTAGAGAGTTTGGTTAGGGTTTTTTCTCTGCGTCTAAGGTTTCTGGGTTTGTGGGTTTGGTAGAATTATATTATAGTAGGATAGAGTTAGATTATAATATGGTAGAGTTAGATTATAATATGGTAGAGTTCGTAATTAATGAAACTGTCATTAGTTTAGTAGAGTTCGTAAGCGACGGACAGCTGACGTGGCAAGTCTTATTAATGACAGTTTCGTAATTATATTTTTGTTTACTCATCCAAAAAAGGTCAAACAGTATATTACGAATTTAAAAAATATTCTAGTAATTTTGAAATATTTGCTCTATTTAAGTAATTTTTCGATAAATCTACTATATTCGAGTAAATCATCCTAAATTTTATTACTTCAAAAATAAATAAAATAAAGTTTGTGACAATCAATTTAGTAAAATATCATTTTCATAGTAAGTTAACAAGTGGTATAGTTTTTTCCAGTGGGACTATTCATTATGAGTTCATATTGATGCAAAACATCAACTTATTTAGGGTTTAATTGCTAAGTTGAGGGAACAGCAAAATAATTATGTGATTACACACGTTACAGGATTTGAGTAATCATAATTAATGTAACCTATGTCTAGGACGCCAAGTTAGATTAATGGAGTGGGACATATTACCCTAAATTATATGAATAGAGGATAGTTATTGGGAAATTAAATGGCAATAGATAAGTACATTGTCCATATACATAGACAGCTAGTGCAGCTTTATATTAGAGAGTGTTTTCTATGACATTAAAATCATACCAAACTAAATAAAGTAGAAGATTGTATCTTTCATGAAAGCTTCCACATGCCTCTCCCACCTTTCATTTATGTTCAAAGATGTATACTTTTTTCATATTGGGGACCTATTTTCAAGTGCTAGTAGGTTTTTAACGAAGTATTCTTTTGATGATACCCAATAATATACTCTAAAAAAAATCTAACACAAGTGACTGAGTGAAAAGATAATGGACAACAGTAATACGTTATCTGAAACTTCTTTTAAATCAAATTATTGTAAGCCATTTAAAAAAATATTTACATGGTTTATTTTGGTTTTCAAGTAGAATCAAGTTAGAGAAAATGATATAACTTTATAACATATCTTTCACACTAAGCCTAGTAGACCCAAATGGTTTTCTTTTTCTTTTTACTTTTAACCAAAAAAACCATTAACCAAACCAAAAAGGTAACTCGCACATGAATTGTACCTTAAGTACTATTCATTATATTAGATTCTGTCTGTGTACATTTGTCGCATACTTCTGAACCTCATGAGATCTGTCCAAGCAACAACAACAACTACACTGTTCTTTGTTATATCACCTCAGTGTTTTTCAATGCTTCATGATGACACCTACAAAACGTGCTGCTTGATTATTCTATAAATTCATAAAAACTCAACTAAAAAACAAAAATAAATAAATGTAGTTAGATCCAAAGATCCAGTTTTCTCCACGCCGCCGAATTGTTTAATCGTTTTTTCAGTCATATTCTCGATTTTCTATTCAGCCATAAAATAATGTCTCACAAGATTCCAAAACTCTATTTGGTAATTGAAAATTAAAAAAATTAAATTAAATACAATCAATAAAAGCACAAGAGTGGACCAAACCATTCTTAAAAAGGACGAAAATGACCGACACCTTTTAGTCAGGCAGATGGGCAATTTGGTAATTCTGACATTGGGTCTAAACTCTAAAGGCTCTAAACTGATGAAGTGCATGTGAAAGACAATGTCAATGCCCTCAAATCTTACCCTAATTTACATTTGATGCCACTGTCAGTCAGTGAGAGACAGAGCATCAAATCAAAACCTTGTGAAGAGAGTTAACAATCTTACAAATCATAATTTAGCGATATGACTGATTATGAAGACTTACAAATTTCAAAAGGGGAGGCTTTTAGAAGTAGAGCTTATACTAAGTGACTTAAAATGCTCTGAAGGAACAAAGTCTTGTGGCAAATTAGCTCTCTTCACAATTCTCTTCATATTTGTCTGTAAACTCTGTTGCACTAACTGTTTAACAGCTTTCTTCTCTTCACTCATCATCAAATCGTTTTCCTCATGGTTCAATCCATTGTCTCTGGTCCCATAGATTGGTGCTGATAAGGCTCCACAAGATCCAGTATTATCCAAGACTTGTTTACCTTTGTCTACTCTAAGACATTCTAATATCCTTGAGGCTCTCTTTTGTGCTAATGCACTTCCTAATAGGGTTAACTCAAGCAATGCTGATTCAATTCCTGCTTCAATCATTGCTTGTCTATCTCCATATCCCTTGTGAGCCATTAACATTAGAATGTAAGTTGCTTTTTCTTGGCATCCTGGTGAGTCAGTCCAGTTTAGTACATCAACTAAAACCGGGAATGCATCGCAGACCAAGCTGATTGCTTTTCTTCCTTCTGGTACTGCAACTAGATTGCTTAAGATTGCTAAAATCCTCTCACTTACTTCCATATCTCCCAATGTGTTCACAAGATAACCGATCAAATCCGTTTCCATGATGAATGAAACGTTTGGTTGATAGATTGAGAGGTTATAAAGAGCTCTCAGAGCGTCTTCTTTCGCTTGTGAGCTGCTTGTTTCATCCAAATTCTGCAGAGTTTTCACCAGAAAGATAATCGCTCCTGAAGAACCGATTATCGGTTTGTTTGAATCTAAAGCACTCAGTCCCAAAAAATTAGCAACTACAGCTTCTGCAATTTTTTGGTCAGGTGTTTTTGGAGACTCAATTAGCTTCAACATTTTGTGAACAGCACCTGCTTTAACAATGGCTGCTTTGTTCCTGCAAAATCAGAGGTCTCTTCAGAATTTGGTAAGGTCTAAATTGAGTAAAAGATTTAAATAAATGCTTCAAGTCATCCACATTGTTCCATACTTCATTTTCACTCCAGATGTAAACTTAACAGATGAAACCAAATTCAATGTGGCCGACAAATACGTGAAATTATTTCACAGAAACGAACAAACAAAGACGAAAAGATTCACATTCGAACAAACAAACAAAAACTCCAACAATGGCAAAAACATAAATCGAAAAGTTTACTTTTTTAACTTGCAATCAGAGTAAGCTCATTAAGAGATGAATCAAAATCTCGAAAGGGAATGAAACTTACGCGTCGTTACCGATTCCTAGATTGAGCAAAGCATAAAGAGAAGCGATTTGAGCGTCTGCGATTCGTGAATCATCAATCATACTAACTAGCGGCGGAATCGCACCAAGCATAGCTAGAGTCACTCTAGCCTCTGAGTCTTCCTTCGCTAGCAACCGTACTTCACTCGCCGCCGCTAATTTCTTCTCACCGTCTTCATCTCCACGCGCCGCCGCAACGGATTGTAAATCTCTAACCACGCGCTTCAAAACCTCAAGAGCTTCCTCTTTCTTCTTAGTCTCAACATCAGTCTCAACCTCAGCTAGATTCAACAGATCACAAAGCTTCTCTGATTTCTTCGATTTCTCCTCGAAAGCTACACCATTTAACGCCGCACCAATCGTATTAGCTTTCATTTCTTTCAATACAACCCCTGACTTCGCCGATACCGTCACGTAACTTCCTTCATCATCCTCTTCCTTAAGCTCATGCCGGTAACGTGAGCTACCACCACAACTAACAGCGTCAAAGATTTTCCTACGGAATGTGGATCTAGAGAAAGTGCTACAGAGACGGAAATGGTAACCGGAAGTAGAAGGAGCAGGGTCATGAATTAGAGATCCAATATTGTTCCGGTGACATTTAGCCATTGTTGTCTCGGATCAAGCTCTTAACCTACATTAACAACATTCAGAGTGCAAAAGATTTCTCCTTTTTTGAAGGAAAGAGAATAAAAATTGGTTTGTTTATTGAGAAACGAAAACAGAGGAAAGCTAAAAATGAACTTAGAGATCAGCGAATGTTGACTGTTGATTTCTTCTTCTTTTTATATTAACTTCTTTAGCTTACCTAAGAATCTAAGACGGTGTTTGGATACAGGCTTTAAACTATTCTATTAGCTATTTAATGTCTATTCCATGAAAGCGACGCTTTATAATGTTTCTATGAAATTCATTTTTTGCTTTGCCAAAATTTTAAAATGTTGATACAGTGGATGGAGTAAATGTGAGAGTGCAATAATGAGACCATCACTGATTTCAACCGTTGAGAAATTACACAATATGTCAGAGAACGTTCTATACAAGTCCCACAATTTTAAATATATATAAATATCTATGATGATTCAAGGATTGCCCAAGCAAAATTCATTCCTACAATTACAATGTCATATTTTCTAAAATCTCTAATAAGAAGAAATTTTTTGAAAGCATTAAACGAAGACCTCAACTAAATTCATTTTTTGAAAGTTAATAACAAAATATAATTTGTATGAGTTAAATTCTTTAAAAGAATAAAATATTACGAGTTAACATATATATTTTGTTATTCAAAGACTGAGAGTTCAAGTAGAGGAAAAAAATTCATACTTTCCCTAAATCGTAAACTATTACTTTATCTAAATCGTAAACCATAAACTCTAAAGAAAAAGCGGATCAATAATCTCTGAAAAAGATCTTGAGGATTTAAAAATGCAAATTTTGAACTTATGTTGCTAAGTGGAGTTCAAGAATGAGTTAGTGTTGTCACCATTATCTCAACCTTCTACAACTGCCGCACTCAACCCATTACTCTCTTCAGTCTTCTATCTATGCAACGATAAAGTTAATAGGATAATGTTTTTAATGAATCAGATAATACTTTGCGAGTCATAAGAAATTTGTCAAGTAAAACTCGTTAGGAGGGTGCATGGTAAGGCGTAAGGTGAGTGGCAGAGGATCAAAGGCATTGTGAAACATATTAATAAAAAAAGTCAAAGCACATGGAAGCTTTGTCTGACAGATAAAGAACATTGAATAGATTGTTTTACTCGCAAGTCGTAACTTGCGTCTGGTGAAAGCACGACTTTTCCCATCTGTTAGTAGATATATAAGGACATGAAAATATTACATAAAAATAGAAGAAGAGTTGCTTTCATTGACTGTTGAACTCAAGACCTCCCGCTTTTACTTTTAGTTTTTAATTTTAAGTTATGAAAAGTAGAATTTTAGGGTTTTTAAGGTAAGAAGCTAATTACAACACGTGTCACAAAAACATTAATATATATATAGATTTTCTTCTTAATTTTAGTAAAAATCATATAATGGTTTATACAACCAAATCACTATTCAATTTGTAAATTGTAACGGATGAATAATTTGGTTTTGTGGACAAGATAATCCTAATTTAAACAAAATCTGATCGCAATATTTTTGCCTTCCCTTTTATAAATTATTATGCATGCATTTATTTTATTTTACCTTCTATCTTCATTTTTTTTGACATTTTCATACTTTCCCATTTTGCATGCTTCCTTAATCCATGTTATTTTCTAGAAAATAAAATATACCAAATATATAAATATTTAATTTAGTTTCAAATTGATTTTTATTTATTTAGACATTTTTGAACAAATCTTTTTATATGCTAATAATATAAATCTTTCGGGCAAATTCTGGTCAACCGACAAGAAATCATAAACGAGTAAACATATTGACCAGTGTTATAAAAGATCTAGCAAACGACAACAAACTTTTATAATCAGTTTAAATAACATTTAATTTATGTAACTTTTATTTTTATAAAATCTACAACTCGTTATAAAAATATCTAGCAATTAAAATTTGATGATTTTAGCAAAAAAAGGAAAAAGAAAAAATTCTAGCAACAGCATTTATATTTGTTCTCTCACATTCAATCATTTACAATTAATTCATATTCACACTGCAATTAGCAAAAATGGTATATGAAAATTATCATATTAAAAACAAATTGGTAAAGAAGTAAAAAAAATAAAAAAATTGTTAAAAAAATAAAAACAAACTATGAATACTAACCACTCACTGTCTCTATATAAACTGGTGCTAATCACATCTGTAAGAACCACCCAATTGCATTATAACTCTCAATAGCATTTGCTGCATTCCGATAATATCTAAGGTTAATCCTTTCTTCTTATCCACATTGTCGTCCTCTTAATTAACTCTACAATGAACACTGTCTTAAGAACTTGTTTATCGAACTCTAATGGCTAAACAAGTTTCGATATGTTTGTGTTGCTTATGATTTGTTTTGCTTTGTGTTTTCAAGGTTTCATAGAAGTAAGTTTCGTGTTTCTAAGGTTTTCAGGTTTCTGTTCAGCATAGTTTTGGCTTAAAAGTAAAAATATTAACCAATTTTTGCCCATTTATGAGTTTTAGAATGAATGTTGTTTTAGATCTTTGAATCTGGAAACTTGGATGGGTTTCATCGATGATTTTGGAACTGATATATAACTTTTTTGTTTTGGGTTTGAAGAACTCTCCGAATTTCAATCGGAACTTCCCGCTTAAGATTTTGAATTCCGAAATAAAATCATGTTTTGTCAAATACACAGATCTAGGTCTCAAACTTCTTGTTTGTGTTGTAGATCTTTACTAGTTCGTGTTTTTATGACCTGCTTGTTTTAAATTGTGGCTAACAATTTGTAAAAAGTTAGGGTTTATCCTTTTGTTTATTTATTACTGCATTGATTATTTTCTTGTAGCTTTGCTCGTATAATGTAGGTTTATTTTCAGTCTTCAAGGTTAGATGATTGTGAATTTATTGACTTGGCACGTGTTCTCTTGCAGAAAAATGGCTTCCTTTGTTATTAAGAGATCGAGTCTACGAAGATCAGACCGTAGACCAATTTATACCTTTGATGATATCGCTGAAGATGACTTTGTTCAAGAAATGCACCAAATCACTGAACAGGTTGAAGAGAGAAACGAAACTGAACTGGTTTGTCTCTATGTAATTTTGCAAGCATTTACTGTTTCGAATATCATGCAATCTGGTGATCTAACTTTACTTTTGATCATGCAGGTTAATCCTCTTGCTAAGATTGAGAAAATCTTGGACTTTGATATGCGTCCTACAACATCTCTTGATCCCATTCCTGATAATGGGGAAACAAATTCAGTATTTGTGAAACAATATTTCGTGAAGTGGAAGGGGTTCTCTTACCTTCACTGCTGTGGTAATTTGTAGCATATATATGTTATCATTTTATGTTAGAACATTCTAACTTTTATGTTTTTGGTGTGTTCTCTTGTCTTAGTGTCTGCTTAAGCAAAGTTTTAACATGCTAGCTTCTTCAATCTCTTGTCTCAGTGTCTGCTTATCAAATAACAAGTTACATATATATATATATATATATTGTTGTTTCGATTTACAGGGTGCCTGAGAAGGAATTTGAGAAGGGTTACAAATTCAATCCTCTTTTAAAAACAAGAGTGAACAAATTTCACTCTAGAATGGATTTTGAGAGAAAAGATCATGAAGATGAATTTGTTGCCATTCGTCCTGAGTGGACTACTGTTGACCGGATTATTGCTTGCTGGTAAAATGATGGAAAGATATATTTTACTCATGTGGATCTTCTTGATGGATTTTGTTAAAATTACTTGTTTTTTTGTTCTGATGATTCAGGGAAAAAGGTGATCATGTGAAGGAGTATTTAGTTAAATACAAAGAACTTCCTTATGATGAAAGTTATTGGGAAGTTGAATCAGACATCTCAGCCTTCCAGAACGAAATTCAAAGGTTCAAGGACATAAATTCCGGCACTCGCAGAGATAGATATGTCGAAAATGAGGCAAATCAACAGGAATTCATACAGTTCGATCAGACTCCTGATTATCTTACAGGTATACTTAATCATTGTTGTTGTTTGGTACTTTTAAAAGTCATGATTTACTTACGATTTTGTATTTGAAGGGTCGTTACATCCATACCAACTGGATGGACTCAACTTCTTAAAGTATTCATGGTCGCAAGAAACAAATGTAATCCTTGCAGATGAAATGGGTTTAGGTATATATTTGTCTTCAATAATATTCAATCCGAGCTTTAGTGACATAAGCTTTTGCTTCATATCTTCATATGCAATATGTGTAACATTTGGTATTTGTGTTGCTTCAGGAAAAACAATCCAAAGCATTGCTTTCTTGGCTTCGCTTTTCGAGGAGAATATAGCTCCACATCTTGTAGTTGCTCCACTTTCAACCCTAAGAAATTGGGAGAGGGAATTTGCTTCATGGACTCCACATTTGAATGTGGTATGTTATATACACATCATGTGTATATATATTAGTTATTGTTGTTGTTAATATTTTGATTTTTATGATGCAGGTTATGTACACTGGGACTTACAAAGCTCGTGATGTTATTAGAGAACATGAATTTTACTTCCCTAAAGAGAAGAAAACTAAGTTTGATGTTCTCTTAACGTCGTATGAGATCATTAATGTAGACACAGCATTTCTTAAAACAATTAAGTGGAACTGCATGGTACATTTATGTATTTATTTAACTAATTTTCTAATTACTTTTATGTCTTTCTCTATGTCACATCATTTGCTTTGTATAATTAGATTGTTGATGAAGGACATAGACTGAAAAACAAGGATTCAAAGTTGTTCTCTTCATTGAAGCAGTTTAAGAGTCAGCATCGTGTTCTTTTGACCGGAACTCCACTTCAGGTTCGTTTTGACCTGTGATCTCTGACAAAGTTAAGTTAGATCTTAAAGTTAAAGCTGGATCCTTAATCAATGTTTTGCTAATGAACTAATTATTGATTATTTGGTGTTTTTTTTCAGAACAACTTGGATGAATTATTTGTTCTAATGCATTTTCTTGATGCTGGGAAGGTTAGCTAAAGATATAATTAGTAAATTCACTGAAGTAGTTATTAGCAAAGCTTGCTTTGATTAGTTTCTTTTGAATGCTTGCAGTTTGGGAGATTAGAGACATTCCAAAAGGAGTTTAAAGACATTAATCAAGACGAACAGATCTCTAGACTCCACAAAATGTTGGCTCCACATATGCTGAGAAGTAAATAAACCAAAAAATCTTATGAATAAGTATATGTTTGAAAGTTTTAAGAAGTGAAATCACTCACCATGGATCCTTGCTTTTTGTATTGTTATTGCAGGGGTCAAGAAAGATGTATTGAAGGAGATGTTACCTCCTAAAAAGGAGCTAATTTTGAGGGTTGATTTGAGCAGCCACCAAAAGGCTCTTTACAAAGCTATAGTTATCCGAAATTATCAAATTTTGGCCAAGAGAGCAGGTGGCCAAGTAAGTTCTCTAGATCTCATTGTGCTTCTGCAGACTGGTTTAAGAATCTTTTGGACTCTATATATGTGTTAGTTTGGATAATTGTGTTCGTTAAAATGTTTCAGATATCGAACCTGCTTATGGAATTACGAAAAGTCTGCTCACATGCTTATTTGGTAGAGGGAGATCAACCAGATGTTGATAATGAAGACGAAGCTTTGAAGTAACATTTCATCACAATTAATTGATTACTCTTTAGTATATATTTTGCTGAGTTATCTATGCTAACTTTTGCTTGAACCCTGCTTAACTGTACTAAAGACAACTCGTGGAAGCTTGAAACGTTTCTTGGATATATTTTTGATATATATTGAATCTTGAAACGTTTCTTGGATATATTTTTGAAGTGTAATTTTATTCAAAAATGTAATAATATGTCCATGTATAATAAATGTAGGTGACAAGATTTGCATGTGGACGTTACTCAATTGGAATCGGCACAAGCCATTCACTATTTGATGGAATCTCAGCGTATGAATTCATTAATGCGTGGGCTTTCAACTCTCAAATTCACAATAAAGCCAGTGATAAAATAATTAATAACAAGGATCACTGTCTCATCAAACCGGTTCATGATCGAGGAAATCTACTGTTTAACCGGGACGTGAACCAAAACCAGGACGCTAACCGAGTAACCAATGCTGCAGCCATATATCATCTGTACCAGCTGATCAAACAGGCGATGATGGCTCCTCAGGGACAAAACCATAATTTTGAGTTACAAGACTCTAGTTTTGTGATCAAAACCTTCGAGCTTAATGGTGAAATGATAGAAAGCATGAAGAAGAAATTACCAGAAAAGGTTTCGTGTTCCACCTTTGAGTTTCTTGCTGCTCACTTATGGAAGGTAAAATCAAGAATTATTCTTTTCTTTATCATTGTTTTCACTAATTTATCTTTATTAGTAAGTCAATAATTAATAAATTGGCCTTGAATAATTAATTTGAATGACGACCAAAAATAATAATTAGTTTGAATTTGAGGAAAATGTTTTTGGTTTAGTAACTGAGTGTTTCTCATGTTTTCTCATATAATTCGATTTTAGCAATTCGTGTTGTTTCATGTGATATTGTTAAAATTTTAATAATTAATATAAAATTGGAAAAATATCTTTGGTTGGATATCTTTTTTGCTATTTTCTATCTGAATTTAATTTTTGGGAGTCATGTTTGACACACGTAATGTGGTCATGTTTACGGATTGGATTGGCTTATGTCAAAATATATATATATTCAATATATATAATATGAAATCAAAGCCTCTAATATAATGAAAGTCAATAATAACGGTCAAATTTTTGCAGGCAAGAACAAGGACTTTAGGGTTAAAGAGAGACACTATGGTGTGTTTACAATTCGCGGTGGACATAAGGAAGAGAACGGAACCACCACTACCGGAAGGATTTTCTGGCAACGCCTACGTACTTGCCTCGGTGGCATCCACCGCCGGAGAATTACTCGAAGAACTAACACTCGAGTCAATAGTCAACAAAATTAGAGAAGCCAAAAAGTCAATAAACCAAGAGTACATTAACTCTTACATGGAAGCACTTGGAGGTAATGATCAAAGAAATTACGGAAATCTCCCACCTCTCAAAGAACTAACCTCAATCTCCGACTGGACAAAAATGCCATTTCACAATGTTGGTTTTGGTAACGACGGTAAACCGGCGGATTACGACCACTGTGTCCTCCAGTACCACAAGTTGCTTATTTCACGAAGAACACTAATGATGCTAAAGGTGTTGTAGTTAGGATTGGTTTGGACCCAAAACTTGTTAATGATTTCTCTAATCATTTTCTTTGATTATTAATAGGTTAATGATAATTATATTAGTAGAATTAATCTATATGGTTTCTGAATTAATGGCTCCTCTATATGCATGCGTGTGAGGTAAAGATCACTTTATTGTAATTGGGTTATGATTATGTATAATTAATTTGAATTTGTCGTTATCTCTTTATTTTTTGTAATAGCCTAATAGGCTTTATTTCTTTCCAGTATTTCTGGATAAACACTTATTGATTTTTTATTCATAGCTTTGACGACACAAAACTATGGGTAACAAAAACAAAGACTTTGCCTTCATCTTCAGGAAATCATTACATAGTAGAGGCACTTTGAGATTATTAATAGATTGTTCTTTTCTTGGATCTTCCTAAGTTGCTCAAATCACTAGAGAAGTTGTAAACAAGAGCTTACAGTTTCGTTACAAAGAAAACAGAAGAGACAGAAACCTAAGGTAGTGATAATTGATTGGGTCTAGACAAAGAAAAGGAAACGAAACAGTTTTCTCTCATATGCATGTTCCTAGTGAGTTCAACCATTCAAATCCTAAATCTCCTTCCGGGAAATCAGATTGGTTCTGTTCCTGTCAGTCAAAGAATCATCATCAACAATCTGCAAGTGACAGTGGGTGGACTGAATGATTTTTTAACATACCTGTGTCATCATGGAGTTGAATATATCATCTAAGGAACCAGCATCCGAGGCTATGAAATCGCTCTGTAGCTTCTGTTGTCCCATGAGTAAACCTTCCTTTGGATTGCTTCTTTCAGACTGTTGAGCTTCTGTCGTTGTCCCTAAGTTGTTTGCAGGCTGCTGGATCATCTGTAATGGGCTAAAAAAGTCTGTTTGTGCAGCATTTGAGGATCCTAAATCCGAGTTTCTGCAGAAAGATGTTGGATTTGTATCTAGATTTCGGTTTATTAGCCTGGCTGAGTCACGGAACGCATTCCATTCCAAGGTCTCTGGTTTTGGATGAACATCAGTCTGTGAAATGTAGGTTGACAGTACAGCGTTTGACCAATGCTCTGGAGGCTTGTTGATCTCTACGTGAGGAGTAAATCCAGGATTTAAGAGATTATTGGGAGCAACCATTGGAGAGCTTTGTTGTGAGGTAAAGCTTTGAAAACCCCTGTTGCTGTTGTTGTTGATCTGAAGTTCTTCTAGTGGTGGAGTTAGCAATCCCTGAGGTATGTTTCCTTGAACATTGTGGTTACGAGGAAACGAGGATGACACAGGTTGTAACATTCCTCCTGCAAGGGAATTTACACGACCAAGAGTCCTATTTGAAGGGTAATGCCTCATCATTGTAGATCCACCATGGAACTGACCAAAGCCAACAGGTATTGGGCGGTGGTGGTGGAAGCCACCAAGTCCGTTGAGAGAACTCATATGCATCAAATGTGAGTCAATAGCCGCCCTGCTAGCTTGTTGATTGGCATCATAAGTTATCTTCTTCAAGGCCAAGCGGAATTTCTGCAACCAAAAAGTCATTGCAATTTTGTTTAATGATATCATATCAACCAATGAATAAAATGAGAAGAATCATAATCTTTGTAACCTGAAGATGGCTGGCAACATTCTCCCTTGTGAGTTTTTCAACATTCATCAGATCAAGAATCTTCTTTGGTACGGCTTCTGCATCATTAGATAAGAAAAATCAGAACATGATCAGAACTAGAAGTCTTAGAGATAGAGATCAAGAAACATTACTCTCAACGCCCAAATGATCAACAGCTGCTAGGAACTTATTGTGCAACTCCCTTGTCCAAAGAACACGAGGCTTCTTCTGAGCTGTTGGATCATCGTTTTCGCTACCTCTTTCTTCCTCTTCCTCATCTTCGAACTGATCTTTACTACGTTTTCTGTTTGCTCTCTCGTCTGTCTCACCAAAATTACTCACACTGCTCTTATTTTTCTTAAGTTTGCTCTTTCTCACCACATGTTGCCATATGTTCTTAAGCTCCTCAATTCGAACAGGTTTCAGCAGATAGTCGCAGGCACCATGCTTGACTCCTTTCATCACATACTTTGGATCGCTATGCGCAGATAACACTGCAAGAATCAATCATCATGTTCATAGAACCAAGCAGTCAGGTAAGGTCTACATATCAAAACTTTCTCTAGGATTCAAACAGAACTATATAACAAGGTTCATACTTATGACAGGTAAGTCCATCTCCAGACCAACGAGTTCAAGCAGCTTGAAACCATCCATGTCTGGCATGTCAACATCGCTAATAACAAGATCAAACTTGTTCCTGTTCTCCCTCAACAACTCCAGTGCGGTCTGTGCTTGGTTCGTTGTTGTAACTACACATTATGAATAACAGTAATAAAGTTTTAGTTTTTACAGAGCCAGAGACTCAGAGCTTTGTAACAGATGTAAAGCAAACGGATCTGTAATAATTCCCCCAAAGTCTCAGCTTTTACAGAGCAAGAGACTCAATTCAAACTCAATGAGGTTTGTGACACATGTGAGGCAAAATGCAGAGAAATTTTACAACTTTCAAACAGTGAATCCAATTAAATCTTAATTGACTCCTCAAACCCATCTTCTTAAAACATCTGAATCTAGAAAGAAATCGATTTCAATGGTGACGAATCTGAGGCTAGATTTTGTAGCTTCTAAGGGATAACCAAATCCAAAACTCGAATCAAATCCTAGAATTTATACACCAAAACGCTAAGAAAAACACACAAATTGGTAAAAAGACAAGGAGAGAATAGAGAACCATGATATTGGCAGTGTTGAAGCAAAGTCTGGAGAATTCGAAGACAAGTTTGGTCATCGTCAACAGCAAGAACTCTCATTCCAACTGGAAACTGGTCCATGATTTCATATTCTTGTTCCACAGTCATCTCCAGATATTCTTCGGTAATGGAATTGAAGGCGAAGAACAACGTCGGATTTATATAATGGGTCTATATAGAGAAAGAGAGAGAGAGATTGATTTATTGAAGATTGTTGGACTGAGAAAGATAGATAGAGACAAAAGTTTTATGGCAGAGTAAAAACAATTTCTTTGACAAAAAAAAATAATAGAGGACGAGGAAGTGGCAAAAGAGAATCTAAGCTTTTTATAGTTAGTGAAAATTCATTGATGATTGATCATCAACATTGCCCAATTAAACTCATTTATGGAATTTTGTTTTCAATTTTTTAAACATTTTTGGCAAAAAATAAAACAAAAAACATTTTCAGAGAAGAATCTGAGAAAATTCGGTAGCGTGTAATCACGCGCCTCGTTTTTCAACAATTATTGGTTTGCTTTTGGTTTAATGGATAAAAATGGGAAAATAAGATTATGTAAATCATCAAGTAATTAAGTTTAAGATTATCTTTTGATATTATACTTAAATATATTAAAGGCAGAAAATTAAAACCTAGTTATTATTACCATAAATTTCAAAAGTATACTGAATACTTTTCCTAAATGAATAAAATTGAGTACATTATAAACAGATTTACAATAGTAAAAAAATACAGATTATGGTATAAAATATTAAAAAGAAAAGAAAAGACAGGCTTTTCGGAAGAGCATGGTAAAGATTGGGAAGTGCGAGACACGCGTGAGCGTGCTTCATGGCTTTCTAATCTCTTTCACTCTTTCGTACAGTTTCAAAAAGATGTAAAAAATATTTTAAAAATAATCAGAGATTATCAATAAAAATGAAGTAAAACATGTTATATTAATTTGTGAGAAATTAGCAACGATAATACTGTTTAAAGTCAACGTTAATGCTAGATTAAGCACGATACTATCACCGGCCACACTATCGTTTACTCGGATTATATCTTTTTATGTCAACAAAGAAAATTGCTGTCTATATGTATACTAACCAGAAATAAAGTTATTATTAAGTGCAGACTCTTATGTTATATGATGATTGTTCATTAAAATTTATGTATTAAATACAAAGTTAACATTCTTTTTTATTCTAACTGTTTATAAAAGTACAAAATTATGAATAAATAAATAAAGTAAGAATTTCTTGAAGTTGGGTTCTACTCACATTCTCAGCGCCTACAAGGTTTGTGGATGCAAAAATAAGATCCCAATAAATTTCAATAATACTTTATGAATTTAATTAGTAATTTGTGTGATTTCTTGAAAATAGTTTTTTTTAAAAAAAAATTAGACAATATTAAGATGCCTCAAAAAGGAATAAAAGAATCGTTTTGGCTAGGCTACATACCAAATAAGAAGAAAAGAAAAAACAATAGATATGATTTATATATATCTTATATATAACCATTTTCACACCTAAATTCTTTTTTATAACCAAATTTAAACTAAAAACAAAAGTTGTAGATGATATTAGGAAATTGAGTTTCTAGAAGAAACATGCTATGCACCAAATCTGTGAAAAAGATTCTATATCGTAGTTATTGGAAGTGACTTGTCATTAGCTACTGTCATTGGGTCATAGTAGCAACACTTTGGTGTAATATAATGTTTTAAGAACAAAATTAGTAAGAAAAAGATGCTGATAAATTAAATTAATAAATGGTGGAAGCAAAATCAAAATGAAGCTAAATTGAGGTAATCTTGTCTCCCACAAGGGCTAACCTTATCGCTCATCAATATGCTTCTTGTTCGGTACCTTCCTTAACACTTCCTACTCTATTATCATAACATATATTTATATAAAATTGTGTATATTTTATCATGAAATCTAGAATGCCAGATCATAGTAGTTACTTATTTCATGCTAAATAACAATCATTAGTTCATAATTAGTTAGCTCTGAACAATGGATTCTTAGCTCATCTTCTGTAGATTGGGCCCAAGTTTTATTGTTTATTCATGTAAGGCCCAATTCTACGTTTTGCTTCAGACAAGCAAGTATAGTCGAAGACAGCACCAACACAAGTACTATGCATTACAAAAGTAAAGCCAATATTTCTACTTATTATGATGTCAAGACGACGAATAAATGAATGCAAGTTTATTTGACTATGAATGAGTCTAGCTTTTTCAACCATTGGATGAGCTCAATCCTATCCTTGTTCATCATATATTCATGTAAGAAAAAACAAAGCTTTTCGTCGATTCCTCTTGCTCGCAAATACTCCCGAATCGCTGTCTGAAATTCATACTTCAAACTCCTGCAAAGAAACAAGTATCACAAGCTTCATTAGTTGCACTAAGCTAACAGTTTCCTTTACTTGACTGAATCAACAAATTCAAGAAAAATAAAGCTAATTCATGCCTATGAAACTCTAAATTCAAGTGATTCCAGAAAGCAGAAAGATTTGTACCCAAATTTTGGTCCCATGTAAGGCTGACCAGTGATTCTATTGCGTCTAAGCTTGCAAAGCTTTTGAATTTCGATACGGTTAGGCCAAACAGAGCAAAGGAACTCGATATCTTCACTTCCATCTATCTTGGAAATGTCAACAAGCAAGCTAATGTGGAGACGAACATCACGACCTGAAGCATCTAAACCGGTTCTTGGAACAGACATAAACCCATCAAACATAGTTGCTTCCATTTTGATGTTTTCTTCTTCTCCAAACTTCCCTTTCATTACAATGCACTGTTCACCAGGACAATCCTCAACAGAGAATGATTTGAATTCAGTTGCCGGCTGCATAAGTTATTACAATTCATCAGCTTCTCTTCTCTTCCCAATTAGTTGACAAAGCCAACATAAGTGAAATTAACAGACTTCAAATTCAATTCTCAGATGATACTGACTAAAATCCGAATCTACAGATAAGTACACACCATCGAGACTTTATGTTGTCGTTAGTTTGATGAAATCAGATTATACCTGATGTGGAGGAGCATAATCCGATTGATATTCGATCTCATTGTTTATGATTCGAAGGATGTTTGATCGGAAGGGCGATTTAGCTGCTGAGGTGATAATATCTCGTGATTGATGAGTTCGTAAGAAAGATTTACATCGAACCAAAGGAATTAAGGTTCCGAAGGAAAGGAATGGAGAAATGCGTGATTTTTGAAGGGTATGGAGCAAACGAGCCATGGAGGTTTTGACGTTCGCAAAGGTTACGGCTCTTGTGAGATTTTTGCTTTTTGGAATTGAATCGAATATCTGATTGGTGGGCTTTTTGGATCTTTTTCTACTATACCCTAACAACTAATGGGTTTCCCATATAAAAGCCCAATTTTGCGAGTTATGTATTCATCAAAAGATACCTTTGCAAGTTTTTATATATTTATGAAAGTTGAAAGTGGCCAAACAGGCGAAGTCCAAGGCAGGTAGGACCAATGTATAGATCGGATTACTTCATGAATCAATATATTATTGAATTCTGGTGTTTTCTAACCAACTCTAAAAGTCTAAAATTCCATGACGATGGTCAAAATGTATTAATTAATCACTGGAGATTCATTGCGTGTACTCAATAGATGTATAATTATAAAGTAAAAACAATTTATGCATGGATCTTGCAATACTATTATCAACACATCATCTATAGCAGTGCTTAGATTTCCAACGACTAAAGGCTGTTTTTAGTTGTAATCTTTTATTATATAAAAAATAGCCATATTGTTGAAATCGAATTGAGAAAAGTAGTTGACTTTAAATGTCCAAATTGTTAGACAAATGGGAAAGTGAGTGTTTTTTTTCTCTGTGTTCAGATATTAAGAACTCAAGATTATAAAAAAATAATTTTTTTTTATTAGTTTAGGAAACTCATTCGAAACTTAAACTCTTAAATTTCAAACTCTTAGATAATATCACACTTTGGTATTTCCCGGATAAGTATGAATAGATAACTCCTAATCATAACAAATTTTATCTTATCTACTAAGTAACTTGCTCAATAAATTACTATTTTCAAGTTTAATTCAACAAAGCATTTGTTGTGAGCAGTTTTGAAGTGGCTAAAGACTGTTTTACTGTAAATGACAAAACCTTGGCTTCACGTCCTATGACTGCAGCTGCAAAACACATGGGTTACAATTTTGTTGTCTTTGGATTTGCTCCTTATAGCGCTTTCTGGCGTGAGATGCGCAAAATCGCAACCATTGAACTACTTTCTAACCGGAGACTTCAAATGCTTAAACACGTCCGCATTTCAGAGATATCAATAGGTAATTAGATACCTACTTGTGATTGATATCTCGTATCGGAAGTTGTGATCATTCTAATCTAATATATATAGATCTAAGGATCAATTCACTCATTGCCAATTAGTTTGAATTGGAAAGCGATAATTTATTACGTTTAGACGTTAAATAGCATATAACATTAATCCTACAATACTAAGCGATTATGTCACTTGTTGCAGGTGTGAAGGATTTATATTCCTTGTGGGTCAAGAAAGGTGGCTCATAACCTATGATGGTTGATCTAAAGAGCTGGGTAGAGGACATGACACTCAACATGATCGTGAGAATGGTGGCTGGAAAACGATACTTTGGTGGCTCAGCATCTTCTGAAGAAGCTGTAGAGGCAAGGCAATGTCAAAAAGCCATCATAAAGTTCTTTCACCTCATTGGTATATTTACAGTCTCTGATGCTTTTCCGTCACTAAGGTGGTTTGATATACAAGGACATGAGAAAGAAATGAAGCAAACTGGTAACGAATTAGACGTAATCCTTGAAAGATGGATTGAGAACCATCGACAACAACGAAAAGTTTCAGAAAGGAAAGAGAATGATTCAGACTTCATTGATGTTATGTTGTCGCTTGCAGAACAAGGCAAACTCTCTCATCTTCAATATGATGCTAATACTAGCATCAAATCTACTTGTCTGGTATATGATCCCTTAAACTAAAGTTTTAGATTAGATGATATTTGTCTCTTTCATGTTATATGATGATTAAGATTTGGAATCATCAGGCACTGATACTTGGAGGAAGTGACATTTCTGCATCAACCCTCACATGGGCCATTGCTTTACTTCTGAACAACAAAGACATGTTGAAGAAAGTACAAGATGAGATAGATCTTCACGTTGGCACAGACAGGAATGTGGAGGATTCAGACATAGAAAATCTGGTGTATCTTCAAGCGATTGTCAAAGAAACATTGAGATTGTATCCAGCTGGTCCACTCTAAGGTCCTCGAGAAGCGATGGAAGATTGCACGGTCTCTGGTTACCATGTTCCTTGCGGCACAAGACTGATAGTGAATGTATGGAAAATCCAAAGAGATCCGAATGTTTATAAGGAACCAGATGAGTTTAGACCATAGAGGTTTATTACAGGAGAATAAAAGAGTTTGATGTTAGAGGACAAAAATTTGAGCTGATTCCATTTGGTTCAGGAAGAAGATCATGTCCAGGCTCTTCCTTGGCTCTGCAAGTGCTTCATTTAGGTCTTGCTCGTTTTCTTCATGCGTTTGATGTGAAAACAGTTTTGGATCTGCCTGTCGATATGAGTGAAAGCCCTGGTTTAACCATTCCTAAAGCCACTCCTCTCGAGGTTTTAATCAGTCCACGTCTTAAGAAACAGCTCTTTGTGTGAGAGACATGACTTTGATAAAGATTATTGTAAGGAGTGTAGTTTTATGTTTTCTGTTCAAATAAAACCTAACGTATGTCGTTTTGCTCTTTAAATTAAACGTGTGCATTTATAAAGAATCAATAGTTTTTGTCTTATCTGTTATATAAAAGTTTCATTTTCATTTTCCTAATTTTTTTTTGTTAACAAGTAACTATTAATCAACAAAAATACTCGATCTATAACTTAAATTCTCTAAATAAAACTCTGTAAGATTTGAAATCACCACCTCATATTTTAGCCATTTTCCATAAATTTTTGGTGAAATTAGGAAGTGTTTTGGTGGTTGAATGTCATTTTTAGTTTTTCTCTGAATATAACTTTTTACTATTTCACTTGAATTTTATTCTAAAATGTCGTACGTGTTTTTGGGAAAATTTAGTTGCGGATCAAAAAAAAAAACTGTATATTTTCATAAACAAAAATTCACAAATATCATAAAAGTCCCAAATTATATGAAAAATGTAAATTTGTGAAGGATTGAACCGTAAACAATCATTTATTAATAGCATAAAATAAACGTTTTTTCTACTTAAACTGATGACTTGACATTAATAATGATATCGTAATTAAGAAGTAATAAGAACGGGAAGAAAATACGCTTTTTTGGCCTTTGGTTTCCCAGGAAAGAGGAAACTCCGAGAGGGAAAAAACTGAGGAAGACGAACCCTTTGAAAAATCTGGTCTTCATAATTCCCAATCGGATCCTTTTATCAAACACCCGATTCTCCGTTGCTCAAAGCTCTCGATCGCTCTTATCTTCTTTTGTATGTTGTTCGATGCATTGAGCTGTAAAAAAAAAGATGTTTTGTAAAAATGTTTCGATGTGGCAGAAGAAGAAATCTGGTTCTGCTCCGGTTTATCTGAATGTTTACGATCTAACACCAATGAATGTTTACGGTTACTGGCTCGGATTAGGGATCTTTCACTCTGGTATTGAAGGTATATCGTTTTTTTTTCCTCTTTCCCAATTCTGGGTTTGATTGTTCTCGGAATCCCAAGGAACATGAGAGAACATTGGGTTGTAAAGGTCAAACCTTTGTCAATTTGGCAGAATTGTAATATTGATTGGCTATTTAGAAGAATAAAGCTGAGCAAAATATCCAATCTTTTATCTTTTGTTTTCTTTTTTTGATGATAAAGACTTAATTGTAGAGTTTTGGGGACATTGTTTAGAACATTGAACATTGAATCAATCAGGCCATATGTTTTTGTTTTGTTAATCGTGAAGAAAATCTGACATTGGAGGTTATATTGCTCACTATTCATCAAGAACTCATTGGTCTTTTCTGATTCGTTGATTGTAGTTCATGGGGTTGAATATGGATATGGGGCACATGATCACTCAAGCACGGGAATTTTCGAGGTGGAGCCAAAGAAATGTCCTGGTTTCACATACAGGAAATCGATTTTGGTAGGTCAAACAGAGATGAAGGCGAAAGAAGTTAGATCATATATGGAGAACTTATCAGAAGAATATCAAGGAAACAAATATCATCTCATCAAAAGGAACTGTAACCATTTCTGCAACCAAGTTTGTTTAAATCTAACTCAGAACTCAATCCCTGGTTGGGTTAATCGTCTTGCTCGCATAGGTAACAGAAACTTCCTCATCAATGAAATGAATTAGTAATGTCTCTGAGAAACAAAGCTAATGTACATTGGCTTGTTTTCTGAATCTTAAGGTGTTCTCTGCAACTGTGTGTTGCCTGCTAGCTTGAACGAGACAAAAGTGAGGCGTGTAGGAAAAGAGAGTAAGTTCTTGGATGTAGAAAGTAGTGCTAAGAAGAAGAAGAAGAAGAAAAAGAAGAAGTTGCCGAGAAGCCGATCAGGTCCTTTAGCTATGGCTTCTTCGTCTTCTTCTAATTCAAAAGTAGATAATCATCCTTCACATTCCAGATCAAAATCAACGGGTAATCCTCTTCATTCTTCTTCTCAATATTGTTCTTTTAAGAAACAAGGACCGCTAGTTTCTTCTGTTGCATCTGGAGCTCAAGATTGGAAGACTCCAAGCGTAAACGTCACATGATTCTTTTGCATTGTTTGAACATCTAATTATATTTGTGTATGAATGTGAGGGTGCTTGTGGTTTGTTCTCAAGTTATTTATCCTCTATTTTGGATCCCCTTTGGTTTAAGTTTGCTGACAAGAGAATGATGAATATCTGTAAATATAGTTTGAATTCTATATTCCTTGTTGTATGTATTGATGTAAATTTTGAAAGTTACATAAATTACAGTGTTCTAAAACACAGCTAATTCTATCTAAATTTTTTGTTAAAATGATATTGTAATGTTATTCAAATTAAAAAGAAAATTTGTATGTACTTTATAGAAATTATACGAATTTTCATGTAAAAAGATGAAAGTCTTATCGAAAAAGCTTAGGACCAAATTTCCATTAAAAAATGTAAATGTTTTTATTTAATTACAGAACTTGGAAGTACTGCAGTAACCCTAGTCTTCACAATCACTATAAATAAACATCAAAGTACAGACTTCCGCAGCTACAACAAATCCCCTAAGAACCCTAATTCTCCGTTTCTGTAAAAGCTAACACACATCACCTCTATATCTCCTCTGTGTTTTGTTTGTGATTTCCTTTCTCTTTTGCCTGAAAAATCCCGAAAGTTTTGATTTTGTTTTCATTCTTTCTCTGGTATTTCTAATCGATGAAATGTGCTATCTTCAGTAATTGAAACTATTAGAACCTCTCTTCTTGTGTTTAATGGATCGCATTACTCATATATCTTATTCAATTTTATTAGTAAATCACTTTGGGTTTGTGGAAGTAGTCTAATTTCTTACGCCACGATTCAAGTAGATGCTTCTTAGTACTTAGGCTCTGATTTTGGTTATCTCACAGAATTAAGCTTAAAGTTTTGTTCTTTCGGTTAACAACCAAAAAAACTTTCGTTCTTTCTCTCTTTTTTCGATTTGATGAGTGAAGGAAATCCCTATGATGACTAATTATGATAAAAATGTTAAAAGTAGTGACTGATATCTTGATGTAATTTCAGCTCTGAGGGATTTAACTTTGTTTTCTTCGTTTTTCTTCTTACAATCCGTTATTTGACATGATTAATTTGTAAATTTCATTTAATCTCTCATTGTTGGTTACTTTGGTTTGTGTTTGTTTGTTTGATGGAAGCACACTGCACACTTTTCTGTGCCTTCAGTTGGATCCCGATGATGAATGATATAAAAAATGTTAAAAGTAGTGTCTGATTATATATTGATGTCAAGCTTAAATACTGAGGGATTCAACTAAGTTTTATACAAATTCAACTCTTTTTCAGTGATATATGTGTTTTTACTTGATGCACTGTGTTTCCTGTGATAATTGATGAGATATTAATGTTAATTATCTTCGTTGATCATTTGTTTCTTGGTAATATAATTTCTGTCAAGTTTTGCAGGTTTGGAGTTTCTAACTAAAGTAGAAGTGTTTGCCTGATTGAAGCAAATGTTTTCTTAGTTTTTGAGGGATTTTGTTGTTGCAGCTTCTCTTCCTCAGTTCTTGTAGCTTCTGTAAAAATAATTGTTGTCATTCGTTGGATCACTTTGTATTCTAAACCTCTTCCAGTTTTGTTTACGCCCTTATGTTCTTCTCTGGTGTACTTGAAGAAGATGAAATGTATAGACCCTACTGGTTCACTGTTTATATGCGAGTTAACTTTAATGAAAAACACAGAGCCTCTGCATCAGCTAAATTAACAACCAATTGTTTTGAAACCGAGCAGATCAAATAATTTCGTCCAAACGTGTACCATATGTGCCTATGTTTGCATTTTCAAATTCCATCAAAACTAAGCTCCATAGACTCAACTCTTATGCATACACGTCTCGACTTGTGTCCTCTGGCCCTTTTCATAGCGTTGAAAAGGAGCTTCAAAGTTCAAACCATGGAATTCAGGGAGTTTTATCTCTAGAACGAAGGTTTAGTGTAGAGTACAAATAAAGCTCGCAGCTGTTAAGCAAAAGATATGAAACTTAGCAGCGATGAGTAATGTTTTGAGATGTTAGTTGTGGATGGTAGCTTCCTGGTTGAACGATGATCACTGGCATAATTTTCTCTTATCTAAATACAATCAACAAGAAGCATCTTCAAACCTAAAGCTCGTTGAAACGCCACTTCAGTTATTTCTTGAGCAACATTGTTGATGACGAGTCAGATCATTCCAGAGCCAGATCACCCTATTCTTCTTATAAGAACTCTGTTTCATTGGTCAAAGAGATGTTAAGCAGATGTGTCAAACTTTGATATGGGCCTTAGGAATTGGGCCTGAACAAAAAACTATTTGAAGCCTTAAAATTTTAAGTACCATATAAAAAGCCCAGTAAACTTAAACTAGGACTAGGGTTTCCTCATTTAAGTTAAAAAGGTTAGTCGCCACTTCTGCACATTTTTGCCTCGCTCAGCAGCTGCAAATCTCACGACTTCAAGATGGTAAGACTTCTTCTCGTAACTATCGTATTTGTTCTTCAATCGTTCGTTGGTTTCGTCTCTTTGATTCGAGACAAGAGTTTGATTTTTAGTCGGTAAATGAAACGAAAAGTAGTGATTTTGATTGTTTCTGTTGGAAAAATGAAACGAAACAGCCGTCCCACAAGTCGTTTATGATCAAGAAGAAGCTGGGGAAGAAGATGAGACAGAACAGGCCTATTCCTCACTGGATTCGTCTCCGTACCGACAACACCATCAGGTTCGTAAAGTTTTTATCTTTTTAATTGTTCACTATCTTTCAAATTCTATGATATGTAGTTGTATAGGTGGGTCGATTTAGTGCAGAGATTGTGAGTTCTGATACTTTAAGACATCTATTTAGGGAAAAGAAATAGATTTCTGTAATCAGAAATGATTAGTGTTGTAGTTGTTGATTTTGTTTTTCAGGTACAATGCCAAGCGCAGACACTGGCGTAGAACAAAGCTCGGATTCTAAGTGAAGAGTCTTCTGAAAGTGTCTTATCTGTTTTGGTTTAGCATTTTCACAAGTTTTTTGGATTCAAGTTATGACATTTTCGCATTTTTATGTAAGACTTATCACTCTTTATGATTGATCGATGTTACCACCTTTTCTTCCTACAAGAAATTAAGAATCATTTTTCTTAGTTTTGATCAATATCACCATCTGGCAATTAGAACCTGGATTAGAGTTTATTCATCTCAGCTATACAGTCTCGTGATTGAATACATGTGATCCTTGATGCAACTTTCGAGCTTTTCCAAGGTACTTTATGTTTGTGATTGGAAAACATTAATCTGATATGAGTGGTTCTGGAAATTAACCCTTGGTTATAGCAGACAAGCTGAGTCTCTCATATCTTCCTTGAGCAAGTTTGGAGTTTCTGTTGGTTCAGATAGTGAGCACTTGGTCTTATAATTATAACAGATATTAGACAATGTAGATAATATTATTAAGATTCCAGCACCGAACACAATCCGACTTCTCTCATATGTTCCCCCTTGAGCAAGTTTGAATGTGAAATTATGTAAATACAATAGTATTCATATGTCAAGAGGCCCAGTAACAAGTAAAGTTCCTTCTATAGCTCGATGGGAGTCTCCCAATACAATAATGCCTGTGAAACACAATCAAAACAAAAGGTTCCTTCGACAAAATATCTAGCAATCATAGATTGAGCTAGCTTATTAATTTAGCCAATCAAGAAGCTAAGGGGGTATGTAAATCCTTGTTTTCTTTTTGTCATGTTACTGAGATAGAGACTCAGCTTACGTTATGGTATGAGTCGATGATGGCATCAGCAAGGTACTCGCATTTCGCCAGAGACAAACCAGCCAACGATATTCTCCCGTCTTTAGTCATGTATACATGCCACTTGTTCGTCATGTTATCGCTCTGCTCGTTATCAAAAAAGAGCAGACAAACTTCAAGACCCCAAGTCTAAGCAAAGACAAAGAAATGAATCTGAGTACTAATCACATTCTGAGTACCTGAGCTTTGTTGAGGCCGGTGAAAGAGAACATGCCAATTTGCTTCAAAATGAAGGACCAATCCTTTCCGCTCTTGTCTTTTGCTACTAGGCTATCGTACAGCTTTTGTCTCACTGTCTTTATTCTTCCCGCCATCATTTCCATCTCTGCTTTCCATTCATTGAACATAGTTGCATCGCCTACAACATTAGCCACAATTCTCGCCCCGTGAACTGGTGGGTTTGAGTACATAGGCCGAGCAATCCTTTTCAACTGGCTCCTGACCCTGAAAGAAAGAAGTGGTTAAAAGGTAAATATTGAGACACCAAGATCACTTGCAATAGATTCATGATAAGAATATTAGAGGGTGTTTTACCTTGTAGCAACATCGGCTGATGAGCACACGATATTGATAGCACCAATTCTTTCTGCATAGAGACCTAAATTTTTACTGTATGACTGAGCAACAAAAAACTCCATTCCGCGTTCAGCAAATAATCTCACAGATGATGCATCTTCATCAAGGCTTCCACTTGCAAAGCCCTGGAAAATAGGTGCGTGTAGCATCAATAAAGTTGATATGGATCCGTTTAATTCTCTTGAAAGACGAATACTCGGAATTGTAAGAATGAAATACCTGGTATGCGACATCGAAAAATGGAATATGGTTCTTTTCCTGAATGACATCAGCAATTTTTACCCACTGTTCTGGGGTTGGGTCAATTCCAGTTGGGTTGTGAGCACATCCGTGAAGCAAAATGAAAGATCTTTCTGGAGCTTCCTGTAAAATTCACAAACAGACAGTACAAACAAGTACTCATTTCAGAATTAAATCAACAGATGCATGAAATCTAGTTTGTTGATGCATAACTAAGGCAATGTCAACTAAAATCCAAACAAACCTTTATATCTGCTATCATTCCCTCAAAATCCAAACCAATTGTTTTAGGATCATAGTAGCGGTATTCGGACCATGGAACTTTGGCATCATTGAAGATATTCTTGTGATTACCTGAAATGATAGTTTGTCAGTCGACAGAGGCGGCAAAATATGAAAAGCAAATACTCAAATGTTAGTGGTCAAGAAAACGTACCCCAGGTTGGTGATGATATCAGTACTTTTGTTCCAGGAAAATAACGCTCTATAAGAGCCCCTGCTAGTCGCAGTGAACCTGTTCCCGAAAGACCCTGAATTGTTGCCACCTGATGATTTAGAGGCAAGGAAAATGATTTAGCTCACAAACATGAACATCATAAGAAAACATTTTAATAATATAATGAACACGAGATCCAAACATACTCTTTGTTCCTTAATAACAGGATGACCAGCTCCAAATAGCAACTCGGCAGTAGCCTTGTTAAATGCCGCCAAACCCTCAATTGGAAGATACTGCAGTTTCCATCCAAGTGGGGTAAAATTTAGTGAAAATCTTATT
Source organism: Lepidium didymum (assembly GCA_963920545.1). Lineage (NCBI taxonomy): Eukaryota > Viridiplantae > Streptophyta > Magnoliopsida > Brassicales > Brassicaceae > Lepidium > Lepidium didymum. The sequence continues at coordinate 3,019,839 of OY986994.1, read as the reverse complement.
AATGTAGTCTCTTGCACAAAATTTCATGTAAACTAAGTTACCTCTTTGTTATCTCCTCTCTCCAACATCAAATTTTCCGCCTATAAAGGAAAAGTAAGGATATTAATTATCGCTTAGACTGGCAACAAATCAGTAATCTGACAAAAACTAAGAAACAACACACAAGGATCTATGACTTAGGAAACAAATGTGAGCTAACTACAGCAACAAGTTCCTACCTTTTTAACGACATTAAGTACGTAAGGCTGGAGCTCCTCAGTCCGATAAGCCCCAACACCAAGATTGAGTTTCATTTCATCAGTGTCTGCTTTGAATGCTTCACTGACTCCAAGAATAGGGTCTGGTGGAGCCATAGTTATACCCTCAAAACGAGAAGGCTTGACTGCCACCGTCATAGTCACTCTGCTAGAAGACTGAAACCAAACCCAATTTCTCAAATGCAAACTACACTAAGTATGAGTATTCACAGAAATAACAATATAAAGACATATTACCTTTTCTCTCAGGAATTGGTTTGAACCGGAATTTCCAAGCTTTAGCTGATCCTGTTCAAATTCAATCAAAAGATACAGGATCGTGAATAAGCCTATGTGGAATCATTTTGCTCCATTGGAACTGGAAAGTAAATACCTTGCTAAGCCTGCGCGGTAACAGAGATGTAGAACCAAGAGACAACATTGAAGAAGCCATTGAATCACTAGAAAAGTGCACAGATCTCAAATCAGTGAACTAGTACGATGATAAGCAATTCCAAAAATAAGACAGTGACATAACTATAAGCTCCACAAATGATTATCAAAAACGAGATTCACATCACAGAATTATGAGGATTTTACCGGAACTATTTTGTCGACTGAACTTGGTTAGAATCGCGCGATTACGAAACGATCAGATGGAGCCGGAAGAAAGGACAAGGATCAGTGAAAGGGATCGATATGTACGAAGATGTTCTAGGCTGTCTTAATAGGGGTAAAATGGTAATTTATGGTTTACTGCAAAATCTATTGGCCTACAATGTACTACAAGGTCAAATACTGGATACTAATTACTGATTAGTGGTTAATGACTCTCTAACACTTCGAAGATACAACAATTAAAAGAAATAGTTTTATTGATTTCGTGTAAAATGTATGACAACACAATTTAGATAAGATAATAATAGAAGCAATTTATATACAACAACTAGAGGTGAAAATAATAAATACACTCGTGGGCAAAAAATTTATATATAAACCTTTGGGAAACTTCTGTATTTGCATTTCTACCCCAAAATTAATGATCAATCTCAAAAATCCAAGATATTAATTTGTTTAAGAGGATGATGGTGTTAACCGGAGAGTCCCTCCTAGCTCAACCGGAACCAATGGAACAAGTGAGTGAAGAACATCGGTTATCAACGGTCGATAACTCGGTTCTGGCTGTACGCAAAGCACTGCCACTGCTGCTACCTGAAACAAAATAATTCTCCGGTTTGGTTTACGATTTTAACCAAAGAATATGCAAATCAATTTGGTTTTACCGGATCAAACCTGGTATAAGTGTTTATGATCCATTGTATCTTTGATAACCGGATCCACGATTTTGGGAAGCTTCGATCTATCGGTTAGTTGAGGCATTGCCTGCAAAGTTTTCCAATCGCTACACGCATTAATCTCTGCAATGTGTTCATGTAGTAATGGCAATAACAAGGACTTAAACCGGACTTACCCAAGTGACAAGAGATTGACATTGAACCGGACTGGTTTTCTCAACCGGTCGTCTTCCTAATAAAAGTTCAAGTAGAACCACCCCAAACGCGTATACATCACTCTTCTCTGTCAATTTCCCTAAGGAACATACGAATAAGCTGATCAATTAACTCGATAATCCCGGTTTAGCAAGCCAACAACCAATATCTCTAATCACATAATGATTCTAAAGTGTTTAGTTGAAAAATAATACATCATAATGAGTTGATTTAGAACAAGAATTTCAGACGTAATGAAAGATAATTAATTCTATGGGGTCACATGATTATAACTAGTGAACTGTTTGCTATTTAACTCTATAAGTGAGACTTGACAGGAAAATGAGAAATTAGAATATATTTTTTACCATCAAGGAGATATTCTGGAGCAACATAACCAAGTGTCCCTGATAACTTAATGTTGTTCTTGCCGTGTGTTCCGACCATTACCGCTAGACCAAAATCCGATATCTGAATATTGTGTTGTAGAAACATAAACATACAAATAACATTTACTGTCGTAGCTAGAAAAATATTTTTGGTCAAATGATTATATCTGTCAATTGTAATCTTTTTAACTAGAGTTCGATTCAACCTAGTCGTATAGTGCAATGTGATAAGGTTCATGCTATAAATCAGATCTTTTTAATACAAAAGAAGAGTCTTGTGTGGTAGTTTTGGTTTTGGTTTGGTTCAAGTTTCTGGTTTACTCTAGGATACAAATTCAGAAGAGAATTTTCATGAATGATTTAAGTAATTTACCTTGGCGTTGAAGGAAGAATCAATGAGAATATTTGATGATTTCAGATCTCTGTGGATAACCGGAGGACGACAACGCTCATGGAGATACTCAACACCTCTGTATCCAAACCAACAAATGAAAACCGGTTTACTTAAACCAATTAAGAAAACCGGATTGTTAAATGTAGGCGCTTTGATTGTATACCTTGCTGTATCAAGAGCAATCTTCATGCGCATGTGCCATGTTAAAGCCGATCCTCGAGAAGGTCCTTTAACCATTAATGATCACAAACAATCAATTATTTAATTCATATCCCACATGATCTGTTTCATGTTCTCTATACACAAATATTAATAAGAACAACTCTTTAGTTTTTTTACCATGTAACTGTGAATCCAATGATCCATTTTGCATCAACTCATAAACAATAAAACTCGAGGTGATTTCACTTCCATATCCCAAGAGTGAGATAATATTTGGGTGGTGAATCTTACTCAACAAATCAGCTTCGTTCTGTGATCAATCTCCAGATGATTAGAGTCAGAATTCAGAAAGAAAGAAAAACTGATTACGACTTGTGTTATGTGTACCTGAAATTCTCGTTTTGCTTCTTGACTAACGTTATCGATCTTTTTAACAGCTGCTAAAGTGTGATTGTCTAAACAAGCTTTGTAAACATATCCAAATCCTCCTCTTCCGACAAGATTAGCTTCTTTGAAACCACCTGTTGCTTTTTCTAGTGTCTTGTAATCGAAAGACTGTACAAAACCTTTCTTTGATAATGAAATTCCACTCTCGTTGTCTTCTACATTAAAGCATTTACATATCAATGCAGAGAAAACACAGACAACAGTAAAGAATCTTTGAATTTACCTGAGTTCTTGGTGGTTTTGGGAGAGTACTTAAGGCGATAAACGCAGAAGCAGAAACAAGATAGAATTGTTAGTCCTAGAGAAGAAGAGCTGATTATGAGACCGATTAGAAGTTTCTTATGTGCATCTAACTTATGGTCTTGGTCTCTACCCATTTGGATTCCTGAGATCAAAAAGCAAAAACAAAGAAACTCAGAGAAATTCTTCAATACATCTTCTCATTAATGGAGTACTTAGTACTGAAAATGGATCTAGTTAACAAGTAAATTTAATTGCTAATCAAATTGAATAACTGATAAGAGGATGCGTAGAAGACAGGCAATCAACAGCAAAAACATTGGTTTTCGAGAACACAGATCAGAGGAGCATAGTTAGTATGAAAAGAGAGATACCTGGAGAGAAGGAAGCCATGGAAGTGTGAAATGGAGAAAGAGAAGGTTGTAGAGCAGGTGAATGAAGTGAAGTAGAAGCAGAAACACTAATGAGAAATACAAAAACAGAGACCTTAAGAAGAAGAAGCAGATGAAGATGAAGAATCTTTCTCATTTCCTTAACAATACTGATGATTTGATTAACTCTCCAGACTCTTTGGGATTTTCTTATGGTGCAAAAGAGAGATTTGGTAAGGGCAGATTGAGAAAGTGAGATTGTTCGTCTAAGATTTATCTCTCTGTAATGGAGATCTCTTTCATACAAATTTTTCCTTTTTTTCTTCTGTCTACATCAAGGAGGGAAGCAGAAAGTTTAAGTCGAAATCATTCTCTTTTAACTTTTTTCATCATCAAATCAACATGTGGGATTCTAATGTGATAACGAATATATGATTTTATTATTCTTAAATAATTCACACCAAAAACAAAAAAAAAACGGTTCGAATTTATACATGTAACAATTTATTACGAAGAGAGATTGTAAATTACATGTCTGATGTCCCCATTAATTTTTATTTTAAATCATCATAGTAGAATAGTCATGAAACATGATCATACCTAAATAGATAGCCTTTTGATGAATAGTTAAGATTTGTCTTTATGTCTTTGAGAGTTACTGACCACAATACCAACAGTTGGCCAGTTAATATCTAACCGACACAAATAAGAAGACTTTCAAGTTTTTTTTTCAATGGGTCAACTCACCCATTAGCCAAATACTTACCTAACAAAAACTTTCAACTCTTCTTTCTATTTATTTATTACATCATCATTATATATTATATTATTACAGCACGAATAAAATCCACATCAAACATAGTTTTTCTTTATGTTATATATATATATATATATATTATTTTTTTAACAATTACATCAAAAAAGTACAAAATACGAATCTAAAATACACTTTCTAAAAAAAAATTAAAACTTTTATATATAATAAAAAAAGTCAAAATTATTAGCTGAATCATCTAAATAACCAGAAGAAGAATTCGGTTGGTAATGTAATCATTCCAAATAAACATTATTGGTTGTATAGATGCACAAGAAGTGTACAATTCACATGCAAAACCGAAAGAGAAACCATTAATTAATACTAATATGGCAAATAATATGATGTAGCCATATGAGAGTGTAAATGTCTGAATATTCCATTTGAGAAATATCCACATGTGTGCACACAAATATCGGTATGGTTTATCGATAAAGTTGACTTTGAAGATTTTAGTAATATAAATAGAGAAAACAAAGATTAAAAGAGAATAAGAAGTTGTAAACTTTTTGGATGGAATCAATTGAATGATATGTGTAATTCCAAAATGTTAGTTGTTGGAGTTAATGATCGGATTTATAGTAGCACTATATATGGCTATGAAGTCTAGTCCTTTTCATGCCGTTAATATATAGTACGATTTTATGAAATCGCAATTAAATTGATAGCTACCATGTTAAACCTTTTAATTAGTCTTTTAGTTAACCCCTAGGTCAAAGTGTTCATATAGATTAGTATATAGTTATATATACCAATAATTGCAGACGAGTTTCTTTCTCGAATAAAGCAAGCAAAATTCATAAAATTGCACGTCAATTGATGTAATCAAACCACTTCTATGAATGTAATGAATATGCAAATTAGTAGGTGAGAAAGTAATATAGTAGCAAATAACATCGCGTTATTTTTATAATTAATCATGATTTTTTTGCAACCTAACATCTTTTTTCGGGTAGTTGAGCGCTTCCAATTCTGATTGTTATAAGATCACCGACTTCAATTAGACCATCATCAATGGTGGTCTTTAAAGGGTTTTTAAAGGGTTTCTTAGAATTTTTTAATATTAAATTTAAGAAACTCTCAATAAAAGTCTCTTAATTAAGAAACTTTTGAGATGGTGGTGAGAGGGTTTCTTGCCACGTGTCACTTTCTGATTGAATGATTTTATTAAAAAAATAAAATTTAAATAAAATTTTTTTTAAAAAAGTAAAAATATTAATTTTTTATTTTTAAGAGACCTCAAAGAGGGTCTCACCATTGATGATGCTCTTAGTGGGAACTCATATCATTTTTTGCAGAAGATTGGGATTTACAATATTATAGATCCACGCATATCCTTTTTTGGCATTCTATATCCCTTCAAAGACTAAAAAACCCTTTTTCTCCCAAATGAATCGAACTGTGTTGCTAAAATATTCGGTACCAAACTTAAACCATTTGTGTCATTGCTTGGTGCAACTTAACATGTTATTGTGTCGACAGGGTAAGTTCAGTCTTAACGAAATGGTGGGTAAGTCCGTACGTTGTAAAGATAAAGGACAACAATGATGTCTTTCTAAAGACAATAGTTGTTATCAGGAATTCAGTATTGTCTGTCAGTAATAACAATATATACATCATTTTGTATACGTTAACATTTACGTGTGGTGGTTGCTATAATGAATGTATGTACAGAATTGAGAGTATTTATTACAGAGGAAGGACCAGTTTAAGCCTAGTTTCAGTGAAACTATCAACCCATGAATTGATCGATTAATAGAAGTCTCTAGACTTTACGTATCGGATATGATCTTTAATTAATGGTCCAACATCTTTTCCAATTATTTTCTAAGTATGGTCTAGCGGTTATGTTTGTGTGTGTCCCATTTCAAAGTTTTTAATGGATCAAATCCCATCCATAACACTGTTCATAAAATAAATTTATTTGATTTTATAAATTGTAGCATTGAAGTATCAATCAAGATATGATGATATGTGATGAATATAAATTGAGCATATAATCGAAGGTATAAAATAATGAAGATGGTTTTGATTTCGCTTTAAAAGGCCTGGATAAAAGCCCACAAGCCCAAAACTATAGCCCTTATTATGTCATGTTCACTTGTGCCACATTGATAAGTTTCGCAAAAACTAGAAGGTTTATATTTGGGCCACATCTTAAGAGTCTATTGAGAAGCAAAGCCCAATTAATAGAGAGCCCACAAAAGCAAATTGGACTTGAAAATCTAATCAAATTCCTAATCTTTGTTTTTATTGGTTGCACATAATCTGGAATCTGGTAAATCCGAATCTGTGAACCACAAACTTCCTAGTATAGACAACACAGAACAATAACGACTAACTAGCTTGACATATGATTGATGAATTTTATGAATAAGATATGTATATGTTTGGTGAGTTTTTAACTTTTAAGGAATGTGTTTATAATAAATAAATATTGATAGGTGGACAGTGGGATCCAGAAAGCGCACGAGACCTCATCCACCTTGGTCAATCATCAGTCTTGATCTTGTTTAGTTGTTCGGATTTGCATCCAAATTTTTATGAATTATATTCTCAATTTTCTTTTTTTTTATGAATAAATAAAATAAGTCCATGGTAACTACTATATTCTTAATTTTTTTTAATAAAAAGTTTAGTTTAAAATTTAATTTTTGTATTGGTTTGAATCGTCGTGGGTTCCTCTCTGAACCCTGGAAAATAAAAATAATTTAATTACTTTTAAAATTCAAAGAGCAAATGTTATTTGTTAGATGTAAGAGACATAGAGGAATATAAATGTGGAAGCAAAAGACTTAGGTAAGGTCGAAACAAAGAAGACCTTTGCGTAAACTTTAATTAAATAATTAATAATAAATATACATCGATGTCACACTTTGAGTAAACTTTACTTTATTCTCTTACACTTCTTCTACATTACTTCCATTAATATTAAACCCAATCGGGTTTTAGGTCTTGCTGACGTCATTAGTTTCTCTACACGCACACAAAAAAAGTTCATCATCTTTGTTTGAGTGTTTCTCACATTGGGAAAAAAAACATCATCTAACGGTTGTGATTCGTTGTCATAGTAAATCCAAGGGTTATGGGTTTATTTCCATCTTCTTCACAAACCCTCTTTGTTGTTAATGGGAGGGAGATTCCTCCATTAGTCATTATGTCTCTTCTTTATTTAGAAACCAATTCAACTACTACTTCTTAATCTTCTTTAATCTCTCTCTTTTGTTACTTCTTCCTACTGCAATCTCGAGATCGATCGTTGTCGATTGAATTCGCTTCATCTTCTTCACTTGGTCGACGTACGACTTTGACTTGTTCGAACTTCACTTCTCAGATCGAATATCAAGGTAAGGACAACTCTCTTAGGTTATTGTGCTATAAAGTCTTTTACTTGTTTGATCTCTGTTCAGAAATTTGGTGATTTAATTGTTTTTTAGAATGCATGGTTTTGTGCAAACACTGTAGAATTCGGAATTAGGAATCTGAAAAGTTTGAACCTTTACATCACTATATCAGTGTTTAGGTTTGGTAGCTTTAAGTTTTACTGTGGAAATTCTCTCTTTTATGTCAACCAACGTGGTCTTAATTGAATCGGGTTTTTTTCTTCGAAACTGAAACATCCGTGGTTTTTGGGTCAAACGAAAGTTTGAAGATTCGAGGAAGAATGAAGGAAGTGTGTCAATGTTTAAAATTAGTTCTGTTATCTTCTCAATTTTTGATACACTTCCTTGGTTGTTTATGAATTTTGAAATGGCTACAAGTTTGAATTTTTTCTTTCCAATTGCAGCCAAGTATATTCTCTCCTCCAGTAGCAGATCGGCATACATTTTTGTCCTCTTTGTTGAGGTATTACTACATTTAGTTACGATACTCCTTCATGCAACTGCTTATTTCATTATTTTCTTTTTCCATGGCACTAGAAGTTATGCGTATCCTCAATTCTAGATCTTGATGACTCGCAATTTGTGATTATTTAACTGTTAAATAAGAATCATATCTTCCTTGAAACCGTGCCTAAGTAGTGGAATTGTTGTTTGTCTACTAAAGCTCAGATAGGTGGTGATCATTTCCTTTCAGTTGATAGTTTGAGAAGGGTCTATAACGGTTGCGCTTATTTTTGTCTACAGAAAAGTTCATCCTTTTTCACAGTCTGAGACTTTATTCTCATTATTAGTATTTGTAGACTTCTTGGATTTCATAGATTCATGAATAATTATCTTTAGATGGGGACTTATGTTGTATTAATGTTTTATCACAGTGACACAATCGTTTAAGAGGTTTGCTTTGACCCCAATCATAAGTTTCCTCTTCATCTGCTTCTTCACCTCCACTGCACCAACGAGCAATTTTGTTCTGGCACATCAACGATTGTAATTTGTTTGGTTGAAAATCGAGGAGATGGAAGTGAGTTGTTGTTCCTCTTTTTGGGACAAGTTTATTTGAAGGGTGCTTTGTTTCTCTACATCTCTTTTGAATTTTAATTGCAGTTTTTTTCCCTTAGGATGCATATATATCTTAAGATGCCAATATCAGTTGTCCTTAACCATTTATGAGGCTGCATTTTCATTTACGGATTCTGATTACTTTTATTTGACTTTCTCTCTCAAATCAGTGACATCTTCTTCATAACTCTTAATCTTATATGTTGATATGTATTCAGCCTTTCTCAGAAGGAGCAAATTAAATTTCTCAACAATATATTTGACATCATATTTTTCCTTTTCTGGTAAGTGTTTAATTTTTATGATACCAATTATTTTTTCTTAGTCATAGCAGATTTTTAAACGTGTGCCTTTCTTGAAAAAGGATTTTGTGTGGCTTCAAGTATCGTCGTGCAGAGAAAAGGATAAGGCTCTTCCTTCATCTGATTCTGTTGACAGTTGAATCAAGTCGCTCACTTGGTCAATTATGGAGTCAACGAAGGTGTGCATGAACACACAGTGTGGAACAGCCTCAACTTCGGGCGAATGGAAGAGAGGCTGGCCTATGCGATCTGGCGAATTAGTCTCTCTCTGCGATAAGTGTGGGTAAGGGGCTTCAATCTTGTGTCTTATTTGAATACTATTTCAGCCTATTTGATATTCACAACACTTGCCCGATTGATTAATGCTGTGGGTATGTTTACAATTAGAACAAGAGAGGATGCTTAAGGGGAATCTAGATTTCATTCAATTGGTTACCTTTTTTGGTAAAATTTTGTGGATGTTGGCTTTTGATAGGTCTGCATACGAGCAGTCCATTTTCTGTCAAGTGTTCCATGCCGAGGAATCTGGTTGGAGAGAGTGTAATTCATGTGACAAGGTGAAGATAATATCATGGCTTACATGTGTTTTTGCGCTCAAATATTCCAGTTGTTTTTTGTTGATACGTATCTGTGTTTTCCCAGCGTCTTCACTGTGGATGCATTGCTTCTAGATTTATGATGGAGCTTCTAGATAATGGTGGTGTTACCTGTATAAGTTGCGCCAAGAAACTCGGACTATATCCAGTAAGATTATTTCCTGTCTTTGAGTCAACTTCTAAAGGGATGCTTCTTTAGTCTTGGATTTTCTTGCAATATACTCATGCAATCTCTCGTACAGATGAATGTCAGCCATGAATCCAATGGTAGGGACTTCCCCTCATTTGCTTCAGCAGAGCATGTAAGCAGTGTCCTAGAGAGGACAAATCTCAAGCAATTGCTTCACTTTCAAAGAATTGCCCCCACTCAATCTTCTCTTCAAATGAAACAAGAAGAGTCTATGCTTCCTTCCAGACTAGATGCCCTTAGACACAAGACTGAAAAGAAAGAATTGCAGGAATTATCTGCTCAGCCAAACCTGAACATTTCACTTGGACCTGCCCTTATGACAGGTCCATTTCATGATGCTGTTGTTGATGACAGAAGTAAGACTACTATGTTCCCTCGGTCCAGGCAACTGCTTCCAAAACCTGAAAATTCAGCTCCCACTGCTGCTGGTATGGAGCCTAATGGGAGCCTGGTGTCACAGATTCATGTTGCTCGGCCTCCTCCAGAAGGTCGTGGGAAGACTCAATTGCTTCCCCGTTATTGGCCTAGGATTACTGACCAGGAGCTGCAACAATTATCTGGACAGTATCCTCATCTGTATGTTCATATTTCTTTTTATTTATTTTACGCTTATGCACTATTGTTCTATGCTAAGAGTCCTTAAACTTTTATTCTTTAAGCTCAAATTCCAAAATTGTACCACTCTTTGAAAAAGTTCTGAGTGCAAGCGATGCGGGTCGTATTGGTCGACTGGTTCTTCCAAAAGCATGTGCAGAGGTAACTTGTTTCTCTGTATGTTTATTCGAAATTCCCAAACTGTAGCTATCTAAATGCATGTATCAGCTATATCTTTTTATGGTGGTATGTAGGCATATTTCCCCCCTATCTCTCAACCTGAGGGACTCCCATTAAAGATACAGGACATAAAAGGGAAAGAATGGGTGTTCCAGTTCAGGTTTTGGCCTAATAATAACAGCAGGATGTACGTTTTGGAGGGTGTGACTCCTTGCATACAGTCAATGCACTTGCAAGCTGGTGATACTGGTAATTTCAAACCCTTTTGTTTGTTAACTACATTCATCGCATGTTGATGGACAGTGAGATGCTTTTCAAGAAGAGATGGACTATACTTTGTTATAAGGTTTGATTTTCCCATGTCCTCTGCAGTGACATTCAGTCGCACAGAACCTGAAGGAAAACTCGTAATGGGATACCGTAAGGCGACCAACTCTACAACAACACAGGTAAATCTATAATAGCAGAGTGTTATCCACATTGGTCACTGTGAAGTGAAGTATTGAATTAAAAGATTTTACTTTGGTTTCTTCAGATGTTTAAGGGAAGCAGTGAACCCAATCTAAACATGTTTTCCAACAACTTGAATCCGGGATGTGGTGACATCAACTGGTCTAAATATGAGAAGTCTGAGGACATGGCAAAGGATAGCTTATTTCTTCAATCGTCCCTAACTTCTGCTAGGAAACGGGTTAGGAACATTGGGACTAAGAGCAAACGTCTGCTCATTGATAGTTTAGATGTTCTAGAAATGAGACTAACTTGGGAGGAGGCCCAGGACCTGCTTCACCCGCCCCAATCCGCCAAACCAAGCATCTTTACGGTTGAAGATCAAGATTTTGAAGAATATGACGTGAGTTGCTGTTTACTTGTTTAATTCTCAAAAGCAGCTAGATCTTTGCATCTGAAATCATATACTTGCTGCTATGCAGGAACCACCTGTTCTCGGGAAGAGGACCGTTTTTGTGTCACGTCCAACAGGGTGAGCCCTCTTGTTCTGTGTAATGATAGGATCAGAAGAATTAAGCACAATTCAATTGATTCAAAGACTTGATGTAATGAACATCTGAATAATTGGTTCTGATATGTGATCCTTGAATCGTCAGGGAACAAGAGCAATGGGCGCAGTGTGATTCTTGTGGGAAATGGCGACGGCTGCCTGTGGATACTCTTCTTCCACCAAAGTGGTTGTGCTCCAATAATCTCTTGGATCCTGGCAGGTAAACGAGATAGTATATTCATGTTCTTTACCTTGAGTAGTTACTACAGAATGATGCAGATTTTTCTCCAAAAATAATTGATACAATCTATTTTGACTATACTATACACTTATGAGATAATGTTGTTATAGATTTCAGACTCCTCACTGAGACCGTAACTGTATAACTTGAGTTGTTGTATGTATCATCAGGTCTTCATGTTCTGCACCTGACGAGCTATCCCCAAGAGAACAGGATACACTTGTCCGGCTGAACAAAGGTGTAAGCATCAACTGTTATCTGCTGTTTCATTAGAAACTTCTTTACATAGAACCTAAAGTTCTGTTTTCACAGAGTTCAAAAGGAGGAGACTGGCATCATCAAACGAAAAGCTAAACCAGGACCAGGAAGCATCTGCTCAGGATACTTTAGCAAATGCAGGCGTCACCACGACCAATGGACAAGGGGATATCGCAGTTGCAGCCACAACCAAGCACCCAAGACACCGGGCAGGGTGTTCATGCATCGTTTGCAGCCAACCACCGAGTGGAAAAGGCAAACACAAGCCGTCATGCACATGCACTGTGTGTGAGGCAGTGAAGAGGCGGTTCAAGACGCTCATGATGCGGAAACGGAACCGAGGAGAGGCAGGTCAGGCAAGCCAACAGGCGCAGTCAGAAAGCCGAGACGAGACAGAAGTGGAGAGCATTCCAGCAGTTGAACCAACCGCCGGGGGAAACATTGACTTAAACTCAGACCCAACGGCTTCCCGAGTAAGTATGATGAGCCTTCTCCAAGCTGCAACCTTTCCTCTGGAATCATACCTGAAACAAAAGGCTAGTTCCAATACAGCAGCAGAACAGCAAAGCAGTGACATGGTAAGCACAGATCATGGTTCGTCCTCAGCTGCACAAGAACATGACAAAGACACAAACGGAGCTCATGAGACCCCAAGCTAAATCCCTTTGGAACCCTCCATCACTATTTATTCTACAGAAGTAAGTGTTTATTATTTATACAAACGACTTCGGTTTCGTCCCAAATTGGTGAAGTGGTCATGACCATCCTGCCAATTGTCGACCGAAGAAATGAGGAGTTTATTTGTTTACCTTCATATTTCTCGTGTCTTTGTTCGGTGTGCAATGAGGCTTGAGAGAGAGACAAAAAGATGAGAATCTTAATGAGGTTTTGGAAACACATAGAACAACCAACATAAATGATTATACTCTGCTTTGACGATTGGTAATATGTGAATTTATATAAAGGTGAAAGAATAAATAAAACAAACAAGCCATGTTTCTCTTCATCATGCAAAACTGCAGAGGTCAACTAGTTAGTTCGAATTCTGATTAATTGTCGGTTTTGTTGTCCGGTTCAAACCAAACCGAACTCACTCACCAATCCCATATCTTTCTTAAAAATTAAGAAAAAGACCCAAAAAGAAACAAATAATTAAAAAAAGGAATAAAACTTTTCAAAATCATTTAATGAAGCCGGCCAAAGTTGATCGAGTCGGCTTAATTGACTGATTGGAAAATCACTAACACAAACAACTTCACGTATATCATATCGTCAAATTACACGTGTCATATAACGATATGTTCCTCAAACACGTAGAATCTGCCTTATTTCTTCTCCTCAATGCCAAGTCTTCATTAACTAGTTACCTTATATACCCCCACCTTTCTCATAAATATCAATAACTAGTCGTTTTTCTTGTCTTCTTCTCCCTTTATTATTTTACATTTTTCTCCACTCCCTTATCTCATTTTTATATTTTTTATTTATTTTGGTTTATGAATACAATCCATATAAAGATGACACACACAATATTAAAAATAATAAATAAATAAATAATTAAATATCAATCAAGAGGAATAAAATATAAGCTTTGAATGGTTAGCAGATTAAATACAGATCATCTACAGTGTACCCACTTACAATTAATATTATCATTCATACATTAAAAACACAATTCAAAAATAATAAGTAATATAATGCAGATCACAATTAAAGAGCAAAAAATATATGTCCTCACCACCTCCTTTCCGCCTGCAACTTTTGTTTTTCTTTTATCTTTCTTTCTTTTTTTTTCTTTCTCATTTTTTTCTTTTTCTATTTATGTGGATCAATATAACTAAATTTATTGATTAAACATCAATTAAAATAATTTTTACTAATTCTTATAAAAATATGTGCACAATTTTATTATTTATGATACTTATTAATTATTATTTTAGTTTCATTTCGAATAGATTCTATTTGGGTTCAAGTATAAATTTAAAAAATCAAAAATTACTTAAATATTTAAATATCCAAAAAAAATATTATAAAATATTAAAAAAATTTAGACATAATTGAATACCCAAATATTCAAAATAATATTTAAAAATATTTATAAATACTCTAAAAATATTTAAAATAATACCATAATATTAGATTTTTGGGTATTCATTCGGTTAGGTTTGAGTCTAAGTTCGTATCTAATTGTTTGGATCAAAAAATTAAAAACCTATTTGGATATTTAAATGAAAACATAATTATAATAACAAAAATATAAATATATTAAATTTTGGATGACAAATGTAACATAAAATATTATAAATTTATTAGAAGAAAATTAATTTTTGTTTTTGATTTGTATGATCTCTATGATGCCAATAAATTTATTAGAAGAAAATTGATTTTTGTTTTTGATTTGCGCATGATGCCAATAAAAACAAAAGTTGAGTAAAATCCGCGGGTCAAATAAGTGGGACGAGTGAGGGGCAATAAAGTAAATAGTGAGAAATATGAAGGGTTGGTTTTTAAGAAGGAGATATGTTAATAACGGAGGGGCAAAGAGGGGAGGAGTGGAACCCATAAACGCGTAGCTGAGGTTTCGGTAAGGTCGTCGTGGGTTCCCTCTCTCTAACCTACAAACCACTTCTTTCTCACGCGCTCTCTTTCTCATTTTATTTTATTTATTTTTTATATTTTTGTTTAAAATCATTATTTTGGTCGACCACTTCTTTCAATAGTTGTTGTCATTTACCTGTTCCCAACACATATTTTATACACAATTTGTTTATATTTTCATTTATTTTAATTTCTCTCTTAATCTAATAAAAATATAAGGTTATATATATATAGCACTTATATTCGGTAATATGATATTTTATATTTATATATATGTGTATATATATATATATAATTTTATCATTCTTGCTAATAATATGATACGAAATTTAGATTAGTATTAATATTGTCATAATACTGTGTTTAAGGGAATAATGTAAAGTTTACTCAAAGGGTGAAACGTAAAATGAGGATTAGTGAGTGTTTAACTTGTGATAATGAACGCGACAAATGCGTAATGGAGGATCTTTTGCTTGAATACTGTTCGGCAAAGCTGCTTTTTTAAATTTAAATTATTTTGTATTATTGATATATTTGGTTCAATTATTTTATGTTAATCATTTTGTTTATCAACAATTAGTAACACTTACAATTGCACAATTTTTCTTAATTACCAGTTGTTTTGGGTTGGAGAGATACACCTTTTCGTATTCCTGTCTCTAATTTTTTTGACAACCATACTAAACTAAATAATCAAATCTAATTTTGTTATTTTATTTTAGGTTGTGCTATTAATTTAAAATTTGTAAGCAATCTTAAGATAGCTAAATGTAATTTTTGTTAGACTTAAAAAAATAATTCGGTAAAATCAGAGATTATAAAGAAATAACTCTTCTTTATTAGCTTAGGAAAATCTCTCTAACCATAAACTCTCAATCTCTTTAATCTCACAAGTTATGCCACAATTTTGGCATCTCCTTATATAGATAAGATTAATCTTATTCCTAATAGGAAACACATTTGGTTTAAATAACTCCTAAACTATAGCAACTTAACCTTATATATCTCTTAGCTTGCTCCTCAAGCTTTGGTCTTCAAGCTTATCTCAACATTCTCTCCCTTAAGTTTGAATTCTTCTTTTGACACATTTTGAACTCCAATGAAATCTCTCATTTCTTTGAACTTCAGTTTTCCTAGTGCATTTGTTAGTATATCGACTTTGTCATCACTTGTCTTAGAAAGATGAAGTTGTGTAATATCCTTCACATCCATCTTTACCTTGTACAATTGATTATTTGACCTCTTAGCTTGGACAATCAATTTTCCTTCTTGATCATGCATAA
Source organism: Lepidium didymum (assembly GCA_963920545.1). Taxonomy (NCBI): domain Eukaryota; kingdom Viridiplantae; phylum Streptophyta; class Magnoliopsida; order Brassicales; family Brassicaceae; genus Lepidium; species Lepidium didymum. The sequence continues at coordinate 3,003,612 of OY986994.1, read as the reverse complement.
GCAAATTTTCTCCTTTCAATCTTATGTCACAACCTTCCTCTGTTGTTTGTCCAAGATTAATGATGTTACTCTTTAGATCTAGGATGTAATACACGTCTTTCATCTCTTTTTGGTCGCCGTTTCCATCAATAAAGGATATCGATCCTTTCTCTTTGATGTATACATAAGAGTCATCACCAAACCTCACTTTTCCGGTGATGGACTCGTCTAGTCTCGAAAAATACCTCCTATCAAATTACTTTGGACAAATCGAAGTCTCCATTACCTCGACCTCATCCCCTTCCACGACCACGTCCTCATCTTCCTCTTCTCTCGATCCTTCACTAGAATCCCTCGTTTGATTTTGTGATTCAACATACATCAATTGTTGAATAAAATCCTCTAGTATCGATTGGAACAAGAGTGCCATCCCCATGTTATTCTTCCTTTTATCATCAATTTTTGTCTTAATTACCTCCCACAACTCATGTACATTGAGACATATCTTTATCCTCATGGCCCAAACAGTATAGTTAGTTGCAGTTAACATCAGACATACTATAGAAGTATAGCCTCCTCCGCCTTTGTTCTTCTTCGTGGCTATTATAGCTTTGTTATCTCCCATGATTCGTTTCTCTTTTGATTAAACCTCGTGTTTAATCTTTTCCTCGTGATTTAAGACTCTTTCTTAATCGATTCCTCTTACTTCCTTCACTCTGATACCAATTGTTAGACTTAAGAAAGTAATTCGATGAAATCAAAGATTATAAAGAAATAACTCTTCTTTATTAGCTTAGGAAAATCTCTCAAAACCTAAACTCTCAATCTCTTTAATTTCACAAGTTATGCCACAACTTTGACATCTCCCTATATAGATAAGATTAATCTTATTCCTAATAGGAAACATATTTAGTTTAGATAACTCCTAAACTATAGCAACTTAACATTATCTATTTCTTAGTTTGCTCCTCAAGCTTTGATCTTCAAGCTTATCTCAACATTTTTCTATTCAAATTATTTATAAGGTAATCCAATACTTTCATAAAAATACAATAATTCGAATACTAATAAAGTGATTTAACTCTAAACTATATTTGAATTACTTTATATACAGAAATGAATATATTAAATTCTATGATTAACATATCAAGAAAAGTATATGATAAAGTAATAAAAGTTAAAGAAAATAAAATAAAAAGGAAAAACAGTTTTTAACAAAGAAGATTAAAAAAGGAAGAAACAACTAAGAGCGTGTAATTCACGATTAAAAAGAGAGTGGGTTTCGAAACCGCCTTTAAGCTGTCGTAAGCAGGCTCTTGGTATCGTGTATAAAAGAACCGGTTCTTAACACCACATCTATTCATCCCTCTTCCCTTATTTTTTCATCTTTTCTCGAGAAAATTAAATTAACCAAATCTCTTCTTCCTCTTTTTTTCTGTGAATCAAATCTGGTTTTATTCATCAACAATGGGCGTCGCTGTTCTAAATCCACAAGACTGTTTGAAACATCCTTTATCACATATGAAATATCCTCGTAACCCTAGCGCATGCCCTAACAGGCAGAAAAACCGTACTCGCCGGAGTCCTCCGCGTAATCAAACCACCAGATCTCCTCCTGTAGCGCCACCGCTTCCTCCTCCTCGTGCTGCTGTTACTACTTTTGTTCCTAAGGCACCGGTTAAAAGAGAGAAGAGTCCTAACAACAACATCGTCGTTGGTCAAGTTAGAATCCTGAAGCGCGGCGAGGAAATCCCTAAGAAAACTTCAGATCTGGTTGTGGAAAAGACAGATCTGGGATTTACTCGTCAGATTCAACCAGATCCGGTTGTGCCGAAGAGTCAGATCCGTGTGTCTGGCCGTAAATCTCAACCAGCACCGTTTTACGCTGGTCCGGCGACTATGACCTCTCCTCCTCCAAGCGATGTTCCGCTTCCAGCGTTTTTCACGAAGAAGAGCGTCTCCTTGTTCCAGGCCGCCGACGCAACCAATGATCTCATCAGGATCCTTCGTCTAGACATCGCTTGACATGCGTATGTCTCCTATCATTTTAGCTTCTATAAAAAGCTCCGATGATCCACCAGGTTCTAAAACTTTCTCGAGTCAATATCCCACAATCGTCCGATTCCGGTCTAAAAACGGGAGATCTACAACAATAATAATCTCCAGACGACGAATGTAGAAGATGAAGAAACATCTTCGTTATGAACCCGTTTCGAATCTTCCCTTATTTTTTCAAGGGGCAAGATCGAAGCATCTTCTTAACAGGTCTTAGTTTATCTTCTTAGAGTTTAGTGTTTGTGTAGGAGTATATGTTCATAGTCTTTTACCATTTCCTTTTTGTATTTCTGCATAATCGTCGAGTTCTCTGGGTAAATTATATAGGTTCGTTTTCTGAGTCTTTGCTATGTCTTATTAGGGTTCTTCGTCTAAGTCCGTCTGTAATTTAGGTCTCATGTCAAATTATGGAGATGTCTGTATTGGTTACATGAAGCTTAAGCTTCGTTGTGATCTTCGGTATTGTAATTCTCTATACTTCTAATTTTTATTTGGTCTCTTGTTCTTCCTTAGGGTTCATCTTTTGGATTTCGTATGGTTTAGGTTAAAGCAAACTATAGAGATGTATTTACTGGTTAGATGAAGCTTAGGTTTCGATGTAATCTCGGTATTTACGACTTCTCTGTACTTCTATCTTTAATATTATCGAATATAATTTTCTTTTAGCTATCCTTCTCTATCGATTATTCAAGTATTATTGTTGTGAAATATTATAAGGAAAAATCAAAACTTGTAAATGATTCAGGCCTTTGAACATTTAAAATTCGAAAAATCGTCAGTTTGAAAAACGCTATAATTCATCAAATCACACCATCTATCACAAATATATAAATGAAACAGTAGTAATGTTAGGTAAATCACACAATGCTTGAAAAATAATCTCAAGAATTAATAACATAATCGCTACTTGCATAATGACTTTAATTCTAAAGTGGATCTTTTTGATGTTGCTCAATTATTGCGATGGATGACTTCAACACATGCCACTTGGTTGGTCCAAGTTTTAAGATATCTCTTTTCTATAGTTATGTAGCCCACTTTGGCCCAATCTAAGGCCCATGTATTCTTCTCCTAAAGCTAGTGTTAGAATTCTTGAAATTAGCTTAAAAAGCCTTAATTATCATTAAGAAGTACGTAAGACAATACAGTTAAACCTCAAGACAATACAGTTAGACTTCAATAAATAAATAATTTATTTATTTTCGGTCTTAAATGAATAACCTCGCTAAATGCATTAATGAATAATTTTTTTGGAATCATGAAAGACTTTATATTAATATAAATGAATAATCATCACATTTCATTAGAGATATATAGATATATTAAACAAGATTTTTTTTCAATGTTCGTACACAAAAAAACAGTATATAGTTTTTTGCTTTTTCTCCACCAAATTTTTCTAGAGTAAACAAAACTTTATGAATATTCTGCTCGTGTTGTAGAAAGTAGTTCCGTAAGGTGATTATTGCTTGATATGCTTCTTTTGATGACACATTTTGGTGTGACGCTACTATCATCTGGTTCTGGATCATTTTCATAAGTCAGTACAGACTTAATAATTTCATCGTCGGTAGTCAATTCCATAAAGATATCATTCTCGTTAAAATAATTCAAAAGATGTTCGACGTCCATCACATTTCTATAGTGTAACCTAGAAATGACATCCATTAATCCTTCGATATCTTATTCTAATTTATCAATTTCTGCTTCATGAACATCGAGTTCTTCATATTGTATCTTGCAATGTCAGAAACATTTTGCAATTGTTGTTTCCTTTACATCAAATCTCCAAGCCAAGGTAGCAAAGTTAATAGCATCGAGAATGTTAATCTTTTCTGGATTTGATGAGTCAACTTCAAGGCTCTGCAAGATGTTATAATAAAAATGACGTTGGTAGTGAAGCTTAAATGCCTGAATAATCCCATCATCACATGACTGAATTTTAGATGTTGTGTTAGGGGGCAAGAAAAACAACTCTACGTTTCTCAACCCTTCAACAACCTTTGGATGAGCTAGGAAGTTGTCTACGAACAAGAGAACCTTTCTACCATTCATTTTTTGTCAAACCAATGACAAAAAATTTTAAAAGCAAACTAGTCATCCAAACTTTCTTGTTGAAATGATACTCACAATTAAGATTGTTCATGTTGACATTCTTAAAGCATCTTGGTTTTGCATACTTACCAATAACCCAAAGGGGGACTTTGTCGGATTTATCACTATTATAGCAAACTGCAATAGTAATTCTCTCATTGTCTTTCTTTCGTCTTTCAAGCTGCTTTGTGGCACGTGAATGGTCAGCTTCAAACTGATATATCAATCATATTTCATTGATATTGTAAATATCCTTCAACTGATATTGGTCTAATTTAGACTTTATTTCAGGTAAAGCATTTTCAATGTCCTCCATGTTCACATAACTGCTTTCACCAAACCGCCGGTAGGACTTTATTGAATATCTTGCTTTGAAACGTTCCAATCATCCACTTGAAAAGCTAAACTCTTGATTTGTTTCACCATACATTTTTTGAAAAAATTCTTTTGCTTTACCTTGAACTATTTCTCATGAAATATTCACCTTCTTTTATCTTTGAAGAAACCATTCATACAAAACTTTCTCCAAGTCGGGGTACTTCGCTATTTTTGCCTTTTATCATCGCTAATTTTTATCTCCTCTGATAAATACTCTGCTGATCTTTTGAGAGTATTTGATATTGTAGTTTGACTATAATCCAAACCAAACTTTTCCTTCACCCATGCTTGCATATCCTTTTGCGTAAGTGTTGGATGGTCTTTCTTATGTTCACATATGACCTTCCTTATCTTATCAGTCAAATATATTTTTGTTGATGACTTTGGCTTTTGATTGGAAGTCATCAAATTGAATGTTAAGAAAAATATGGTAGTGTAGAATGAATTACTTACCAAACCAAGACTTTAGAACTATATATATAGTTTGTAGTGTAGGTTAGATACATTTTCTAAGACTCTAAATATTTCATACAATATAATACAATGTATCTTATTTCACATACATACAATGTATCTTAGTCTACATAATACAGTTCATGCATTAGTCCATATACATACCATGTATCTTACTAATATAATATAATGTATCTTAGTACACATACATATAATGTATCTTAGTTTACATAATACAATTCATGCATTAGTTCATATACATACCATGTATCTTACTAATATAATATAATGTATCTTAGTACACATACATACAATTCATGTATTACTAATATAATCTCTTCAATTTCTAATATATATATATAATATTTACATAAAATGAATATTTTTTGTTGGTTCCAAAAGTATTCTTTTGTATAGAAGTTTAATTGTATAAGGTAAAATATTTAATTTATCAATAATGATAAAAAAGACATTGTCCATCCATAATTTAACAACTTGCCTTGTCCATTACATCCCGTCTAAAAAATGACGGTGACGAGTTTTTTCACATTCGTCAATTCCTCATTAGCGGATGATGACGTGTTAAACTCAAAATTAGTTTTTAATACTCAGCAAAACCATTATGCCATGTCAGCCTTTTTCTATTGATTGAACATAATTGATGATGCCAAAAAATGAACAAACCTAACCAGAGAAATAAGCAAGACGAAGAAGACGAACCCTAAACTTAAAATTTTGTCAATTTATTTTTTAATTTATATAATTTGGGAATCTTTACATATCCTTCGCACACACAACTCCGTTTTTTTGGGTCCTACAATTTTTATTTAAATAATTAATTTATTCAAATATTAAATCCGAATCGGTAATCCATACAGCTAGAGACCCGATTTTCGACATTAAAATTGGGAATAATAAATATAAAAAATAAGTAAAAATGATAAAAGGAAATAAAGAGGAGAAGAATAATTTAGCGAGCCTCGTATATAACACCATCCGTCTATCTTTTTCTTCTCTATTTCGATATTTCAACTTCCTCTTTCTCTTTCTTTCTTCGCCATTCTCTATCTCTCTCTCTTCTGGAACTTCTTATCTTTCTATCTCAGCTTCTCTTCTGATATCTTTCTCTATCAGAGCTAGAGATTTTCAATAAGTGTAAGCGTCGATGAAGAAAGTTACGTCAGCGAAGATGGCGGTTAGGGATGACTGGGTGGTGGCGGCGATGACAGATGACGAGATGGTGGTTGAGCTTCTTATACGGTTGAAGCATGGCGGAACGGTAGTGGCGGATAATCCGGCGGTGAAACTACCTCCGTTGCGGTGGGGGATTCGTCAACGGCGGTCTCGGTCCTCAAGATTCGGTGTCGGGGTTAATGATCTCGTTTCGATTAAGAAGAAGGATGTGAATTCCGCTAGAGCCAGTCCTAATACTCCTCTCTCATGGAGTGGCGGATCTGGAAGTGGTGGCGGCTCTGCATCTCCCTCCGCCGTAACCGCTGATGGATTTGAGGATACTAGTCGTCAAGCTAGCTGCTCTACATCTACAGGATCTGGATCTAAGGTACTTTCTATTATCTTTTCATCTCCTAAACCCCATCGTCTCGATTTAGTCTTCTCTCTATCTCCCTCGTCCCGATTACGAGTTCGGTAGCTACGGCGAGATGTAAATATCCGTCATCTCGCTGTATTTCTGTTTTCCGATCTGGCCGGTAAATCCAGATTTCGGTAGCTGCGGCGAGATGTGTTAGCGTTGAGCTAATCTGTAACAAGAAAAGAGATGGTGAGTAGAGAAGAAAGAAGAATCATATAGGAGATAGAAGAAGAAGAACGATAGAGAAGAGAGAATAAGGAAAGGAGATTACGGTGGTGAATAGTTCTTAATTGATTTGATATCCTTTCCCAAAACTTAGGGTTAGGCTTAAATACAAGCATAGGTTATAATGTATCAGGAAACGAAAATGCAATTATAAAAACGACAAACAGTTCATTTATTCAAAGATAAGACCCTCTCTTTCTCTTCGAGTGTCTCATTCCCAGCTTCTCTTCTTTCCTTAGCCACTTTTGTGCTTTCCTGCGTGTCCTCTCATTCTTGCTGATCGTTTACCTTTGTTCAACATACTCAAAGGCGCTGCCAACTTATCAGAAACTACCTCCGTTACGGTTGGGGATTCGTCAATGGCAGTCTCAGTCCTCAAGATTCGGTGTCGGGGTTAACGATCTCGTTTCGATTAAGAAGAAGGATGTGGATTCCGCTAGAGCCAGTCCTAATACTCCTCTCTCATGGAGTGGCGGATCTGGAAGTGGTGGCGGCTCTGCATCTCCCTCCGCCGTAACCGCTGATGGATTTGAGGATACTAGTCGTCAAGCTAGCTGCTGTACATCTACAGGATCTGGATCTAAGGTACTTTCTATTATCTTTTCATCTCCTAAACCCCATCGTCTCGATTTAGTCTTCTCTCTATCTCCCTCGTCCCGATTACGAATTCGGTAGCTGCGGCGAGATGTAAATATCCGTCATCTCGCTGTATTTCTGTTTTCCGATCTGGCCGGTAAATCCAGATTTCTCCATCCGATCCTTCTTCATATCTCTGTTCTATTTCATTTTTCTTTCCAAAATCTCCGAATACACTCGTCTCGTCGTCATACACGATTCTTAAGTTTACGATGTCTTCATCGTTCGAAACCTCAACACTTGAAAAATCTACATCCGATTCTAACGCATCTCATTATTTTCGGCTGATCAGTAGTTTATCTCTTCTGTTTTCTTCACTTACCTCCGTCTTCGGAAAATATTCTCCGCCGCATATCGCCGTTATAGCCATCTTCTTTAAATCATTCTTCTAGGTTAAACGAATTTCTCCATCTCTAAAAAAGTCAAATCAAAAATTTTCTTCTCTTTTTTTCTTTTCTCACTTTTTAAATTCTTTTTTGTTTAATTTCAATGGTCTGTTTTGGTAATTAAATCTCTGCTAAAATGTTCTATAACAAGCTTAAATCTAGAGGTTGACGGTTAATTTGATTAACCGAAACCTCTGGTACGCGTTAAACCGGATCTAGTCTGATAATTTTAGCCGGTTTAAAGAGAATAATTAGAAGCCGGTCTAATTTTTAATTTCTATAGAGGAATAATAAAAGCTTCTTAAGATTTATGGGGCGCGTATATTTACAGCATGTTTAGTCAAACGTGCGCGTTTTTGAGGACTATAATAGCGTTTTGGGACTGAAAGGAGTAAATATTGTCGGAGAGATTAAGATCACGTGATCTTAAAGAGTGATGACGATGGCCATGACACGGAATTGTCATGATCTTGCACCATCTCTCTCTTTATAAAATTCTTTCCTATTTTATTTGAGATTTTTCATTATATTTTATTTTCTATAAATAGGTTTCCTTATAATTTATGAGGAAAAAAACTTTTTTTACTGGTAGTGTGTTAAAAGTAGATCTTCGGACTCAGCATTTAATTGCGTTTTTAATGCTAGTATATTTTAAAATTATTACTGTCTCTAACCTAATTTATTTTTTATTAATTGCAGGTCTTTCCCACTAACGAAATATCAAGTTCTTTCTCCAAAAGATTGAAGAAAAAGAAGGTATTAATACTCTCTCCAGATTCTAAATTTGGAAATTACACGAATATTATATAATTGAGCTGATGTTTTTTTTTGTTTATGTTTGACAGTCATCTTCTGAGCTAAAAAATGAAGAGAACTTGAAGTTGAAGGAAAGAGTTGACCTTAAAAAGGTGGATTCTACTTTCTAATTTGTATTTTTCACAGTGAATTCTCATCCATTTTGCATCAGTGTTTACTAATAAGTCTAGAATGTTATACAGGAGCTTGCTAATCTCCGATCAACATTCGACGAACATAATGTAAGGAACCAAAGGTTGAAGAGGATTAAGGTGAATTTTGATTCTCTACCGAATCACCAATCTTTTCAATATTCAAATCTTTCAGATTCTATCTCTTTTTCTCTTTTGCTAAATCCCTGAAATCTACTCTTTCTTTTATCTTTGTTTCAGCTTGATCTAAACTCAGGCCATGTCAAAAACGAGAGTCCAGTTAATCTGATTCATCAACCACAACACGAGCGGTTACCTGAATCAAAATCATGCAATATCGATGTAAAAATCAGTAACTCTGAAATTCAGGGAGGTTTCTTCTTCATTCCGGATCTCAACATGGCACCATCGGAGGAAGACATATGGTACGGAACTTGCTAAAACAATGGCGATTTTAACAAGAAGGGAGCTTAGAGAATATTCTTTTAACAAAGAAAAAAAATGTGAATGTAATAACAAAAAGAGCTTTAAATCTCTCCCGTCATTCTCGTTTTTCTGTTTCCTTGTATTTTTGAGGTAAAAATGCTCATTACTTCTTTGATTTTTAGAAGAAGGTGGAAATTTAGGAGTTCTTTATTTTTTTCAACAAACGTTATTGTACTGATTCGTTGTAGTTAAAGCTTTGTTGGAAAAGTAGGACAACTTACAGACTTTTATGTCTGAATCTAATTCATTAATTAATTAATCCCAATATATTCTTATTATATTAAAACCCTAGTTTCCGCTCAACTAACCCAATACAAAGAGAGATTTATCATTTATCATTTCTCGATTCATCATCTTTTAATTCAGACTTGAGTTGCGTAATGTTATTGGTGGAGCGTCGGCGTGTTCTTCATTTTTAAAAGATTCCTTTTTTAATTCCAATAACATATAAAAATGCCAACTTGTTATCTACTAATTTGTTTGTCTCACCCCTTTCCAAGTCTACTGTCTAGAGATACAAAAATAACATTCCTTTTTGTAGTATCAAAGTTGTAAAATACTAGTTTTTAAGATTTTTTAGATTTAATTGGAGAAATTTAGATTTTAAAGAGAAAATTTTAAAAGAGTTGTAACCAATCACTTCCATGATTGCTCATACCAAACTTGTGATTGGTTAACTTCCTTTTACGTTCCAATTTGGTTATAGCTTTATGTTGATGCTTACAAACTTGTGTAAGCATTACAATCAAAAAAAACTGATGTAAAATAAATAAAATTCAGTAATATATTAAGAATTCACTTGTACTTCATTAGACCATCATCAAAGGGGTTTTTGAAGGGTTTCTTCATGGGGTTCTTAATATTTTTTTAATAATAAATCTTAAGAAACTTTTGTGAAAGTTTCTTATTTAAGAACTTTTAAGAGATTCTTAAGAGAGTTTCTTAAAATTTTAATATTATAAAAATAGTTAAGAAACCATTAAGGATGATCTTAATAACTAGTGGATAGAGATAAACGTCTCTCTCTTTCTCTCTGATTTCAAAACGCAGGAGAACAATGTCGTTTAACAGCTCCAACCTTCTACCTTCGCAAGAAGACCTTCCTCTCCGACACTTCGCCGATCAATCGCACGAACCACCGCCGGAACAGAGTCAGTTTTCGGATTCGTCTTCGATTGTCACTGCTAGTTTTCTCAACCTTCCTTCAACCCTAGCTATGGCGGATTCCGATCTCGCGGCTCCGCATCGCGATGAAGACAATTCCGCCGCTGCTTCTAATCCACGGTGGTTATCCTTCCGTACGGATATCCAAAATTCAGGAGATGGAGTCAACGCTGATGGTGATGCGATACTGGGTGTTGTTGGAGGTGAAGATTGGCGTAACGCTACTTATAAGGCGGCGATTTTGAGACATCCGATGTACGAGCAGCTTCTTGCAGCTCATGTGGCTTGTCTTAGGGTTGCTACTCCCGTTGACCAGATTCCGAGGATTGAGTCTCAGCTCAGTCAGTTGCACACCGTTGCCGCTAAATACTCCACTCTTGGTGTGGTTGTGGATAACAAGGAACTTGATCATTTCATGGTATGTTCAAAAAATTTTAATTTCAGTTTCGATTTTACAAAACTTTTTCGTAGATTTCATATAAATTGAAGATTTTAGATTAGGGATTTGTGCTCATTGTTAACATGCAAAATTCGAATGTTTTGGAACAATTCAACAATTTTGACTTCTGCTTCTTAATTATCTGAGAGGCAAATTCGAATTTGTGTGCGGTTCATTGTTCCTGTTTCTATAGTCTTGAAATCGAAACAATCTTTGCTCCTCCTATTTGATGAGCCAAATTCGAATTATAAACCTTTGTTTGACTCAAATAAGTTGTGTTTGTTGGATAAAGCTTCATTCTTAGTTTGTCTGCTTCTTACTGTATAATTTCTGTATTCTGTCCCTGAGATAAAATACATAATCTTTATTTAAATATTAATAAAAAGGGGCTTTGTAATGTTCTGTTTGGATGTCCTAGGGATTGGAATCTTACCTTCGTATATGATGATGCAGTCACATTATGTAGTGTTGTTATGTTCACTCAAAGAACAACTTCAACATCACGTCTGTGTCCATGCAATGGAAGCCATTACGGCTTGTTGGGAGATCGAGCAATCACTGCAATCCCTTACCGGTAACATTCCAAATCTATCTTTTGTGTTATTGTTTTTGTTGTCTTCTCGCTTTAGGAGTGTCTTGATTATATTCCTTTCTTTTTCGTATGGTTTGTACTGTCTATGGTTGTAGGTGTTTCACCAAGTGAAAGTAATGGAAAGACAATGTCGGATGATGAAGATGATAATCAAGTAGAGAGTGAGGTAAACATGTTTGATGGGAGTTTGGACGGTTCAGATTGCTTGATGGGGTATGGTCCTCTTGTTCCAACCGAACGAGAGCGATCCTTAATGGAACGTGTGAAGAAGGAACTGAAGCATGAGCTTAAACAAGTAAGCACTTGATCAAGTTTCAATGTTACTCAAACCAAAACAAAAGTCGTTTGTTTCTAATTATGTTGCTCGGTTTTTATCTGATATAGGGTTTCAAAGAGAAGATTGTGGACATAAGAGAAGAGATAATGAGGAAGAGAAGGGCAGGAAAGTTACCAGGAGATACGACTTCTGTACTCAAAGAGTGGTGGCGAACTCACTCGAAATGGCCATATCCAACTGTAAGAACCTCAACAGAGAAGCTTTTTACAAAATTGCCAAAAGCGGGTTTTGATTCATGAATGGTTTTTGGAAATCTAGGAAGAAGATAAGGCAAAACTAGTTCAAGAAACAGGTTTGCAGTTGAAACAGATCAACAATTGGTTCATCAACCAGAGGAAAAGAAACTGGAACAGCAACGTGTCGACATCATCTACTCTCTCCAAAAACAAACGTAAACGGTAAAATAAGATCCTTTCCTTTTCTCCTTGCGCAACATGAAACCGGTCAAGATATTCATTCTTAACCAAACCCAGGACCAGCAAGTCGTAGGTGGCATAGCAGAGGATGGTTCTTTGCCATATTAAAGGAAACTGATATGAAAGACACAGTTTCTCCTCCGGTTCTATAATTGTAATTTGTTTAGGTGATACCGGTTTGCCTAGAAAACCGGATTCTGAAGTCTGAATTGCTTATAATATGTGTTTATATATGTGTAGATAAAGTTAGTCCTTGGTAGCCATTTGTTTTGTTGATTTGCGTCTTGTAACGAACGCTTAATAAGGTGTGTGCCCTTTTTTTGTAAAGTGCGAATATGGTTTGTTTGTATTGTATCGAGTACATATATTCATCATAACTAAATGAGCTTGAAATAAACCAATTGTATTAGTAAATCCCCAAGTATAAATTTGGCTGCAAACCAAATTGAAAATTTATCCGGTTCACTCACCGGTTCGTTTAAGGCGGTTGCGGTTGCTCCTTTAAATCAGACGATTTCAAATCGCGTCAGCGTTTCAAATTGGCCCTAATTTTGAATGCCTTCTTTCTTCTTCTCGAACGTGAACGGCTTTGTCTTTTAATTTTTTCGTTCTCTCGAGTTCGTCTGTTTTTCTCCTAAAGTCTTTTAGTTGGGTGATTATGGCGGAAACACAAGAAGAACGATCGCCGTCTATTGATGATTGCCTTAAGTTGTTGAAAGGGGAAAGGGATGAGCAGAGACTCGCTGGTCTACTTCTCGTCACTAAATTCTGCAAAAACGATGACGTCATTTCCCTTAAGAAGGCTTACGAAGCCGTTGGTACTCACTTCCTTGACCGTCTTCTTCGCACCGGTAAACGAAAACCCTGACTTTATGTGCTTGGTGTTGTCTGCATCAGTATATTCCAAACTTGATGGAGTTTAGTACATATACGAATAACGATTTTGGGGTTTCTAGAAAGAGTGATTCTTAGTTTAGATACTAAATTTTGTTGCTCTCTAGTGTTGGGTTTTGACTGATCTCGAGATTTTCTTTGCAGGTAGTGGCAGTGGCAGTGGCGATGGAGTTGATAATCGTGATGTGTATTTGCAGCTATCTGTTATTGTTCTTGCTGCATTTTGCCGTGTTCCGGATATAGCTTCTTCAGAAGAGATGGTTTCCAGGATTCCCCTTATTCTCGAAATTATGTCGAAACGGTATGTTATAACCTCCTGATTCGGTCATCTGTGATCATCCATCAAGTTTTGCCTATATGTGTTTCACTTTTGCACAGTTTGACATCTTAAAGTTAGGAAAATTTCTTTTGGAATTTCAGGTCGACTACAAACATTCTCGAAGATTGTTATGAGCTTCTGTATTTGGTATCCACCGCTTGTGAAGCTGGTGTCATGACTTTGATAAACTCTGGAGGACTGAGAGTGATAGCTCCTCAGATGTCTGATCTACCTGATGGTAATAAGTTATGCATTTGTTGTTTATATTATGCACATTAGATTCCAATGAATGCTCTTTGGATTATTAATAAATTTGTGATGGGATACTATAATCAGTGTCTAAGAAAATGTCTTTTTGTGGTAGATGAATTTGAGGATAATTTTCTCCCTAAAAGCTAATGTAAGTCATGTTATTCAGGTTCACATGCCATGGAGGTTGCGATAAAGATTCTGCAGTTATTGGTTACTAAGCTTTCTGGTGATAGCATGAATATTGAACGCTTTTTAGAACTGTCTTTAGTGGTGAGTCTACTTGGCTAATTTTGTTTTCTTTATACAAAAGTTACTAAGGCTGCACTGCTCAAGTTGGATACCAAACTTTATGTTCTTTTTTTCAGGTTGCTGCTGTCGCAAGGCAGTTTGCGGTGTTGCATAATGCCCTGAAGTTTGAAGCACTGCATCTATTGTCTGCTGTCTTCACGTCTGAGTATTCTGTGAGTTTTTACTACTTCAATTTCTCAGGAAAAGTAATTGTAGTTACTAGCATGATATGTGTGAGTTAAAGGCAGTTAAATCTTGAACTTTTCTTTTCCATTGAAATTAGGATAATCGAAGTTTACTTTCTTTTGCTTGGACTATATAGCCGTCATCCTGATAATTGGGACTCCATTGTTTTGATGTTATTAAATATGCATATCATGTTTCCATTGTAGAAACACTACTTTATTTGTGTGTGTCCTTATCTGTTTGTATGTTTCTCATAGAACGTCTTTATGCCTAGGTACTTCTTCACGAGCCTCTTCGTTCCATGCCAGATAATGATTGGGCAGACTATATGCGCATGGGTGTTGTGGCAATTCTGCAGAATCGTGTGGGTGAGTTGAGACAGATCTATTAGCAGTTTGTTTGGGATACTGAAAATTGGATATCCATTTATAGTATTATTTTTTGTCTTAATTTGATCTATTTGCTATCTGACAAAAATCCTCTCTTGTTTTTGCATACGAAAGAATGATATTTATGTTCTCTTTAATTCACAAAAAGCATAAGAGTATCAGTTGTTTGCGGTCATCTGATAATAAAATTGCTTGCTTACATCCTTATTCATTTGTAGCACCTTCCGAAAAGCTTCATGCGTTGGTTGTCGCTGAGAATATGACGTCAATTACAGATGAAAATTGGCTTATCGGTCGGGTAAAACTACCCAATGTTGAGGATTATCTTCCAGCTGATAGGTAAACTTAACATCTTTGTACACTCTCACTTAACCTACTTAAGGATAAACATCATTCTGATTTCTTTTTGTAGGTGTCTTCTGCTGGTATTAGAGTCATCACATGTTGAGATATCTGTTTTGTTAAATGAGCTCGCTTACAATAAGTATGAAGCTCCTACGAATAATTCAACTGCTGAACACATTCTCTTGAAGCAACGGTATCTACCCATCTTGTTTTCTTTGATAGAAAAGATCATCAAATATATCTCATCTGTTGGTGAAAACGAAGGTATGACTAGATCTCAATCATGTTGGATTATTGTTTTCAATCTACTATCTTTTCTAACCTATATGATCCCTTTTCATTTTCCTTTCTAGTATTTGATGTTATTTCCAAAAACAGTGTTCTCTGAACATTCTTAGAAGCCTTCAGTTGTCATTGCTCAAATATCTAAAAACTGCTATGATAAAATATTATGAATATTTACACTTGGGGTGATGCATTTCAGTCTTTTTAGTTCATGAACAAATTGGAATTTACGTATTGATCTTTGCAGGGACTTTAACCGATGAAGCTGTCTTCCAGAAGGTGATTAAAACACTTAACAAGACAGTAGAAGTGGTGCTCGAGTATCTGAAAGATGCAAAGGTACATATATATGATTGATAACATCAAACTTCTTTGGAGTTTCTTTTTGTGTAGAAAATGTTGTTCACGTTAATTCTGTTTTGTACAGGAACATGGAAATAAGAAAGGAAATGACCTTCTTGCATCTGTGCGAGTGATTGGAAGGTACAGATAATCACTCTTTCATCTTCTAAGAAATTATCATCCTTTTTGCTTCTTCTCTCATTCCTATTTACTAATTTAAATACCAGATTGGCGAATTTTGGTTTATGTGAATGTTGTTTGCTGCTTCATTAAAATTTGTGTAAAGGAATACTCCTCATGGAAGGTCACGGATGCCCTCCTTACCACTCTGGCACCCACTGAACCTTTTTTGTGTGTTTTGAACAGCTATCTTGCTGAGACTCCAGTCGCATGCAGAGAGCAGGTCCAGGATCTTTTGGATTATATGCTTTCAGTGGAGGGAGAAGATGAATCCAGGTTTGAACATATTGCCATGACATTTTGGCCCTTTTGCAAAGCTTGTTTACATAATGCCTCCCAGTATAACTTGGTCTTCTCTTGTTTGTTTGTTTGACAGCCCGTTTTTGTCCACTAGCTTCTTGCTCCCAATGCTTTGCCAGATAACAATGAACGCAGAAGGATGTAAACTCTTGGCTGCTTCAAGAGGCTATATCGATGTGAGTTCCTGGGATATGCCTTCCTTACACCAATGATATTATGCACGAATGAATTTCATTCATAGCTTTTCCTTTATCTTTCAGTATGCTTGACCTAAATATGTTTCAAGTTGGTGTTTATGATGTATACAACTTATAAAGAGTTGTCTGACTTCTCAATACAGGTCGTGAAATGCCTAATAAAATTGATTGAGCAGTGTGGTGAGAGTGTTGATGACGATGGAAGGATATTCCTGGCTTGTGATACAATCATGAATATTCTTTTGAAGGTATTCTCTTCGCTAAGATAGGACCTGAATACATTTTGCGAATTGCTTATCCCTGTAATGACCACACGTTTATATGTTGTGAACAGAGGGAAGAAATAAGCTTGAGGCCTGATATTTCTACATTTTCCAGTCTATTAAAAGCTTTGGCATATTGGACAGGTAATCAAGTGAAAATAATCGTTTGTTCTTCATACTTTGTCAGGCTGACAAATGTCGAAGACCATGCTTGATATGTCAATTCACTTTTTTTTGTTCTTTTTCCCTTTTGTCACAGAACGTGCTAATGACCCATTGATAGTAATGATGGCTGCAAGCATCTGCTCTATGATCTTTGATTTCACATCAGAAGATGCTTTACTCAAGCAATCGAATTTCAATGGTAGCTCCTTAGATAGTTTGGCACGGCTCATCGCAAGAAGCTTGTCATCACGCGGCCAGGTATAATCCTGCAACTTGTATAATGTGTTTAGTCAGCTTTTGTTCAAATGTTCATTTTCTGGATAGAGTTACTTCTTAGATAAATGTCTTATAACCAAACATCATTGTAGGATATGTCTGATGCTGCTGATCTTCTAGAAATCATAACAGCAGGTACTGTTTCAACATCTCTCCCATTTTCACATTACTTCTCTTTAGCTCCAGCTTCTTTAGTTTCTAAATCAGAAAAATATTAGTTATCGTTTTTCCCCTCGATCTGATCTTATAGTATGATTATGGAACAGGATACTCTCGATGGGCAGATCGATTCCCTACCATTGTAAAACACTGCCGTTGACCAATGACTCCATAAATGAAATGTTATGATCAGCTGAAACTGTTATGTTTTTCTCAGGCTGCTTTGTAGGAGACAGATTAGTTTTAGGTAGGAAAATTATGTTATGATCAGCTTCACGTTGTATTATACTTTGTAGATCCATTATTAAATCATGTCGAACCAATAAAAAATCATGTTTGGTCTTGCAGAGAATATATTCTTTAGCTTTTTATATCTCTAAGATTCCCTACAAAATTTGACTTGTTTTAGATAGGCAATCCAAAAAAAAAGATCCGAATTAAGAGGATTTCACAAGCAAAACGACGTCGCGGTTTTGCAGATAACAGCCAACAGAAAGAAACGCGTTTTTCGGTGTTTGGATAAATCCTCTTTCCTTATTATGGAAGATTAATTTCGCAAAGAATCTGCGACAACAAAGGATCGATATGCCCGCCTTATCTCACTTCAGATCACTCTCATCTCTACCGTCCGTTGACCAATCCTTCCCTTTCATCCAACGACTCAGGATCCACGGTATCTCTTCTTCCTTCCCGGAATCTTCTCCTTCCTCCGCTCTTCTTCCCGCCGCCGATCCTTCTAAGCGTACCGTCTCTGGCGGCTCTCTTGCTAAATGGATCTTTGGAATTACAGTTGGCTCCGGCTTAGGGTTCTTGTATTGGTCCTCTGATTCGGATTCTGACTCGATCTCTGGTTTGCTCGGTCGATATAATATATTGTCCTTCGCTGATAGTTCATCGTCGTCTTCCGTTTGTGGCGTAAGTGTCGGCGATTTGAAACCCAGATCGTTTATCCCGAAATTGTCATTGCCTGGTTATAGCTCTGGATTCATCTTCGGAGGTTCGACGATCATTCCTCTTATATGTTTTATTGATATTTTTTTTCTCTCAATGAACTAATTTTGGTTAGATTGGAAAACAGATGCGTTTAGAAGGAAGATCTTCTTCAATTACGAGAAGCGTTTGAGATTACAAAGTCCTCCTGAAAAGGTGAATTTGTAAAACCAAAAATTTGCTTTCTTTTGCTCTTGTTTGGGAATAGAACCAAACGAGATTAGAAAGTTTACTCTTAGAAAATTGACTGATCGTGGATATTATCAATTCATAAGACTTGTTTTTGCTCATATAATCTGGTTGATCATTCGTAAGGCTGAATATTATAGGATTGGAAGAATTGTAATATAGGCAAAGGATGGCAATAGTATTAGCTTTGTTGGATGATTGAAATTGATTTTGTTCGTACTTTGTTCTTAATGGTATCAGGTTTTCGAGTACTTTGCATCTGTTCGAACAGAAAAAGGAGAATTACTAATGAAGCCGGCAGATTTGATGTGTCCCGGTGTTTCCTCCTTCAGAATCTCATCTAGTAAGAGAAGGATATTTGACTGGTGAGAGAAATCCCGGAGAACTCAGATGCTCTCCTTCCGAGTTCTTCATGCTGTTTGATGTTGATAATGATGGCCTTATATCCTTCAAAGAGTGAGTTACTACAACCAAGTTATTACTAATTATCCGGTTTTACTTTTTCTTCTTTTTGAAATTGAAGTATTTGATATTTTTGTCTGGGAATAGACACATATTCTTTGTGACACTACTCAGCATTCCTGAATCAAGCTTTGCCGTGGCTTTCAAAATGTTTGATACTGACAACAACGGGTGAGTAGTCCTTCAAATATGTAAATAGATAAATCCTGCTTTTGGTAACTATCATTTTTTTCTGGTCCGTATTCCCATATTGTGATCCTCCAAAAGGACGGGTTGTGGGAATCAGTGGAGTCTCTTTTTGAGTTTACGCTGAATCATGTAAAATCTGGTCAGTACTTCTATCCTTTGTAGCTTATATATCTTCGAGATGGTTCTGAACAAAGATAGCTAATCTCGGTTGTTAGGGAGATTGACAAGGAAGAGTTTAAGACAGTGATGAGTCTGATGCGATCTCAGTATAGACAAGGAATTGGCCACAGAGATGGCCTTCGATTTGGACTACATATGACCGGCTCTGTAGAGGATGGAGGCTTGGTAGAATACTTTTTTGGAAAAGATGGTAGCAAAAAACTTAAGCACGATAAATTCACTCAGTTTATGAATGATCTAACTGAAGAGGTAAGTAACTAAAAACCCTTCCCATCTCCATGCTCGTTATACTACTAACCATCATTGCTCTCAAGTATTAGATGTGCTGAGGCTGAAATAGAAATATCTTATGTTGTATATAGATGCTGAGACTGGAGTTTGCACATTATGACTACAAACGAAGAGGAAGTATATCAGCCAAAGATTTTGCATTGTCAATGGTAGCAGCGGCTGATGCAAGCCATTTGAGCAAGCTGCTTAATCGAGTGGATGAGCTGAGTGAACACCCACATCTCTGGGACATGCGTATCTCACTGACAGAATTCAAACAGTTCAATGAACTACGCAGTAAACTGGGGTCATTATCGCTAGCTCTTTTTGCTTATGGCAAAGCTAATGGTTTACTTACAATGAGAGATTTCAAACGAGTCGCTTCTCAGGTATGTGGAATAACACTCTCAGACAACGTGATAGAGATTGCATTTCATGTCTTTGATTCGAACAAAGATGGGAACTTAAGTGTTGAAGAGTTTTTACGGGTTCTACAGAGAAGAGAGAGACATGTCACAACCTATTGCCAAGGGTTTGTCTCGGTATGTCTCAGATAAATGGAACGGCTCGAACTGTTCCTCGCAGTAATAGCTGACCAACTTACTCTTTGGGGCTTACCGATGAAACTCAGAAGACTTTTTTTAGGCTCTTTGGGTTCATACGAGTGAGCCTTAACACGCTTGCAGTGTAAGAAAGATATCTGAATAATTACTTTGTACAGCTTATGGATCTATAAACTGTTTTTTGTTACATAATGATAAATTGGTAATTTGCTTTAACAACAAAAATAAATTATTTTATTTTATTTTCTTGATGAAAAGAAATAAAAATTCATACATGTTGACACAACAATCACAAACTTACCAAAAACCAACAATAAATTAAAAAAAAAAACGATTACAGAAGTATGGGTATCTAACCAAACAAAACAAAGGAGAACAAATATTGCAAAAAAAAAAAACAAAGGAGAACAAATAACCAAATAATTCGTGTATGAATCTGAAGAGAAGAGGATTAGCACCATCTAACCACCTTCTTCTCAGAACTGAATCCCATTCAGTCTTAGCCACCACATGAAAACCGCAGAAGCCAAGAGTATATATATTCCAAAAGGTATTTGCTTTGGGAAAATGACAAAACCCAACCAATAGAGGAGAAAAAATGCACACCATTCCAAAATAAACAAAGTGCCTGCAATCAATAATACATTGTTGACCAGATCAAAAGATTAGCTTCCCATCAAAAAAGAATTGTAAAGACAATGAATCTTTAATTACTATCCCATAACAATAATGAACTATCGATAATATTCAAACTAACAATCTAAATTTAGTAAAGACTTCCATATTTTCAGGATCAGGTGAAGCGGAAATGAGTAACTACTTACCTAGTGCTACATAAACTTTGATGGCAGCTGATATCTTTGTGTGTATATGAGAAGAATATTTCATCAAGCAGGTCGTGAAAATACATTCTCTAAGATATCATGCAGTTTTGGGGATCGTCTGCGGAACATCGGTTCTAACCGGAAAGATGGGGCACCCATCTGCCATCTCTTGGCATCATACATCTCATTCCATGCCTGCACTAATTCATCAATCTTGAACCCCATACCTGCGGTAGGAAAAAAAAAGAGAAAATTAACACGAAGCCATTTGATTGCGAGTTTTGTATTCTTTGCCAAGAATTAATTACCTTTAAGTGCACTCTCGCTTGAACAATGATTCTTTACCATCACAGCTATATCAGTTGCAGAAGCTCCTGCTAGTTCAAATTTCTCCACTGCAACCTCCAAACATTCCTCCCAAGTTGGTAGTCCAAGCTTGTACTCTACTATAGACCGTTCATATAGCAACGAACCCCACAAGAGGTTAATCTGGGAACTCATATAAGCTGTCTGCTCCGCAGTTTCTTCTTCTGAAGCTTCGGAAAATAATTCATTCAACTCCAACTTCCGCAATATGTTTTTATGTTTGTCTAACTTGGAGATTCCATTTAGACGACATTCCTCCATCTCTTCCCAAATCTGCATACCCCTCTCCATACTATCCTCAGCTTTGTTATAGAGATATAAGACCTCCTGGGAAGCCTTATTTTCTACGTCTACCTTGCTTCTTTGTGCATGATACCAGCAAAGCTTTGCCTGTTCAAACTGCTCTTGCCCAAGTGCTAGAAGAGCTTCGTAAAAATCAGGTTTAATCTTAATCGCTTTTTCATATTTCTCTGCAGCTTTGTTGTACTCATTCTGTGTCCACGCAAATGCAGCCTCAAGTGCTTGTATCACAACTTCTTTCGAGTCATCCTCAGTATGCAAGACCTGCTTCCTTGTCTTAGACATGTGAATGTTACCCCAGTTAAACAAAGCTAGCGCAGCCATTTCTTGGAACTTATTAGCAGCAATTTCAAAGAGTTCTTGCGCATCTTCACCAGTGACAGTATCCTCCATTGCTTCAGTATACAGTTTCATCCCAAGGTCATGAAGGTCCAAGTACGAATCAGAATCGAACCCAACATGGTTCTTGAACAATTGCGCAAACTGGAAAATCCAGTTCTCAAAGCACGTAGATGCTTTGTCAGATTCCACAAACTCTCCAACACTTCCATTGTCCGCAAGGCTGCTCAATCTCTTGGCAACCTTATCAGTTGATTCAGCATTGCTCATTCCATCATAGGATGGTTCTTGGTCGGGGTCAACTTCTGATATATATAATCTAAGGGAGCTAAGTTTATCATGTGTAGAAGCAGCTAGCCTCAGCTCATCTGTCGTGGTAAGGGTAACTAAATCACCCTCTGAATCCTTATACTTAATGAGGAAACCCCTTAGAGCAGGAAATCGATCCCTGATTACGTCTCTTAAAAGTCTAACACTAGAATCCATCGGTAATTGAGCTCCCCTTATATCATCTCCATGTACCAGCTTGATAGTTCTAGTAACTGTTGCCTCTTCTTTTGTGCTTCCTCCTCCTCCTTCAACAATCTCAGAGGCAATGACCTCTTTGTCCATGACAACAACCTTATCCTCGAGCTTCTTCTCTACTCCTGCCTTATTACCACTACTTTTCTTTTTCTGTCCTTTATCACCCTTGAAACTGGTTTTCTTCTCTTCTTTATTACCACTAATATTTCCATCATTCTCAGACTTATCGCTCTTTACCTCGTTTAGCTTACTTTTGCTCCCAGCTTCGTCTCCCTTGTCAACGGCTTTTGGACTCTCAACCACAGCTCTCTTACTCTTCAGTTCATCATCTTTTCCACCACTTTTCTTTTTATTCTTCTTGTTCTTCAACCTCTCCTTAGCAATCTTCTTTAAACGAGCTGCGCCAACAGGCTGCACATTAACAAAGTTCTTTTCCATTTCATCCACATCGATACCTTTATCCACCAACACTTTCTTCACCCTATCAAAGATTTCATTTGCAGCCACGTTTTCCGGTTCCATATTCAATACAATACGAGCATCCCTAAAGGCGTAATCCAACTTATTCAAAGCCTCGTAACAACGAGAACGTCTCAGTAAAGCCTTACTGTACCTAGGAGAAGACTCAAGAGCCAAATTACATTCATTAATCGCATTCGGATACTCACCTAATCCCATCTGCATATAACAAGAAGCCATGCTTGTTCTCAAATAAGCTACATCAATATGATCCTTCGGCAAGAGCTTCAAGGCTTTGTCGAAACTCAACATAGCTCCTTCGTTGTCACGTTTCTGAAATAACTTGTTACCTTCTTCTTTGAGCTCAAGTGCTCTGCTAATAAAAATCTCCATATCTTCATCGAATGCCCTCGAAGTAGAACGATGGTAGACTTTACCTGTCTTACCTCCGCCGCCAGAAGCATCCTTCGTCGTCTCGGGATTTTTCTTCTTCGCTGTCGGCTTTCCCATTGAAAGGTGAGAGCTTTTTCCGCAAATTCAACAGAGAAAAACGAAATTCGAAGTTCAATAATGAAACAGAGGAATCAAAACAGCAAATTCCATATTTTTATTTTTTTTGATTAGCAAAGCATTGACCGATCGTGGGAAAGAGGAGAAACGTTTTCGTACTAAAAATGGTTTGGTAAAGAAGCCAGAGAAGCACACGACATTATCTGTAGGTGGAGTGAACCCTAATCCACCAATAAATTATTAGTCTTTCAAAAATTATTATTTTTAAAATATAAAAACAAATTGTCTGTACATTAGCAACAATTCTTTATTCGAAGAAAAGTCTTTGCTTTTGTGTTTTTTTTTTTACAAAGTCTAAATAAAAAATACATTGTGCACAAATACATTGGATTTTAAAAATCTTTTGAATATACGGATTAAGTGAATAGTTTTGTGATTAAGTGCACCGAAAATATTGAGTCTTTGCTTTTGTTTTGCTGGAAAGACTTGCTTAGCTTGCAGAAATTATGTTTGTCTTTTTCTATATAAAAATTATTATTAAACAGATAATAAATTTTATTTGGTTAAAACCGTAACTTTTTGACATCCAGAAACTGAAAACTTAAATTACAAAAAAAAAAAAATTATTACCGACAGAAAACTGAAGTCAAACCGAAAATTACTTTTTTTGTCAACATTAAAAAAAAAAAAGAAAGTAATTTTTGGTTTGACTTCAGTTTTCGTTTTCGGTTGGTAATAATTTTTTTTTTTTTTGTAATTTAAGTTTTCAATTTTTGGATGTCAAAAAGTTACCGAAAATTACTTATTATTACACAAATTTTGTTTTAGAAACGTAAAATAAGATAATGTGAACCATTTTGCAAATAAAAATCAGTTACAGAAAAAGAAAAACCATTTTGCAAAAAACTTCATAATATTGATGTAGAAAAAAAGAAAATATTAAGACCTTATATTGATATAATGGAAAGGTCTTGTACATAAGTTACAATACAGAGAGTACATGGGTCAGAGCAAACAGCCCATTAATAAAACATTCTAAAGTATGAGATGGCTTAGAAACCACGTCACCCGAAGTGAAGCTGCCACGTGTTAGGCTAAGTCATCACCGGCATGCAATCTCCGGTGTACCGCCGGCAGGAGACTTCACTAGATCCACGGTTTTCTCTCTGATTTTAAGGCGAGCACCGTACTGCTCTTCCAAGGCGTTGAAGCTCCCGATCTGATCCCTCCTGTTTTTCTCACCTTCGGCCTCTGTCTCCGGCGCCGCCAAGGCCTACGTTAAAGACCTTGATCTTCATCTCACGCTATCGCTCCCACGCAGTGGAGCAGTGGAAAACGCCAAAGAGATAAATCTGAAAAGCCTCAGGAAAAGCCTCAGACCGTTGTTAAGGAGAAAAGTATAGGAAAGAAGATCTGATGAAAAACCGGACGAATTCGGAATTTATTGAAGTCCTAATCTAAACCATACAAACACAAAATGAAACTAAATTTATAAAACTAAAAACAAAAGAAACCAACAAGATGCCGGAGAAGACACCGGCGATGAAACCCGGATGGTTACCGACCTAGCCGGATCTGTTATCTTCAACGGCGAAGTTCCGCACATAATCTCTCTGAAAGATCGGATGTCGTGAAGAGAGAAAACATGTCAGAAAATCATGCCGGAGAAGAGGGGATTTGAGAGAAAAACTCGCTCTGAAAGTCTTTGTTCGGCTAAATGGGTCGGACACTATGATAAATAAGCTTAAAAGGCCTAAATTGCTCCAGGCCCAATAAGACCCAATAAGAACAAAAGCGAAAAGGGACAAGTGCTACTTTGTTGAGTTGACGTAACATCAACCACTCGCATCTACAGCGCGTTGAGCGCGTGTTCCATAAATCCCTAGACTTTTTCAACTCATAGATTTTCCCCATTTGCATAAATTAAAAAACAAGAAGATTTTAAGCGCGTGAGCTGGAATAATTCTACATTTTTGTAATGACTCACGTTCTTGAGCAAATACGAGAACTTCTGTTTACTTGAGACACAAAGGTCTCGGTAACTTTCAATACGAACAAAATCTTTATAGAAGCTTTTCTCCTTTTTTTGATAATAAGAATCAATTAATGCATTATTTAGAACAATTTATATATCAGTTCTTTGCAACTTGGATCGACGGAAGAACCAACCGGTTTGAAAATGTAAGGATCACCGATGTAAGTGAATTGAGCATTGTCTCCAGCTGGTATAGCCTTTCCTTTAATCAGAAGACATGTTTTTCCCTGTGGGAGAAGTAGCCATGGCTCAACATCCTTCGCAGGTTTAAACCCATCACAAGATAAAGTCACGTCCTTCTGAACACATGACTTGCACGTGTTGTATACAGTCACTTTCCACTCCAATTCTCCACCGATCTCTTTTCCAGTCCTAACTGTTCCGATTTCAAGCTTATCGAAAGTACAACTGCATAGTCCTGTAAGAAGTTATTGTAGCAATATGAGAACAATAATTGATAGTTTTATATTTGTTGACAAACCGGATCGAAGTCTAATATAGTCAGAAATCTCCACAAAACCTCAAATAATATCATGTAGGAGAAACACGTCTCCTTGAGATCGAATTCGAGTGTGGAAAGCAGCAAAAGTGACACTTAACCACTTGACCAAGAACAATTCTCTAATTGATGGTATTAATCAAAAGTTGAATTGGACTACAGATTGATGATTGAGTATTTGAGTTCGGATTGAATTACCTTGAGAGACCATAGAGAACAAGAAAAACAACAAAGTATTTAAGAGCAAACGCCATTGTTAATTGTGATCTTTTTAATTAGAGATGAAGGAGATGTCAACTGGTCTAATTTATATTCATTGTGTATGTTTGCTTTTCTCTTGTTTCCTTTACTATAGATATGATTTTTGATTCATAAAAGGTAAGGTGACTTATTAGTATTTGACAAAATAAAATGAGAAAAAAAAAATCTATAATTTGTATTTATTTAGATATAGGCTACATTTTAGGCATTTTGAAATTATATCAAAGATTTATATGATTTAATTAGTAAATTTGAAAATTAGTGTAATAAATTTAGTGGGTTGATTAGTAAATATTTCAGGATACTAAAATAAAAAGAAATTTCACTAAAAATAATACTAATAGCATATCTTCTTGATCAATGAAATCCTAAAGTTAATTAAAAAAAAATTGTTGTCTATATATAATGCATAGTTACATCTATTGATACTTCTTTTTTTGTGCAGAGTAAAAAGATCTAAATTAATAATAAAGAATTAATACTGTTTTTAGTGTTTAATTACAATTAGTGATTTTATTGAGAATCCTGGTAACATCTATTGATACATGTCACTTTAAGACATAAAACGCCATAATTGAGAATCTCATCAAACCAAGTAACTTTGCTTTTGAGAGAAATTGAGACTGATCATGAATGTGGTTCACTTTAAGAATGATTAGGGCAATATATTTAAGTATATATAATCTTGTTTATTAACTCAGGTAAGTAAACTATTTTTATTTATTGGTCAAACTCAAAATCTCAAGAAAGTCAACTAACATGAATGAAAACCGAATTAAACCGAAACAATTCTGGTACAAAAACTAATAAGGAAACAGACAAACAACTATTAGAAAATATTATCCTACATCATAAGTTGGAAAAGATACTCTAAGATGTAAACCGTCAATGATCACTAAGGTCAAAGCTCGTGTCACAAACGTAGTCGAAAACGAAGTAGTAGTTCCATAAATCACTGGACTAACCATCACAAATTTTCTTTTTTATTTGCAAAAATAAAAAGTAAGAGAAACTAGACCAGTAAGAAAACTCTTGTTTACTTGAGATACAAGATCCTGATAAATTTCAATACAAACAAATCTTTATAGAAGTTTTTCTCCTTTTTGATTATAAGAATGAATTAATTTACTATTTTAGAACAAATTATATATCAATTCTTGCAACTTGGATCAACTGAGGAACCAACAGGTCTAAAAATATAAGGATCACCGGAGTAAGTAAACTCAGCATCGCCTCCAGCTGGTATAGCCTTTCCTTTAATCAGAAGACATGTGTATCCTTGTGGGAGAAGTAGCGATGGCTCGACACGCTTAAGAGGAGCAAACCCTTTGCAAGATTAAAGTCACGTGCTTCTGAACACACTTGCATGTGTTGTGTACAGTCACTCTCCAGTCAAATTGTCCGCCGATCATTCTTCCAGTCCTAAATGTTCCAATCTCAAGGTTATTGAAAGTGCAGCTGCAGTCCTGTAGCAATATGAGTATAATAATTGATATTTCTTTTATCAACGATTGGATCGAAAGCCTGAATCATAGTCAAAAACCTCTACAAAACTTTAAACAATATCATGTGGAATAAATACGATTCTCTACAATCAAACTCAACTATGGAAGAGAGCATATGTGACACTCAACCATTTGACCAAAGACATTTTCCCAATAATTGATAGTCTTAATCACAAACTAAATTGGACTACTACAGAATGATGATTTGAGATTCGATTAAATTACCTTGAGAGACCATAGAGAGAACAAGAAAAACAACAAAGTATTTAAGAGCAAACCCCATTGTTAATTGTTTTTTGTGATCTTTTGAGATGGAGATATGAACTGGTCCAATTTATATTAACTAGGTAAAGATCCGTGCTACCCTGCGGAGTTATTTTTAAATAGTTTTCTGAATTTATCATCGAATATCTTATATATCTAAATTCTTAACATAATCGAGAAAATTGTAAACTTTATGGTGTCTTTGACTCTACTCTTATGACCACAGAACCATGATCTAACAGCATTTTTGGAGTTTTTTTAAATAAATAGAATCAGAGATTGAATGGGGTTATGTGAAAGGTTAGGGACCAACTTAGTAAGACTTGGCAAATATTGCAACTTCTTCTGCTCGATTTCCAATATTTAGATGAACACAAATTCCACAATGACTGCAAACTATTTTCACCTGAATTTTTTGGTGTACTAATATCGTTTTATAACAATATTCTTTTGTTGTTTGACTTTTGCTCTTTAGCCACAGCTTCATGCTTGGTCTTTTTGCAGAAGACTCAATTTCATTTTCTTAAAAATAGGAGCTTCGTTCCTGAATTTTTTGGTGTACTAATATCGTTTTATAACAATATTCTTTTGTTGACAAAAAAAAAAAAAAAAAAAAACAATATTCTTTTGTTGTTTGACTTTTGCTCTTTAGCCACAGCCTCATGCTTGGTCTTTTTACAAAGTGTTGTAAACATGTTCTTCAAAGCACTGTCCGTTCTACAACAAAAGAATATTAATTTAATCACTCTGGTCATGTTATAATGACTTCACTTACCATTAGAGCTTGAGCTCGATCTTTACCTGCCTCAAACCACCTTTGCTATCTCAATCCACTGATTCCTAAATACTCTTTGTGCCTAAGAAACCACAAAGAATATCATAAAGATCAGACATAAACCCCAAACACAAGGCATTAAAATCTTATAACGAAACGAAATTCTGCAAGTTAGTCTATCTTTGAATTTTCTGCGATACTTTGCTCCAGCATGCAACTATATCAAGAGATACCAACTCTTTGCAGAAGACTCAATTTCATTTGTAGTTGTGTCTTGTAGCTTACATGGCCTTTCTTCTGCTTGCCCGACAGTTGAGGCTGTTGTCGTCATGCCTTCGTGCAACTATTTTGAATCACTTTCTTGTTTCATTACTCTGTTAATTAACAACCTAAACAATGACCCCATACGGCTCAGCTCCAACTTCTTCGTCAATAACATGTTCTGGAACTTGGGCAAAAATGCCTATGATAGCTTTTCATAACAGTTTTGTATAGTTTTGGGGAAATTCATTTATTTTTGCGAGTCTGTGATAAACTCTCATTGGCCTAACACAGTGTTTGAAGACAGCTACAAAACAAAATCAAAATAAGAATTCTTCAGTGGCTTTAAAGCAGGAAAAAGAATTGTAATATGTATGAGGTATTCAAGGTAAAATTTTAAAAGACGTGATTGTGTGAAATCACTTATAACCCAAATCGCAATAGATGAGCATTTTAGTTGTAGAGAGCTCACCTGTCTGATAATTGTAGAAGGATAAGTAGTGAAATCTAAGAGATAAACCCAAAAGCAAAGAGATAAAGTTTGAAATCCTTGGTTTTCGATTTCAACATTGATATTAAAACTCTGCCAAAAAGCTTTAAACTTTGCAAGTGAAACCATTACAAAAAGATACAAGTTTTTTCATCTCTAGCTTTTATCTTGTTACTCAATCGAAAACTTAAAAGGAAACAGAAAAGAAACTCATTGAAAATTTTGGAACTGCGAGACTCTTTAGTCTTTACTATGTTCCACCTCACAGCATCTTGCATTTCAAAATTTCATAGGGACCAGATGAATCCCAAATCCATGTCGGCAACTATTAGTGGCTACCATATTTCAGAATTTCAACCACTGTAACCGGAGCAATGAAATGCTATTTGATCAAAGAATAGTGTAGTTACCTCTCAGATAGATTATTCCCTTGTCCACCGGAATGCCTAGGCCAATCATATATGCTCATTGGTTTTACTGCAAAAACAGACGTAACCACACATGGCATTCTCAAGTTTCTCACATGTCTCCTTGTTGCTTATAAGATCAGATTTCCTTTTCTGAGAATCATAACACCAACAATCCTGAATGACACATGTATATAACATTATAATCATCATATTTCTAGCTGGTAATTTAATGAGCCTGGGATACTCCACTCTAGATGACTTGTGAAGATTTTTAGATTCCAATTGTTTTGAGAATTTGGCTTTGCTCTAAAGTTTCGGCGTGTCATAAGAACCTGAAAATCATCACTGCAGCCTTGTGCGCTGACTTGATCTGATTTGAATCGTTTTTGAATACGGCGAAGAGGCGATCCCAATTCTAGAGCATAGAGATGCGTAATATTGTAGAAGAGTTTAAAGATGACTGCAGACAGAGACGGATGTAGGTGCCATCATAAAACAATTATTTGTCATTTTATTATGTAATTTTTTGGTTTTTTAAATGATGCCCCCATTAAAAATATATAAAATGCCCCCACTTTCTAAACCCAATACCCATTTTATTAACATAAATAATTTGTATAAATAACCCTATTTATATATGGGTCTAAAATCTAAATTAAAACTAATTAAATCTTGGTAAGACAATTTTTGATCCCGGAGATGCAAATTTGATCCTCGGCCTACATATTCCAAGATACCCGATCCCGGATCGTCTAGGATGGCATTACAATAAATCTGGACTATACTCAGTAAAATCAGGTTATTGGACAGAAAGAAATATCTCACAACTATCGACGGACTACAAAACATTTTATTTGGCAAGCGGTTTCAGGTCAACTAGCTGTAAAAGCAAACTTACAAAGGAGGGGCATCCCCTGTGATAGGAGATGTGACAAGTGCGGAGCAGAAGACGAGACGATCAATCATGCTCTGTTTCAATGCCCTCCAGCTATCTAAGCCTGAGCATTATCAAAAGTACCGGCAGGGCCCTCTTTTCCGGGGGGGGTCGGTATATGCGAATATGGACCACCTCCTGTGGATACTCCCTATAAAGGAAGAGTACAAGAGTTTCTCATGGCTCATATGGTTCCTCTGGAAGGCAAGAAACGACAAGGTTTTTAACAACAAGAATTCCGACCCGCGGGATTTGGTTATGATAGCTGAATCGGAAGCGGAGGCTTGGGTTCTATCCCAGAAGGAAACCCGTTTTTTAAAAGGTGACAGTAAGACGATACGACATTTTCAAGAAGACATGATTTATCGACCTCTTACGGTGAATTCGGCATTTACGGGGTATAGATGTATGGTAGATGCATCATGGAAGGAGTCTGATCTTCATACTGGTTTACGATGGCATAGTTTTCTTTTCGAGTCGGGAGGATGTAACTTAGGGGCACAGTGTATCCGAAGAAGTCTTTCTCCTCTCCATGCGGAATTCGAGGCTCTTCTCTGGGCTATGACTTGCTTGAATTCTCTCCATATGTCAGAAGTCGCGTTTTTAGTGGATTGTTCCGAGCTTGTAACGATGGTTACAGAGCCCGCTGCATGGCCCGCGTTCTTCCCATATTTGGCAGATTTCTCCAGATTTCGGAGTGGCTTCACCAGTTTTTTCCTCGTCCAGATTCCGCGCGCTCTTAATCACAAGGCTGACTTCTTAGCTCGAAGTGTTAGAGGTTGTTCTAGGAATCAAACTTTTGTGAACAATGTACCAGCGTTATGGTCCCGTTATTGTTTGTGAAAGAGTAAAGTTGACAAAAAAAAAAAACTAATTAAACTTAAAAATTATAGAAATTAAAAGCCTAAAGCGTTTCTAAAAAGTGTGTACAATTGTCGAAACTTTTTTATCTCTTTTTCTTTCTTTTCTTTTGATTTTGTAAACCAATTTCTAAGTGATTGTCTTGAGTGTTTTATTGAAAATGAGCAATTTGAATCTATTTCAAATGAAAAAGTGATCAAAAAGTTTCAAATGTTGAATGAATGTAGGGTAGTTTTGTGAGAATTATTGAAATAGTTTTTTTTGGTTTAAAAATTTAATAAAAATTTTATAAAGTATTATTGTGTTAAATATTTTGCCTTCGGTGAAGAAAATTTCTAGATCCGCTACTAACTCAAATGTTTAAGCGGAAAGGATTGGGACTGAAGAAGTCGAAGCATTGATGACCTGGACTAAAGAAGCAATTTGATTGGTTTTTTTTTGGTTCTGATGTGTATGCTGAGGTGTCTTGACCACATGAGAGATTCAAACTCTCTTTTTATATATATATAATTGTGTATGTTTAATTTTCTCTTGTTTCCTTAACTATAGATATGATTCTTGGTTATAAAAGGTCTTTATTAGTATTTGACAAAAGAAAAGAAAAAAAAATCTATCATTTGTATCTATTTAGATATCTTCTACATTTTAGGCATTTTGAATTTACTTTAAAGATTTATATGATTTAGTTAGTCAAATTAAGACTTAAGGTAATAAAGAAAGTATTCCTAATAATAGCATTTTTTCTTCATTCATGAAATCCTAAATTAATTTCAATCTAATTTATATTGAATTAAAAATTGTTGTCTATATATAATGCATGGTTACATGATTTACATCTATTTATACTTCTTTTTGCTTTAGGAGTAAAAATATCTAAATAAAAAATAAAGATTTAACAGTGTTTTTAGAGTTTAATCATAATTAGTTGTTTCATTGGTCAATTACCTTTAAGACATAAAAGCCATAATTGAAAATCTCACCAAACCAAGTCACTTGCTTTTGAGAGATTGAGATTGATCATGAATGTGGTTCACTTTAAGAATGATTGAAGCAATATAATTAAGTAAAAATAATCTGTTTAATTAACTCAGGTAAGTAAATTTGTTATTTTTTTCATTGGTCAAAGCTCAACAAAATCAACTAACATGAACAAAAACCGAATTAAACCGGAACAATTCTGTAACAAAAATTAATTAGGAGTATCACAAACGACAACACCGTCAATGACACTAAAGTCGAAGCTCGTGTCCCAAACGTAATCGAAAACGAAGTCGTAGTGAGGATAGATGAATCTACCAGCGTTTAGGAGGCACAAATCACCGGTTTTAGACACATCTGAGTGAGGGATAGGTGTTACCGATTGGAACCCAACACATTTTAATTTAACGTATTGGAAGTCACATCTCGTTCAAGGATTTATGACTCTCACTTCCCACTGTGGTTTTGTTCTGGATCATTTTTCCGGTCTTCTTTTGTCTTACAACTAGATCATGTAGACTACATTCTCCATAACCTGAAAATATAAAAATTTGATTAGAAAATATTAATAACTATAACATAACAAGACACATAATTCGTGGAAAGTGGTAACTATTATATGATTATTGTTCTATAATATATATGTATATATATAATATAACCAAAAGATCGAAGAAATATATTTTATCAAATGGTTAAATATCTTTTGATTTTGTTAGGGGTTTGGAGGGGAATTTGCGTTATGATTCGGACTTTGTCAATATAAGTATTGACCAAAAAGACAAATGACTCATGGTCTTCTCACGTTGCATTGATATTTTGAAAAAGAATAAACCAAAAATTAACTCAAAATGAAAAAAGAATTAAGATTTTGATCCGAACTTCTAATTTATCAACCAAAAAGAAAGATATACCTTGGGTGATGAATGCGAAGAGGAAAACGAGGCAAAGGAGAATGCAAGCATTTGATGACATTGTTTGATGATATTTGGAGATTTATTTTAGAATGTTTGCTGTTTGAATGCGATATTATTGAGTATTTATAGGGAGGTATTGATGCTAATTTATATAGTTGCAAATTTATGGAATTGCTACTTGTGAGATTATACGTTTTGGTAGCTTAGTCAATATCTTAACTAAATTACTAAAACAGAAAACTTTTGGTATGGAAAATTGTAAAATATTAAGGGTTATTTAGTTACTAAATTGAACTTTATTATTTTGTTTTGTTTAAATCTTGAAGCTAAATCTTTGACCTTAATGGTTAATAATTTGGTCATAGTTTATTGATCTTCAAGTTATTAATTATAGTCACCAAAACTTTTTGGTAAGCTAAACCCAAAAATGAATATATTGGGGTACAAAACAATAGTTATAGGGTGGAGACAAATAAAGATGTAATTTAATAACTTGTAATATATCTTAAAATTCACCGATACGAAATCATGCCGTCGGTTAGGTTTAGAAACCGGATCTGGTTTTGGTTTGGATCATCATCTTATTAAGTATTGGGCTTGTTATAATCTCAGCCCACGGGTTTTCATAGTTTATTTTACCAACTAGTTATTTACGTCATAAATCCTAACTTCACGCGCTCTCGGTTTTGGAAATATATTATTTTTTGCGAAAAAGCCAATTTCCGTGGGTTTTAGACACACGCGCTCAACGCGCACTTACTGCGCGTGGTTCTTTGCCTGATTTTCTTAGGTTTTATGTCTTAACAAGCATGTTATATATCTTAATGCACGTGTTCTTATGTCTTAATACGCGTGTTATTATGCTGTATATATAAATTCTCCAATCTACCCAATCAATAATTATTATTATTTTGATGAGAAAATTGAAATTTAATCAGGACAAATAATCAATAATCTTTAAATATATAATTGGGATTGATATAATTTTAATTATTAAATGGTTCAAAATAATTAACTAAATTATTTATTTAGCGTAGTGAAATGCAATTTTAAATATAGAATATTATGTATTTGTGTTTCATAATACAATTTTTCCCTCCAAATAATATGTGTATATATATATATATATATATTTCAATATAGGGTACATGAAATATATTTTCTTCTTAGAATACCATCACATCAAATTATTCTTTTACACAAAAACATCATAATTTATTCTATCTAATATTCAATTCCAATAATAAGTATCATACAAAGTTACAAACAAAAGAAATAATCCTTAAAATCATATTTAAGAACATTTAACCATTAAAATCATTCAAATATTTTAAATGACCTTATAAAAAACATTTTTGATCCCCACAATCTCTACAAACTAAAAATAATTTCACACAATAAATAAAAATAAAGGAACACCAAGAAAATGAAGTAAACTTTCAATCATATAAATAAATAAAGTAATAATTTCAAGCTTTTGTTTCTTTTTTTTTTCTCATGTTTTTAAGTATTCCAAACAATAATTATTTAAAGATGGGCCTTGTAATTACAAACAAATAAATTTAATCCCAAGTACGGGTATCACCTAGTCTTAAGCAGACCAAACACGTCAGTTTTATGTGGTCATGTAAGTAAACCAACCTGAACTGAAACACTTAACTTAGTGTATAAAACGTGCAAGAGCAAGGGCTGATATTGCTGATACAAGATCGAATCCATTTGAAACCACCACATTACAGCTTTACGTTGTTCACTTTTTCTTGCAATCCCGATTCGGTCCTAACCGAGACTAGCTAAGGAAATTATGTATAAACACACAAATGATGAACAAACCAAAACGTATACTCCACTCACAGCTAAACTGCTTTCCCTTTAACTTACTCCAAACCTCAAGGGATATGTCCTAATCACAAACTGTAATGAATGTCCTAATCATACTTTCCCTCTATGAAAAAGAATTATAAAGTCAGAATTGGGTCCAAGGAATTTGCCTCACAGGGCAAGAAGATCAGCTACGTATTGATCAAGTCATCAAGACATGGAGCACACTTTGTCTGCAAAACGAACAGATTTATATCAGTTATAATTTTAATCAGCTGCTAAGACAAAATGCTTTGTGTACTAATATCGCGAAAGCCTAAGCATTATTCAATTATTGTATAACCATTAGAACAGTTTTTGTGAGAGAGTAGAATTCACACCTTGTACTGTGCCGCTGCAGCAAAGGTGATCGTCGTCCGTATATGTTGCTTGGACACCAATCATCCAAGATCCGATGGTGGTATCATCAAACGCATATGTCTTCAACAATCCACTGCACTTATATATATACCCATGAGGAAACAAGCTACGATCATGAACATAGCTGAGTTTGAACTCTTCAGTTGACTAAAAGACCAGCCAAATTGTAAATCTTAACCTGTTTATATTGATATACTGAGCAAGATTCTTGGAGAGTATTATAAGAGAACCAGTTGCATGACGGAAGTACCTGAATAAAATGAAAGAAAAAGAAACTGAGCACACACAACACAGGTCGCGAGGATATCTCTCTCATTTGCTTGTTGTAAACACCAAACAGAACTCATGCTACTGGCAGACCATCGAGCTAAATACTAAATGACATTTCAATGTCAGTAACAACATAAACCAGAAGACCTCTGATTGACACTTACGATTTGTCGTCTCCAAATTTCCACCACTCAGGCTCATACCACTGACTTCCCCTGAACACCAAGAAACAACCCATGGAATATGAAAATGAGACCATGTTCTATGCAACGTTTGGGAAATTTTCGCAGTTTCATAAGACTAAATTATGTGAACGGAAGATAGTTGAGTATATACGAACTTTTCGGTAACTACATCTCCAGACTTCATGCACCCAATGTAAGAACTATTTTGACCACGACGACTATCAAGGAGCCCAATCAACCCCTCTGGTAGAAAGAAAACATTTGTCACACGGAGATACTGTTGACACCCTGATTGGACCAAATATAGCTTTTCGAGACAAAGGCATAAAAGAGTAAGTATTACCAAGATCTAGGTCAACGTCATCATCAACCTTGACATAAAACTCTGCATCCCAATTCTGAACAGCAGTACTGTAGAAGTACTTCACTTTTTTGGGTAATTCTTCTTGGGCTTCCTCGTGATTCTCCTACTCATCCATCATATTTTGAGAGAAAAAGTAGATTGGAAGCCAAATCAGTGAGCACAAGAAATTCATATAAGCAGGCAACGAAAAGAAGCAAAAGAGTTACTAGTACTTTACAAGAATCAAAAAATCTTTAGTTGCACGATTTTCTTCGTCAATTTTCCGATCAAGGCTATCACCTCGGTTAGCACTGTAAATATATAAAGCATTAACATTAGTACCATTACCAATATGATAAGACAAAGGGTGAAAAACATTGCAACTGCAAAAATTTAAAGAAATGAGACTAAAGTGAGTAGGAAAACCTTCGACCAATCACAAAGCGTATGACAACTCCTCTTTCCTCAAGCTTTTTCAGAGCATCATCTAAAGAGAAGAATTTTCATTCTATTTTTGTACCAAATCTTTATAACAAAACATTGTTGGATGACCAAGCAAAGCAGTTGATGATTCTACCTCGTGGCATCCAAGAGCCTCTATATTTATTACGTCTCAAGTAACTCCCAAAACTTGTGTACACTCCAATAACAGCAAGCATCTTCTTCCCTGAAGAAGGAACACTTTTCTGGTTACTAAGGTAGCCTTGACTCTTTGCCTGTGCCAACTCCATTTCAGTTTCAACAATTTTCCTCTCGAGATCTCTATTAAAAAGTTAATATTGTCTGTTAGTACAAGCATAACAGAAAATAATCCTATTCAAGAGAAAAGAATCAGCTTACTTGCATCCAAGGACCATCAGTTTGTCTTCCACCGTAAGAACCTTAGGCCTCTATATTCGACAAGAAGATGGCCAACATTGAAGACAATTCATTTAGTAGCGGCTAATGACGTTTAAATTGGAAACTTTAATCATTCAAGAGAGGAAAACGAAAGACCAAACCTGATCATAATTCTTCTTAAGCACAGTATTAAGTGCTGTTCTGTACTGCGCATCTTGCCATAACCTAACCAGCAACCATAAGATAGAAACACCGTAATAGAGATCAGATTCAACTTTTATATCTACATTATCTAAATCTAAGAATCCAGCATCTGAGAGATCTATCGACAACTATGAACACAGTGTATTATCACGATTACGATCCTCACCAATCTAAACATTCCGGGATGAATTCATAAGAGCAAATCTAGAATCAATGAGATTTGATTACCCTAGGGAAGTAAAGTCAATCGGAAATAGATTTGAAAAAAAGCGACGTACCGGCCAGCGACGTAGAGCCAAGCTAGACAAGAGAAGAAAGCCATGATAAGAGAAGGTTTGGAGGTGTTCTGAGACTTTGAAGACCTACCTCGCCGGTCTGATTTCGCCGAGACCGTCGTCGGTAAGCTCTCCATCTCAAATCTCAATCCACGGCGAAAGGGAGAGAGATCGGAGGCAGAGAAACGATACCAGATTCAAAATCGATAAAGTAAAGAAAGAAAACAAATAACTAGTAGCAGATAATAAAGCTTTGGATATGTTTCCCTGTTCGAATTAAGTCTTTATATATACGAACAAAAAATGGCTTGGCTGCGAAGAGAACCGTTTTTCTTGTATGCGTCGGAGATCTCCGACACGATTCTGAATTCACGTGACAAGACAATACTTTCAAAACACTCTGATTCACTCAGGCAGTTACGATATTGGACCGCTGGTCTTTAATAAATACTTTTGTCGTTGTTTTGTCATTTGTCACACCAGAAGTATTGGAAAAATGAGAAAAATTTATGATTTGAATGGAAAAATTTGTGTATTTTTCTTTAATAAATTTAAACATTCCGAACAAAAAGAATAAAAGAGAGCAAAACATTCAATTCATGCCTTAAAACACAAAACAAAGCACACTTACGGTCAGTTAGAGAGGCTGCACAATAACAGTCTCTACATTAATCAACCTTGTAAGCTTAATGTTAGATTTGCTTAAATCATTTGCCGGTGCCTATGTTTAAGAACCTTATCCTGGAAATACTTAACTGGTACAAGTGAAAAGCACTGTGTTTTGGAATATTAGTTAACGTTGAGGAGATCTTAGCGGCTAGCAGGCAACAAGCTAGTGAGTGAAGGCACTCCTTGGTTTCTCAGCTCCTCTTGTGTTCTCTTCAGTTCGTCTTGATCTGTTTATCACATAATTCTCAGCAAACCATTTAATCTTATTTGTTATGTTTCAGTTCGGCAGTAGTTTAAAGATCTCTAAGAGAAATGGCGAAAAGATATTATCCATAGTGAACTGCTTAGGTTGATTACTATCACAATGATTTCTACTAGAAAGAGAAAGATCCACAAATCGGTTTAATGATGAACATTATTAATACATGGATACAAGTAAGGGTTTAAAGAAGTGTACCTATGTTTTCCATCAACTTCGGCATTAAGAATACGACAATGACCATGAATCCCACCATAAGACCCATTGGACTTTTCACAATTGACATCACATTGAAAGGTTCTCGCAGCTGAAAATAGTACAAGATCGATCATATAACAGGAGACTATAACAAATACGATAAAAAAAGAGATGCAGTATGAAATATGTACCTCGTAGTATTGCTCTGCCCGCAGTGGCTCCAAAATCAGCTCAGTAAGACTCCTCCTGGTTTCTGTTAGTGTTGCTTGAACCTTGCCACGATGTCGAGCACTAACATCAACTCGCACCTAATTCAAAATCATTGATTGACGACAGAGAAGCAAGTTCTTAATAAAAGATGTAGTTAAAGAAATCATAGAATTTTGCAATGAAAACAAATCTTACTGGAGAGAAGAAGTAGCCAAGCGCATAAACTTCAATCAGATGAGTCCCAGCTGGCACTTTGTGACTTTGAAATTAAGGAAGTAAAGGAAAACAAAGATTAACAATACTGGTACTCTTGATTTCTCAAAACATTACAATATCAAGTTTTCTTAATTTATATCTAGCAATATTTACACTAAAAGCTACAGATTGACTGGTATGAAAGATGTGTACGAAACCAATTAGCAGCTCACGAGTAAATAACCTACATATAAAAAATGAATATACTAAAGAAAATATTATTAGAAGGAACAAAAGGATACAATGTAAAGTATCCGTCCGGCCTGAGGAAAGTAACAACTCCACCATTGAGTATAACTTTAATATTTGAGAATTCTGCTGCATGACCAATCACTGTGCCTGCCATATTAACATCTAAATTAGTTTGCAACAAGAGTAGTGCAGCTAACACTTAATGAAAACGAGATGGAATGAAGCACTGCATGAAAAGAATGACAGAAACCATACATTGTTCAAACACAATACTCAAAATACCATAGCATATTTCCCACAATTCGTAAGCACTCAAAAACAATGATGATAGAGACCATATAATTTCCAAAGCCTTAATCTAAAATACAAAAATGTAATTGCTTTTATTCTTGAGCAAACACTACTTTTAGCCAGACTACTTAAAGAGATGACATACTACATAACAAGTCCCTACATCGAAAAATTCGCCAATGGAATAGTAAGGTATAGAAGGAACTATACATACAAAAGTTTGCTTCTATGTACCCTAGAATTTTACTTGCTGGAAACTATGCAAGCCGCGAATACACATCAATATCATAGACACACTGCAGTGGAAGTTGCGTAACAGCGAGGCCTAATAGCATCTATTAATCTCAAGATACAGCTACTATTGACACGCAGATTTACTAATGGGAACAGTTCTAGATAGCTGGATTCTTCATTCGTACAATGCCATGAAACTGAGGTTTCAGATAATCAGATAATTGACAAGACAGACCAAAAACATAGAAATTTGAGTAATCTTAAACTGAGATCTCGAGATAAAGCTACCAAGGCAAAGAAAGAAAAGGGAAAAGGCTGAAACCTACTTGCTGGAATCTTTACTCTACCCGTGATCGTGTAACTATCCTCAGACCTGCAAAAATCATACAAAAAGATGAGGAATATTAAATTATTAAATTTAATGAAGAACAAACAGGTAAAATTCTCTAATATCCATGGAAGCTACATGGAAGTCTAAACTACAGAAGTAAATTTTCCAAGCAAATACATCAAACTGAAATAATAATTTTACAAATTATTCACAGGAAAAGCTACGATTGAACGAAAACAAAGCTATGTAAAAACAGCTGTAACACAAGAAAAATTTAGAAAATTTGTCGAGAAGGAGGATGGGCGATTAATTTATTACCCAGATGAGATCGGGAGAGTGGAAGCAAAGAATAAGAGAGAAATCTGGAAAGTTAGCAAAGCAAGAAAAGAAGTGGATCTGAGAATCGGCGCCATCGTCGTCGTCTGAAAATCGTCGAAAGCCAGACGACGAGTTTATAATATCGTTGGTTGGATTCAGGAGAGGAGAGGCAAAAAACAGAATAACAAGTAACCTTCGGATACGGGGAGAAGGTTCGCACATGTCAAACGTTGACTTATTCACTGTGTTAAAACGTGCAAACAGTATTTATTAGGGTATTTATATCAATTGGGGTTTAAAAAAAACATTGGTAAATCACATTCTTTTCTTTCATTCACTTAAAACAGGGAAAAACCCTTGTGCCTTTCAAGTCAACCAAGAATCAAAGATACAATTTCTATCCAAAAAAAAAGAAACACACAAAAAGAATTATGGACAAGCTCTGCTACAAACCAAGCTTCTTTGAGAACAAGTCCGATATGTTAGCTATTACGAATCCAGCAAACACCTGCAAGAAATAACCAAACGAACCTTTTTGAGTAGCAAGAAACTTTATATTATCTGGTCTAGAATCTGAGTGTTTTGCCACCTGAGTAGAGCCAAGAATGTAAATGGCAGAATAATGACGGCCATGGATCATCATGTCAGCAACCATCGCAAGTGGAATGGTCAAAGACATGCCCAGTGTTGCTACCAATGGAGTTGTCCACACCACAGAAAGTGCCCTTTGGTTGCGAACGAAAACAGCCAAGTTATTTTCAAAACATTTAAACAGCTCTTTCAAGGAGCTAGCCACGCAATAAATTAGAGACTTGTAGTTATCAAATTCAACACATACAATCATTGAAACATACCATAGATAGTCAGAGAGGACACTTCCAATGAAACCGTTGGCTAATACAACTTCATCAAGTCTTGCAGAGTGTGGTATGGTAAACTTGGGTTCGATCCCTAATGCTGTCAGTGGCCACACTGAAACAAACAAAAAAACACAAACTTTAGAATACGATAACAACAAATTATGTCTCATGTTATGTTTCTCATTGAAGATATTAGTATACCAAGCCACCAGAGAGCAACAAGTGTGAACAATCCAATGTAACCAAACAGCTTTTGCACATCAGCCCCTTCTCCTTCTTCACCGGCAAACTTCTTCAGAAGCACTGTCATGTAAATAACAGGACGGTTACAGGCCACATTGTTATTTACCTCAACAAACCAAAACTCTAAACCATTGAAAGATCAAATAAAATAAATAATCTCTAACCTGTAAATAGACCATAAGACACTGCAGAGAGAAGTCCAAAGAGATCTCCTATAAGGGACCGTTGTCCGTTGCTAAACACAAATATCAACTGTACGTTACAAGAATATGGTTGATGAATTTGCAAAACTCATGTAATCAAGAACTCTGCGAGATTGAGACTATTCCAACAC
Organism: Lepidium didymum; assembly: GCA_963920545.1. NCBI lineage: Eukaryota > Viridiplantae > Streptophyta > Magnoliopsida > Brassicales > Brassicaceae > Lepidium > Lepidium didymum. Next base: position 2,961,486 of record OY986994.1, on the reverse strand, counting down.
ATAAAAGCTAGAATAAAAAAAAAATAGCAATATGTAACTAAGAAGCTGAATCTACCAGATGACAGAAGCTTAAGCTATTAATTTATAACGCAATTCAGTTTGAACTTCAATATACACAGAAAGCTTTCAAATTCCAGGAGAAACTGTCTACGGAGAGGAAGTGAACGGGTTAACGTGAGTAGAACTTAGAATCTTACAGTGACGAACTTAATTGCGACTCATCAGCAGCCCAAGTTTTCCCGAGCGTTGTCATGACTACACCGGCCATGCTGACAAATACAGCAACTACTTTCGACAGGTTCAAAGAATCTTGGCCCAAAAATGCACCAATGAAAAGAGTAAACAGTCCCGAGGTTGAAGACAACACAGTAGTGCTTGCCACACTGGTACGTGCAAGAGCAGCATTGGAAAGATACTGTATCATCAAAGATAGCAAAATAATATCAGGTCCCAAGGTTACTAGAGTCAGGTACAGTTTTTACTGAAAGAAAAGCCAAGCAACTCAACAGAATTGTCCACACATCATGTCAAAGAAAATACACCTCTGTTACAAACCAAATTGGTGCGAGGTAAAGCCCGTACATTGCAATCTGCTTTTTCGTGATCTCTTTCCCATGTTTCAGAGTCTGCACTTCTTCATTACCAATTAACGGTCTCACATCTTCTTCATGGGATGAAAGGTGTTCCTCACTATCTTTCTTAGTTATAGTCCCTTGAAGTCCCATTTCAATGATTTTGTGCCTCAAAGAACCAACCTCAATCGAGGACTCATCTCCGGGAACTTTATCGTTTTTGGAAGATCCTCGCTGTAAATGTCGACAAAGCCAGTCTTTAAGGAATGCTACGGGAAGGTAAATTACCATAAGAGAAGCTCCAAGATATGTGACTGCAAATGGCTGCTTATAGGCTGTAAAGATATCCTGGTCAAACGAAGTCAAATCAATCAAAAAAGTGTCCAAATTTGATTCAGTTAGATAGAGATCTGATTACATCTTCCATTCTATTCATCAATTCTTAATACAGAATCAAACTCGAACCGCTAACATGAAGCTCAGAAGATAATTGAAATAAGACTTTTACTCGAATTGGATCCAAAAATTGAGCATATCAAACATCCAAACCCTCAAAAAACAAATAGGTAAGCGCAAAGAATCAAAATTTTAAACGAAAAAGGAAGGATTTTTAAGAGTCAAAACCTGAGTAACTTCTGCAGAGGTGACCCATATGACAACAACAGTGAGAATCAAGAACAAACCAGCTTTATACTTCAAATCCATCAGAAAAAAACTCTGAATTGAAACTAGAAATCAAGATCCAGGTCTATGACCGATCAATCCACAGAGATCTGCCTAACTAAAATTGACTTCAAAATTGGTTATTGTGGTAAGAAGAAGTTTGGAGGGAGGTTTCAATTAGATGAGGCCAAGGACGTGATTAGAAGAAGGCGATGGAGTGAAATAGAGAAAAAGGGGCAATACAGAAAGTACGAGAAGATTGACCATATCTCAGAAAAATTATAAACGGAGGAGCAACCGCGAAGGAATGAAGGGGACGTAGAGGCAAAGGCGTTAAACTAGGAAAAGAAACATTGTTAACATCGAGAAACGCATTTATTGTCAATTTATTGTTGTGTAAGAAAAAAAATATTCACCTTTTCTTACAAAACAATAATTATTTTCTGATGACTTTAACGGGAATGCAGAAGAACTTTTGGCGGCGTCATCTAGTTTTTTTTTTTTTTTTTTCCAATGATTATAATCGTTAAATGTATTTCTGTGCAACAGACTTATTCAGCACAAAAATTATAAGGACATAAAATTTGTAAAAATTATTTCCATCTGTGTTTTCTTATTTGGTAGTGAAAAATAGATAATGAGCCGATAAGTAACTGAAAACTGAAAAGAGAAAGACAGATAGAAATGAATGTTTTTTTTTTTTTTTAAAACAAAAAAACAAGGAATGTTAGTTGCTACTTAGGTGGCATGTCAAGTTGGTGAGTAAGGTGGGTTTGGCCTTAATTACTGACACCTATATTCAGATCCATGTTTTGTTATACATTCGAACGATCTAAAGATCTGTGATTTTGAGAAGTGAGTTGGTCTAAGGACTGTTTATTCTTAACAAAAGACTTTTTAAAAGTTGGTATGGAATTACGCAACGAAGACACATGAACAAAGATGATGACTTTGTTTAGAAAACATGATGACAACAAAAATTCACATAGCTCGCAAAGTAATGAGGTTTCACTTTGCTCTATAAATAAGCATACTTTCATATGAGTTGAAAAACAATAAGCTTTATAAACCACATGGAGAAAAGCTCGAGGGAACAGAAGGTTTAAATCAGAAGAGGGGACAAAAACCAGGGATAATACAGAACCGAGAATCCTTATGCGATTACTTATATGCAAGATGGTAGAGTAGGTCCATGGCAGAGAAAGGCCACAGCGATGTATATGATCACCAGTAGCAGTAGTATTAAGAGGACCCTGCAAGATACAAACACAATTAGAAACAATGACATCACAAATGTGGAACTTGGGGTGATTAAAGCACATTCAGTTTCCATTGTTTAATGTGTTCTTAAGCCTAAACATGTTTTATCATTGCAATCAAGATACTGCTTTCATTGATAACCTCCAAATAACATGGCAAGGTTTTAGGAAACATACGTGAGCTTGCAATTTCTCCACCACACATTGCTTCTGAAACGACGAGCTTGCTTCCTGAAACGGAATGTATTTCCTTGCATATTGGCGGTTTTATCAACAAGAAGCTCAAGGCGTTCACCTCTATCTAGAACTTTGTCAATGTTCTCTATCATCACGCCCCGTACCTGTCCATAACCCGAACAAAGAAGTGTCCGGGATGCATATCAGCGACAAACCAAGGATTTCGAACCAAGTTTTTACAAATCACAGATTTTCAGACCTGATTCATTTCACCCTTAATCCGGTTAATTCTATCGGCATTAGGATCATTAGAGTAATACTCAATCTGCTGACTGAGAACTCTTGAGAATTCCTCATTCATTGCATAAGCTTGTGCTGTATGAACAGCCCTGCCATAAGTCCGTACAAACCTCTGATGAATATCCTCCAGAAAGGCAAAAGGAATTCGCCCTGATTAATTACACATAGAAAAAATGAAGTAAGACGACATTCACATCTAAAGCACAACTTTTCAGATAAAATTGTGTTGATGTGGTGTCCATAAAGTATGAACTACCAAAACGATCGAATTCACTAGCATGTGGCATAGATCACGAAATAAGATTTTAGATTAAGAGGTTTCCAAATCAAAATCAGAACGATCATTCAGATAACATTAGCCTAACTTCACACCATAATAAAGGATTAAACTTTTAAATTCCACTGTAACCAAAGATCAAAACTACCTAAACACTGTCCAGAGATCAAAACCGCCTAAATATTAGCCATAGAACCGGCTCAAGATTTTAGAAATAGTGATTTCAGAACAAATCAACATCAGAACGATCATTTCGAGAATGTTCCCAACTTCACAGAAAAAGGATTGGACTTTCTTAAAAGTTACTATCACCAAAGATCGAAAATTTACTCTTATAACAAGCTGAAGATTTGGGAAATAGTGATTTCAGAACAAATCGAATGGAAAGGGAAAAAGAGTAGATCAAAAGGAAGATTAAATACGTACTTCCGGCGGTTTCTTCAGCCATACAAAGAACAGTGAGGCCATCGGTACGCTTAACGTGAAAAACATACCGATCCTGAGAGTAGGAAACGTTGCTGTCGTTGTTCCCAGGGACCTTCTCGAGGATCTGTTTGGCGATCGTGCTCGCATTCGTAGACGTCGCGGTGAACTCCGAAAGCACCACTGTCCCACGCGCCACGAGTGCGTACAGAATCGCCATCTCCGTCGCTTCCTTGCCGAATAAACCAAAACTCGACGGTAATACGCGTGTAAGGTCAACGAAGAAGGTTTCCCGCGGAAACCGAGCACCAGACGAATCGCTGGATCAATCAGAGAAGAGAGAAGCAATTAGCTTTTCAGATTGTTGAATATCTTTTTCTCTCCTCTTGGAGTTTAGCTGGATCTTGAGACCTTTTAGCCTCTGGCAGATTTAAATATTTAATTTCTGATTGCTACATTCGTAGAGCAAACCGGTTCAATCCAAACCGGTTCTGGAGACCAATTTTTAATGAGTCCATTTCCTTTTGGTTTGGAAAAATTTGGGTCTAATGGGCCTGAGCCCAACCAAAGAAAGCCCTTACAAATAGAGAACTAATCCCAACTCAAAACCAAAACGTGGTTCACGACTCACGAGTCATAAACCAAACCGAATTCTCACGGGAAGAAGGTGGGACATATACATATATATATACACGGTAAGATTCGCGCCTCCGTCAAATTCTGGGCTTTTCCGTTACAATAGACGACACCGCCGTTAATCGCCGTGGTCCGTGGGAATTCAACCCAGAAGAAGAGAAGACCCTGAGAGACGCCATCTGGTCATTTTGGCTCCATCTGTGTCCTCAATCTCTCCCCTCGATCTGACAATCCTTGTAAAACCCTACGCTTGCTTACTCTTTGATCATTTTGCTCAGATTTTTATGTGGAGTTGCGTAATTTGTGTTCTCTCGATCGGGAAATTAGTGCTCGATCGTGTCTCTTATTGATTCTGATCGGATAATCAGATTCGGATTCCGGAGAGCTGGAGAGAGAGACAGAGAAGATAAGTAGAGTTTGGTGGAGATGATTCAGAACCGGAGTCCACCGAAGCACAGACATGATGGAACGTCGCCGCTTCCATTGGGGATGGACTGGAGTCCTCCGCCGCGGAAATGGGTGAGTCCTTATGTTGCCAGAATTGGAACTTTTAGTCCCTACTTTTTAATATGTATATTTTGGACTGCCGTGCTCGAATTCTGTTGTACTGCAGCTTGATGTATGCGTGCTCTTCATTGTTCTGTATTCTTTTTGGGACTTGAGAGAAATGTGGATGTCTTTGCTATGATTCCCTCTCCTAATTAATGTGTGATACTTAACAGTTAGCTGAAGCTACTTTGTACAGTTGATGAATTCTCTTATTCCTCACCTCCCGCAAGAATTGACCTTAATTGAATTATTAGGTTGAACGTCAGGGGTAGTTAAATCTTTGTTTATGCACTTTGGATAGCTGCAGATTGGGTGTATTCCTAAAATGCATGAGTATATACACAGTTTGAGAGTAAGTAAGGCATTGAGATTTTCACCTTCATTTCTGCAGAATGGTAGAGATACTGTTTGGCCTCATGACCCTCGAACCGGATGGAGTTATTGTGTTACAATACCCTCATGGGTTGTCCTTCCAAAGTCAAGAAATTCAGATCCTGTAGTGGTAATTTCAATATTTAATTCTTCATATTCATCTTCTCGTAGAAATTTGTGCTGAACTGGTTGTGTAGACCATATCTTAAACGTCTGTGGATATTTGAAAAGATGAAAAATTTCTACATGAATTATCTACTGGAATGTGCCCCTTTTTCCAGCTGGAGAGTTTCAGTTTGGCGAATCTCTGAAATAATTCCATCATTAAGTTGAATTTACTTACGTACATAACATTTTAGAGGAACAGTTTTACAGGGTTCAGATAAGTTTGCAATCCCCTGAAGGTGTTACCACAATGCGAGGAGTATTGAGAAGATTTAATGATTTTTTAAAACTATTAAGCGATGTAAGAATTTGTCCCCCTTAGCATCACCCTATCAAACTTTCCACTTTTCGCTTCTCAACAATATTATATAACGTGAATATGTTTGACATCAAATGGACATTCATGTTTTCCTTTCAGCTTAAAAGGATGTTTCCCAGAAAAGCTTTTCCATCAGCTCCCCCTAAAGGGCTGCTGCGTATGAAAAGCAGAGCGGTGTTAGAAGAGGTATGCAGTTTCTTTCCCTGGGGCTTAACTGAATAAGGTCACCTATGTAACTGCTATTACTCTCATTTTCCTCTATTTTTGTCCTATTTGCCCCATTCCTTAATTCCCTTTCTCTAAACGTCGTCCAACAAAAGTTAAAATTGAATAATGTAGATGTGTAATACGCAAAGCCATGTAGTCTACAATAATGATACACGTATTCATGCAAACAACTTGTTTCACAAGATGTGATCTTTTTTGCAGAGAAGGTGCTCTCTTGAGGAGTGGATAACGAAGCTATTATCTGATATAGAATTGGCAAGAAGTGTCGTAGTTGCATCCTTTCTTGAACTAGAAGCTGCTGCTAGGTCTGGTATGTGCTATGACATTAAGCTATGTATTGGTAAATGCTGTTATATGTCATTAGAGTCTAATGTGATGTTGCTTTTCAGCATGCCAAGATGTGGATCAGAATGCTTCCGATGCCAATAATGATAGAAATAGCACAAGTTCGTCACCTATGGTCCATCCAAGTTTGAGCTTGTTTCAAGCTGGTGGCAGTTCTTCTCTGACATCTGACTATGGCAGTGACACTGCTTATGAAACTTCTGAGCTTGGATCACCAAGTTTAGGACAGGATGATGTTTCTGAAATTGGTACGGAAGATTTATCTCTGGACGAATATTTAACAAATCCAATAGAGAAGCTCGTTAACTTTAGCATGTCCAACATAGACGAGGGACTGTCAATGAGCCAAACTATTCTAGAACAACTTGAAGACTTTCCCAAACATAAAGTCCGCTCAAGATATGACAATCATACCCTAGGGAAGGATGTGCATAATGGAAATGCTTCTAAAGGCGTATTTCTTGCTAACAATGGCTCACAACGTCTCTCTGAACCAGAATTATTTACTCACTCACTAAGGCATGATAGAAAACTTTCTGTTGAGAGTTCTGACGGATTTGCTCTACACACCAGTGAAACATCAACATCTGGTATCCTAAGTTCAAGCAGTGATAGCCACCTGGATCTGCATCGAGTTCCTGGTGTATCGCCTGGAACTGGGTTTGCTGATAAACAGGAGAGGCAGCGTAGTGCACAAATAGTTCTTCCACTGGACCTACAGAATAAATTGAACAGGATTCTATTAGCCACGAATGAAAGACTTGTCAATGCGAAAACAGATATGGAGGATCTTATAGCAAGACTAAATCAAGAGATGGCAGTGAAGGATTACCTCAACAAAAAGGTACAATAAAAAAAGTAGCAATGAATTGAGTTTTTTTTTTTCATTATTTGGTTTCTAAACACGTGGGTCTTATTCTTTATTCTTTGGTTCGAATGATAGTCTTGTAATTTTGTTTTCACTGCTCAGGTTACTGATCTGGAAGGGGAACTTGAAACTACTAAGCAGAGAAGCAAAGAGAATTTGGAGCAAGCTATTTTGACTGAGAGAGAAAGATGTAATCAGATGCAGTGGGATATGGAAGAACTAAGACAAAAATCTTACGAGATGGAAATGAAGTTAAAATCGAGAGAGGTATGATTTGAAACAGTCTGTGTCTATAAAAATTTTCATAACTAAACTGATTCGCATGGATGTACATTTTTTCCCATAACTAAAGAAACATGTCGATGCAAATAATTACAATAGGATGGGAGCTCACATGCACAGCTCACTGAACTGTCAACTATTTCTGAGAAACATGTTTTATCGAAAGAGTTGGATGCCAGAAAACAACAACTAGAGGACCTCTCTAGGCGATATGAAGAATTAGAGGCAAAATCAAAAGCTGATATTAAAGTTCTTGTCAAAGAGGTCAAATCTCTGAGGCGTTCTCATGTGGAACTAGAAAAAGAGCTGACTCAATCTTTAGCAGATAGAACTGAATCCGAGGTAATTTCTGCCTGCTAGAGTATTTATTTATATATTTTTTATTTGGCAGCACCTTGGGTTTGTGGGTTTTTATCATGCATGTATCAAAATAAGAGAGACAACACAACTGAGACTGGAACATGTTGCACTTTCCAGAAACTCCTCCAACGGGAAAGAGACCTACTTGAGAACACAGTAGTGGCTAGGAAAAAGCTGCTTAGTGACTGCAGAATTCTCCACGACCGGCTAATAGAGTACAACTTGAATTTGTCAATCGACGGAAATGGTAACTTTGTAGAGGACTCAAATACAGTATCAGAAGCTTTGCGTTTACTGTCAATATCTGATGATCAAATTGAGGAGGTATTGCCACATCTCTGCTTTCTCTTTATTTGAGTTACTTTTCACTGTGTCTTGATATATGCATCAAATAAAGTTAAATGTTAGGTATATAGTAAAATATTTAGGTAGGTTTTCCCCAGTGAAAGCGTTGCTATAAACCCCTGTCTTGTATGACTGTCACGAATATGCATTTTGCAAGTTCTCAGGCTCAGCTACTTGCCGGATTTGATGAAAGTGCTGCTGAAGGCATTGATAATTCTGTCAACATCGATACTGAAACAAAAATTATGGAGGACGAGCTGAGGAAGATACTGGCAAACATCTTTGTTGAGAATGCGAAATTGAGAAAAGAGGTGAACTCTGCAATGCGTCGTGCTCTCCAGAAAAACGTAAAGACCAATGAAGATGTGAATGAGGAATGTCAAGATAAGAATGAGGAAGCATCACCAGAAATATTGGAGAGATAGGTATAATTATAGTCGCTTTGACTTGAGAATAGACTGCCACTTTTTTTCTATAATCAAAGGACTGGTCGCTTTATAATACAAAACAGTTGGTCTTGGAGAAGCAAATTAGTCGAAGCTGAGAGATGTGTAATTGATATATACACACATGTGACCACCCACTTTTGACGAGTACATAAGGCAAAAAGATGTGTACTATGTTTGTTGTATAATTGTATTGCGTTATCCTGTGTTGCATATATTGTCTTTCTGAAACTCAGTTCTTGCTAGTTTTGCCAACTGTGATCAGGCAAGCGAAGCTGTAACTTTTTTGTGTTTAGGGTATAAATTCAGCTCCCTCTCAAATGGCTTCAATAAATGACAAAAGTTTGTGTGAATGCAGCTGCTCAACTTAGTATCGTGGGCAATGCCCTGACGAACTCGGAAACTCTTAGGGGAACTCAGTAGAGAATCACAATTGAAAAATTGCCACCAAAAATGTCAGACAAACATTATTGTTTCTGATCTGTTATTGAACATTGACGATGGCTCTTTAGCAACTGATTTTTATTCATTCAATTCCATTTTGTACAGTAAAAGTTCATGTCTTAATACTGAACACATATGCCAATTGACGAATGCTTAGTTTGTATACAACAATGAGCCAATAAACTATCAAGGCAAAGTAGTTTAAAGGTGGAAGACATGATACATTACAAAGAAGGCGGCTCATACCTGCATACACAATCATATATGTTTCCCTTTATCAACTTCTCAGCCAATCTCTGATTTTTCACCATTGCTAGCTGCCAAAAAGGAAGAGGAAGGTTTCAGTTAAAATTTTCAAAAACAACTCTAGAGTTGGGATTTTCTGTCAAGTGACGTTGAAACCTTGAGAGCCTCGCATTTGAACTGAGCGTTGAAGTTGGTGTGAAGTGCTCTTCCCATACCTTCCAAGATAACCTGCAATATCATTAAACATCAAATAATGAACAAAGCTTCTCTCTTTTGTGTTATGTAGTTTTATTTCAGGTAAAAACAGGTTCTGTATATACAAGATCAGCGTCTTTGGCAGCAGCTGCAAGCTCAGAGCTGACTTGTCTGAGGTCGATACAAGGACTTCCACATCCATTTTCAACAACCATCAATGGTGCTGAAGTTGAATCCTTCTTTGACCCATCACCCGGATTTACCATCGCATCCACGAGTAAGCCTCCCATCTCTGCCGCTCGCCTCAAGATGTCACAGTGCTTCAGCAATAAAGAATAAAGACCGAACAAAAGAATTAGTTACATGAAATAAGATATAACCCCTGCGTAGAATGAAAGTTAAACCGATGAAACCTTAGCAGCCCCTGCGACTATGTCAGGAAGTTCCATAGCTGTCACATCGTTAAGAGCAGGAAGAGAGTTTGCCACCAGAACAACCTTTGACCAAAATAACAATTTGTTTAGTACCTCCTCAACCTTTTCCACAAATGAACCACTTGGCTTGTATATTCAGTTTTGTGAAGAGTAGGACGAAGTTTTATTATTCTACGAAGAGCAAAAGAGAGATACATACTTCAGTCCCACGACGAAGAAATTCTCGCGCAAGAGGAAGCATCCCAAGAATGACATCTGCTCCCGAGTTATCAACAAAGAGTAATGCTCTTTTATGTCTATGAGGCTGCTTATCTCCAGATCCAAGCATCCTATCTTTGAACGCATCAAAATCATCTACCTGATTTACGGATAATAGAAGATTTCCAGCTTTAAGTTAACAATTTGCGAACAGTAACCTCAGGGGAAAAAAGGTGGTCTTGTCTCTCACCCTCCAAGGTCTTTGCATCTTGTTTCGACTCATTCTGTATATTTCAATAATGGTTCCTTTGTGATACAGATCCACACATGCTCGAGATCCCCAGTCGAATATGTTTGCAGCAAGAACACCTTCTATAAGTGTAAGCAACCTCGCTTCCTGCAAATCCCAGAAAATTGAAAAGGTAATGAGAAGTTGTCTCATTTATAGCACTATAACTTTCAGCGGCAAATCATAAACCTACAGAGAGAGGAAAGGTAATCATCACAGACCTCACTCATTGAATCAAGCTCCTCCAGTAAATCAGGTAAAACAGTAAGTGATGCCTCGTTTTCCCTATCAATTTTGAAGGAAGAGAGCATAAGAGAAACTCCATTAGAAGAGCGATAGGAATTTGTTTTACCTTTGCTTGATGCTTCTATAGGCATCAACAAATTGAAACTCCCTTAAGCATTCTTCTCTAAGTTCTAAGAGATTTGCTAGCCCCAGTTTTCCATATGCAGCTGGCTCCTCCATTAATCTAAAACCAAAATAAGTTGTAAGCAAAAGGCCAACACACACACACAAACAAAGATTTTCTTGAAGAGTTTAACTATGATTGTGCTTGAAAGATTGCGGTCAAAGGTGCATAGTCATGACTGGACAGAGGGGAATCTGTTGTGATGAACCAAACCTTGCCAAATGAGCAGAAAAAGCACGAGCAAAAGCGTCACCCCGCCTTTTTGCATCCTCAGTTCCTCCTTCACTTGCCACAGCCTGTAATCATGTCCATAAAGGATCTTCACCACCCAAAAAGAAAATTTACTGGAGGAAAGGACTTCCTATGTATTAATTTTGAGAGTTACCGTGTCAACAAGGTCTGGCAAATGCTCGGACAAAACTTTGAGCCAGTACCTACACACCAAAACGAGATAAGCAATCTACAAAGCAGTACAAATAAAACCACTGTTTTGAAAGATCAGCATGAGTTATTTATTACTCACTCTCGTTCACCTTGATCTGACAAATCAATCGTGTTAGGCTCATACCTGGAGAGAAACAAATCAATTAAACTCACACGAAAATAAATCCTTCGAAATCGTGAACTAGTAGCAAAATATGAGATACACGTACAAGCTCAGTACAGTACGCGGGGGACATGCCACTTACGTTTTCGGGTCAGCCAGCAATGGGAACACGTCCAGGGTGGGCACAAGATGGAGAACACCAACATTTAACGCACTGGCATCAGATCTTAAAGCACTGCCTCTGGATGAGGGAACTTCAAACCCTCCAAGCCCAGTCGTTTTCGATGGAGTCATCGGTACAGGAGCAGTTATTTCAGTTCCTCTACGCACAAACTTTTCCATCCATGAAATCTGAAAGCAACCAAGAAAGCCTCTTTAAACTATACTCTAAACTTATTCAGACCTGAGTTGAGATACAAAATGCTAACAACTTGTTGAAGTGATATCTCTATTCCATTAACAAAAGAAAAGTTGTAAAAAAGGGAGGAGCACCTGATTCTATCATATTCAAATTTCAATGGAGTATTCTCTTATGATTCTCATTTCAAGCTCAATATATAGATAAAATAAAGAGAGAATATATAAATGTGACAGAGATTTGAAAGCGAGACTTTGCTTTCGTTAAGAAATTTACAAAAAAAAGGATCAAGCAGTAGTCTTATATATGATCTCCCCAAGTTATATATAAGCATATTGTCTAATATATGACAGACTTCATGATTCTTACTCTTGCTTTTTATAATTCTTATGTCACATTCAATGATATATTGTATAAGTAAAGAAAGAATCAGCATATGTCACAGCGAATAAAATCCTTACAAGTATAAGCACAAATTTATTCTTACTCAGACAAGGACAAATTTATGTAAAGAATAAAAAAAACTCAAATTGTACAGCAGATCCTTGATTTGGTAAATAACTTATACATAACACATAACTAACTATATATGTTTTATGGGAAAGCTCTAAACCAGACTCTAAAAGATATTCTAGTAACTAAATTTCACGGCAAATGATCAAGTACAGATTCAATATCATTCAGCACAAAAGCCATGGAACAGAACAAGTAATAGTGCACTCCAATGGTCTCAATGTATCCAACTATCTCTTTCAGACATAATATTCAGTAAGTCCATGGAAGATCAAACATTTGCCAATATATTCCAGTTAGCAGCATAATTTACAATGCTTTTGCCTAAAGAATACTATAATGGTACCCAGCACACGTTTTACCTAGGACAATGTATAAACGATATCATATCCCCCCCTTTGCAGCTGTCAGTTTCAAAGTATAAATTAGAAAAATGTGTGACTTTGATAGAATATAAGGTAAGTTAATTACCTTCTCATTCAAATCACCAAGTGGTGGTCCATGAATATTTCCTCCAGTGTATGGTGCACCCATTGGAAACCGCTCAACCAATTGATGGGACATTAGATCATCCAATCCGTGCTTCTCATAGCTCATGAACGCACCCATAGCACCCAGAAAACCTTCATGCCTCAAGAACATAGCTTGCATCTCTCCTTTTGACCTAGTGTGATAAAAAAAAAAATTAAAGAGTTGAGTGATGAGGGTGAAGTATGCATATCACATCTAGGTTCAAGTTTACGAGTGAACTTACCAGAAATGTACAGCAAACGAGATTGTGTCCATGGTATATGCATGACCCCTTATGAAAAATCCTCCAAAAAATATTCGCTTCAACCCAAAGCGAAGGGCGTTCAAGTATGATATCTACACGGCAATAAACAAATCACAAACTCAAATCATCTCAAGCCCTTAACCCCACTCTTTGATCAATTATGCCACTGATCAAATATTCCAAATGGCATCATGTGATTACAAATAAAAATGAGAAAAAAGTTAGCTTATTCTGCTCAAGAACTTTGCCTCAATACCTTTGGACTCACGAGAGCATACCTGTCCAATATTGTATGAAATCATCCGCAATAGAGACAACGAAATATCTTCAGGTCTGTAATCGTCCAATTCCTTATTTTCAGAGATTGCCTTGCCAAAACTAGAAGCTATTGTTGAAGCAGAGAGACCAATCTGTATAATTGGTAAATGAGAATTACTAGAGCACTAGTGGTAAAGCATTCTGAGTACTGATAGTTGAGCAGTCACATCCTACTTAAGAATGAGATCAGCTGTAGTCTAATGTAAAGTAGAACCATACCTTGGAGTAATCCATGCCACCATAAATATCACCAACAAGCATGTCAATGGCACTATTATCTCCCATTTGGCTGAGTTCTAGCAATTCATCAAAACTACAACAAAAGAAAACATTTTAAAGTATTGGAAACAATGATATAAAGTACTAATGCAATCAGATCCATTGTAACCTCTTGCACTTCGTTAGAAGTCTTCCTAAGCCCCAATAGGTACCACCACCAACATTAGTCCCACTCACACGTTCAAACTTTCCTTCCCCATCAACCTATACTTTGATTAGCCATTGCATGAATTCTATAGGTCCATGCAATTTTGACCTCCAAATTCAGAAGGCATACAACAGTTTGTGGACGAAGGATCAAGCGTAATCAAATACCTTGATTATGCTAACACCAGATCCAACGTTTACAAGAAGATATGGATACAAGTCATTTGGATCTATCTGCACAAATTCTTTCTCACCCTCCATGTGTGTGAAGGCTTCATGTCGAATAGCCTGCAGAAAACGCATGAAAGTGAGCATAAATTCCAAAAGTACACATGGAGATCGAGAGAAAAGAAAAAGTAAACTAACAGAAATTATAATTGTTTTATCAGAAATTTATGTATAGGAAAACACTCAGACAGATTTCCAGCTGTTCTTCTCATATGGCTAAGAATTTCAACAAACAAATCAGACTGCCACACATGATATGAGCCTGTCTTTACATTTCTGTTTCCCAAGTGGTCGTAATAAAGGCATAACTACATATGCAGACAGGAATTGCAAAAGGAAAGGTCTTACTTTGAGCAAAAAATTTGCTCCAGAAACAAGGCAATGCATTTCATCTTCTTTTTCAATACTAACGCCCAGCCGTTCCTTGAACAAGTCTGCAAACTTAAAGGCCCCCCCACCTGTGACCTGTAAGATATAAGTACCCCTGACTCATATGTTTAAACAAGCAATCATCAAAAATCAAAGCCAGATCAGCAAATCACATTACATGGATATACCAGACGCATAAACATGACAACGTCTTCAAATGACAGAACGAGCTAAATACATCCAGAAGGAGCTCAAAAGGTGATAAAGATAAAATAAAAACCAAGTCATCAAAGTACCATTACCTTGATAACACCAGTTCCCAAAGGCAGCGTCTTCGAACTCCAAGGATAAGGATCTATTCATTGATTCAAATGAAAATTGGTTGAAAAGGTATGACGAAGAAGGTAACTTAAACAGTCAATCACCAGAAACTATTCTCTAATAAATGTGAAAACAAAGCAAATCAGAACAATTCTGCTTCATTACATGAGTCTCTGGTCTACTTACAGATACATACAAAAGTCAAAATTTAATCATACCATATCAACTTAGCATGATCATTCTGTAAGCACAGTATTCTAGTGTACAGTGCCAAAGTTTGTAACATCTGAAGAGCAAAAAAGCTTGAGAAACGGAAAAAATTCAGGACATCGTGAAGTCATGTCAGTCGACACTGAACAAGAGACCAATACCTCGCCGATGAAGCTGCTTTGAATGAATAAAATCCAAGCACTCATTGATTTTGTGAGTCTCAAATTTAACGAAATGAAGTCTCCCGCCAAGAACGGGATAGCTTCTCAAGTTTCCATTAGTGACACCCAATCTCTCCTTGATTGTCCTCTTCCTCTTATCATCATCATTTGAATATTCCTCGCGCCGTGAAAAATACAGCAACTTTATCAGAGATCCTGCAAATAAACTTAATGAGCTTACAATTTTGGAACACAGGACACGAAAAAGCATCGAAATTTTCAAAATTAAGATATAAAAGCTAGGAAATACTAATGTAAGAACCACAACCACATCTAAGAAACTAAATCAATGGTGAATTACAATGAAACAAACAAAAAAGGTGAGGTTTTCATGATGAGATATGAACCTCCGATATCAAGAGCTAAATGAGAGATATCATCAGACTGATTAGGCAATAAAATAGTAGGATCTCTCTCCTCGAAATTTCCTTGAATTTCAGCTTTACTCAAATCAAGTTGCGGTCTAGAGCCTGATCTGTGGATTGGAGTCCCAGAAGCAGAAGGAGCCATATCTCTCTCACCACCAACACAAACCTGAGATTTTGGTTCACCTTCTATTTTATCGTCAAGAATTGGATCATGCTCATCTTTTGGACCCGCCATTTTTATAAAATAAAATAATAATAAGAAGATAAAACACCCACCCAGAAAGATCGGATCACCAACAACTACCTAATTCCAAACACCACAAAACCCTTCCTACGACATCTTCAATTTCACTAATTTCCCAAACAAAACAAAACCCCAAAAACAAACATTTTATAGAACTTAACTTGTTTCAGCTTTTGCCAAAACGAAAACTTTAAATCACTTAAAGACTTTGACGGACCTAACTCAACAAAAGTCTTCACATTGTAACATTGTCGTGTTTTTTATCTTGGTAAAAATAAGTAATAATTAGTAATTACCACAAATATTTTCTGAGCAAAAAAAAACAATTCGTGAGTGGATGCATGTGAGACCCAGATTGTTAATGGCCCAATCGAAGTCCATTGATCGAAGTCCTCAAATCTTTTTACTCGTTGAGATAATCTTTAGCAATTTCAGACCACGAGAAACTAAGAAATATAATAAGAGATAATTTTTATATGGTTGTTTTTGTTAATTAATAATTCTTTATACGTTGTATGATGATTGTATTTATATCGTATTGTATATTGAAATTTGAATAATTTTGTTTGTTATTTGATTAGATTCATAATATATTTTTGTATTTTTTTATGCACAATTATTTGTATTTGCTTGTTTTTGACATTTCGATATGAATATTTGATATTTATTTGCTTGGTTGTTGTTCGTTGATCTAATGTTGAGTAATGCAATAAAGAAGGTTTCATGAACTTGCAATACATTTTTAAACAGAATTGGGAAATTTTAGTTATCTAAACTTCACATTTTTGCTTGAAGGGTTCTGTTTTCTGTGTTTATATTTTATACAGAAAAATATTTTGCAAATAGCAAAAAATAAGAATGATGAGGTATACATGTTGTGGGATATAGAGAACTGTCATCTTCATCAAGACAACGATTATATAGCCTACTCTACAGAAAAATTCCTTAAAGGATTTTGGCTCTGAAGGGGAGATATTCATGAGTTGTGTCGTTGCAGTGCCGTTAAGACTTTCCGCATTCATGAAGGAACGGTTCGGTAACAACTGTGTGCATATCATATATGCAAATGATGGTAATAAATTTTTTGATTCCTTTCTTTTGAATTTTTGAGTACTCTGATTATTTTCTGTTGTGGTAACAAGTAAATATGTTTGTGAGTATTCTTCTCCTCTTCCTCCTCACTACTCTTATTCTTCTTTTTCCTCAATCTTACCTTTTTCTCATGCTTGATAATCTTCCATTCTATCTATCTTATTTTCTGCTTGATTATCTGTATTTTTGAATTTTGATTCCTAATGTGTTGATATGTGACTGACGACATATTTTCATGCTTCATATGTTGTATTTATTATTGCATTTATATCACGATTTGTATTGTATATTAAAATTTGGATAATTTTGTTTGCTTGTTATTTGATTAGATTTATGATATGTTTTTGTGTTTTTTCGTAGTATACATTTGAACATTTCAAATTTTTGCAAGTGATATTTAATCTAGTGGTAGGCGGTAAGTTCACTAAGATATGCGCATTTATATAACCAGAAATCGAGTCTCACCGCTTACATTATATAGGAACTTGGCTAATAAGTCAGCTAGTTGTTGTTAGTCAAAAAAAAAAAAAACATTTCGAATGTTCGATATATGAGACCCAGATTGTTAATGGCCAAAGGCCCCAATCAAAGTCAATTGATCGAGTCCTCATATCTTTTTACTCGTTGAGGAACCAGAAAGAAAAAAAAGTCAAAATCTTTAGCAATTTCAGACCACAAGAAACTAAGAAATATAATAAAAACCATTGCCATGTCATAAACAGAACCCTAAATTACAAATACATCCTTGGTGGGATATTGTGATATACCGACATGAATCATATGGATAAGGGCAAAAAGAACTTCTTGGCTTCAATGGCGATTGCAACTCACAAGCCAACGGGAGCCTCTATTTTCTATTTTTAGTATTTTGTTTTTTATTTTCTTCATAAAATTTCCTTAAAAACTAAGTACAATAATAAATTAATGACATCCGATCCATTTCTATTCGTATCCCGTTTGCATTCTCTCTCTCTCCCTTCCTAGATTCTTCTCTTCTTCCATCCATATGGGTTTGCCTCTGGTAAGGCTTCACCAATAGCCACTTGTTGATTTGATACAGTGATTTCGGGTTTGTTCTGTGTTTGAGGCTCTAATGGCGATCGTTTGATATATTGGCTCTTGGAATGGGTTTCTCTCAGGCTATTCGCCTGAATCTTGCTTCCTATTCCTCTCTCTCTCCCTGCGAGGTTGGTTACTCCTTATCACTTAACCCTCTCTGTGTTATATCTGCATGTGTGTCGCTGCTGATTTCACAAGACTGTGTAATTTGAGCAATTTCTTATACGTGATGATTTAGTAGCTATATTGAGAGCGTCTCTAGCATCTGATATGCTTATTGTGTGGTCAAAACGATCAAAGTTGTTTGCTTTTTTTGGATTCTGATGTTGGTGATACGATTTTCTGATGTAGTATTGTTTGACAAGAGTAAACCAGAAGCAGAAGAGTGTTGTTGCGTTCCCAAGCTGTAGAAGGGGAAAGAGACGTTCTTTATTGACTGTTGAATCAGTTTTGAACAATACAAGACCTAACATCAACGATAATGGAACAGCTGAGCCTACAAATGTTCTTTTCGAGAAGTTATTTGCTCAGACACAGAAATTGGAGAGACGAGCTAATCAATCCCTTGAGGATGATCCTCCTTATTCAGACCTTGGGATGCTCGAGTCTAGCCTTGAGTCTGCACTAATGGCTTTGTTGAAAAGAGAAGAGGACTTGCAGGATGCTGAGAGGAACCTTCTATCAGAGAAAAAGAAACTAAACCGGGCAAAAGAGGAGTTACGAAAACGTGAGAAAGTAATTGCTGAAGCTTCTTTGAAGCATGAAAGTCTACAAGAGGAGCTGAAGCGGGCAAATGTGGAGTTAGCTTCTCAAGCCAGAGAGATAGAAGAATTAAAGCATAAGCTTAGGGAAAGAGACGAGGAACGTGTTGCTATGCAATCTTCCTTGACTTTTAAAGAACAAGAGCTAGATAAAATGCGTGAAGAGATTGCAAGCAGAAGCGAGGAGGTTTCTGAATTTGAAAGCAAGTCGCAACTCTTAAGCAAAGCCAACGAAGTTGTGAAGAGACAAGAAGATGAAATACATGCACTTCAGAGAGCTCTTAAGGAGAAGGAAGAAGAACTAGAGATTTCTAAGGTTACGAAGAAACTTGAACTAGAAAAGCTAAGAGAAACAGAAGCCAACTTGAAGAAGCAGACGGAAGAGTGGCTGATAGCCCAGGATGAAGTAAATAAGCTTAAGGAGGAAACCGTAAAACACTTAGGAGAAGCAAATGAAACCATGGATGACTTCAGGAGAGTGAAAAAGCTTCTGACTGATGTGAGATTTGAGCTTGTTTCTTCTCGGGAAGCTTTGGTATTTTCCAGGGAGCAAATGGAAGAAAAGGAGCTACTATTAGAAAAACAATCTAAGGAACTCGAGGAACAGAGGAAAAGTGTGTCGTCATATATGCAAAGCTTGAGGGATGCTCACACGGAAGTAGAAAGTGAGAGAGTAAAGCACAGAGTTGCTGAGGCTAAAAACTTTGCACTTAAGCAGAAAATATTGGTCCAAAAAGAACTACTGGAGGAATTACGAGAAGAGATGCAGAAAGAGAAACCATTGTTGGAGCAAGCTATGCATGATATATCCGTTATTCAAGATGAGCTTTACAAAAAGGCTAACGCATTTCAGGTATCACAGAATCTACTACAGGAGAAAGAGTCAAGCTTAGTGGAGGCCAAACTAGAGATTCAGCATCTGAAATCTGAGCAGGCTTCTCTAGAATTATTACTGCAAGAAAAGGATGAAGAACTCATGGAAGCTCGGAATAAATTGGAAGAAGTGAACCAGGAGGTAACAGAGCTAAAGGCACTTATGACCAGTAGAGAAGATCAGCTTATGCAGGCAACTGCAATGCTGAAGGAGAAAGATGTCCACCTTCGCAAAACAGAAGGTGAGTTGGGCAATTCCAAGCTAAAGGTCACTGAAGCTGAATTGGTGGTGGAAAGAATTGCAGAATTGACTAACACATTGCTTATGTCAACCACCAACGGTCGAAATCAGAACACAATGAGTATGAACAATGAGATAAGCTTTGACTCTATGCAGCAACCACTAGAGAATGATTACGGAATGGAGAACAAACGGCTATTTATGGAGTTAAACTTTACAAGAGAAAATCTACGGATGAAAGAAATGGAAGTTCTAGCTATGCAGAGGGCTTTGACAGTTAAAGACGAAGAGATGAAAGTGGTCATGGGAAGATTAGAAGCCAGGGAGCAGGAACTCAAGAAATGGAAAGACGAAACGATCAGTGACAGGGAAGATATGAAATCGCTATATGCCTTGGCACAAGAGAGAATCGGGGAGAGAACAGTTGGTGATGTGGCCATAGAAAAGCTTCAGCTTGAGGCAGCTCAACTTGAAGTTGAAGCTGCAACGACTGCTTTACAAAAGCTTGCGGAGATGAGCACAAAACTTTTAACTCAAGCTGACATGAGCATGGAGGCCGACCCTACTTTCACCGTAATGCCAGAAAAAGTGTTGCATCAGGAAAACTATTCAGAGGGAAGTAATGATTGTATTGCTGAGGTAAAATCCGAAGTTGGCAGGCTCTGGTCCTTGACAGAGAAACTTCTGGAGAATGCAGGAATTGTTGCTGGTATACATTCACAGGCATGAAAGGTGTGACTTTATGACGCTTAGATTATGCAGATTTTACCTTTGTAAGCCTGATCTGTATGATTCTTTTGTTGATATGTAGAATTATCGAATTTAACTATGTTGTCACTTGTTGCTGAGCGTTTTCCAAAACTAAGATTGTTCAGTATACTAGGCATGTATGGTTTGTCTGATCAGTTCTGTAAAGGTTAAGACATGTAACAGGAGAGTTGTGTCTCGTTGTTCTTCTTATGGGAAATAAAACATTTGTGATCTCCAACACTTGATAGGACAAACTTTGGTCGTATGCTGATGGTAACTAAGTACAAAAAGTAAAAAATGTTATTATGTACGAGAGAACTATCATGAAACCATGAATCCATGACAAGAACAGTGAAATATAGACCAGAACAGGCTTGATACAAACTTTATTACAGCCTTAAACACTGAACACAAGCCATTTAGATTTGCCAGAGTCCTGACCATCCAGGTTCTGACAGTCACCTTGTCCATTCGAGCCATCGCGTTGTTTCCCATCCTTTGACTTTCTTATTTTCTTCCCAACAAAGAACCCCAACTTCATTGCTGTCAACAGACCCATAGCAATCAACAAAGGTCTCACAGCCCAATGAAAATCCTCCAGATGTTGATATTTTTTCACAACTCCTTGACATGTATAGAAATTCACAATCTCTACCTCAGCAGGATCTGCAAGACAACTTCCATGTTCCTCTCCAAAAGGTAACATTCCAGGGAAATCCACCTGGAGGCAACCGTTCGGTAAAACCTGAGAAATCCTGCCAGTTGCCCAAATCCCTCTACTTCTACGCATCCATTTGAATCTTGGGATGACAACGTTGGTCTTAATCTTCACAAATTGACCCACACTGTATGCTTTAGCCATCTGAAGCTGTGTTGAAGTTCCTTTCCAGAGAGTTGGCAACCCAATAAACCCAACAGCTACATTTCCCTCGCGGTCAATTGAATGGAGAACACCAACTGGAGAGTGCCTCTTGTCTTCACCATCCTGCAGTCGTACCCAATCTCCAGAAGCTAAGCCGTTAGTTACTCGTTCAAGAACAGATACGTGGACCCTTAATGGATCATGAATACCATGGATTTTAACTAGCGCAAATCCATCTGGGTCTATGGTGTCACGTTCTAAACCAACAACCAATCCTTCTGGCACATCCATGTTCTCATGCTTACACGAGTAGGCAGGCTTTCTTGAACGCACTGTGTCACCCACTTGTAGATGATCCTTTGAAAGAAACCATTCTGTATAACCGAGAGTGGCCGCACTCTTTCTGATTTCTCTAGTATCAATTCCTCTCCAGACCTCTTCCTCCTCTGAGTTCTGCAAACTGCCAAATCGATTTCAATTAGTATTACAATTTAAGGTGGCTAAAAGTGTCAGTAAATATGTACATCAAGAGATACAAAAACTGGATTCCAGAAACTATTATATCTTTCAGAAAAGACACTGAAAAAGATGGGTTATTATTATTCCCATTTTTGAGAACTACTAATTTGTTTGGAGGTACCATGACCATATAAAGTGCGAATATAAAAAGCTTTAGCACCAATCTCGTTCAAACTGAATACAGAATGGTGACAAGGTATGATTTACCTCTTAAAGACGTGTAAGATGTCAGTCATCGAAGGTCGGCTTCGAAGATCATACATAAAGCAGCCCCGAAGTAGGTTCTCAAGGGGAGGTGGTATGCCATTAGGAATATTAAGCTTTTCTTGCTTTCTCACCACGAAGTCATATATTTCATCGGCGGATCTTCCACACCAAGGTTGTACACCAGTCAGCATTTCCATAATGCTGCATCCAAATCCCCAAGAATCAGTCTCAAAGGACATGGGACCTCTTACTTCCGGTTGCCACTGTTCTGGAGCCATATAGTTTGGCGTTCCAAGTCTCACTGTCATATCAGAACTTGGCAAAGGGATACTAAGAAGGAGATAAGGTATTCCAACTTCCCCGAGGATGGCCTTGTCGTTATCACTGAGAAGAAAGTTAGAGGGCTTAAGATTGAGAATCAGAAACCCTTTTGAGTGCAACTCCAGGATCCCTGTAACCAGATCAACCCCGTATCTGAAAAGAGTGTATTAAAATAGATGAGAGACATTAGTATTCTATATAAGAATGGAGAAGACGCTACTACAATTAGCTGCATACTTGTGTAATGAAAAGTTACCTCAATACATCAGACAGTGAAAGCTTTCCTCCTTTAAGCCGAGCCATCTTATCACCAACAGAGCCCTCGTAGAATTTCATAATGATGCATATCTGTAGTATACAAATCTACAAGTAAACAAAAACTGAAAATATGGGGAAACTAGAGAAAACACATGTTTGTTTAACTTACCTTTCCACTAATACTAGAGACTCCTCCGAGCAGACAGACATTCTCTAATCCTTTACACTTGGAGAACAGATCTTCAAACTTATCTACCACAACCCTTTTTTGATCCTCCTTGATAGGATGAAGCATTTTGATGGCCACTTCGTGATGCTCATCATAGTCCTCCGTTGACTGATGATTAGTTGCCAGCCAAACATCACCAAAGGGACCTCTTCCAATTCGATGCCGAAGCTTCAACGTTGAAGAATTCAACCAAGGGCTTGTCCCGGATGCTAAAGCGCTCTCAGATCCACCTTCAATGATTTCGTACTCGGAATCATCCGGCTTGCCAGCAATAATTTTTGAAGCCATTTATCTATTTCTGACCCAGTTAAGATAGTTTTACCAGTTAGGATATCAACAAAGAAAAAAAAAATTAAAGTACGTAAGCATTAACTCAATCACATAAGACGAAAGTTGATCCACAAGCAAAGAGAATCAAACCTACGTTTACAAAAGGAGCGACCTTTCCTTTCGCTAGTTAACTATTCTTACAAGCAGAATAGATTCCGAAACGAAGAATCATCGTAACCGCAATTAATATATGCAATTGAAGAGAAAAGTCAGAAACCAGAGACGTGTCCACTTTGGGAATAAGTTAGCGATGCAGACAAGGAACAGAGACAGTATCGTAGAGAAGAAGAAGAAGAACAAGGAACATTAACTCAACACAATGAAAGCTCAATTACAGCAAGAAAGACAAAATCATGAGTCAATCAAAGTTAACCAGCCAATGCTTAAGAGAAGTTAGATCTCAGAGATCAAAATTTGTAAGCGAAGAAACCAAATTGAAAGTTAACTTAAAGTTGCAATAAAAATCTCAACTTTTAAAACCAAGAAAAATCGCAGCTTGCAGCGAAACGCAAAAGCAGAGTCAAAGAGAATAACCAGCAATGAGGGAAAGAGAAAAGGGTATTTCGACGAATTAAGAAGCCTCTGAAACCCTAACAACAGTAATGACGACGAAAACGAGCGAAAGCTGATGAGAGAAAACTCCAAAGGCCTAATAAAATGAAAAAGAAAGAGACTAAACAAAAACTAATTAAGAAATGATCATCGGAAATTGAAACAAGTAACTTCAGAAGCTGAAAAAGACAGAGAAGAGAGAGTACCTGTATTTGAGAGGGAGAGAGAGAGAAGAGGAAGGAAGAAGGAGAAGACGTGGAGGCCCCGTAAGTTGTGTTACTGAAACACCGTCCCGTTACTTATTATCACAGCCACTGTCCTATTTTTCCATAAAACTTTTTTTTATCTAATGAAAATAAAGGTGATGTTTTTAAACGCATATCCTTATATTAACACAAAATAAAGGTGACGTTTTTAGTTGTCTATAATTTTGTAAGAAATTATAAAAATATGTGATTGTGGGTGGATCATATTGATTATCGAATATTCGGTATCAGTTGGACAGTTGAGTTGTGGAGGTAGATGATTTAGAAGGAAGAGTTACATAACCAATGCTAGTAACAGCAAGTAAACCTTCTTCAGTATCAGATTACCAGTTATGTGATCCTTGACTGGTCTCAAATATTTGCATCTGAACAGTGTTGTCAAAACATAGATCTTTAACATTGGCATTGTGGCCAACTTTGTCGCAAACTTGTACGATGGATTTAGGTCTCTTGTCATCTGCTTTTTGTGTTCAACTCGATTCAGCAGACATATATCTTGTGACAATGATAAGAATTTAACAGAAGGAGAGAGCTAATTATTTATAGAACTCACAAATTTAAATTGTTCTTCCTGAATGATGAACAATCCAAGAGACAGGAGATTTACAGTAATTTTTTGTAAATTGAGTTTTCAGAGAGATAGGGAAGCAGAGAAATTACAAAGTTCACAAAAAAAAAAGAAGGTTTCTTATATTAAAAAAAAAACTAAGAAGGAAGAACCTTCTTGACAATGTTGTCACTGAGAGCAGCAATCTGAGAATCCAAAGCTTTAATGGTTTCTTCTTTCTGCTTCTCTAAGCTTGCCAAAGCTTCTTGTAACTCTGCATCCACCTTCTTCCTTCCTTCTGCTAACTTCGCCTCAACCTCCACCTGCAAACAAAATCACAAACACAACCAATCGAATCCATTTCTGAAAGTTTCAAGCTGAGATTGAAATTGTTCATTGTTGTTTATACCTGAGTCTCCTTCTTCATCTTGTTAAGTGCAGCAGCGATCTCAGCCCTAGCTGCTCTCATAATGGAAGCTGCTTTCTCATCGAGCTCCTTCACTTCCGTGGAAGTGTCTTTAACGCTCGCTAGCTTCTCCTTAATGGAAGCATCTCTTTGGT
The DNA here is from genome assembly GCA_963920545.1 of Lepidium didymum. NCBI lineage: Eukaryota > Viridiplantae > Streptophyta > Magnoliopsida > Brassicales > Brassicaceae > Lepidium > Lepidium didymum. The sequence continues at coordinate 2,936,359 of OY986994.1, read as the reverse complement.
CCATGAAGTTACCAAGCGGAGAGTAATAGACTTTGTCGAGAGCAAACATCAAGAAGAGAAACTCAACAACGATGATCGGAAGCGTCAAGTTGAAATCGAAAAGCTGAGCCTTTTCCATAGCTTCCGCCATCGACGGAGGAGCGAAAGCAGCGATTAAAGCTAGGGATTTGGCGGTGGCGGAAGAGAGTGATAAAGCCTTGCTACGGAGGTCGGAAGAGGAAGTGAGAGATTTGGGAATCTGAGAGAGTTTGGCGAATTTGGAAATCTGGACTCTGCTTGGTTGGTTGGAGGAGAGGGAGATTAAGGGTTTGGAGGACGCCATAATAGAGTTAGCAGCCATGGCCACACACAGAGAGCTTCAAGAGATGAGAATGTTCGAGAAAACTGATGTCTGTAATCTCTTGGAGATGAAAAGAGTGAAGAGAGAAGAGGCGATATTTGCTTAGCTAATGTTATCTCTTCTCTCTGCCACACAAATCAGCAGAGGCTGCGGTGATGAGAGCTTAAAATGTAAGAAACGGAAAATAATAATTAAACCAAAAAGTTGCATTTGGCCCCACAACGCAAACGTGATTTCACTAATTGGTAGCTTTTCTTCAATTTGCGTTTGCGTTAAAGTATACACTCGTGTTTCTGTTCTTCGGTTCAAGTCACTTCTTTCAGTTTTAGCTTTTTCGGTCGTGATTATTTATAACCAAAAATAATCAAAATATTTGTAATACAAATTAGTTTTGGTTTTCTATTCTATTTTCGATTAAAAACTGAACCGGAAATTGAAGTTATCTAGATATTAGATCCGAATTGAATATAAGTTATAGGTTGACTTCGGTTTCGGACTTTAAGCTCAAGGCTAGTAATACAGTGTCTAGTTGTTAAAAACTATACACTGCAAAAGCAAACACACACAATCAATGCCTTTATTTGTTTTTCTGCAAATACAACACACAATATCCAAGTTTTGTATAAACATGAAGATTGGGAAATCATAATCACCACAAGAATCTAATGAGAAAGTTTCAACATTTTGGAGAGTTTATGTTTCAGAGATGAGTTTATTTCTTTTCCACACATCTTTCTCCGAATAACACTTGAAACGAAACCTTGCAATGAGTTCGTTAAAAACTCTGCTTGCAGTTACGCTTCTGTGTTTAGTTCCTCGTTGACTTGGTGTTGACTTGTATGAGAGCCAACCTCCCAATACAGTGGCTAGAAAGCTTGGTTGGGTCCGAGGGATGGAGTCAACACTGTCTTGTTGATCCTCTCTTACCTTCTTTTTCCGGGTTTCGGGTGTGGTTGAGAACCTAATTGGTCCAATAGCATGTATTACCATACACATTCAGGTAATGAAATGCTAGTAACATTGTAACACCAAAACATCTTACAGTTTGAGTTGTTTCTTCAAATAAGAAACACGAGGTGTCTTGCTCTTGTGCTTAACCATTAACATGCAGTAGTTTGAGATATGGCGTATGAATCGAAGCTGAATGATGCAGGATAAAAACCAATACATTACATCAAAGAAATAATCAAAACTAAACTTGACTATAACAAATCCACATAATCCTGGTTGGTGAATCTAGCTACACAATGGCTTAATTATACCAAATCTTACATCATATGCATTCCAAAGATAAGATACAAACCTGATCTCCATCTTTGATGCCGAATTCAATGAGGTACTCAGCTTCGTTAATCAATCTATTATCTTCATAAGATAAGCAGAATTGTCCCCAAACATGCGGCCTTCATAATTCACAAGGTAAGAGTGAGATCATCAAGAATTGTTCATTTAGCAGTTATAACACACAAACTTATAGAATTACAACGAAAAGAGTCTTCTTTTTTTCCAAATAAACACAAATCAAGGATCTAAATGGTACCAGGAGATTTTGCCAGGGCCAGTGATAGGCAAGTGAGAAAAAGCAGCTTCGACAGCCATCTTGAGCTCCCTTACTGTCGCTGTCTTCAACACGTGAATACCTTTACAAATCAAAATTACGCTTAAATTCAGAAACTTTATAAAAATTCTGTAAGGAAACATCGAACAAGTCAAACACAAGTAGGAGATGAGTAAAGTACCAAAGGAAGATCCATCAAGCTTGAGAACAGTGAGTTTCATGGGCTCTTCAGGCATCTGATTATAGTTTAAACTCCTACGACGTGGGATTCCATCGATTAGGCGGAGAGGCGAGATAGACGCAGCAAAAGAGCGGCGTGGAACGTCCATTGATTAAGAAAAAATGATGACTTTACTGGGCTAAGACATAAACTTCCAAGTCTTTGGCGATGGAGTTAGGAGAAATCAGAACTGTAGTTGGGTCTGAGTGGAAGATTGATATGATACCATGCGAAGATGATGAGGAAGAGGAAAGATACTTTGAAGGGAATCATGGTTAAGGGATCTCTGTTTTTTTCTTGCTTTTTTTGCAGACACCTTTTTACCGGCGAGATGTTTTGCTTTCGAAGATAGCAACATGAAACAAAATTAATCAATAAATTTAAAAGGTAGGACAGTTACTTCAAAAAGCACCCATGGCCTAATGGATAAGGCGCTTGACTTCTAATCAAGCGATTGTGGGTTCGAGTCCCACTGGGTGTGAACTTCTGGTTCAATCAATTTTGCAACGTTAATTACGTGAACTTCAATTTTGGTTCAATTACTTTTGCAACGTTTAACCAGCATTAGAGCTAGAACAAAACCCCCATACCATTCATAACTGTGAATAATTGCTCATTTTTCATATACATCATACAACATTTCTATCATTTAGGATTCATTTATTTTCATTTTAATTTGATTTACATTTTTTTTACATTTTAAAGTTTTAAATGCAGAGAGTCGCATATTTTCTATTTCTTGAGTTTTTCTAGGTGATTTTGGAGATGGATGTTGGAGCAAGAGGATGTAGCAAATGTGCAAGAAAACGAGTGAAGAACCTTCTGGTTCAAAATATCGACCTCAGCTCTATATTTCAGATCAATATTTCGACCTTGGACCTACTATAAATATCACGTTCATTTTATTTTATTTGGATCCGACCCGGTTTGTCCCGGGTCAACCCAATTCGTTTTTAGGAGCTTTTCTTTAGACGCTTTTCATTATTCAGTTTGGAGACTTTGTAGAGATTCTTGTGCTATGCAATTCCTGAGAAGATTTCTAAATCCTAATCTAGTTTTATTTTAAGTTCATTATGAGTTTTCTTATTTCTATTGCTTTGTTATGTTCTTTTATGTCTGAGTAGTTTACAGTCAAGTTTAAAGATTTCTAGGGATTTCATGAATTGATAAATTAGGGCTGAATAGGGATTATCTTAGGGTTCTTCATCTTTTGTTAATCTTAATGCTTAAGTTAGTTTGATCACCTAGCTTATGAATTTAGGTTGTTTAACGCACCAAAAATGTTTGATTGAAAGCCTGAAAGAACATTAGATGAGCAAATTGTCCTTAGCCAGCGAAAGTTGATGCTAAGGCAATTTGTGAACATATCAAACTCGAACTTAATGCATATCTAGAACTCTATGTTCAAACCACAGTTTAGAATTCTAAGTTGCTAGATATAGAAGTCGATGTCATGACAGTGAGTTTGCTTTAATTCAGTGTTTTGAGTTTAAGAACGAATTTAACTATTCCATGAATATTGTCCTGATTTATTGCTTTGAATTCATGAGGATTTCCCTAGACTTGATGTTTTTAGTTATTTGAATTTACACCGTTTATTTACATTGCTTTCATTACTTTGAACATTAACAACCATATTCTATCTTAGCTTAAGTTTACTCTAAAGATTTATAGTGTAACAACTTGGTCTTCGTGGATTCGATCCCTTATTTACTACTTAGTTGTTGTGCACTTGTAGTAGTATTATAGGGTTTAAAACTCTGTGTATCAAGTTTTTGGCGTCGTTGCCGGAGACCAGTTGTGTTACCTTTTGATCTAAGACTGAACTTTAGTCTAAGATTTTCTTTACTAACGTTTTTATTTTGACTTTCTTCTTTGAATTAGGTATCATCTAACATGAAAGCAAGTTACTGACCATGAAACCTTACATTGATTGGTCATACGATGGAGCAGACATTAATGAATGGACCCGTTACAAATATTTCCAAGATGAGTCATATAAGAAGCCACGGTTTGATGAGAATGATAAAGCAATAGAGGAGATTGCTAGACTCCTCTTTGAAAATGAAGTTGAATATGAGAACTGGGTTGGTAAAGGGAAGATTCATGAGAAGGCTGTTGTTGAAAATGTTAAACAAGTAAACTCAACTAGTCTTGAGATTGACTTCATCTTTCCATCAAATGCATTGGATCCTTTATGTAATTCTAACTTCAAAGAACATCTTAGAAAATATTTTACAATTATGGGAACTTGCTTTGATGAACATGTGGTTCTGCCATTATGGACAACTGTCTTTCTTCTCGAATATGTTGTCTATTGTGAAAACATGAGGAGGACCAAAGGTGCATTGGCTCAACTTTTTGATTCTTGTGACTAACACTTTGTGCATCGAAGTCGAGCTTACGACATAAAACAAGCGCATTTGAAAGGTAATCTCATGGTTATCCTTGCATATAATTTTGATTTTATTTTCTTTTAGATTATTTTTTTGTGTGTTTTTGGTTAATGTGAATTTCAGGAAAGAAGATGATTTGATCAAGTGTGGAGACAATCATTTGATTTGATCAAAAAGTCATGGAGCATGACACGAAGGGAATGAAAACGTGGGGTCAAAGATGCTGGATTTTTTTTTTATTGACCACATGGTCAATATTTTAGCTCGAGAATTACACAATGGATCACGTCAACGTTCTGGGATTTTTGATTGACCACATGGTCAATATTTTTGATCGATGAAACAAGCCATGGGTCACGACAAGTCCTCTGGAAAATTTTGTCGATCTCAAATCGATAATTTTAGTCGATTTTTATGAGTTTGGGTCAAGTTGGTTTCTCTGGAAAAATTTGTCGGCTCATGCTCAAGATTTTAGGTCGATGAAAAAATACGTGACGAAGCGGACGAATCTCGCGGGAAAATTTCATCGACCCGTGATCGATGTTTGAGGTCGACGATTTGATAAATCGGGACAAGCGACTCTTCTGGAAAATTTTGTCGACCCAGGATCGAGGAATTAAACGCGAGCCACATGACGAGTCTGTGAAATTTTATTGACTAAGAGTCGATAAAAGTGATCGATGAATTGAGGAAGGATCACGTGACAATCAATAATAAACCATGTGCCGTACCAGGTGAGTTTTCTATACCTTTTTGGTCTGATTTTAGTGATGCTAAACCCGTTTAAACCGGATTTCAAACCAAAAGCTTATATTTTTGCTCTTAAAATCACGATTTAAAATCCCATAGAGCCATACACTTTCACGTTAAGGCTTTGCTCTCACCATCTTCTCCTTCTCTTTCACGTTTTTGAGCTTCCCTAATTCTCCAAGTCTCTTGTGTTTTTGGTGCTAAATCTATTCAAGTTCACCATCTTTTCTAGCCAAGTTCACAACTCTCTTAAGGTACAAAGCCACCAAAGATCTTTAACGGCTCAAGAGAAGGCAGATCTCCGCTCCATAAGGTACCAATTTCACCACCTTGTACATACTTTTTCATTTTTGTTTGGTCTTGTTAGGGTGCTTTTTCTTGGTTTTGCTTTCTCATTGGTGAGAAGTAAGTCTAGGGGTGGGGACCAGTTGATAACTTTCGTTTTAGTTGTTTTGAGTCTTGCATTGAGCATTGCATAATAAAAACAAAACAAAAGCCAAAAAAAATCATGTAGTTGCATTTGCATAATAGTTAGAGTATAGAATCATGTAGAATTTCATTGCATATGCATAGGGAGCAATGATAGAATCACCTTGTTGGGAGCTTAGCTAAACACTTAGAGAATGGCTTGGTTAGTGAATGCGTTTTGTGCTTCAACCAAACTATTGGAGGACTACTTATACGTATTAAAGATCATGAAGAAGCTAATACAAGTCTCACCACATTGGTTTTGACTTGCATTCAACAAATGAGAGTGTACTCAATTTGCACTCTTTTTCCCTTATGTGATTTTGTCCCGATGGGTTTTCCACTAAGGTTTTTAACGCGCCAAATAGACTACGCATTTCAAGAGACCACTTGTTGAATAAGGCTCGGCCCAAATCCCTTCTATAGCCCATAAGATTTCGGCCATATCTTCTATTTAAGTATATGTTGTAAACATTTTGAGACAACTCATTTTCTATCTATAAATTTTTTTATGATTGTGTTTAGAGCCACAAAATTTCCTGCTTTTTTGTAGACAACAACATGGAAAAAATGATTAATTAATTATATAAGAAAAAAAAAGCTGATTGTACCAATAAGCACCCATGGCCTAATGGATAAGGCGCTTGACTTCTAATCAAGCGATTGTGGGTTCGAGTCCCACTGGGTGTGAACTTCTGTTCAAATACTTATTCATTTCGTATACTTCAATTTCGGTTAAATTTCTTTTGCATTGTTTAACCAAAATTAGAGTACAAGTTTGCCTTCTTCTGTTCAGCCAACCAGTATATCATTATTTATAAAACTCGAATACATCATCAGTCTTCATAAGAATACTGCTGTTTTACCTCTGGATCGTTATCTCCCATTCTGGATTCTATGGAGCTTATGGAAAAGCCGTAACACTCTAATATTCAATCAAAATACGATTGACGTGACAACGGTTTGGAATCAGGCTGTTGCGGACACAAGGGAATGGTTAGATGCTAATCACATCTCTCACACGATTCAGTTGCTCAGACTGTACATCAACAGGTTCGAGGTTGAATAAAACCACAGCAAGGCGAGCTAAAATGCAATTACGATGCTTCTCATATTCAAGGTTCTTCACACTCTGGTATAGGATGGATTGTACGAAATGCAGAGGGACAAGTTGTAGTTGGTGGGTTGGGCAAATTTAAAGGTCGTTGCACGGTGGAAGAGGCAGAATTATCAGCTCTTCTTTGGTCGATACAATCACTATGGGCTTTGGGATGTTCGAACATTACTTTTGAGGGTGATAATCTACTCATTACAAGACTACTCAATAGCACAGATTGCAATTTACGATTGCAGTTTTTACATCGACACGATACGTCAATGGCAAACACTCTTCACAGGAATGCAATTCAAGTTCACGCCTCGCGAAGGAAACCAATGCGCTGATAAATTGTCAAAACAGATTGTATCAGATTCAAATCATGCTTGGTCTATATTTTATACTTGTCCTGATTTCCTTGAATGTTATGTAAACTCAGATATTGTTTAATAAAGTTCAAGTTTAGACGGGAAAAAAAAAAAACCAAAATTAGAGGTAGAACAAAATCCTCATACAATTCATAACTATCAACGTTATAAACAATTTAAGTGCTATACACGTGAAAATTGAATCACCCTACTTTATAATGTATATATATATATACAAAGAAAAGAAGCAAAGTATATAACAAGAGTATAAATATCCAAAAACAAAAATTCGTGTCTATAATCCAATTAGTATTTTTGGTATTGTTGAAAATTGAAGCTGGACAAAACACAATGTCAAAAAATAAGAGTGGTCTATACTTACTCAAATGTTAATGGTCTACAACTTTTCGTTAAACTTATGAGTATTTATGGATCACTTCAAGGCCAATCATGGTTTGATTGGCTCTTCTTTCTTTTTGACTTGTTATCTTCCGATGATCTTATAATATGCATATAAACCAGAGCCAAAGAAACCAAAAAGCTGTCCAATCACATTCATCTGCATGAATGAACCCAAAAACAAAGTGAACGTACTGAGATGTAGCACATGGAGATGGCTATTTTAAGTTCAATAGAGTAAATAGGACATTACCAGGTCGAACGGGAGTCCACCAAAGAGCACCCACCCTAGTCCCACCGTGAATAGATCCTGCAACCATAAGAAAAGACACAAGGTTTTGCTTTTGGTTATCGCAAAATAAGACACGAAAAGACCTTAAAAGATAAATTTAGAACTCTCGTCATTCACAAGATGCAGATTATATAGTTAAATGGACTAAATCTCAGGAGTCCTTAGTCAAATAGTTCCATCTCCTTAACAAGTTAGTTTCACATGTTATTTTGTACAGTAGATATTGTATGGTAAAACCGACCTTCATATTGCCACAAATTGTCTGTGTGACAGCCGAGTTGAGAGTGGTATTTAGAAATATGCTGTAGTTCAAGAAGAAAGCCAGCACGCACGAGCAGAGTAACACAACCTGGGTGAGAATACAACACGAAAAGAGATCATCAGTCTCAGTACACGCAAACTGGAGAGATATAGGCAAGAGAGTGATCTACAGTACCATGAAACCGGGAGATAAGAGGTCAGGAAAGTTCATCGTTTTCTCCAAATCACCGCAAATAAATGTCCAAACCATCAATATAGGTCCGCACATAATTCCTAAAATTGAAATTTTCACAAATTCAAAGGATGTCTTGGAAGTTTAGGTCAATAATATTTTCTGTTTGGATTACCATTGCACCACATAAGGCCAAAGCTATTCAAGCCACTTGATTTCCCTGGAGAACCAGACATTAGAGTTTGAGTAAGATAAGATTCATATTGGCAGAGGAAACTGGAAAACTATGAAAAAACAATTTATGCAGAAAGCTGTGAATAGTGTACCAATCCGGGCAATGGTTGCTAGATATACTGCTGTTGCTATGTTGGCTAAGAAAACAATACCATAGCCATAAAAGTCAAACGACAAGTCCCTAGCTCCAGCAAAAATTGCGCCAAACAGGATAATGCCGACACTGACATCAATGTTATAAGAGTTTAGTTGTGATATAAGATTCAAGGAGCATAATCCTCGTTTCAGAGGTAATAAAATGTATATTTTTATGGAGTAACTTAAATCACCATATCATGTAAGTGCATCAGCTGGATAAAGATAATACATAAGCCTCTATGGCATGTAACATATAGAGTTAAACATAGACCTACTATTATCTCTATCATATTCCTAACTCCTACTTCTTGTCTATATTGATCAAACACTAGGGAGTTATTTCTTCCTCTAAATATCATTAGACTCAAAATCTGAATACTTTAGGATATTATTAGTGAATAGACATCGTTTTGGTACAAAACAGAAACTAGCATGAGAAAACTGTGATTCACCTTCCAATGATAGACCAGGTATATCTCTGACCTGTAAGCATGTATTCAATCACCATAGTAAATGCCACAGTAGTACGCCTAAGCGTGGTATACATGGGAACATTTACCCCCCTGACAGATGCCATAGAGGCTAGCTTTCAGAAGATATAGATTAAAAAATTTTGTGATTAGTTACTACTTGCAGGATCTAAAAACAACAAATTATTGCCAGGGTCATTGAGTAAAGTGGTTACCATGTACAGAAGATAGGCTATTGCTAGAGGAAGGGTGTGTATCAATGTCTTCAATGGCACAAGAGTCGAAGCATTATCGGAATTGGAAAAAGAATCAGCAGATGTGAAAGAGATGAGCTTCCTGCGCCTCAAAGCATATAAAAACAAGCTAGAGGAAACCATCTGCGGAATACAAAAGTGTCAAGCTAGTTTAGATATTGCCGAATCTGTAGACAGTGGAAATATGAGTCTTAAAGAACAAAAGTGAGACTGAAAAAGAGAATATCTGTACTAAACCTGGAATAGTGTGATAACGTTTACACATGGGAACTCATAGGAAGAAAGAGCTGCTTTATTGAACAGCACAAGCATAACTGCGAATTAACACCCACACAAAAGAAAATCAACGTCAACGTCAACGCCAATACACAAATTTCACAACGCAAACAAATCCAGCGGAAATCCGAAAATGGATTAAGCCAATGACGGAATCGAATCCGAGAAAACACTAAAATTGACCCTACTCCAAATCACGGGATTCAAGATACAAGTGAAATCGAGGAAATTACCAGCACAGGACATGTAAGAAAGAGCAGCGTAAGCGCCACGATTGGTCATGGCGGATCCTTTGAAAAGCCGATCGTCGTCGACACCTTTACCATTGGCATCATACTCATCGGCGAGAGGAGGATCAGAAACCGGAAGAACAGGTTTCCTCATAGAATTCATCGTCGAGAGAGGTAGACTCTCTCCACGCTGTTCGTCTTCTTCTTCGTTCGCCGTCTCTCCGACTCCTTTGTTCTCCCTCACCCTCCGGAGATATTTGCACCACCGAAATGGATTATACTGACCGTATCAGACACGGGAAATGTTTTGTTGTTTTGAGTTAAACACGTCTGTTTTTTTTTTTTTTTGGCAATCATTATATCACGTGTTCGATGTTTCTATAAGCTCTCTATTTCTGGGCCAAAGCCCAATCCAAGCCCATAAAATTTATAGACTAAGCCTGGCTGAACGAACCCAACGTGATCTTTGCATTAAGAAATATAAAATTCTTATGACTTGGAATTCATTCATATAATACTTCATTGATTTAATCTGCTACAAAAATCATTGTTGAAAAATGCAGTTGAAATGGTAAAATAAATTTTCATCGAGATAAAGTTATATTATTGCTCGAACCGGATCTAACACATCAAAATGTTAAAGATACGGTGATGAAAATAAAGAAAGTGACGGAAATTTTGTTAATTGAGATGTGACTAAATAGCAAATGTAAAGAGACAAGGGTGTATTCTTAGTGCAGACTAGTTGATCCTTAGAATGGATCGCATCCCAATTCAAAATGAGTCAGCTAATCTAACTTACAATTTCATTATTATTTTTATATATAATCTTTGAAATTGTCATCTAGAATGCTCTTAACGATTGCCAAAATTAGATGAATAGAGTTGAATGATAAATGAAGTAGGTTTTAAGGTACGAATCGTAGAAAGAGTAGGTGAGGAGAGGAAGGAGACATAGAAGAAACATGATAAGACTTTGGTATTTACAATATTGATGGAGACAAGACATTAAAACAAAGCTGTCCAGAACAGAACTCGAACTCTTTTCTTCTCACTGTTTTCATATGAGTTTAAAGAGAACTCATTCACTTCCCCTTTCCTAACACTTTGTTTGTCCCCTCAAACAACTACTTTCTATCCTTTCTCGTCTCCTCCCACGTGCATCTTTTTAAGTCTCACCGCTTTTTATTTTCTAGATCTTTGATTTTTCCTAGTGGATTAGGTTTTTTGTCGGTTCATTAGGTGACTATATTATTATGTTCTCCTCTATAACCATATGATATCGGACTCAATAACATGTTAATCTCCATAATGTATAGTAGAATTTGGTATTTTTACAACTTCAAACGTCCACTATAGGAAATAAAATATCCAAACAAAAGTATTTTATTACTGTTAAATTTGACTCTATATTTGAGACTTGTAACATTTTTTTTTTGAGATTGTAATTGTACTTATCCATTCTAAATTGAATCAATTTTGTATCCGCAAAAGAGAAACTGTTAAATTTGATTCTATATTTGAGACTTGTAACATTTTTTTCTCAAGATTGTAATTGTACATATCCATTCTAAACTGAATTTCAATCTTATATCCGCAAAAGAGAAAAAAAAAACAAAAAAACTTGTAATGTGATGGTATTTTTATGCATAAAATACATAGTAGACTTATTTTCTAACACATCTATAATAGCTTAGTATATAGATGTCAACTTAAGTTTTAGGGTGTAAACTTACAGAAATTCTGATTTAATTTTCATTTAAAATTAACATCGTTAGTCAACTTTAAATTTATTTAAATAGTACAAAGTCGCTACTGGTATGATACCGAAAATTTCAGTTCTTCAAATATAAAATAGTTCACTTGATATGGAGGTATTCGAGGAATTCATTTCATAAGGCCGACATCATTAATGGGTTTGTTTGATTTGAATTTCATTAGTTTTCTACTAAAAATTGCTAAATTTGATGGTGTTTCACCTATGTAAATATGGACAGTTTACCTTTCCGAGTATTCACTAAGTATTAATAAAGTAATAATAATACTATAAGATGAGGTATTTGCCACGAGATACACTCGGTGTCGAGTGGTTCCCACACCGCAAGAGGTATGTGGTCCTTTAACTTTTAAAGCCCATTACTTCAGTGGTCGACCCGACACTACGGCACGAGTAGTCACGCACGCACGACTCTCTTCACGTGACCTTCACGTTGACATTTCCTTCTCTAATCTTTTCTGCTTGTTCGTCTCAATATACATCAAAGACACCAATCACATTTCATACTTATGTTGTGTGTACACTTCATACTCAATAGTCACTTTCGTGATTCAAATTTATATCTTACAAAAGGTATTTCTTAAAAATGTGATGGTTTAAGCTTTTAATATTGAGTTAGCATAGCATATATTCTTGTCCCAACAATGATTTTCTTAAGTGGAAACAAACATATGGCCAATGTCGAGCACACAACTGAATTAAAACTATAAATTGTATTTTGTTTATTGTTATGTCGATAATATTTGATTTATAATTCAAATTTAATATTTTATTATATGTGATTACATGACTAATTGATTGGTGGTATTTTGTATATTTATCTAGTTTTATGGCACTATGTTGTTTTTTTTGTTTCTCTTTTTTTTTGTCACAATTGGATCGATAAAGTTCGATTTATAGTTTAATTCTTAAACTTTTAACAATATCACGTAGGACCAACACAATTCTCTTAAATTAAATTCGAATAGGCAGCAGATGTGACATTCAACCACTTGACTAAAAAGACTTTTCTATTGCTTTATTTTTTTACAAACGAATTCGATTTAACCAAATACTCTGAAAACATTGAATTTGTCATGATATTCAATCTGAAAATCAGTAGTATCCTAAAGCTCAGGGCAGACAGAAACTTAATACAACGATATTCACATGTAAGTCTTTAACTCTTCCCCAAAAATATGCAACATAAGTCAAGATTTGTATAGTGAAAATCAAGCTACAAGTGAACTAGTGATAGTTTTGTCTCTTAAAAGGTTAACATAATTGTAAGGAGCTGATAAAATCAATGTTTGCTATTTACTCACAATGTTATGAATGTGAGTATCATGTTATATTGTAGTACAAAATTCCTTAAATTCGATTTGTCGTTATTTTCCGTGCAAACCCAAAATTATGTAATAGAAATAAAGAATGTAAACAAAAAGTATGGGACGTTGTCTGTTCGAACATTAACCAAACTTGCCTGTTTAATTAAATTAATGTTGCTTTTATGTTGGACGTCTAAATTCGTTGCATCATATGTCCCTTGACCATATATACATACACTTTATACAATATTTTAGTATTTTTAGTACTTGCCTTGATTTTTTAATAATGCATTTTTTGTTGGTTTTTTGATATTGGCATCTTGCATGTTTTCATTGTTTTTTTTTAAATAATTAATTGATTAATTGTTCATACTATTTTAAGCCATTTTTCTGATATTATCATTTGTAATAATGTTGAAACCATATAGTAATTCAAAGTTAAAATTAATAATGCGAGATAATGTATTTTTTTTTAATTAATAATTTAATCGATAAAATTCAATTCATAACTCAAATTTCTATAAACTACAAGTCCTATCATATAAAGTAACAAATTTTATGTAGTAGAATTTTAGTGAAGAAATAAAAATAGTTATCTATTGTAGATAAGATAGATTTTGGATATAAGATGTAGTTTAAATAAGAAAAGCATAAGAATAAAGATAAAATAATGTAGAAATGTGTTAGCATCAATGTTGGGATATTGGCCGACCCAAACTTAATCAATGTCGGATGTCAGTATACTTCTCTTCCAATAAGACTATTTTCCTTTCGGAGAACTTGGAACTTCCTCACTAACTCTCCCTTAACGTGAAAGCAATTAATTCCTTATAACCACACAAAAAAAAAAAAAAAAAAAACCAAAACATTTAGGACGATACAAGCATAGTTGATTTATGTGCATCTTTTTAAAAAAAAATTTTGTTTTTTTTATCAATAATTAGACCAACAAAATCTAATTTGTAGTTAAATTCATCAAATCCAAATAATATTATATAGGATAAATAGTGCGATTTCGTGGAATCGAATTTTGTTAGAAAACAACATAGTAACCAATACTTAATCATATTTATGGTTGAAAATAATATATCAACTTCTATCCTCAGCCAAACATATATAGTTGAACTGGTGAAACATTATCTCAATCAGGTTGGAAACTGAATATAATAATGATGTAGTTAAGGTTCTTTCTAGTCAAATATATGCTCCTTACTTTGGTCCTAGAAAATATATATGAACTAAAAGTTGAGAATTCAACGACAAAATTTACAAATATTCTAATATTTGATTGATTGCATGTTTAAATTATTAGTATCGTGATGGTTAAGATACCATATAGATCATCATCGACATGTATAATATATGTATATTTATTGATACAGCGCCATGTATAACTCCTAGACTTTTGTGCCCTTTGCTTTTACTATAAATAGGGAATACTCATGATCCTCTAATTGAGCACCAACCAACACAAACCTTTTTCGAAAGCCAATTGCATCATCAAAAGCTGCATTAAGATATGGAGTTGGATCTTGGTCTCTCTCTTTCATCTCATTCTAACTCTTCTAAGTTTAACCTTAATAAGAACTCTGCTATTGGAAATGGTATTGCGTCCCAAAAACTGCGTTTGTTTGCTTTTGATGATGACCATCCAAACGAAGAAGATGAAGATCCTTTGGAATCTGATTACAAGTGAGTCCTTACAAGAACTATTAGTGATCATGCTAATCTTTCAAGTTTGTGAATTTATTATAAAGATTGAAATGAATTTTGATATATAGTGAGAAGGAACATAACGAAATCTTGGGATGGCCACCATTAAAATCATGTATGATATCAATTCATAACTATCGTCATCGTAATCATCATCCATATCATCATCATGGTAGGAGAAGGAACAACAATATATCTAATCCAATGGCTATGACTGAAAGAGTTGGATCATCGTCGAGATCTTCAATATATGTTAAGGTTAAGATGGATGGTGTGGCCATAGCAAGAAAAGTCAATATCAAACTTTTCAACTCTTATGAGTCACTCACTAACTCCTTAATCTCCATGTTTATCCATTGTGAGTATATTTTACTAATCAAGTTTCAATAATTGAAAACATATTATAATTATAATTAATCTCTCTAATTTTGGTGCATTGATCAGATGAAGGTTGTGATCAAGATACAAATTATACATTCAACTTCCAAGGGAAAGAAGGTGACTCGCTCATACCAGGAGATCTTCCATGGAAGTACGTTTAAAATTCTCCATATTCACAGTTTAATTCAGAATTTTTATTATAAAAACAAACTTGATAAGCTCTTGCTTAAGCTAATAATACAAAAACTTGTTGTGTTTTGGTTTTGTAGGAACTTTACGGAATCTGTTAATCGCATATCAATCATTAGAGATCGTTCGTGTGCATATACACGATGTTTGTTTTAGAGATAGAAGACTACTGTTATTTATATTTTGTAATTAAAATGTCTATCGGATAAATTGATTATGCAAGTGGCTTTTAGTTGATTGGCATACAGTAAGTCCATATAAGACATGCGTATTTGCATAACTCGGGATCAAGTCCTACCGCCTACATTATGTAGGAAATTGGCTAATAGACCGATCTGTTGTGGCCAATGTTGAAAAAAAAATTGATTATAAATTAATTTCCACTACTGTTCTTAATTTCCTGTATTGTTGTATAATTATCATAAATTTATAGTGATATATTAGCAGATCGTGATCAAATACAAGAACTCGATAAGCTAAGTATTAATTAAATTGAATAAATATAAGAATGTGATTGTTGCGGAAATTATGGTACTGATTTCCGAGTTTTACACCATAAATAAGTCATACTCATACACTCTGTGTGGTTCAAATTTTCAAAGTCGTTAAATTTATTTATCAAAAAGTAAACTCATTATACTTTGGGATTTAAATCAGAAAATAAGGAAACAAATTTCATGAATAAGCAAAACGGGAAATAAATGTAAGAATTCATGCATTTCTTAAACAAATTAAGGATCTTATAGAAACTTATATAATAAAAGCAAAATTCAATAAAATGTAAAAAGTCATTAAAGAGAAAGAAAAAGAAAAACATCTTCATTACGTTCAGACACAAAAGGATCATTCCAATTTCGGTCACAAACCTTTGAAATCATCTGTGTGATCGACGTCACCGTGGACTCCTAACTCTCTTCTTAAATTCTCTCTGTAGATATCATTTTGACTGGTTCGACGAATCTGATACCGCGTCTTTGAGATCTTCTTCAACCTCGTAAGATCTCGACTCCGTCTCTTCCGCCGGAGAATATATCGTTTACTGAAGGCGCAGATCTAGCTAATCAGTATTTTCTAAGAATATTACACCGAATAATTGATCATCACTTATATTCCTTGTTTGATTATTCAATAATTAAACTCGAATTTCCATCAATTTCTCAACGAATTTGCTCCTTTATTTCTGTATTTTGTTTGGGGTTTCTGAAGAACTTGGATCTCCGAGTGAGTGAATCATGGCGTTGAGCATGCGGAAAGCAATCGGAGTTGTCAAGGATCAGACTAGCATCAGTATAGCCAAAGTCGCGAGCAATATGGCTCCAGATCTGGAGGTCGCGATCGTGAAAGCTACGAGTCACGACGATGAGCAATCGAACGAGAAGTATATTCGCGAGATCCTTAGCCTAACTTCACTATCTCGTGGCTACGTCCATGCCTGTGTCACTTCCGTCTCACGCCGTCTTGGGAAAACGCGTGACTGGATCGTTGCTCTCAAGGCTCTAATGCTCGTTCACCGTCTTCTCAATGAAGGGGACCCACTGTTTCAGGATGAGATCCTCTACGCCACACGACGAGGTACGAGGATTCTTAACATGGCTGATTTTCGAGATGAGGCTCATTCTAGCTCCTGGGATCATTCTGCTTTTGTGAGGACATATGCTAGTTACTTGGATCAGAGGCTTGAACTGGCTCTTTTTGAGAAAAAAGGAAAAAATGGTGGGAGTAGTAGTGGTCATCAAAGCAATGGGGATAATGGATATGGTCGTTCTAGGGATGATTTTAGGTCTCCACCTCCAAGAAGTTATGATTATGAGAGTGGAAGTGGTTTTGGTATGCCCAAGAGGTCTCGGTCTTTTGGAGATATGAGTGAGATTGGAGGAGGGAGAGACGAGAAGAAATCGGTTACTCCTTTAATAGAGATGGCACCTGATAGGATTTTTGCAAAGATGGGTCACTTGCAGAGGCTGCTTGATCGGTTTTTATCGTGTCGACCTACGGGTTTAGCCAAAAACAGTCGGATGATCTTGGTTGCGATGTACCCAGTAGTCAAAGAGAGTTTTAGGCTTTACACCGACATTTGTGAGGTCTTGGCTGTTCTGCTTGATAAGTTTTTTGATATGGAGTATACAGATTGCGTCAAGGCCTTTGACGCTTATGCCAGTGTCGCTAAACAGATCGATGAGCTCATTGCGTTTTACCATTGGTGTAAGGACACTGGCGTGGCGAGATCTTCTGAGTACCCTGAGGTTCAGAGGATCACAAGCAAGTTGTTGGAGACACTAGAAGAGTTTGTGAGAGACAGAGCCAAGAGGGGCAAAAGTCCTGAGCGGAAAGAGATAGAAGCTCCTCCTCCTCCTCCTCCTCCTGTGGAAGAGCCAGCTCCTGAAATGAATGAGATCAAAGCGCTTCCTCCTCCAGAGAATCACACTCCCCAACCTCCTCCTGAACCAGCGCCTAAACCACAGCAACCACAAGTAACTGATGATCTAGTCAACCTGAGAGATGACAGTGTCACCGCTGATGACCAAGGGAACAAGTTTGCTCTCGCGCTTTTTGCAGGTCCTCCCAGTATTAACGGAAAATGGGAAGCTTTCTCTTCCGACAGTGGCGTGACATCAGCCTGGCAGAATCCAGCAGCAGAACCTGGGAAGGCTGATTGGGAACTAGCATTGGTCGAGACAGCTAGTAATCTAGAGAATCAAAAAGCTGCAATGGGTGGTGGTTTAGACCCGCTATTACTCAACGGAATGTACGATCAAGGAGCTGTTAGACAACACGTGAGCACCTCAGAGCTAACCGGCGGAAGTTCAAGCAGCGTAGCACTCCCTTTACCAAGCAAAACCAACAACCACATACTAGCACTCCCTGCACCAGATGGAACCATTCAGAAAGTGAACCAAGACCCGTTCGCAGCATCTCTAACCATTCCACCTCCTTCATACGTGCAAATGGCTGAAATGGACAAAAAGCAACATCTATTGACTCAAGAGCAACAATTATGGCAACAATATCAACAAGAAGGGATGAGAGGTCAAGCTAGTTTGGCTAAAATGAATCAAGCCCCAACCGGAATGCCTTATGGAATGGGACCACCACCAATGGGGTATTACTACAACAATCCTTACTGATTTCATTCATTTTGTTTGGTTTCTATTACATATATTATATTATTCGACCAATGTAGATGTGTTATAATCCGGCTTCTTGTATTTTTATTGATATTGCCTCCTATTATTGAACTTGTGAGACTTTGGCTCTTTTGAGTTTTGAATAATTATGCATTTGAACATTGGTTTTATCCTTGTAATCAAATGAATACCGTCCACGATAAGTTCTCCTTTTTCAAATGAACACCGTCCACGAGAATTGGACCAAATTTCAACAATGGAAAAATGTCTAGTGGTAGACTTTGCTATCAAATTCAATAAGTGTTCTTTGACATTCGACAATTGACAATTTGGATCAATCCTCATGTCCAACTCATCGATTATAAGTGAATCTCATGTTTTTAGTAAAGATAATGGAGCTTGAAAATTGCAATCTTTTAATTGACTCATTGATATCACTTGGTCCCAAAAAACTTTTTGATTTTTCTTTGAAATCTCCAAATTATAAGATAAGAAGTATTTGGATATAACAGGATATTATATTTGCCAAAGAAATCTTGAACTAATATCTATTCTCTTAGCAAAAAAACAAAAGTAACCGAAAGAAAAAGAAACCAATATCAGATTACACTAACAAGTTATTCTTTGATTGTCAATCACGATTTAGGGACTTGTATGTATCAACTTTTCGTAATATTCCAGAAAATTTACAGATTTCATTGAAAAAAGAGAGTAAAAGGACAACAAAGCACGACGCAAAAGGACGATGATTGTGGGTTTGGTCTTTACGCGACAATCAAACTCGAATGTTGACGACTATAAGCCCAATATTCCGCAATATTAGATCTTCACATTTATCCATTTCATTATCTGTTTCTCTTTAACTACACAGTCGAAACACAAGTCACTTTCATCGTCCATTTATTTTGTCAACTGCTTCATTAAATATCTTTCAAAAGCTATGGATACACTAATTCATTACTGTGTAAAGATCTGCTTAATTTGCTTATTTAAGAATGATATTTGATTTGTAACAAGTTTTACTCACGATAATGGTGACTTGGGTTTTTGTTTTTTCCAGCTACCAGTTAAATTACAATTACAGTTTCTGGGAAAAAAAGAAAACTAATACTAAAACAACGACCATTCACAGACCACTAGCTGAGTCATTAAACAAAACGGTTTGAGCCATACCCAACAACGGCGCAAGAGCCAAAGGAGAAAACTTTCTAGCAAACAGAAACGCATCCAACCTTTTAAGCCTAGACCAATCTGAACCGTTGATTCCATCTTCACCGTATCTAGGTTTCGTCATTCTCAGCCGTAGGATCAACTCAGGCACAACCTCTTCAGCTTCATACATCCGTGGATGACCTCCGTCGTTAATGGTCCAGTCCACGTGAGTTAACGTGGCGGGAACACATCCACGTGGATCTCTCATATTCAAAAGGGTAGGAAAGTAATTTTCTTCTGGATAACACGTGTCTTCACGCACGCACGTTTTGTTAAACTTCTCCCATATCAACCGATCACGCGCCACCACACGCGCGTGTTTCCGTTTCAAAACCCAAAACTGAGAACCAATTCGAAACTCTTCTAGCTTCACTACCGGTAGCATCGCGTCTAGTCCACGCGCGGCCCATCTATCGAATTGCCATGGCTCGTCTTTGAGTATCTCTATGAAGCTTTTGTGAGATGAGATTAAAGTGTTGTAAGTGAAGTTAAAGGAGTGAATTGGTATACATGAAGGTGAAATTAGGGCAAACATGTAATTTGATTGATCGTCCAGAAGTGCGTAAGCGAGTAGTCGACGCGCCGCCGCAGCGAGAGTGGGTGTGTATCGTGTTGAAGGTTTCGAGTTAATGACTCGGTTTGAAAATACGCCGGAGAATGGAGGATCGTAATTTTGACTCGGATCTGCGTGAATATAGACATTGTAGAGCTCTTTGCAGCTTCCATTGAAGAAGATTTCCCACAGAGGCGCGAATGGAAGAGGTGAAGTTGTTAAATACATAAAAGCTAGCTTCCGAGTTGATTTTGGAGGTTGATTCGGGTTAACGCGGGAAGCGATTCGAAGAAGTGACTCATCTTCTTTCGGAATCGGTACTCGAACAATCGGAGAAGAAGAAGAAGATTCCGGAAAATTTTGAGAGCAAAGAGAGAAGACGGAAAGAGAACGGAATCCAAATTCCGGTGAAAAAACGCCGGTGAGTTCTCGTTGAACTGTGAAGATAACAGCCACCGGAAGACAAAGAAATAAAGCGCAGAAGAGTGAAAACAACGTCGGAAATAGCATCTCTCAGTCACCGGAAAGTTAAAACCAGTGATTGCTTTTGGTTTTTAGAGAGATAAACAAAGTGTACGAAAACATTTGGTTTGTAGAGTGAGAGAGGGTGGGAATTTGGTGCAACTTGTATTCTTAGATTAGTAAATTTAATTTAATTTTAATATTGATTTATAAATAGAAATATTTCAATTCAATGTCACTTTGGGGCTTTCTAGCTTAGATTTTTTTTGCTATAGATTTTTGGTGTTTTAAATTTTCATTTTTATAATTAAAAATATTATATAAAAAAAATTTAATTTTCTAGAACAACAAAAATAAAAAATAAATTTAGAACACGATTGATTAAATTTCAGTATTCTAGAAAACAAAATTATTTTAGAACAACTAAAACCGTTAGCAATCTTTCTTTAGTATTTGGAATTTACAACTTTACAAAAGAAATACATTTTCTTTTCGAGTTATTTTATTTAATAAACCTAATTTTATTGGTCACTGTTATTTATCCAAAAAAATAATATGAAAATGGTTTTTATTTAATATTTATCTTGCTTGTTAGTTATCATAAGGCACATAACGTGATTCCACACGAATTATTCGGTTATTAGTAATCGAAATTGATTTTATGATTAGTGATAAGTAACATTAAAGGAGTAATAAATATTCGATTTATGGATAGGTCTTAAGTATGACACGTGTAAAGATAGAAACCGTTGGATGGTAATGACATCACGTGGCTACGTAAAATGAAACGGAAACGTTTAGTCTCGAAGACAACAGCTTTGCTAGATACGAGTAGCAGTCTGGTTTATCCACGTGGGCAACATGCATTATATTTGGGCCTCAATATTTGACTTTTCGGGCCTTGTTTCAAGGCCTTTGGGTGGAATTATTTTATGTTGAGGATATATATATATTTTTTTTAATCAGCACTTTGAATTTGTTTTTATGATTCAGTTTTTTGTAGTTTCTGTCGGCATCGTGAATGTTTTTCAATGTCAGAAAATAATAGCAAAAGTTAGAAGTGGTACGAAAGCGATTCTCTACATATTATGTTGTTGTTTCTTTTGTTTTACTTCTACCAAATGATTTTAAGTTTTATTTTTTTTCTTTCTTGTAGACTGTTCTCTTTTTTTCTTTTTTTTGCCAACCAAAATTTTATTTAGCTTGAATTATCAGTCTATTACATTTGGAATTAAGAAATGTGGACAATCTTGAAATAGTTTCCACGGAGGATACGACTTAATAGAATATGTTTACAGAGTAAATCAGCACATGAATTTGCCTCTCGATTGACCCAATTGAATTTGACCGATGAGAATTGGGAAGTCCATTGTTGAATCGTTCTTGTAACTCGAGCAAGGTGAAGGTTGTATGTGGCAGCAGATATAGCAAGCATGAGCTGCTGATTATCTCCTTCACGCCCGTTGCATAAGTCCCCCTTTTTTTGATTCATTTTTTGAGTCTTTAGGGAGCCAAAGCTTTACTTTACTAATAAAGGCTCGCGCAGGGGCGCTAAGACCATGATTAATGGGAGGTTCTTAGAGGGGTTCTTAATATTTTTTATTATTATTTTGTTAAGAAATTTTACCAAAGTATCTTATTTAAGATCTTTTCTTAGAAGGGTTCTTAACATTTTTCTTCTTTCAATTTTCTCTTTCTTCATTCATTTATTAAAATTTATAATAAAATATTGTTAAGAACCTTTCTTATAAGAACCTTGCATTAATCATGCTCTAATATCACATGTGTATACCCTAAACCCCATGTTGATTGCATAGCCCAAAGCAATGACGTAGCTTCCGCTTCTTCAATGGTGTATCTACCTTCGAATTGATCCATACCACAGTTGCGTACGGTTCCTGTATCATTATGGATTATCCGACCTAAACATGATGGTTGTGCGCCTTCATGATGTGCAACATCAAAATTATATTTTATCCATCCATGTTCCGGTTTAGACCATTTGCGGGTAGTAGGTTGATGTGAAAACTGGCCAACAGAAGTAGTACGATCGTCTTGTACCGATAGCCACTCCAAGATATCAAAGTTACAGTAGTTCCAAGTATCAAAAACCGAGTAGTATTTCCGATGGTAGACCAAGGCATTTCGATTTTTCCATATGCGCCATAAAACCCAAAAGCCTACAAATCTTTGAAATTTTGGTTTAGACAAGATAGTCTTTAAATATCTTGACCAAAAACAAAATATATGAAATAAACTAATTTTTTTCAATTAAATTAACACAATCTAATTCGTAATCTAAACTTCTTTTCTTGTAAAATTAGAATAAAACTCTTTTGTAAACACAGAAACAAAGTTGAAAATTTTGTTGTATAGGGCTTCATTGTGCTTAGCACTTTGAGAAGTACTAGATTCAAATCTTAAGAATGGAATTTTTTTTTTCAACAATTGGATCAACAAAAATCCGATCCTTAGCCTAAAGCTCACACCTTAAAATTCTTTTTTAATTTACTATTGTAGTGGGGAGAAATCAAACTTCGGTACTATGAGTCATTAGTTGGATCATCTTGACTACCAGACTGAAAGCAACTCGACGAATGAAATTTTTTTAATAAAATTAAATTTTCTAACCCAGCAATAATAATTACTTATTGTTTTAAGGCGTAAACTCAAAGTTTAATTTTGGTCTGAAATTTATACTATTATTTTAAAAATAAATTTTATATGTGTTTGGATAATGCAAAATTTCTATTTATATAGTATCGAAAATCTTAATCCGTTCAAATGTACATGTTTAGCATAATATGTAAGCATCCAACAAATTTTTACATATGTAAAGTTTGTAAGACTCGTCGAGTTCAACTCCTTCGTTATAAAAAGATATAGCAACAAATATTTTCCTGAATGAGAGAAAGAAAAGAAACCATGATCAAGAAAACAAAAAGTGTTTGGTTTATTTTTAGGTAAAATCAAAAAGTAATACAACGCCTAATTTTGAGAGTGGGGTTATAATTCTCCCTCCATTAGTTAGGATTTCAACCCTGACCGTTAGATTTAATAATTTGATGAATAATACTCTACTCTACTTACTTTAAAGAACAAATCTATAAATCTATTGGACTGCATCCCTATAAAGAGAGAGAAAGAGTAGGCAGAGTAAACCGAACCAGACCGGACTGGACCAAGTGACAAGACTATCTCTCTCTCCCCCACACTCAAATTATTGAGAAGTGAAACTAGTCTGAAGAAAGAAAAAACAATCTCACTTTGTCGTTTTTTTTCTCTCTCTCTCTCTCTCTCTTGTGGAAGATGCCGAGACCAGGGCCAAGACCGTACGACTGTATCAGAAGAGCTTGGCATAGTGACAGACACCAACCCATTAGAGGTTTGCTCATCCAAGAAATCTTCAGGTCGCTCCTCTTCTTCTCTATCTCTATCTCTCTGTATTGGTCTCTGTGCATGTCTTTGAGTCTTTCTTTCTGTGTTCTTCAGCCTCATACTGTTGTGTTTTTGTAGGATTGTTTGTGAGATTCATAGTCAATCTACCAAAAAGAACACAGAATGGCAAGAGAAGCTCCCTGTGGTTGTCTTAAGAGCTGAAGAAATCATGTATTCCAAAGCCAATTCTGAGGTTTCTTTCTAACATTTTGATTCTTCAATTTGGGTTTTGTCTTTAATATATAGAACAAAGAACTGTCTTTCAAGTTGTGTTTTATCAAATAAAAGAGCTTTGCTTTTCTTGCCCTCTTTGAACAGTGAGATCGATTGTCTTATTGAAGTTGGTAGATATAGATTTGTACTTAATGTCTTCATTTGAAAGATGTACCATCTCTGTTTCATGTTAGGCTGAGTATATGGACATGACTACTCTTTTAGACCGTGCAAATGACGCCATTAACACTATTATACGACTTGATGAGACCACTGAAACTGGGGAGTATCTTCAACCTTGTATTGAAGGTACACCATATTCAAACTCTTGACGACTAATTGGCTGAGATCATTGAGTAAGTTTTGTTTGTTTTGTAGCTGCATTGCATTTGGGATGTACACCAAGGAGAGCTACAAGGAGCCAACGGAATATAAACCAGAGATGTTATCTTAGCCAAGACTCAACTAACTTGGACAACATTTTGTCTCAAGTTTTCATGAAACCAAACAACTTTGCTCCAAAGAATCTTCCTGTAACACAAGAGAAGCAGGTCGAGAAGCGGATTATCTCCAAGTACTCAGCTTACCCTTTGTGTTATTCGATTCGACCAATCATCGAATCGTGCAAGTCCGATAAAAGCAGACCAGCGAGTGTTGTTGATGCAACAAAGGGAATTACTTTTGATGCGTGTGAATGTGATCTTTCTCTACGCTTAGGTCCTCTTGGATCTCCAGCTCAAAAACGGAGTAAGACAAGCAGTTGCAACAACAACAACAGTTCAAAAGGAGAGTTTGATTAGCGAGTCTATGTGTAAGAGAATGTGTGGTTTTTAGTTAGGTCTTTTAGTTCTTATCGAGGTTTAGCTGTTTGTATGCAGATGTAAATAGAGAGATGAGGGAAACAAAACAGACAATGAAGTCTTCTTCTTCTTCTTTTCTGATCAACTCCTCCTAGGCTTTCTCTGTCGCTCATCAATGACTTTTACTCTGTTCTTCTGGTTTCGAATATGGTAAAAAACTGGGCTCTTTGTGATATGGGCTTATAACGTTATATTGAATTCAACTTAGGCCCATGTAGTAGCCACACTCTTCTAGTTGAACTTGACCCAATATTAATCATTATGCTTAATGAGAGTCTAACCAGCACTAAGCATTTCTTTATCTTTTGAACCTTAGAAGAAAAATCTTAGATGCAGAGACTACCCCAACAACCATATCCAATTATATAATTTATATAGTTTAGCCATACTAATGCACTTTTCACACATCATAACAAAAAGATAATGCGTATAATTCTTGTTGGTCTGATAATTAAATGTCTATTTCTACAATTTTTTCCGATAAAATTATGTTTTATGAAATCACATTACTCCGCATGATGGAGTTTGAAATGTAGATTATAGATTTGGTATTTTCGATCCAGTTGCTAAAAGGAAAATATATTAAATAAATAAAAGGAAAAATATTTCCTTAGTTATAAAGCCGTTGAACCAATTTCACAAGCATAATCAAAACTAATACCTGTGACAACCTGTGATACCTAGTCAAATTTTCTATTTCACCTAATACGAATCTTTGATCTCGCAACATTTTCTTATCAGAATTTTCTCTCTTAAAAAAACATGGGCATGTGTGTGGAAGGAACCCTAAATCAGCATTTTTCCAAGCAGTCCATAGTTGAAAATTTTGCAAAGTTAGAATTAAAAAAGTATAAATATAAGCTTTGTGTAATTTACTAATTATGCCACAAAAGTAATCTCTCATCGGATTTTGAGTAAAGCTTTTCTTTCTCAATACCCAACTTTGTCTATTCCTTAAAATAAATAAATTTTATATGTCTTACCTAAAAGGCTATAAAGTCGATCCAAATAGTCTATCAATTTGATTAAATCGACAACCAATGGACTCTCTACGTATTAGTTTGACACGAAAGAACCGTTCTCATTGACTTAAATGAATCATTATTGAAGAATTAGGTAATAATTTAATAAATAATTAAATATCTAAAAAGAAATCTTAAGTCATACGTTGACGGCTTCCACGTTCATTATGATGATATCAAATGAGATCATTTCGTATGATTGTAGTGGAAGAGACATGACTAAAACTATGCCAAGATATGTTAAGATAAGATTTGTTAACATATGTTTGAGATCACATTTGCTGATTCTTGTAAACACACATGCCTACATACGTATATTAATGTAATAATTTCATATATTCATTAAAAATGATTATATATTAGATACTTTATTTAGATTACATGTAACGTGAAATGAAATAAGTATGTTATTATTACATAAGATATTGCTTTTCGGAGATATCCTATATAAGAATAAACAAAGAAAAAGTTAATGATGATGATAACAAAATGAGGCAAGTGATATGTCACGTGAATAAGTATTAGTTTTTGTGAGTGGTCTTTAGTCTAGTGGCAGACGGTAAGTTTATATAAGATATGCGCACTTGTACAACTAGGGATCGAGTCTCACCACCTACATTATGTATGAGCTTGGCTAATGGGTCGATCTGTTGTGGTCCAATGTTGAAAAAAAAAAGTATTAGCTTCTAACAAACCACATAAATGTGTAATTAGCAGATGTATTATTTTAATTAGAAGAAAGCAAGTTGGTTTTGAAGATCTTTAGACCAACTGTTTTTCTTGGAAATGAATAGAATATTGTGTAAATTTAACTCAACCTCTCTTTAATTTTTTGTAATAGAGACAAAACTATACTACCTTTCATAAACTAGTCAAACTTCACATTTTTGTACCTAGTATTTCCAAAATCCGTATTGAGTTATATAATCCTATACAACATTAACATCATTGCTTCTAGACTATGCAATTATCTAGATTTGAATATTAATGTAGACATTGACCACTTTGTAAGAACTTCTTATGTACTACTTATTATCTTTTCATTTTTTAGTTAACCGTGAATTCCGGACTGTGGAATAAACCACATAAACCATGATTTAGGACCCTTATGTATTAGAGACTAAAATTTTTTATAACTTATATAATTTTGTAATAATTAGAATCCTAATTTTTAAATTTTTGTAGGAATTATGGCCCAAAATTTTTAGAATTTACAGAAATTTTTAGTAGCCATACGGTAGTTTATACCGACTCTATAGTAGATGTTTGCAAATAATATAAGTTTTAAAATGCACATATATAAGTGTAACTCCACAGATATATGCACAATAGTTTATCCAGTGTACATACATAAATCATAAATATGTGTATATATATTTTAATTATATAACAGAGACCATTTGACTCTTGTGCTGTCACTGTTAACGCTACGACGAATCCCACTGATCCGTTACCATCTCGTTGCTGTGATATTATCATATTCCTTTAAATTATTGATTTTATAGTATCTTATAATTTAATGTTTCACATTATTTATTATTAAAGTATTGTAAACACTTGGCGAGCCAACTAATTCGTGAATAATATTATAATGGAAGATTTGAATGAGAGAGCGTAGATGATTGCTGGCCATTAAAACCAAATTAACCCCCAACTACATTTACGTTTTGACCAATTAATACGTATAACTAAATGATAAAATCATACCCTTAACTACTGAAGGTTTTTTTTTTGGTATGAAACTGAAAGTTGACTATTATAAAAACTTCAGACAATATACAATTTTTGTATTAATATAAAAACACAAAAAAAAACAAGACATAAAATAAAGGTAATATAGCATTTATTAACGTTGGGTGTTGAAAGAGGTTTGATCTTCTTCTAAAAAGATTTTACTACCAAATGGCCAATTAAGTCAAACCAAACCCACACGTTGGCCGTGAAAAAGAGTTACAATTTGGTCCATATCACAAAACCAAACCAAGGGTATATTTGGTATTTCAGCTTTATCTCTTGTTAAAGTACACGAGATGTGTCTACTTATCTGCCACCTGGCAGCCGTACTTCTTCTTCTTCTTCCCTACTAACACTTCTCTCTCTGACTCCTTCATATTTTCACATTACTCTTTTTTATTTCCAACCTAATTTTAATCCATTCATATATATATATATTCTTCTTTTCTAATTTTAGATTTATTTGGGGAATATAAGGTTAGGTATTATTTGTTGACAAAACCAAAATAAATAGTTCGATTTTTTGTTTTCCTTTTTTTTTTTTTTAAGTTAGATATAGAAACAGAGGAAGTAGTTCTATATTTGAATCATTTGTCAAAGTTGACAAAAGACCAAACCCATTACATTTTCCATGTTTGATATCTTTGTAGAAATAAAGAGAGAGATAAGAACTGTAGCTTCAAATTGTATTCTTCTAAGGTCCCTTCATTTAAAGCAGAGTAGATTAACACTGTTATGGTTTCCACATTTTTCATTCAATTCTCTTTATTTATTATTCCAGCTGAATTAAAGTCTTTCCCTTTTTTATATTCAACTAATTAGATCAAGACAAAAAAACTCAAATTTACACACACCTTAATAAATCTGCAATTTTTTACACACATGTATTGTATCTGTATGTGTATATGATGATCTCAACAATCATTCTGCGATCTGTAATATAGACAAATGAGATTGGTCTTCTTCTTCGTCTTTGAAAAGTCAAAAGTCATAAGGGTTTGGAAAATTTTAGAACATGTTTGGTTGAAAAGAGAAAAGACCCCAAGTGGTCGGATCTGTCCAAAAAAAGATTGTGACGGTCACAAGAGAGAAAAGATAAAAAGGAAACGGATTTGATGGAAACCGCTCAAAGAGATTTAAGACTCTTAAACTTCTGCTACTTCTCTCTCTCTCTCTCTCTGTTTCGATCCTCTTTGTCGTCTTTAGCTATCAAAAAGACCATTATCAAACATCATTGAATGTTATAGCCAGAGAGGCATCACAAACAAACCAGTGTGTTTTTTCTTACCCTTTAAATAAAGCCATTTCCTTTGATTTCCAATTTCAGTTTCTGGGTCTTATTCTGATATCTCTTCTTTCTGAATTTTAGTCTGAAAGTTTGGAGCTTTATAATAACGTGAAGGCGAGTTCTTATCTTTCTGATTTGGTTTTTCTCCTTTAATAGAATCTTCTTCAAGGGGTTTGTGATGAATCTGAGAAGCTTCATTATAAGATTTGTGTTTTTGCATCTCTCTGGAAATTTCTTTTCTCAGATCCATTGACTTGATCCACACACACAAAAGTTTAGGTCTTTTTAAAAGGTTTTATTTTTGTCCAGTTTTCTCAAATTCTGTTTATTCTCAAAGAGCTAAAAAGCCATGAGAGGCTTCTTCATCGTCTTCGTAACGTGTTTGATCTTCTTCCTGGATCCTCTACTTGCTGGTGTACCCAAAATTGGGAGCATTAGTCCAGGTTTTGGAGGATCTCAGATGAATTACATCAACAACAACGGTATCTTCCTCGAATCCAGCAACTCGGACTTTGGTTTCGGTTTCATAACCACACCAAGCTCCGTTACTTTGTTCACACTCAGCATCATCCACAAGAGCACAACGAAAATTATCTGGTCTGCAAACAGAGCTTCCCCTGTTTCGAATTCCGACGAGCTTGTATTCGAAGCGAACGGAAATGTTGTGCTGCGTAACGAAGACGTAGGAATTGATGTTTGGAGATTGGATAATACAGGCAAAAATGCTTCAAGAATCGAGCTACGTGACTCAGGGAATCTAGTTGTTGTTGCAGGTGATGGAACTTCGATCTGGGAGAGTTTTAATCATCCGACTGATACTCTGATTACAAATCAATCTTTCAAAGAAGGCATGAAGCTCACTAGTAGTCCTTCATCGAGCAACATGACTTATGCGCTTGAGATCAAATCTGGAGATATGGTTTTATCTGTAAACAGCTTAACCCCTCAAGTGTATTGGTTAGCTAGAAATGACCCAGCGAAGATTATCAACAAAGGTGGTGGAATTTTGACTTCAGCATCTATCCTTGGGAATTCATGGCGCTTCTTTGATGAGAAGCAGGTTTTCTTATATCAGTTTGTGTTTCCAGAGAGTAAAGATGATAACGCAACTTGGATTGCAGTTTTGGGAAACAATGGTGGGATCTCTTTTTCAGTTCTAGGAAGTGGAGAGACCACTGTTACTGATTCTTCGTTTAAAATTCCAAGCGATCTGTGCGCAATACCTGAGTCTTGTGGACCATACAACGTCTGCACGGGTACTAGACTGTGCAAATGTGTGCCCGGTTTGTCACAAGCTCGGTCTGACTGCAAAACTGGGATCACTTCTCCTTGTAAAAAGAACAACAGTAACTCAACATTGCCTCTGCAACTAGTGAATACCGGAGATGGTGTCGATTATTTCGCTCTCGAGTTTGCTCCTCCATTCTCTAAGAATACTGATCTTGATAAGTGTAAAGGGTTCTGCAACAACAACTGCTCATGCCTCGGTCTTTTCTTCCAGAACAGTTCTGGTAAATGCTTCTTGTTTGATTGGATTGGAAGCTTTAAAAACTCTGGTAATGGAGGCTCTGGGTTTGTGTCTTACATCAAGGTTGCGAGTGATGGTTCTCAAGGTGGAGATAATGGAGAAGATGGTGGGAAACATTTTCCTTATATAGTGATTATTGTCGTGGTGACAGTATTCATCATCGCTGTTCTGATCTTTGTAGCCTTCCGGATTCATAAGAAAAAGAAAATGCTTTTAGAAGCTCCTCAAGAGAGTTCAGAGGAGGATAATTTCTTGGAAACTTTATCTGGAATGCCTATTCGCTTCGCTTTCAAAGATCTTCAGTCAGCAACGAATAACTTCTCAATTAAGTTAGGTCAAGGAGGGTTTGGATCAGTCTATGAAGGGACTTTACCAGATGGTTCTCGTATAGCTGTGAAGAAACTTGAAGGAGTTGGTCAAGGAAAGAAAGAATTTAGAGCTGAGGTTAGTATAATTGGAAGCATTCATCATCTGCATCTGGTACGGCTCAGAGGATTCTGTGCAGAAGGGACTTATAGGCTTCTTGTGTACGAGTTCTTATCAAAAGGCTCATTAGAGAGATGGATATTTAGGAAAAAGGACGGCGATGTTTTGTTAGATTGGGACACAAGATTCAACATTGCACTTGGAACAGCTAAAGGTTTAGCATATCTACATGAAGACTGTGATGCAAGGATTGTTCATTGTGATATAAAACCTGAGAACATTCTGTTAGATGATAACTTCAATGCCAAGGTATCTGATTTTGGACTTGCAAAGCTCATGACTCGCGAACAAAGCCATGTCTTCACAACCATGCGTGGAACAAGAGGCTATTTAGCTCCCGAATGGATCACAAACTACGCAATCTCAGAGAAGAGCGATGTTTACAGCTACGGAATGGTGTTGCTAGAGTTGATAGGAGGAAGAAAGAACTATGATCCATCAGAATCATCAGAGAAATGTCATTTTCCTTCTTATGCTTTTAAGAAGATGGAAGAAGGAAAGCTTATGGAGATTGTTGACGGGAAGATGAAGAATGTTGATGTGAGTGATGAAAGAGTTGAAAGAGCAATGAGAACTGCTCTTTGGTGTATACAAGAAGATATGTCAATGAGACCATCAATGAGCAAAGTTGTTCAAATGCTTGAAGGAGTTTTTCCGGTGGTTCAGCCACCGAGCTCCTCCACTATGGGATCCAGGCTTTACTCGAGCTTCTTTAAGTCCATCAGCGAGGACGGTGGTGCTACTACTTCAAATGGACCGTCCGATTGTAACAGTGAGAATTATCTCTCTGCAGTGAGACTCTCTGGTCCAAGATAGTAGTCTTTATTTTGTTCATTAACCAAGTTTAGTATCTTATAATAATAGGTTTTTGGCTCACCATATTTTTGTTGTATATTTGTTCTTGTATTAAACAGGATTTAGTCTTTATCTTAGTTTTGTAATGTTGCGAGTTTGTTCTTAGGGCCTTGTTTTTATTACATAGATTAATGCACTACCTGTCGTTTTGTCATCATGTCGTTAAACTTCTTGTCGTGTTTCATTCAGAATGCGTGCCGTGTTCTTACATCTCGCTTCTCTCTGAAAGTCGATTTTTATTGGCTATAGAACTTATAGCTTATCGTACGCTTGTTGTAGAGAATTAAAACTCCTGGATACATAAGAATCAACTGGCGCTTGGTGATCCTCCTCCCACCGTTAAAGATGACGACGATGACTACTGCGTCTCTGTTGGAAACTTCTTTCAAATTCAAATGCGAACTCCAATCTCCCGCGAAAATCCGATTATTCTCTCCGGCGAACTGTAAACATGTTGTCAGATCGTTAAGAGCTTGGCGTATTCGCTGCGCCTCCGATGATCCTGGTAAGTAACGGATTCTGGTATTGTGAGCAATTTTTCCATGATTTTCGTTTCCGTCGATTTCGAAACTGGACACTTTCGTTTTGCTATTTTGATTTGAAAAACTTTATATGCTTCTATCATCGATTTTCCTGATTTTGTACTGAGATTGTTATCTTTCGGCATAACTTTTAGATTCGCGTGATGCTTTCGTTACCAATAGAAGAAAAATGGTTGTTCTGTGGTCCACGGTGCAGCTTCTGTCTCCTTTGCTTCCGCCAAATGGGATGGCAACTGAGTCAGAGTGAGTTTGAACAAATTCTTATGTTTTAGTCTGTTTATCAAGTTTATCTTTTCTAATTTCTTGGGCTAATTATCCTAATCGACTGTTGGATTTCCAGCATTTATCCAGTGATGCAAAACGAAATAAGGAAAGTCGTGACAAAGGGTAAGGCTGCTGGTGTGCTTCGTTTAGTGTTTCATGATGCTGGAACTTTTGAACTGGACGATAATTCAGGTAATTTCTATGACGCATGTTTATATGTACTTCAATATGTGTCATGTTGCTATTTCTCTGTGAGCTAGATTCTTTCCTTCATTGTAAACTCAACATAAAAGAACATGGACATAGTTAAATATATTTGAAAGTGCCTTTATCTATTGACTACTTGGTAAAGACAAGTTTGGAAATGTAAAAAATTGTGTGTTAGGATATATTTAGAATAGGAACTGTGATTCCTGAATGTTTTATGTAGCTTGTGGTGTTTATGCTCTTAGTTGAAAGGAATATAACAAAGTTTTGGTCTGATTCAGTTTGTTAGTTTGGCTCTTGTATGACCCAAGCTTGGTTAATTTGTCTTCAGTTTGCGTCTTTGCTATTAAGTACACTTCTGGTGATGTCTTTTTCGTTCTGAGATTACTGGTTTCAGTACATGAGATCATTAATGTCTTAATTCTTCTTTGGTTTGAATTTGGAAACAGGTGGCATCAACGGGTCTATAGCTTATGAACTCGAGAGACCTGAAAACACAGGTTTGAAGAAATCCTTAAAGGTACTAAATCCCTCTCTTTTGTCTGTTATCTGTTAGCGTGAGCATATAAAGACTTAATTTTGGCATCTATTTAACTGGTTTTTTTTTTTCACTTGCATCTCGGATTTGTCAAATATGTTACTTCCAAACAACTAATCTTCTTGATAGATGAATTCTTTATTAGGTTCTACAGAAAGCAAAGATTAAGGTTGATGAGATACAACCGGGTAATTACTATTTTAACTGCGTAGAGCAAGAAATGTGTCCTCTACGTGCTTTGTGCTAATGTTCTAAATCTCTATGACCTCAGTGTCTTGGGCAGATATGATCTCTGTTGCTGGGTCTGAAGCAGTTTCAATATGCGGAGGCCCAACAATTCCAGTAGTTTTGGGAAGACTTGATTCAACGTAAGCAGGACATAAGTGGTCTCTTCATTCAATAGATTAGTGGTTACCGTTCCAATGTTTGCAACAGGGTGATTATTTCATTTTCACAGGCAACCTGATCCAGAAGACAAGCTACCCCCAGAAACCTTGAGTGCCACGGGATTGAAAGAATGCTTTAAAAGAAAAGGATTTTCGTGAGTTCTTGCATAGAGATAGCTGAGAATTGTTTCAACATGATTTTGATATCAACCTTTTGTGACTTGACATTACTGGGTTTGTGTGCCATCGCAGGACCCAGGAGCTTGTAGCCTTATCTGGGGCACATACGATTGGGAGTAAAGGCTTTGGTGCTCCAACAGTTTTTGACAATGCATACTACAAAATTCTTCTAGAGAAACCATGGGCATCAACGTGTAAGTCTCATGACAAGGTTCTTCAAGTTCATTTACTCAGTTTCAGTTTCCAATGATCTCTCTATATGTTCAAAAGATTGATTGTAATTCGCAAGATTAAGATTATGTATTAATTCTTCTTCTGATGCAGCCAAAATGACGAGCATGGTGGGGCTTCCTTCGGATCATGTCTTAGTGGAGGATGATGAATGCTTAAGGTTTCTCATCTACATAAACTTCTTTACCTAATCATTTAAAGTAGATGAACTCTTTGGAGTATCGTTTCATTGACAAAAGTTGAAATTGTTAAAACACTATTCTTGTCATCTAAGCAACCTCGAAAACCATTCAACTGATATGGAATTGTGGTTTCTGATGATGCACAGGTGGGTTAAACAATATGCAGAAGACCAAGACAAGTTCTTCAAAGACTTCACCAATGCTTATATCAAACTAGTAAATTCTGGGGCCAATTGGAATAAGTTATGATGTCTAATGTTGTCTTTTGTTAGCTCATAAGTGTTTCAAATATGCTTAAACCTTTTGTGTGTAGAGTAATTCTTATTTGCTAGTCTGAAAAAGGGAGATATTAACCAACCTCTTAATTTTATGGCCACTAGTCATTACCTTATTAATTAGCTAGT
Source organism: Lepidium didymum (assembly GCA_963920545.1). NCBI lineage: Eukaryota > Viridiplantae > Streptophyta > Magnoliopsida > Brassicales > Brassicaceae > Lepidium > Lepidium didymum. Next base: position 2,901,360 of record OY986994.1, on the reverse strand, counting down.
ACAAGATGAAAATTATAATTAGATGAAAGAGTAGTACAATGGCATTGAATTGGCTAAGATAAAACTGATATATAGATGGTGAAACGAATCTTCCAACAAGGATACACACCGACCAACATAAAATCAAAAATTTGGACACAAAAGCTGCTCATAAATAGCAACCTTACTTCACTAAATTTGAACAAAAAAAACAAAAAAAACATTTCACTAAATTTAGACTATCCAACTCTTAAGCTATTGTCACACCACTTAGATATACTAGAAACTAGAAATTTAAAATTATTAATGCAAAACTATGTATAAATGTTAATCACGTTTTAATCAAATAGGTTTTTAACTGTTAATCCAAACAATAAATTGAAAAATATGTAACTATTAAAGTAATAAAAGATAATAATTTTAAAGGAAAGTTGTCACTGTTAAGTAGCTGTATCTTACACTAATCACCAGACCAACCTGTCTCTTAAATTAAAAGTGGTTTTTGTGTCTAATCACTTTGCTTCCACTCTAATCTCTGTGTTTAATTAATCAGGATAATCATACCTTTATACTAAACATCAATAGTTTCTTCAATTATTATGAATTCAATACAAAACACTTCAAACTTAACTAGTTGAGAACTTCAATGCTTTCTAATTTAGTATTATTTAACGGTCAACAAATTATGGATTTATTTTATTTCCAAGTTGAGGATGCTCTTAGTACTAATATTAACAAGTATATATAGACACATGTATAGTAGTTCTAACATACGCACATGTTATGTATAGTGATTATTGCAAGTGAAGCTTGTATCCTACTGATTTGTAATAGAACAATAAAAGTTTTGTGATGTCATAACGACGTGACAAATTTATTACAATTATATATATATATATATATATATATATATGTTAGTGTGAGAATTAAATGAATCCGCTCGATAGAGAGTTTTTTTTTTTTGTTGTCAGGTCCACAAATGGCTGACCTATTAGCCAAGTTTCTATATAATGTAGGCGGTGAGACTCGATGTCTGATTGTGCAAGTACGTATGTCTTAATGGATTTACCGCATGTCATTCGATATAGAGCTTAAAAGTCTCGATTCTAACCACCTCGTTCTTTGTCGTAGGTTTCTAGTTTCAATGTTCCATGGTTAATTTTTACTATGCTTCTTCTCTTTTTATACTCGAGATACTTTAATGCTTTGAAATGTTTTTGCTCTGGTTATTTTCCGTGAATCTCAATAGGATGTGATACGAGAATAGTAGCTTGCCTTTTTAATTCGGATCTTTGGGTTGCGAACTCGAACCGTTCAGGCTTTCCACAAACCGAACTTTCCCTACTACATTCTAGCTTTTTGGATCTTAAATTCGCTTGGACTTTCCACTAACAATATATGTTTTATAGTTGCATCAACAAAAAGTTACTATACTTGAGGGGTTATTCAACATATGAAACACAGAACACAGTCATTTTCTCACTAAGCTAAAAAATGGAAGCCCTCCAAGTTTGTTAATTTATATACTAAAAATGATAAGTTTCTCGGTAGTCAACGAAACAAGTATAGTTAATTTTCTATTTTCAATTGATTTATTTATTTTGGCCCACCACAAGCTTTGGGGTTTGTACATGTGGGTGCATCTATTTAAAATATGTAACACTTGCTTTGTATTATTGCATTAATTGGAAATCGACGTACTTCTTATTAATTAATTTACTCTCTATATATATAAATTCTAAATTTGAAACATTTTTAATTGATGTAAGTACGTCATATTAAATTGATAACGTCTTAATTATTTTTGGTTTTTTACTCTATATGTATTAGTTATCATAATGGTCGAATTAAGCATTTTCTGATAAAGGTGTTGATTATTTAACTAGATGAATAAAGTTTTAATTTAAGAGTTAAGTGTCTATAATAAAAGCAGTGGGGGATAATAAGGTTCACCTTAATAAAGCGACTAATATAATGATCAATTATTAGATATATTAATATAACTAACAATAAAGTTTAAAGCGTTTGATTAAGAAAATGAGAAGGTCAAGTCCTTCATTTATATTTAATTAAAATTAAATTATAAAAGCAATCGAAAACCATTATCCAAAAACCCCCAAAATCCGGGTTTTCTTTCAATATTAATTTGGACTTGGTTCCCACTTATGTCTATTCTTTTGCTGCCAACCATTTATTTCTTTTGGTTTTTGATCCTAAGCTTTTTATATGTTTTTGTATATGTCCCATCTTAATTCTGTTTAATCAGTTCTTTTAATTCAAATTGTAAAAATATTCTTATCAACTTCACCATGATTCAAAGAGTTAACATCAAGTTTTCTCATTTTGCATCTATAAAAACCGATTCATGACTTAATTTTCCTCAAAAATCTTAAATTATATCGATAAAATCCGATTTATATTTTAAATTTCTATAAAAAAATTAAAATTTTATCGATAAAATTCAGTATATAACTTAATTTTATTTAAAATCTCATATTGCATAAATACAAAGTAGGTGATTTGCTAAAATCTAAAAAGTTATTTATTTTCAACAATAATTTCATTAATAAAACATAATCTATTATTTTAATCTCAATTCTCAAACAATATAATAATATAATGCAAAACTATGTAATTTTCTAAAATCATATTTAAAAAAAAATTTATATATACATTTAACAATTTAACCAAAAATATTTCTTTTAACCCACTAATTTTTATGACTGAAAACGTAACTCTATTTCAAACTAATTTATTAATATTTGGAAATTAGCTAGAGTTTATTTTTTTCATAATTTAAATAAATAAAAATTAGGGTTCCATTAAACTCGCCCTCAATCCCACAATTAATATAATAAACCACCACATAACCGTAATTACCACAGTGACGTGGCACTTAGATTTCGAACAGCCACTGTAATAAATATTAATAAAACGTTTTGTCTTTTTCTTTTCTCTTCGGAAAAAAAAAATCTCTCTCTCTTTTTTTTTATTCACAGAGAATCAAACTTGTGTTAACCGAGAATCCATACCTCAGAAACCGCCTCCCTCAAAGTAAAAAACCACTCAAAGAACAAATCGAAATCTCAACACTTATTGTAACCTCATCCTTCTTCCTTTCCTTCGATTTCTGCTTCAATGGGTATTTGATTCGCGCTGGGACCACGTCTGGTGAACAAGATGTCCGTCTTAGTCTTCTCTCTTGATTTTTTTTGATTTTTTGATTTTTTTTTCCTTGGTTTTCTTCTTTGTTTGGTCGGTGTGTAAAATGGCGAGTGTTCTTATGAATCTGAGGCACTTATCTACTTGTCTGTTTTCAGTTCATGGTTTGAGTGTCGGTAGATCGAGAGTAGAACTGTCACTTAGCGATTTGTTCCAGTCCAATGACTAGTGAGCTCAGTACCACGAGATTTGGGCTTTTCTTATTTAGATTTGATTGTAATTTCTGATTAGATAAGCGTTTCCAGGATTTGTTTACTTAGATCGATTCAGGAATCAAAGGTTAGGTTTTTCTGGGTTGTGGGTGTTTGCTCTTGTTGATCAATAATCATAGATTAGAGATGATTTGACCGAATGTGTACATTATCTACGGATCCATTTACATATAAATCCACTATTATGAGTGGCTTAAGTCTGGGAGTGCTTTTGTGCTCAACACTTTGAAATGTAGCTTGAATCTTGGTCACTGTCTATGTTGATTGATAAGCGTTTCGCTTCATAAACCCTAGAAAAGTGATCTGTAAATGCCTTTTTAGGTAAAAAATCTACCCTTAACAATTTGAATACATCAATGTATTCAGTTTATGGCTTTCGTTACTGAGGAACTTGATTAGTGGTTTGTTATTACCTTATTTTGCCTCTTCTCTTGTGTCTGTGTTAATTCCGTATTTGTTGTTTTGCAGTTTTACAATGGAACCTGAAAGTATCATGGCTGCTAATGGGACTGACTCTGCTATTGCAAATGGTGGGTTGACAACGGAAAATGTCTGTATTGAAGAAAATGGGAATTTTTCTGGCGAAACGGTGGATACTACTTCAGATATTCAGAATGAGAATTCAGGAGACAGTTCAACTTTGGATGCAGTTGAAAATCCCAAAGAGGAAGATGAGGTTTGTAACTCTGGATGGTCAATCTACACGTCCATCAGACAAAGTCATGTAATTAACATTTGTGTTTCTTCTTTTATGGCAGGGCACACAAGTTGAAAATGTAGATGACTCAAAGTGTATGAAAGGCCAAAAGACTCAACGGAAGCTAAAGCAAGAGAAACTCGCTGCTGGTAAGAATATTCCATCGGTCCACATCAAAAAGAACAAAGATAGCAAAACTGCAGATGCTAAAGTGGCCGCATCTAATGGTTCTCTTGCTCCTAATGTACACACAACAAAATCTCTAAAGACCAAATCATTCAATGGTAGAGAGGCTCAAATCACAAAGGTTATCATCCTATTACAATTTGCTTCTAAGTTGCTTTGCCTTGACTTATGCATATTTTTATGTGATCATCTTTTTATCTGATGAATATTTCTGATTTCTTCTTTTTCCTATCAGCAAGGGAAGCATGACTCTGCATTAGCTGAAAGCACCACTGGGTATTGAGTCCTCCTTTTTGAAATTAGAGCTTCTTTCCATATAGCTTCTCATGGGTTCACTGCTAAACCCTAAAACATTTACCAATAAATGTCATCCTGAACTTGGTGCTAAGTCTTCTTGTTTATCGTTTATTGCCTATCACTAAAACTAGATATTTTCTTTTTCTTTTTGATACAGAGACAAGGTTAAACCAAAGCCTCAGAAGAAACAAGCCCACGAGATTTCCGAAGATGATACTCAGTCTTCTAAGTATTTCTTTCACCTTTATATTTACCTGCTCTTTTTTCTGTGGATAGCCAAGGCCTTATTGCATTTGCCTCAAATTTTTTTAGCAATTATATTGATTATATAACTTGATGGTTTCTTAGTAGTCCAAAAGCAGACGATGGAAAACCTCGTAAAGTTGGTGCACTTCCAAATTATGGGTTCAGTTTCAAATGTGACCAACGGGCTGAAAAAAGAAGAGAGGTTTGCAATGTGGTTCACTATACTTGTCCTCTCTTTACACACAAAATTCAAAATGATCACGTTTCTGCTTTCATATGGTGTAGTTCTACGTTAAGCTTGAGGAGAAGACTCATGCAAAAGAAGAGGAAATTAATAACATGCAAGCTAAGTCCAAGGTTGTCTCCTAGACCGTGTTCTTCGTTATAGTTTTAGATTCCAGGACTTCTCCTAAAACCTAGTCATTGGTTTTCTCGCAGGAAACACAAGAAGCTGAGCTTAGGATGCTAAGGAAGAGCTTGAACTTCAAAGCCACACCCATGCCGAGCTTTTATCAAGAACCTCAACCACCTAAAACAGAGTTAAAAAAGGTATTTCTGCTCCTTGCTCAACCATTATCTCACTTTTTATTGAAGTACTAATACTCATATTTCATGCAAAAAAATGTTGTTTACGTCTAAGAAGATACCGCCAACGAGACCCAAATCTCCAAAGCTTGGCCGAAAGAAGACTGCTTGGGGAGCGGATTGTGAAGAAACTCAAACCCCTCGCCTGGGGAGACTGAGCCTAGATGAGAGAGCTTCTAAAGATAACCAAGCGGCTAAGGGAATTATGCCAACAGCTGATGTCAAGAAGCAACCGGTGCGCAAGTCACTTCCTAGATTGCCATCTCAGAAAACAGCTCTCCCCGATGGAAAACCCGCCCCAGCAAAATCAGCTACAACCTCAGCAAGGATGAAACCTGAAAGAAAGAAACTTGAAAAAGATGCAGAAACTCTCAACCAGTCTTCACATCCAGTAGAAGAGGAAGGACGAGTGACTGTATCACCCAATGCTGATGCAGAAGATTCACATGAGATTGTATCTCCAATGATGAATGAAGACAGAGCCGACAAGTCCATTGAGGTATCTGAAGCTGTTGTTGTTGGGCGTAAGAATCTGCGGTAAGATCATTACTCTCAAGAGTCAAATCTTGCATTAATTAAGGAGGAGAAGAAGAGAAAAAGTAACCGTATAATATTTATATATATTATCTTCGACCAAAACTTGTATCAGAAGAGATGGGTAAAAGAGTGAAAAAGAATCATATGGGTTTGGTTCTAAAGGTTGCTGCTTTTTACTAAATATTTTCTCTGTTTGATGGTAATGTTTTTAATCTTTTAAGTTGTTTTTAGTGTCAAGATCTTTTCTTTTTTCTTCTTTTGATGCTTTGATTCCCAAAAGGTGAATAATCAGGAGATTCTGCGTTCGCTTTTGTCTGTGTATTCTTTCTCTGTCTTTCTGATTTTTGTTTTTATGGCTTATGTGCAATATCTTTTACATTTTTGATGATTTAGGAGAAAAGTTTTCAAATTTGCAGCTGTAGGACAAACACAGACGATTAAAGGAGAAAAGTTTGATTTGCAAATTGCAACTGTTAAGGAACAAAACAAATGACTTAATGACAATTGAGGGTGACATCTCTAGCCACCATTGATCAATAATTGATGCTCTCCAAAGTCTTTCTAAGGTCACAAACCACATTTAATCCTCTTTGGATTCTCACATTCTGCCACTAACAATGCAGCTTTGGACTTTATGATACTTGGTTCGTCTTTTCCTACACATTAGCATCAATCTACTTCGATATGCAAAAGATATTTCTATCACTGAAACCGGAAGTTCGAGTTTTTATTGTTATACAAAGGTTTAAGATCAGTACACATAGTTAAGAGACAACTGATACAGATGGGTTATAGGTAGAGAAACCATTATGATGTTCTTCCTCACCATCTTCTTCTTCTTCATCTTCAGCATCCCATAGAAACCGAGCATATGACGCAAGAACATGACTGCAATAAACACCATTCATCAAATATTACATCATCTTATCTATGGGACCCCAAAAATGATAATCATAATCTATCAAGATGATGTATTGTATCATTTAATGCCACACCACATAAATATTGCAGATCCAGAGAGAACAAAAATATCTTGAATGAGTCTGTGTCATATTTTACGTGTGTTCTGTGACAAATTGACCAATCACTTGTTCAAAGGTTGGATATAAAGCAAATCACACTTCATCCACAAAAGAGATTTAGATAAACTTTTATCTTAAATATCTCATTCAAGTAACAAGTATCTATAGTTACTACTACTAACGTACCAATCATTAGGAGAAGATTGAACAGCTTGATCAAAGTAAGAATGAGCACGAACACCATCTCCATGATTTTGCCATATCAAATCTCCATACATAGACAACAATTCACCATCTCTCCCATTCTCAGATAACATAGCTCTCTCACAGTACTCTTCTGCTTTCCTCCCATCACCTTTCACCTGCCAAATTAAGACATGTTTAATTTGATAATCTCTCTAATTGATTATTGAATATACTTGAATGGATAAAAGTCTACAACTTTACATGAATTCGTAAATTCAATCCACAATTATAAACAAATGAACTAATTTGGAAAAAACATACGTACTTTGTTGTTTTAACTTGTCTCTTTAAATAGCATCATGTGGGCTTCAAGGATTTTGTCAATTAAAGTAAAAAAAATTCCCAAATTTGGTTATTATTTGCAATAAAAACACAATCTTCATCCTCAGAATCGAAACTAAAACAAACCTCTTTGAGGAAACGAGCATAGTTAGAGAGAAGAAGAGCATCTCCAGGATATCGTTGAATCATCTCTTCGTAATATCCATCAATGTTCCCACCAGCTCCACCTCCACCGCCACCTCCCGCACCATCTCCGCCTCTACCGCCAAATCCACCGTTCGAACCTCTAGATCCTTCCAAAACTCTGAACGACGCCGTTTCATCGTAGCAGACGTTGATCGATTTTGTTCTGCTCTCCGAAGTCTGAATCTTGTTGAGATTCCCATCTGAAGAAGCTCTCGGAATCGAAGCAGAGACGGATCGAGCTGTCGCTAAAACACGAGCTCCGTTTGTACATCGTGGAATCGAAGATTTCTGAGCGGTTCGTAGGTTAAGGTCGAGTGAAGACGCACTTCTCATTATCATTTTCGATTCCTACTGAAGAAAATTTTCAGTGGAGGAAGAGAAGAGAGATGAAAAGATATTTTTAGTAGACTGCCAAAAATATCAGAGAATATGTACATACGTTCTTATCAGCCCCCTCTATTAGTTTCAATTATCAAATTGACCCCAAAATTCAGTATACGATATTTAACCCTCCAATTAGTAAACACTAAACAGTCGTTATTAAGTAGGCCATAATCAAAATATTTAAATTTTGATTGGACACTGAAAAGTTAGACGAAAGAATTTGAATCTATCTGTTCCCCAAAAAGTTTCTTATGATTTATTTTTGTAACAAAAAATAAATCTAATCCAGGCTAATTTGGATTTCTTTGTTTACGAGTACCCAAACATTTTTCACTGGTTAAAAATTTTGAATTCTATAAAAAAAAACAATTAGAGGAAATTTTCAACCTACTAAATCAACTCAAGTTCGTTAAATTTGTTATTGATTCTTGAATTGATTTAACATGGTCACGACCAAACCAAAGATATAGACATCAATTGGTTGATATTTCTTGTGAGAAACGATAATTGATGAATAAAATGGTGGAAATTTAAAAATTAGGAATTTAATTAACAAATTTTTGAATTATTAATGAGAAAGAATAATGTTAAAATGCAAATATGTTAAAAAAAATTTCATTATATATACAAATACTTTTTTAATGTATCATTTGTTGTACAAGCTTTCTTCTTCCCAAACATTTACAAGGAAATGCACCATGTCCTGTAACATTACATCATAATCATCAATTTACAGAAAAATTTACTTACCAACAATGATAGTAGTAGTCAAAATCTCTACTACAAATTACAATTAAGAATGTGATAAGAAGATTAACTAATTGACCAAACCAAATTACCTTAAGAGGAATTGGTTGAGTAAAAAGCTTGTTTGTGCTCAATAAACTACCATATGTCGAGTTTCTGCTAAAAAAAACACAATAAAACATGAATTAAAAATATGTTAAAATATGGTTGATACTCCACGTCGAAAATTTAAATCATTCGAATCTAATATATATGATCTAAGGTAAATCCATTTATTGTCAATCTTTATCTTTATAAGATTGAAGATTTCAACAAACGAATCCTATATAAACATAGAAACAAACTTGTTCAATATACTTGTAATTGTTTATGCTAGTAGAACCTTGGACGACGCGCAAATCAACTATGCTTTGAAAAAGACTTTTCATATCATTCCCATTTAGAAGTTGTCACCTTATTGCAGGTCCTTGAACTCTGCATTCTTGTCTGACTCTGCATTCACGCCATTGTTGTCTCGTTTGGTTCCACAAGATAAGTCCTTTAATGCAAATAAATGAATAACTAGTGTGTTCTTTGTTATATTGAAGAAGTAATCATACTTGGTAAGAGTTACTGACCATGGTTCACAGATTCAGTAGAGTTACTTGTGCTGCATCGAGGATTAAAATGTGGGTTTGAAGATTGAGACCGAATCGTGATATTCTGATCCATCTCACAAGTGCTTGTGCTGCATAAACCGTCTGATGAATCACCATCTTTCTTCACAACTTTTCCTTGGATTTTGAGTCCTTTTGATGGCTTATCAACCACAACTAAAGACCTTTCTCTCTTGCAGCACCGGAAACAGTTTCCGCTCTGATCATTACATTCACAGTGAAAATATCAACAATTCAATCATATTTTACTATGCTCTAATATGTAATGATGTATACAAAAGCTCACATTAATGAGAGTTCTGCATTTGGATCTTAGAGAATTCATGAGCCAAAAAGGAAGAGCTTGAAAGTAAGCTGCTAAGAATTGGAAGAAAGAGCAACAACGATTCTTACTAATTTGTGTTTGTGATTTGATCAAAAATGAAGAACAAGGACGCATAGCTAGATTAATACAAAGGACAAAAACACAATGAACATGAGAATTGATTAAGGAAACTCAAGAAAGATAAGCATTGACGTATAAATTATGCCTCATATGACAAGCAAAACACTTAATTTAGCACATAAATGATTCCATATGTGTTAGAACTTAGAAGCAAGTAAGGCATAATTACATTAGTTTACGTTCATTTAGTACAAAGAATGTTTCTGGCCTTAATCACATACAACCACATGATGTCACAGAATTTTAAACAAAATTATTAAAATATCAATCAATCAAACAAAAAGTTTTATATACCTTCCAAAAGAAGGATTCTACTTTTAAACCCTTATATCATTATTATTTAAAATTTCTATTCATTCTCTCTTTCACTTTTATTGATTTTACCCAATTATTTTCCGTAAACTATAATATTTTTGTTTGTTTCTTACGGGAGTTGTATTTTGACAAAAAAAAACCCTTTAACCTTATAAGTTATATCGAACAATAATGCACATGACTCTATCATATAATTTTATCAAAATTCCGCAATTAAACATGTTTGTATAAAAATAATATTAGAATATGTGATAATATCCAAATCCTCATATTTGGGTTACTTATTTTTTCATTTAGAATTATTTATGAGAAATATTTTTTATCAAACGATTAAATATTAAAATTTACAATATATATATATTTTACTGGATTTCAACTTCAAATAAACTTAAAGTCTAACTATATAGAATTCGAAAAGTTTGAATTATGGGTCTAATCAATATATAGTATTTCAAAAAAAAAAACTTCCAACATTATAACCTTGATCTAAATAAAAATCGGTAAACTTTCACTATCAAATTAGAATAAACTAAATTACGTTTTATTTTATAGAATTAATTGCGTCCAGTGCCTTATTTTTTTCCGAAATTATGTCTCATGCCTACTTTTATTTTTTTTGGTTTTTAGCTCTCTTTCGTAATATAGAAAGACGATTTTACCTTGTTTTTGTCCATTCTAGACGTCTCCACGTATTTGTCTGGGAAAAAGTCCAGTTTGTTCTACTACATCGTTCTTTGCATCCCTTCATTTAATTCTAATTTTTACCCTACATTTCGTAGACTCCTACCATGCCTATGACATTAAATCAATCTTCATCATAAACTATATCAATGCCTGGAATACATTTCATATATTGTCCATTCTAAACGTCTTGGAAACACGTTCGATTACGTACCACACCATATCACAACTACCATTTTTGCCTTCATTACCAAACACATCTTATGAGCCAAACATTTCTAGAAACTGAATTGATCTCCACCAAATAAAGCATTCACTCTTACATTGATGACATATATTATAATTTCAAGATTAAAGATTATACATAATTTTCCCTAAAAATATTATCCATTACCACGGACATAGCGAACGAACGTCTTCGACTTCATCCCACCAATTAAGAAATCAGCGGCCATGGGTATTTTCGTTATTTCAGTCTACCCTTTTCTATCCTAAAGAAGACTAAAACAAAAAAAATTGATATGGGACATATGATACAATTTTAAATTAAAAAAAAGCATAGAACACAAGGAAACCTATTTTATTTTATGTTATTACAAAGTTTTTTTTAAATATATTGTTACAACTAACAAGGCCTTTAAAGAGCATAATCACGAGTCAATTAAATGTGATTTTTCAAGTGCAAACTGTAAAGTAACATAAAAATTCCAGATCAGACATAAAGTCGTTAAAACATCCGTTTTCACCGTTGAAAAAGGACAAAGCTTTGACAATAACGTGTCGGTGATTTAAGTCTAATTAATTGGAACAGGTCATATACGGTGGAGCCACACGTACCAGATCATTACCAACCAATTCCACTTATAACCAGAGGATGCCTAATGGATTTGATTCCCCAACTTCCTTTATAAAGAAATTTATGTTTTACCAAAATACCCTTATAACGTTAACGTTACAATTACAAAGTCGAAACGACGGCGTTTTTAATAGAAAGAGAAAGCTCTCAGTTCATCACCACCTTCTCCACAAAGCTCCAGATTCATTTTTAAAAACAAAGAAAGAGAGAAAACAACAGAAGAAGAAGCTGAAGAAGACATCTAATCAATCATTTTCTCTCTGATCCAGCTAATCATTCTTAGAATCTGGATTCAAGCTAACGACTGAGTCGTTGATTTTCTTCCTCGTTGTTGCGGAATCGTAAGAGATCATTAAGATGTTTGATGGTCTCTTAGGTCGTGGATTTGCTCCCAAGGGGTTTGTATTCTTTTTTCTATTGATACTGTTTTCCTTGGCGGTTGATTTTCGATTTCTTTGTTTAATGTCTGTGTGTAAATCGATTTTAATTTGTCAGAAAACCTCTGATAAAACTGGCTAAGAATAAAATCGATGTTCTTCGGAGGAAGAGGACTGCCACGATCAAGTTTCTGAAGAAAGATTTAGCTGATCTGATCATTAATGGCCTTGACGTCAATGCTTATAGCAGGGTAAGTAATAAGTTTTTGTGCATGTTCAAAAGTTTGATTTATTCTGTTTTTCTTTTAGACTGATTGAAGAATATTAGTGTTTTTTGAGAATGATTTTAATGGATTGCTTCGTTTGATGAGACAGGCTGGTGGGCTACTTGATGAATTAAGGCATCTTTGGAATCTTGACTTTGTTGAACAGACCTGTGATTTCGTTTATAAGAATCTTTCTACGATGCAAAAGATGGGGTAAGTTTTAATTCAAATTCAATGGATTTTGCTATGAGATCTTTGAATCTGTGTAAATGTTATCTTGCCACTCATAGATTTTGGATTTATCTTAATTTTTAATTCATGCTAGTAATATTCAGGAGTTGTTGCAACATACTCTGACTAACTGAGAAATTTTGCACTTTGTCTGACACATCAATGTGTTAGCTTTTGAATTGAAGATCAGGTTCCTGAACATTATTTTATAATTCAATATCTATAGAACTAATGTCACCTACCTCGTAAATTTTGGCATCTTCCTATTCACATTGTTCCTGTTTCCTTAGTGATTAAATTGTGTTAAGTGGCTTAGTGGCATTCTCAAAGGGGAATAAGTGATTCATGTAGGTGGAAAGATAGTTACGTGCCCAGAAGATTCATGTAGGTTGATTTACGCTTATTTTTCCAGGGAATGCCCAGAAGATTGTCGTGAAGCGGTCTCCTCGCTAATGTTTGCAGCCTCTGGATTTTCTGAGTTGCCTGAGCTGCGTGAACTGAGGCAAATGTTTCATGAAAAATACGCAGATTCACTTGCATTGTTTGTCAATAAGGAGGTAAGAGTTTTTCTAGTGTGTTCATTTCTCAGTTAAACTCATCAGGAAATCTTCTATGGCATACTCGGGTTAAGTACCTACTTGTTTCTCGTGTAGCTTGTTGAGAATATGTCATCAAAGCCATTTTCCTTGGAGAAGAAAGTGAAGTTAATGGAAGATGTTGCATTGGAGTTCTCTATTCATTGGGATTCTAAAGCTTTTGAAAAGAGGATTGTGAGAAATAATAGTACTTCAGTAAAGGTAGGAGACCTATTTGTTATAGGCGACTATAAACTGAGAATGTTTGGATAGAGACTGAATCATGATTTCTCTCCTGGACAAGTACAGGAAACCACAAAAAGCACTTACGACAAGTACAAGCCTGTAGACGGAAACATGGCCTTGTCAAAAAGAGATGAAGGTTTTGACAATGGGCTTAGCTTGAACAGAAAAAAGACTGATGTATCAGAAAGAAGAAATCCTTCATTTCAAGCTGATAAAGAAAGTTATCAGAATGGTCTCAGAGGAAATAAGCATGGGCTAACATCTAAAGAAAGATCAGATAATGTTCGCCACGCCTCCAGATCGGAACATGGGGAAAATGAGGCAGAAAGGAAAGAGTTTTATAAGCAATCTAAGAGAGAACCTTCAAGAGAAAGACATCAGCCTATTTTTAATGAAGGTGACACTATCGTAATGAAGGTCAAGCATGAGAATCTCGGTCAAGGGGATGGGCATCAACATGGAGCAGTTGATGCACATAGGAAAAATGAGGGCATTGCTTCAGAAAGGAAAGAGTTTAATCTGCAATCTAAGCAACCACGTACTAGAGAAAGACATGAACCTATTTTCAACGAAGGTGATACTATAGTAATGAAGATCAAGCGTGAGAATCACGTTCATGGGAATGGACATCAAGATGTAGTTCATGCGCATAAGAAAACAGAAGTTCTGTCTTCAGAGAAACACAAGTCTAGCCGTACCAAAAGAGACGACAAGTTAGTTATTGGATTTAAACAAGAGAGTTTCTATCGAGGGTCCAAACATGAGACTATTGACGAGCATGCACATCAGAAAGTGGAAGATTATACCTCAAGACCTCCTAAGCCAAGTAACAAGTCAAAGAGAGCGCAATCTGTCGATCCAATTTTGAGAGATCGTAATGATGGGGATAGAATAGAAACTGCAGTTCCTGTGGGAAAGAGCACGGGTGAAGATCCATCTGGTGGTAACATTAAGGGTGGTGAATATGAACATGCAAATCCAGCAAGGAAACTTGAAGCGCGAGCACCAGAAAGAATGAAATCAAGTATCTACACATCCCTTCCACCTCCGTATGTTAAATCTATTACTAAAGCAAGGAATGAAAAAGCTGAAGCTTCAGACAATCCAAAGGCTCGTTTTGATGGTGAAGAAGGTAATCATCCAGACATTGATAGGGATGCTTCTGGGATAGAAAGAGAAAATGGAGCTGGTCATCATCAAGTGAATGACATTGATGACCCATCTCTGAAACGACGAACTAGTAGAAGAAAACACGTTGTACAATCGGGTAGTGATGATCATACAAGTAGCCGAGGAAGGGAAAAGTCAAGGAAAGGCCTTCAAGTCTTAAATGATGAGAATGAGGATGAAGACAGTGAGGAAAAGATGATGGATAAACTTCTCATACATTACAGTAAAAAACCTTCAAGTTATGACAAAAATGATATGCAGAAAGAATCCAAAAGCAGACGTACACATCGGAAAAAGGATGAATCTGATGAAGAGATGATGATGATTAATCAACCCACTCGGTCACGTTCTCTACCCAGTCAACAATGGGCCGCTGAGCCATCTGAACCGACAAAAACATTTGCCCGTGCTGCCTCGTTTCAGCCAGAACGTTCCAGTGGATCTAAGCATGTTCATCCCAAATTACCAGACTATGATGATTTGGCTGCTAGACTTGCAGAGCTTAAAGGAAGGTAACAATATGAACGGTTTAAGGGTAGAAAGGAACATACAACATAGGATAAGACTACATAGTCTATTACACATACTTCACTTCTTCATAATACTTGTCCCACATATTGGCATTCTATGTTGTTGTTTAAGCAGTTGGAATTGGGAGAATGACACATCGTTATGGACCCCAAGTGGTAAGAGCTGCTTGATCATCTGTTTGCTCTTTGGATTTCATGTAACACGTTCTGTAAAACAAATTTTAAAGGATCTGTAAGAGAAATGGTTTACAACACTATCAATTAGCGACTTATTTGGTGATTAACATAACTTTCACTGAGGTTTTCGTCCTCACCACTCACCAGTATCGGCATAATTTTCGAACCGAAAAGAAACGAACTAACCGAATTCGGTCTCGGATCCTTTTCAAATGATCCAAGTCCAAGACTATCGGTTTGGTTCGGATAATATCCGAGAACCAAATATCTTCGATATCATTTAAAAGATGATATATAATTGTAGAAAATATATATATTTCATATATGTAATTTGTATATTTCCATATTTTTAATTGTGGAAATTAAATATATGACTTAGGTAATAACATTATATACACATTCAATAAAATTTATTACCTTGATATAAATTATGAATTTTTTAATTTAAATTCAAACAAATATCAAATATTTATATCGAAATGTGAAAAACAAATAAATACAATAACATATAATGAATCTAACTAAATAACAAGTACACAAAAATTATAAAAATTTCAACAAAGTATGCAACATGATATAAATGCAATAAATCATACAACATATAAAAATTATAAGTATACGAGAACAAATATAAATTTATAATATTTTCTAAAATATATTATATGCATAACACGAACAATCGTCTATATATGTCTAGATGATTATAAGCAACAACCAAACAATCAATTAACTTTCATTAATTTGATGCTTCAAAATGAAAAATGTAACAATCAATTTAATTTCATATTGTCTTTTACCCATAATTTTCAAAACAGTTGACATCTAGTTTTTATAGACTAACAAACTGTTATCGCGATCTCTAGCAACATTGCAATAGAGACTAATCAGCTTAAAATTCAAATTCATGTGAATTATTTTCGCCACATTCCTTCTGTTAGCTAGATAAGGATTTTCAAGAATGTTATCCATACAGTTTTCTAATCTTTCCTTGTCCCTGTCTAATCTTCGAACTACCTTTTTTATGTTATCGATCTGACATATGCAAAAGAAAAAAGATTGAGAAGAAAAATAGCTATTTTGTTCAATTCATCAAATTAATGTTTACCTTGCCAATATTCCATGTAGTGTTTATATATGATGATTAGCTTTCAAACTGTGAATGAAAACGAAAACAAAAATTTGTCAACAAAAACCCAAAGCAGATGATTTAGATTTACTAAAATCTAACACTTAACCAAAAAAAATGAAATCTTTTGAGACTTTGAACAAAAAAAATAAAAACGTATATAATCGAAAACTATGAAAGCTTATATAATCGAAAACCTTTTGAGACTTCGGAAAGTTAAATAGTCAAAAAAGGAAAAATTATATAATTGAAAACCTTTTGCGACGTTGAAGATTATATAAACAAAAACTTAACAAAAGAAGGAAACCTTTTGAAACTTTGAACGTAAAAAGAGAAAGAAACCTATGAAAATTGGAACCTCTGAATGAACCTCTCAGAAAAAGGAGGAAATGGAGAAGAAAACCTCGAATGATTTATGTTCGAACGAGATATAACACAATTGTTCTAGATCCTAATAGACATATTTAAAGGAAAGATGAACAAAAACACTGTGAATGAAGGTAGCAAAGAGAAGAGTCGAGGGTAATGAGTTGTATTGCTTGTATTAGAGTTATGAATGCGTAACGTCTTTGGAGCCTCGAGCTCCTCTATTTATCAGACTTAAGTTTACATTACAATGTAGAACTTTCTTTTCCTAATAGGAAAATTTTACATTGTTTGGGTTATGAAATATTTCCTAATTTCTTGATTAGGCTCACATATGGTTTTGGAACTAAGTATATGTCAGGAACTTAGCTAGAGAGATTGGCGCAAGAGTACACAAAGTGTCGGGTTAGAAATCAATTTTCCTTATTTTCTTTGGCATTTCAGTTTCTCGTCCTAGGACTTTTGCATATATTCTAAGGTTATTGAAACTTGTGTATGGGTTTATCCTTAGCTTCTGATGGTTCGAAATTTTAAGGAATGACTATATGTGTCTTATTTAAAGATGAGTGACCGAACCACTATAGCCTCTGAAAGTAGGCAATGGTGACTTCAGGTTTCGAGATTGCAAACTTGGGAAGAGAAAGGAATTGAGGCGGTGTGGAAATAAGAGGAAATAAACGAGATATGGCTA
The DNA here is from genome assembly GCA_963920545.1 of Lepidium didymum. Lineage (NCBI taxonomy): Eukaryota > Viridiplantae > Streptophyta > Magnoliopsida > Brassicales > Brassicaceae > Lepidium > Lepidium didymum. The sequence continues at coordinate 2,883,824 of OY986994.1, read as the reverse complement.
AGACTAGGTGCTAGATGATCTTATTTTTTTCTAACAGATTTCCCCTCTAGTTCAAATTCAAAACGCCCTATAGACATCTACAAGGTAATTCAGTTTTGGTTGATGTTGCGCATGCTACTCATCAATTTAGTTACAAGTATGCATTCTCAAATAATTCCATTACACAAATATGTTAGGGTGGATTACTAAACTAGTCTTTTGTCACCCCTAATTGACTACAATAGTTCAAATTTTTTTTATTACAATTCTACTCTTTTCGGGATTATAATACCAGTTTGCCCCTTTTCTCTTTGAAAACAAAAAATAATTACGAAACTGTCATTAATGAGTAATTCTACGTCATCAGACAGAAAACCTACGAAATGTTTTTGAAGTGGTGTAGGTTCGGTTGTCAAGTATTGTAGGTTTTCATTTTCTTTTGTTGTAGGTTTACAAGTTTAATTGTCTGAATTTAGTTCTCTTGGTTTTAGTTTATTTGTTGTAGATTTTCGTTAAATTCTCATAGTTATGTTTACAAGTTCAACTTTATTTAGCATTTCTCGTATGGAACTCTGAACACATTTGTTTTGTAGGTTTGTGTTCGCCTTGGTTGTTGGTTTAGTTTCTCGTTTTGTAGGTTTTGTTTTTTATTTGTTGTACGCTTAAGTTTGCAAGATATCCTTCTATTTCGTAGGTTTATCTATCATGTATTGTATGTTTTGTAGGATTGATTTTTCTTCTTTCTCAACTTAGTTCTCATGTTATGTAGGTTTTGTTTTTGTTTATTGTAGGTTTAAAGATTCTTTGGTGTAAGTTTCTAAGGTAGGTTTATTTTTAATTTCTAAGGTCTTTGTTGTAAGTTTATTTTTCATTTCTACAGTCTTTGTTGTAGGTATCTCGTCTTCATTACTTAATACATTTGTTTTGTAGGTTTATATGTGTAAGACATTATTCTTTAATTGTAGGTTTTCCTACTTTGTCGTTTTCCTGCTATCATACGACTTAGTTATTCTGCATTGTAGGTTTTTCTTTAGTATATTCTAGGTTTTTTGTAACTCTTTTGTAGGTTTTCCGGGTATAAAACCTAGAAGTTTTAAGGACTATTTACCCCCAACATTTAAACCACACATACCTTCTTCTACATAAACGATGCAGTCAACAACCATTAACACCATTTTTCATCTTCATTTAAACTATTACTTATTTTTTAGGTTTAATTCTCATGTTTCGTAGATTCAATTTACATGTTTTGTAGATTTGCTTTTTAAATCCTTAGTTCAATTATTGAGTTTAGACACCTCAAACTAGAAATGCCACAAAGTGTTAGAAAGAACTCAAGTCTAAAAACGTGCAACGCACAAAAGCAATCTCGTCTGCATTGCAAGATACTTGAACCTGGCCAAAGAGTTCATCAGCCTTGTCATGGTTTCCAAGATCCAAGTAGCCGCGAATCAGAACTTCGTGGACCTTGTAATCCACGCCACGGGACTTGACTAAATCCACAGCTTTATCAATCCTTCTGGATTGGACCAACCCTTGAGATAGAAGCATGTACGTGTCGCTATTGGGAGCAGAAAAAGCTGTGAAGTGATGGTATATTTGAAGGGCATCGTCCACATGGCCTTCATCGCAATGGACTTTGATAATGGGGTTGAAGGATAAGGTGTTAGGGGTGATTTTAGACTTGTTGAAGAAGTAATGAAAGAGAGCTATGGCCTCCTTGTACCGTTTGGCTCGGCACATGGCGTCGATGATGACGTTGCAGGGGACAGTTTCAGTCTCGCTGTCGCGAAATCTGTCGAATACAATATGACGAGAGATCTCATCGGCGTTGTCGAGGGCCGAAAGCTCCACAAGTGTCGCGACTCTGTAGCGTAGAGAGATCGGACGGTAATCAATGGATTGGACTTCGTCGGGATCAAGCGTCTCAGTAAGAGCGCAGGGAAGAGAGGAGGGGTCTATCCTTCCGAGTGGGTGCGGCACTGTGGAGGATGTGATCTGACGATTTGGAAACGGGAAAGCCTTTGAAAAACACAAGTTTTGGGTTCGGATCCGGCGGAGTAGAAACATGGCTTTTTGATGTTAGGGTTTTCGAATGTTATTATTTTTTGAGAGAATTGTAAATTAAAGATCATTTTTGGCAATCTACACATTTTTTTAATCAACAGTTGTATCAATAACATCTGGTTCATATTACTAGCTAGTGCTAGCTAAATCATGAGCATGCCAAGTGGGACATGTTTCTTGGTGCAATCTACACCTTTGTTTTTAAATTTTGAATTTGTTGATATAATTTTGGGCAAATCTACATCTTTATATTGATAAAACCAATTTTGGCTTCGCTCTATCTCTGCGTCGTTCTTTTCTTTCATTTTTTTTTCAATCTTTCCGTTGTGATTACTCCAACAAAAAGTGTTATTTTAGAATACCGATGTAACTTTTTTAATCAATATGAAATCTAAAATATTAAAATTATTAATTTAAAATCTATTTATAGCGTCTAATCATAACTATTAATATGAAATCTAAAATATCAATATCTTTAATTATTAAAAATATAAATAACTTTAAATATTATTCCTTATTTTGAAAAACCTAAAAATGAGACACTTTCTCTTACAAAACCTAGGAGTATATTTTTTTGAGAATTTTAACCGAAAATTTCATGCACAACACAAATATATATACATTAGAACACAAAGAAAAACCCTGGTGGGCCGATTCAAGATGTCCATCTTCGCTATCTGCCGATTCGGGAGGTCTATCTACCGCCGCTTCTCCACCGCAATCTCGTACTCGCACTCAGACTCGCACCGCTACCTGATTCCGAGAGATCTTCTCTCCGGATCAGCAACACGATCTGAATTGATGCGTAACACCGATTGTCGTGGCCTGCGACTATATTATACAGTCTCTTATTGAATCTACCTGCGAGACCTGGACACAGCGGCAGAGTATGCGCGCTTGGTATATAGCAAATCATTCAGAGCCTCAGCTATTCAAACCTGCGACGAAATCATCGTCGCCATGTGCAAGGCCAAAAGGTACAAAGACGCCATAGATCTGTACCATTACTTTTTCAACGAGCTAAAGATATGTGTTGACTACAAAGCGTCACGCCACATCATTCAAGTCCTTTGCGATATTGGTCGCCTAGACGACGCTCTTGTACTCTTCCGTGCCGCTGGTCCTCTCAGGTCGTATGGTACCTTGACCAAAGCGTTGGTCGACGCCGAGAGGTTGGACGAAGCACTCTGCTTACTGAGAGAACATCCAATGGCGCAAAGCTACAGCAATGTGATCAGTGGTTTTTTGAATGTAGGGGATCTCCACGTGGCTGATAAACTCTTGAAGGAATGCGAGACCAATGGTTTTTGGTCTGATGATAATCCATGGGGTTGTAGAAGCGAAGCAACCATGGTAAGAGTGGCCTTCATAGAGCATTGGTTGAAGCAAGGGAAAGACGAGGAAGCTCTGCAATGGTACCAATCTTTGATTGGATACGACAAGTTTCAATATTTTGGGATACTGGAAGCACACTCGTGCAGCTTCTACTGAGTTACGGTAAGAAAACAGAAGCTTGGGAGGTTTTCCACCGACAGCTAGATGGTACAGTTGATTATCAGATTCTATTAATATAATGAATGGTCAATGAGTGTTTCAAGGAGGGTTGTTTCAAGGAGGGAATAGAGACATTCTACAAGGTGAAGGCAAAAGTGAAGGATTTGAAACCTAAAGTCTATGGCAATGTGATTACAAGGTGTTGTGAGCATGGGATGTTGAAGGAAGCAGAGTGTTTCTTTGATGAATTGTCGTCATCATGTTATGGTATATATTGATGTCCTTACATACAGAGTAATGATGGATGCATATTTCAAGGCGGGAAGAGTTGATGATGCTCTCAAAATCGCTGATCACATGACAATGCTAACCTTAAAAAACGTGCTATGTGGATGGATGTTTAATCGGATGATTTTTTTTTGTAATTTTGATTTATTACTAAATCTAATAAAGTGTTTTTATTTTCGATTTGAATGAACTCTCACTATCACTTTGACATATTGCAATACATAAGATATAATAAAGAAACCAACTTCTTCGATAAAATCATCTCAAAGACCTACTTTGACATTTTTAGGCAAAACTTAATCTTGCTGCTTCACTAATTCACATGCTTTAATCTTATCGGATCTTTTTCATATGATCCAAGAATATCGGTTCGGTTCGGGTTATATCCAAGAACCAGATATCTAACAAAACAGTCCGGTTCAAATTAAGTTACTTAACCCAAAACTATTAGTTGGTTTAGTCTAAACCAAGTTAATTTTTCTGTTCTCTCTAATCGATTCCTGAAACTGAAAGCTCAAGTTTCTTCTTCCTCAGCGGCCGTCGTGAGTCATCTCTCTCTCTCTCGACGACGCAGAACTCCATTTTCGTCTCTGCTTCTAAGTCCCACGATTCGTTTCCAGGAATTTATCCTCTGGTGAGTTTGTTTTCACAAATTTTCGATTTTGCTTCTTACGATTTTATGGGATTTACAGTCTCCATCTTCTAATTACTCTCTTAGTTGAGATGACCTTGAATCCCTTCCAATTATTGTTTAAAAAGGAATGAAATTACGTTATATGATACGCTTCGTTGTGTGTATTATCCGAGAATTGGAGGCACCACCCAAAAATGATTTTTTTTTCTTTCTTTCTTTACAGTGCTAGTTTTTGTGTTAATCTAGGAGTAATTAAGTGAAAGACCCCAAATTTGAGTTGCTGAAATGAAAAGATATCTGGCAAGATCTTTGGTATCGAGATACTTCTCATCAGCTTCATCTCGTCCTCTGCACGTTTGCATCGTTGGGAGTGGACCTGCTGGTTTCTATACTGCTGACAAGGTACTTCTTCTCTCTTTGTTTATAATTGAGAGATATAATCAGAACAATGCTTGTGTCTAGAGTGGATATTGTGTAAGTTCTTCATTGGTATCTCAACCAGATTTTGTGATTTAAATTCATCAATGAAGCAAGACTGTTAACTCGTGATTTGATGGCTTCTAATCAGTTATTGAAGGCGCATGAAGGAGCACGTGTAGATATAATCGATCGACTACCAACACCTTTTGGGCTTGTTCGGTCCGGTGTTGCGCCTGATCATCCTGAAACTAAGGTACCATACCATTTTCAATCTATATATTTCCATATCTTCATCTTGTAAGAGAGATTAGTACATTCTCTGTTGAGCTTTATCTAAACTACAATGCTCTCTACAGATTGCCATTAATCAGTTCTCACGTATAGCGCAACATGATCATTGCTCTTTTTATGGGAATGTAAAGCTTGGATCAGATTTATTACTTTCTGAGCTGCGGGATTTGTATCACGTGGTAAGACGTCCGTAATTATTCATAATATACTACTTTGCACTCGCACTTTCTACATTTAGCTCTTCATGTTGAAAGTACCACTAAACATTTACAATTTACAATCATAAAGTCAGTTGTTTAAAATATGTTTACAGGTACGGAAAGTTATTTTGCTTATGCCTTTAACTTATTATATGTATGGTATGTTCAGGTTGTACTTGCATATGGTGCTGAAAGTGACAAAGATCTTGGCATTCCAGGTGAGGTATGCCCTTTAGAAGTTTCATGCGGAGGAATTAGGTGTTTATATAGGTTTTAGCATAAGCTAATGGGTTGCCTACACTTGTCTATCAATGTTGATGTATAAAGTTGACTTACTTTGATAGAGTTTGACTGGTATATACTCCGCAAGAGAATTCGTCTGGTGGTATAATGGACATCCTGACTACAGCAATCTGAAACCTGACTTGAAAAGTTCTGACACAGCTGTTATTCTTGGCCAGGTACTCTAATACATTGTTGAGCATCCTCATTTTGTTAAAGAAGCCTTCAACTCTAAGAATTTAATAATTTTATTTTTTGAACGATATGGTGCTCCTCTGCAGTTATGCATATGCATTATTCTTTAGCTGTATCGGGTGATGGAATTAATTTGGAGAGGTCTCACATTGTAGAATCTTATGTGCAGTGTTTTCTAGAACTATACTATGCTTTGCATCTACATATTATCCTTTTCCTTTTCTTAGTCATTCTGACCAGTATGCCTGCTTTTGCATGTTGGTAGGGGTTGACATTTTTAGTTTTATTCTAGTGTCAATAAATTTACTTTGCTTTGGCCTATTGTTGTTGGTTAGCTCTCCTTACCATTGTAACGTGATTTACAATTCATTATCAGTTTGATACCATGATTTTCCAGTAAATGCAGTTTTCAAGACCTCTCTGACGTGTGATCCCTTCAAATCTTAGGGTAATGTAGCTTTAGATGTTGCTCGGGTTCTCTTAAGACCAACAACAGAGTTGGTGTCAACTGATATTGCTAGACATGCTTTATCGGCACTGGAGGAAAGTTCTATAAGGTCTCATTTAACTAATTAAATCTCATTCCATTCTATCTTTCGTATATTTGACAACCAACTAGGGTCCCTGATACAAAGTTGTAACATGTTCAGGAAGGTGTATCTCGTCGGAAGACGGGGGCCAGTTCAAGCAGCACTGACTGCTAAAGAGCTTCGAGAAGTTCTCGGTATCATTCATATTTACATTATATACTTTGGATTGTTTATAATATACCGTATTGTCTCTGTTTTCTATGACATTCATTTAAAATCTTCGCATCTTTTCATTACCTGTAGTATCTTCTGATGCTTTGTTATCTCTTTGTGTTAGCTATTTTCCCGTTACTATATGCATTATAAAAGCATATCTTTTTGATATGTAGGGATTAAGAACTTGCACATTCAAATAAAAGAGACTGACTTGTGTGTAACTCCGGCTGATCAGGTACTTGTGTTACTGATTTTCAACTAGAGTGTAGGCTTAACTCTGTTATTTGCATTTTAGTGAAATAGTTTATAAATGTTTATGCCTGCTTGCTTCGAAATTGCACAAAAAAGTTTTGACTCTATTTTTTTCAAAGGAAGAAATGAATAATAGTAGAGCCAGAAAGAGGATCTATGAATTACTGTCCAAGGCCGCAGCAGTAGCAGGAACATCTGAAGCAGACTCTGATCAACGGGAGCTGCACTTTGTTTTCTTCCGCCAACCTGACCGGTTCTTAGAGTCAGATGAAAGAAAGGGCCATGTTTCCGGTGTAAATTTGGAAAAAACCATTCTTGAGAGTAAGTACACCTGAAGGTGAAACTTTAAGACTCAGAATGTGAAAAGAGGATTTCTTAGGATACAAATATTTTATTTTGCTAACATTCATCCATATCTATTGTAACTTGTAGGTGTTGGAAGCGGAAAGCAAATTGCAGTTGGTACAGGAGAGTTTGAGGATCTTAACTGCAGGTGATATGCTCGTTATTGTATGGTCCTCAGTACAAGTCTTGTAATTGTTTTATCAACAGTTATAACAAAAATGAAATAAAATGAAAGCATGCGCAATCTTTGCAGTCTGGTGATGAAGGCCATTGGTTACAAGTCGGTTCCAATCAACGGATTACCCTTTGATAACAAGAAAGGTAGTAAACCAACCGATGATGCACCTATTCAGTGTTGTGTGGTTCATGTTTATGAGAAAAAGTTAAGGACCTCTAACTTATTGTGTGCCACAATTGTATATTTGAAGGTGTTGTTCCAAATGTAAGAGGTCGAGTGGTTAGTAACACTTCAGGAATTGAGCCGGGCTTATACGTATGTGGATGGCTCAAAAGAGGTCCAGTAGGCATAATTGCCACAAACCTTTACTGTGCCGAAGAAACAGTAAGCACCAAACTTGGCCACCTGAACATAAAGACTGATGTTATGTTAGTGATAAAAATTTGTTTGTTGCAGGTTGGTAGCATAAACGAAGACGTTGAAGAAGGTGTTGGTAAAAGTGAAAAACCAGGAAGCAAAGGACTGATGGAATTGCTGGAGAAGAGAAAAGTGAAGAAGGTAGATTTTAGTGGATGGGAGAAAATTGATGCCAAAGAAAAACAATTGGGGAGTGTAACAAATAAACCCAGAGAAAAATTAGTCTCATGGGATGATCTTTTATCAGCAGGAGCAGCCAACTAGGCCCGAGGCTCTCGTGCCCCATATTTTTTCAAAAAACAAAAATCAATAATAATAGTTTTTAGTTATGGAATTTTATGAGTTCTACTCGAAGATATCATATGCTGCACGAAATATTTTTAGCGAAAAATAATTACACATTTGAAGTTATTTATATTTATCTATAATTATATGACACTCACTTCTAAGTTTCAACTCCATCAAGTGATGTTTCTCCACAATGTTCATCTCACACTCATAGGAGGAGTGCATCTCCTTGAGCGACTCATTCAGCTCATTTATACGCAAAACATTTTTTGTAATAAGAGATCTGTTAACCTTCATGAATGCTTTTATTCTTATAAGCTCTTGGTTCCTTAATTTTGACTCCTCTTTCTCCTTCTCAACGTTCATTGTTATGTATCTTTGAGAATAGAGACACACGGACAATCCTACTATGGCCGAGACAAGAATCTGCACAATGAAAGTTGAGACAATATCCCCATCAAAAGTCTTTTCAGTTAGCAATTTTGAGGAGGGATCCAAGATCCACTTCAATGGTGTTAAATATATCTTGTGAATTAGATTAGTGAAACTTTTCACTTTATCTTAACAGTCTTATTATTTATGCATTTTTTTCTTCGAATAATAGCTCAAGAACTCTGTAAAAATCTGCAGGAAATCTTTTGTGAATTTCTGTTCAGGTAGTAAGTAAACGGGATCCTTCTCCTTCATCTTCTCTTCTCTCTTCTTCTTCTTCTCTTCCTCAGCAAAGAACATATCATGTTGAATAATCTTGCATTCCATCCATCTCATCTTATCCTATCCGTTTGATTTTTCCGTCATCTATATCAATCTTCTTAAGATACACATCCATATCGTCTTCTACCTATTTTATGGATAATCTTCAAAACATTTGGTATATATTAATATCATCCTTATTATTCCTTAATTAGGTTCAAAGTTTTGATAAACTAATAGGTTGCTATCCAGATCTATAGCAACATCGCAACAGAGACTAATCAATTTAAAATTCAAATCCATGTGATTATGCAATATCGTGTGAAAGATGTGCACGTGAATCATCTTCTCCACATTCTTTTTGTTTGCTAGATTGAGATTTTCAAGAAAGTTATCCATACAATTTTCTAATCTATTCATGTGTCATCTTCCAAATAGCTTTTTAATATTACGGTCTGACATCCTCAAAAGCAAAAAGATTGAGAAGAAAAAAAGATATTTTGTCTGATTCAACAAACTAATGTTTACCTTGCTAATATTCTATATAGCGTTCATATCTGAAGATTATACAATCCAAAACTTTAACAAAAATCCAAAGCACATCACTTACTGAGACTCAAACTAAAGTTGAAGATTATATATAATCAAAAATTAAAATTTTCTAGTAGTACGAAAATAAATCTCAAAATTGTTATAGCTTTCTAGTATTACAAGTAATTATATCTGTTATTAGATAAAAGATATTAGTTTTTTTCCGTTGAATTAACAATATTCAATCTATAACACAAATTTCTAAACTAAATCATGATAATATTATGCGGAGCTAGACGATTTCCTGAAATAAAACTCAAATGGTGATGAATACATATTAGCTAAGTAGTAAGTATTAAGAATTGTGGACCAATTACCATGCATTAAAATTTATTAATTTGTTTCAAATTTAATAGTCAAATTATTTACTTCTTTTGTCAAATCTATTTACAAAATTTTGGCAAGTGATAGAATGTATATTTGATACTACGACTCTCAAATCTACTTATAAATACAATTAACAACACACAGATATATGCATAATCTTAATAATACATATAAATATATACATTTACTACGAAATGAATAAAATGATGGCGAGACAATAATATTTTTTTTCATATTTTATTTCTTGCTATGAATTTCCATTGTTTCACTTTTGTTTATATATATGTAAAATAACAATTTTGATTGTTACTAGGGCTTTGAAATAATTGTTCACAGTGCTTCTCATTGTATCGTATCATATGACATATGGAGATGATCGGAAGCTACTCAGAATTACACATTTTCTATCTGATTCTAACAATGTGAATGTCGTTGATCATTCTCAGGTATTTGTATATATGTATACTTAAGTACTATAACTTACAAAACATACTTTTAGTTAAGTGGTTAAGTGCATCTCTGCTCCTGCTTATTATGATATTTATAACATAGGCATGGAAAGCGTTATGCGCAGGGAAAGGGAGATCTATAGTAATACATGCCAATGAAAAATATGTCATACAACCATACATGTTTCTAGGCCCATGCGCATCTCGTAATCTTCATATTCAGGTATTTAGTTGATATATACAATGTTAATTCTGAATTATCTATATCATTTACCACTAGAAATTAACATATTCGGATGGCAAAATCCGAGTTTAAAACAGAGTGTTTCGACGAATTCAAGACAAAATTATTTATACCATCAATGATTTACATTCACACAATCATTTTGTTAGACTAGATTGATGGAACACTTGAAGCGCCGAGAATGGTCAGAAGCTAGGGAAAAAGTGAATGATGGTTAAGTTTTGAGAGAGTGTCAGGTCTTGTTCTCAATGGATCTGGTCTCCTCCATGCCCAAGGTGAAAGGTGGTGGCCTTCTTATTCCTTGCCTCCACGACCAGAGGTTATATTGAACCTACTTAACATTTTATGATATTTTCATTTGTCGAATATAATCTGCATAGAGAATTTCATTCAAATTCTCGACGGAGTGATTTTTTTGTAGAATGTTTCAAGATTCATAATTTACGGGTTTATGTTTTGGTTATGCAGGCAGTGAGATTTTCTGGATGTCAAGATATATTATATAATGGATTAACTCAATTGAATAGTCCAAGGAATCATGTATCAATTAGTGACTGTGTCAATGCAACATTATCAAATCTTCATCTAATTGCACCTGCAAATAGTCCAAATACTGATGGCATTGATATCTCTCTTTCACATCATATTCATATTATCACCTCTGCTATCAAAACAGGTTTTCACCATTTTCCTATATAGAGATTGATCTCAATCGAGAAGGGTTAAGATAATAATTTGTGACATGATTATATGTCTTATATGAATGCAATTAGGTGATGATTGCGTTGCAATCAAAGGTGGTCCATACGATATCAAGATAACTTAAGTGGCATGTGGTCCTGGTCATGGCATAAGGTTAATCATTTCTTTCTTTCTCTATAAATCGGGTGGTTCAAACTCAAATAGTGTACGTAAGCTTGTTATTTTGTGTTTGGAAAAAACAGTATTGGAAGTTTGGGAAAAGGAGGAGCAAATGCCGATGTACAAAATGTGAATGTAAGACATTGCGTCTTCACTGGAACTATGTTTGGTGCAAGAATCAAGTGTTGGCCTATGGGACGAGGGTTTGTTAAAAACATATTGTTCGAAGATATGACAATGGTCAATCCTAGAATGCCAATCATCATCGATCAACAATATCCCAAGTATCCCTATCCTGAACCAGAACTAGGGGTAATATTTTCTAACTTTACTATTGATATCTCATACTGGAAATTGAGATCATTCTAACCTTAACATATTTGATAAATCCATTGTGTTTTAATCAAATAATAAAATATATATTTTGTTCAAAATTTGAAGGCAAGTAATGGAGTGAAAGTAAGCGTTGTGACTTATAGATCATTCAAAGGGACATGTATCCCTGAAGTTCCTGCAATAAATCTAGACTGTGACAAGAGTCCAGGTTGTGAGAACATCGTAATGGAACATATCAATCTCACTTCTTCATCTCCCAAAATGCATCTCACTTCGTTTTGCAAATTTGCTCATGTTGTTGCTCGCTTTGTCTCCATTAATATCAAATGTGATTTCCATTAATTACCATTTGAAGCTTAGAGTCAATGAATACCGAGTTGTTAGGTCAGATGTGAATTAAGAGATAGAGAATGTATTGACTCTTTTTCTCACAATGACTATAATATTGTAGAGAATGATATTAATGTTATTCTCAAATATTTATTTTTCTTAAAGTTTTGTTAAAAAATCTTTATCTTCTGATTTATTACATAAACCTAACAGTCTATAGTAATTGATGTCAAAATGTTGAAAACTAACTGTCTAGAGATGTGTAATTAATGAATAGGTAACTTAAACGTGAATAATTAGGCGAAATGTAGGGATAAAAGAAATAAATATGATTTTATGCTATTTTAGGAAACATTATAACATTTACTCTAGTAATTACTTTTGAAGATGAAAATTGACTAGTAGGTAATGTTAAGGTTAATTTTAAGACCATTGACTACTAATAAGTTGTTAAAAATTCATTATAGGAAAGTCACATCATATTAAACAATAAATTAAAATTAGGGTCTAATTTATAATCGAAAAAGAATAGTTTTTTTTTTCCTTATTTAGAAGACATTGTAAAATTTAAAAATTTATTCAATGTTTTTTTTTATTACAAGATCGTTGAATTATAAGAGAGACTTCTACTCCACCCGAGTGGTATCGGATATGTAGTGACAAAACAATAATTTTTATTAATTATAAATAAAATTAATAACAAATATGGAAAAACAAAATTTAGTAAATACAATAAAATATTAAATCGTATAATTTGTGACTTTTTGTATTAAAAAAATCTTAGTTTTCTTTGTAGAAATTCGATTGCAAAAATCATAAAATTTGAGACTTTTTGTATTAAAAAAATTACAAGTAAGAAAAAAAGAAAAAAAATAAATTTATGGCCCGAAAGCTAAGCCCATAGTCAATTAATAAAAAAAACAAAGTAAGGCCACGTAGCATTAGAGTCACGTTAACCCTCTCGCTCCGCTACTTTATTTACGATTAAACCCATCCAAATTCTCTCTTAAAACACCGCAACGCACGACTCTATCCTGCGCACATCCCCCCCCCCTCCTCCGATCCGAGGCTATCCTGCGCAGGTCTTCCTCCTCCTCCATCCTCCGTCGTCCAAAGCCGTCATGGGAAAAGGCGGTGCTTTAAGCGATGGAGTCATCAAGAAGATCTTGCTCTCCTACACCTATGTCGCGATCTGGATTTTCCTCAGCTTCACCGTCATCGTCTACAACAAGTACATCCTCGACAAAAAGATGTACAATTGGCCTTTTCCGATCACACTCACCATGATCCACATGGGTTTTTGCTCATCCCTTGCCATAATCCTCATCAAGGTCTTCAAAATTGTTGAGCCGGTTTCAATGTCTCGTGAGACCTACATCAGATCTGTGGTTCCGATAGGTGCTTTGTACTCATTTTCCCTCTGGCTATCCAATTCTGCGTACATCTACCTCTCCGTCTCCTTCATTCAGATGCTTAAAGCCCTAATGCCTGTAGCTGTTTACTCAATTGGAGTCCTTCTTAAGAAGGAATCATTCAAATCGGAGACAATGACTAACATGCTCTCGATCTCTTTTGGTGTCGCGATTGCTGCTTATGGTGAGGCTAAATTCGATACTTGGGGCGTGATGCTACAGCTTGGTGCCGTCTGTTTCGAGGCAACGAGGTTAGTTTTAATTCAGATCTTGCTCACTTCTAAAGGAATCAACTTGAATCCAATCACTTCCTTGTACTACGTTGCTCCTTGCTGTTTGGTTTTCCTCTTCTTCCCATGGATCTTTGTTGAACTCCCGATTCTCAGAGAATCATCGAGTTTCCATTTCGATTTCATGATTTTCGGCACTAATTCCTTATGTGCATTCGCTTTGAATCTCGCTGTGTTCCTCCTTGTTGGAAAAACCTCGGCTTTAACCATGAACGTTGCTGGTGTGGTCAAGGATTGGCTTTTGATTGCTTTCTCGTGGTCCGTGATCAAAGATACAGTCACTCCAATCAATCTCTTCGGTTACGGGCTTGCTTTCTTAGGTGTTGCCTATTACAACCACTGCAAGTTGCAGGCTTTGAAGGCTAAAGATGCTCAGAAGAAGGTTCAACAAGGTGATGAAGAAGCAGCTGGTAAGCTTTTGGAAGAGAGGGAAAGTGAAGGTGCTGCAAAACGAAATGAAACAGAGGATTGATTTAATGATGAATGATGATCATATATAAAGGGTTTGTGAATCTGATGAATATGTGAAACTTCCTGAAGGGTTAGGATGATTTTGGTAGCTTTGGAGAGGAATTATTCAGCAGGAATTTTGCGCATCATTAGTTTCCTGCTTTGATTTGGTATGATCATCTTCGTCTTATCATTCTATGTTTTAATGTGTTTTAGCTGTTATATTTACTTCTAAGTTATGGCTAATTACTATATTTAAGTAGTGGATTTGATGGCACAAGGGATTTTAGATGTTATTATGTCTTGTGACACTTTACAGTGTACCACACGAACCTTGTTGTTCTACTTCTATGGAATTTTCTTTCTTTGTTTCTCTTTAGCTTTCTTCCTTATGAATCTATTATATCGGTGACAGTTGTTTAAGTAGCTTTTATGATGCAACTGAGATCCTGTTTCTTAGACATTGTTTAGATAATACCGAACCGTTTTATGTCAGAGATCATGTGGTTTAAACTTGCAAGACATTTCATAAAGCTCACATTTGAAATATGAGATGTGGGAAGTAAAATTATGTACTTGTCTCCACAAACTCTTCCCGTAGGCCAAATCAACTCTTGTACCCAAGCAAGACTTTGGTAATTCCTATAGGAAAGGATTTTGAGTTGACTGGCTTTTATTCAAAGAACCATCGTTTGGAGTGGGCCTAAACCCAACCCAATTTTTTGTGAAACGAGAATTTTGTGCAGGCAAAATAGTTTAGGAAGAGATCAATAATGCATTTGAGTATAAAATAATCTTTTAGTTCATTTCTCTATTTTACTCAATCCAGCACATGATGATTGATCAACAGAAGAAAGCAAAAACGAATGTTATTTTATTTAAAAGCGTCTCGTTGTTAGGTACATTACAAACAACTATCACATGCTCTTTTACCAGAGGAGTAATATTTTAATCTAAACTCTCCATTGAGCATAATTAAGCATCACAAGTACACAAACTGCAAAAGGCTTTGGTCTAATATTAAACATAACATAAAACCAGACCTAAAGTGTTTCCATGAACGGGAAGTGTTTTAGTTAAATGACTGAATATCATATTTACTAAAACCAAAAAATGAGAAAATTGTGTGAAAATTGATTTTTGAAAGCTAAGTCCATGAATCTTGATTAAAAATAAGTTTTTAAGCCATAAGATTTTAACATCTAAAAATTAGTAAAAAAATGTGAAATCGAGTGAAAAAGTGATATTTGATCAAAAATAAGTTTCTAAGCCATAAAATAGAAAATTTATATATTATGAAAAATAAGAAAATAGAGCTAAAAAAAAATTTGGAGGTTATAGTTCATGAATTTTAATCAAAAATAATTTTTAAGCCATAAAAATCAAAAATCTAAAAATTATGAAAAAATGGAATGAAAAATGATTTTTGAAGGCTTATTCCATGGATTTTGATCAAAAATAAGTTCTAACCTATAAAATTTCAAATTTATAAATTACCAAAAACATGAGAAAATTGAGTTAAAGCAAAATTTTAGAAGGTTATATTCCATGGATTTTGATCCAAATTATTTCATTTTATTTGACGTTTTAGATTCAAATTATTAAATTTTGTATTTGATATAAATAAAACATGTTTTATCACAAATTTCAAAATAATCTAACCAATCACAAATTAATATGCAGAATTCAAAGGGGAAAACGGTGAATCAAATGTTGAACTTACCTCTTTTTGCCAATTTAAACTCGAACTTCTTCTCTCTCCTAACAAAACCCGAACTTTGCTTCGACCACGCCGATTTAGGTACGCCGTTACGGAAAATTAACGCGCGTTAAGCGTCGTCAGTGAACTTAAACGTATCGTTAATTAAGTTAACGATGGGCCAAAACGCTGCGTTTTGGCCCAATTGAAAATTAAAATCCCCAAATCCAATTTTGAAATCCCTAATTTCCCCGAAACCCCCAAATCCATCCTTGTTTCTCTTCTTCTTCGTTGTTTCTCAGCTTCTTCACTGTTCAAGGCCGAAAACTCTTTCTCTTCTTCTTCGTTGTTTCTCTTCTTCTTCGTTGTTTCTCTTCTTCTTCGGTGTTTCTCTTCTTCGTCGTTGTTACTCTTCTTCTTCGTTGTTACTCTTCTTCTTCGTTGTTTCTCTTCTTCTTCGTTGTTTCTCTTCTTCTTCGTTGTTTCTCTTCTTCTTCACTGTTCAAGGCCGAAAACTCTTTCTCTTCTTCTTCGTTGTTTCTCTTCTTCGTTGTTTATCTTCCTTGCCTTGATTTGCAGAGAGTACTGAGTTAACAGAGAGTGTAATGGCTTCATCAAGTGGTAAGCGTGGATTTCTAACACACTGTGAGTGTGGACGCGGCGTAAAGAAGTACACATCACACACGGCAGAGAACCCAGGACGTCCCTTTCATGGCTGCGACAGTATGAAGAAGGTATTATCTTTTAATTAAAGGATTGGGTATGTGTTGTGTGTTACGAATTGATTGCTGGTTTTTGTGAATTGGTAGGATCATGTATTTAAATGGTGTGAAGACTCTTTGATAGAGGAAGTGGAGGATTTGTTACCAAAGGTAGATGACAATGAACGTGAATTGAGGGAGCACATAATTGAGATTAATACCATGAGAGATGAGATGTATGAGTTACATCGACTTGTTATGGATGTCAAAAGTGACATACGGGTGCTGAAAGTAGTTTGTGGGTTGGTGATTTGTGTAATTGTGTTGGCTGTGTTGGTTGTGTTTGTGTTTATGTAGTTTGTGTAATTGTAGTTTGTGTAATTATAAGCACCTCACTTTGACGAGAATTTGGTTTAAGTTGATGAGAATTGATGAGAATTGCTGTTAGTTTAAGTGAGAAAGTCAAAAGGGTAGATGATGATAACATAGAGAATAGCATTGTCAACAAAATAGTCCTCTAAATATAACAAATGGTAACATGCGTGCGTAAAAAATGATAACATGATCCAACGTGTAGAGGAGATACACGGACAGAATAGTCTTAAAGCATTGTTAACAGAGGAGAATAGTCTTAAAATACATAGTCTTAAAATGATAACATGAATCATGAACAAAATAGAATAGCATTGACAGCTAGACTTGGGATCCACGGACAGAGGAGATCCCTTCCTGTGAGCATCCAGTTTGTGATCCACCAACCTACAATGATCAACACCAATCAAATGATCAACACCAATCAAATGTTATATATTGCTTAAATGAACAACACCTACCCCAATCAAAATGCTTATATAATGCTTAAATGAATAACACCAATTAGAAAATGGTAATCAATGTACAAACCGGGTGTTTCCTAGGACGACCTCGTGGCCGTTTAGCAACAGGCTGAACTGGTGTAGCATTGCAGCTGCTCTTGTTGTGTCATTCTTCTCTACAATTGGAGCAAGTCATAACTCGGTTTGCTCGAGTCAACCTCGAGGTGGATGCATTTGTGGCAGCTTCGGTACGACTCTTACGCCTTGCATAATTGCTTGGTCTCCCAGCCTTTCCAACTCTGTTAGGCGGTGGCAGAACTGGTAATCGGTTCATCCTTGGCCACAGCTTCTTTCCCTCCACAGGCTGTATCCCATTCGCATATGTATCTCGCCAAAACTGAGTGGTAAAGTAATCTGAAACATAGTCCTCCACATTCAGTTTTTTAGCAATGATAACAGCTGCAGCATGTTCACACGGTATACCGTTCATCTGCCACTTCAGACAACCACATATTCGCTGCCTCATATCGACCCGGTAAGAACAGCCATGTAGATCAATCTCGTGCATATCACCTGTTGACATGTATCTCACACAACCCCTAGATTTATTTATGGCCAACTCTAATTGTTTGTGAGTACTTTTTGTGAACCTAGTCTCTAATCTCTGACTCATAATGGACCTCTTAGCAGTCCTAACCATGCATTGCCTCCTAATATCCTCCAACAAATCAAGCAATGGTTTTGTCCTAGCCTCACGAATAGTTCGGTTAAATGACTCACATAGATTGTTCAGAATGTCGTTGCAGCAAGTCCCATCTCTGAAGAATGCCCGACACCATGTTTCTGGATTCAGTTTGAGTAGAGCATCATAAGCTAGTTGGCTATGTTGTCGCAGCGCCTCAAAGCTCTCGAGATAGTCACCCGTTGTGTAACTCTTCGCAATTCTCCAGTACAGCCTCTCCATATCCATGTCGTTGTTGTCTCGTTTCCAATGGCCTATAATGTGTCTAGCACACATTCTGTGCTCAGCTTCAGGCAGCTGATTCTGGACTGCCTTCACCAATCCCTTTAACAGCAAAGATAACAGCAAGTTAAAACACTTATACATGCGGAAATAAGGCTGAGAATGAAGTTATTTACCTTTTGTTTGTCAGATATTATAGCGTATTTGTTCCCTTCGCCAAGGCCCAAATCAATCTTCAAGTGATGTATAAACCAGTCCCAGTTTACATCGTTCTCGATCTCGACGACTGCCCATGCAATAGGCACAATCCGATTATCACCATCACGTCCAACTGCAGCTAACAACTGCCCTTTGATATCCCACTTCAAGAAAGCACCGTCAACTCCGATAACGGGCCTGCAATATTTCTTCCAAGCTTCTCTTTGAGCAGCAAAGCACAAATAGATTCTATGAAACCTTTGTAAGCCTCCTGGAGTTGGACCTGGAATGGTCTCAATGTCAACGATACTTCCCGGGTTACTCTTTAGTATCTCGGCCTCGTAATCCCATATGCGTGCAAACTGCGCCTCATGTTCTCTTCTTTTCGCCTTGTTCACTCTAGTCTTAGCTTTCCGGCATTGTTCTGCAGTCACATGAAGACCATAAATCCTTAGAATTTCCGCTGCCATTTCCTTTGCCGAAAATTTGGGCTCAAGCCGTAGCCTCTCTGTATATAAATCAGCAATTGTTGAACTCGTTAGCAGCTTTGTGTACCCAGAACGTGTGCAAATATGCTTATCTTCATACACCTTAACCTGCAGCTTGTGTTTACTCCTTTCGTAAGAGCAAAAAATTCTCCATTTGCATTGTCCCTCTTTATCGGAGCAAATAGCACCACACCTCTTCGTCGTTGAAGTGTAAAGCTTCACGTCATAACCTGTTCTCAAAGAATACCCGAACAAAGCTTTCTTGAAATCTAGTGCAGAGCCAAATGTTTTCCCAAGCCTTAGAATCTCACTATCTTCATCGTCTGAATTGTGAGGATTGCGATTCCCATCACCCTCTTCATCACCAGACGAAGCGTTCTCACTCTCAGGCACATACTCATCTCGCCATACCTCATCTTCCCTATCACTGTCTTCGCTGTCATCATCTACGCTCTCCCTAGATGCAATGTTACCGAAGTGAGATGCCAAAACCTGACCCGCGTTCTCTTCGAGTGGTACAACTTCTTCAAATGGGTCTTCAGCCTCTTCTTCTCCATCGCAGTCACCATCTGCCTCTTCCTCTTCCTCTTCTATTACGTCTTCAAGCGGTTCAATGCGCGGTTCATTGGATTCACCCAATGCTTCACTCGAACTAACCCGACTAGAAACTTCGTTTGCCCCACTCGAATTCTCACTTGGGTTTTTTTTTTCCTCATATCTTTGAGCATTTGATAGTACCTTGCGGGACTTCGCATTGCCGTTTTCTTCGTCCTCATCTTTGATTGAGATTATCAGAAATCGGAATTGATAAAGAGAAAGAGAGAATTGGGCTTCCGAGAAATGGAGAGAAGAAGCTGAGAAAGAAGGAGAGAAGACGAAACAAAGAGAAATAAGGAGAGAAGACGAAACGAAGAGAATGAAGGGGATAAGACGAAGCGAAGAGAAAGCCGAGAAGAGAGAAAGAGAGAAGAACGCGAGAAGAAGAAGAAGCGAACAGAGACAAAAAGAGAGAAGAAGGAAACTTGGGTTCAATTTGGGTTTAGGGTCAATGTTAGGTCAAAATTGGATTTGGGGGTTTAGGGGAAATTAGGGATTTCAAAATTGGATTTGGGGATTTTAATTTTCAATTGGGCCAAAACGCAGCGTTTTGGCCCATCGTTAACTTAATTAACGATACGTTTAAGTTCACTGACGACGCTTAACGCGCGTTAATTTTCCGTAACGGCGTACCTAAATCGGCGTGGTCGAAGCAAAGTTCGGGTTTTGTTAGGAGAAAGAAGAAGTTCGAGTTTAAATTGGCAAAAAGAGGTAAGTTCAGCATTTGATTCACCGTTTTCCCGAATTCAAAGAGTCAAAAACACTCAAAGCATAATATATTTTGCATAGAAATCTTAAAACATTAATTAAATTAAAATATTTGTTTTTTGCTTAAACATCATTTATATAACACAAATGGAGTAGTTCTTTAAACAAAATTTTATTTTAAATCGGTATACCTTAATCTTTTAGCAAATAAATTAAGAAAATATTTTATTGGAAAAAAGAAAACTTTAAAATTAAAAAAGAGAGAAAAAAACAAAAAAACTTGTAAGTCCCACCACCCCCACTGACTCACCTACCAACCCACCCAAAAAGGGCACAAAACTCAAAACTATCAAATAGACGGCAAAAAAAAAGAAAAAACTCAAAACTATCAGACTGGATTTAAACCCTAAAAGCTCAACGAAAGAGACGAGTCTTTGACTGTCTGAGAGAGACATTAACAGATTCGAATCTCTCAGCTTCGTCCTCTACACAAGATTATCCTCATATCCATCTTCGAAAAAACTCTTTTTTCCTCCCAAAACACCTTGCTAATCACTTCTCATGTGATGATGAGTGGTTGTGATTTGTGATCGTCAGCCTCTGTAAACTGTAGCATAGAGGGGAAAAAGGAGATCTTTATCTTCAATATCAGAAGTTTCTGATTGGAGGAGGGACATGGGGAGAACCGGAATCCAGTTGTTCGACGATTCGAGGAATGGGCTTTTCTCTGTTATCGATTTAGGATTCGATTGTAGCCTAAACAGCGCAAATTACGTTCCAGTTGGTGGGTTATTCGCGAGCGTTAATCAAACTAATCAATTTGGATCCATTTCGTTTCCGAACCGAGACGAAAACAGCTTCTCTGCCCAACTCAATGATCTCTACACCAAGTATGTGCCTGGCAAAGAGGAGGAGGAAGAAGAAGTTAATGGTGAGAAGAGAAAGAAGAAGAAAGCTGGGTTGAAACTGAAGATAAAGATCGCTAATCCTTCGTTGCGGCGGCTATTAAGCGGAGCAGTTGCCGGAGCAATATCCAGAACGGCGGTTGCGCCGTTGGAGACAATCAGGACGCACCTAATGGTGGGAAGTGGAGGAAACTCGAGTAGTCAAGTGTTCGGTGATATTATGAAGCATGAAGGTTGGACTGGTCTCTTCAGGGGAAATTTAGTCAATGTTATTCGGGTCGCACCTGCTCGAGCCGTTGAGGTACCAAATGGATTATCAAACCATTATGTCTCTTTGTTAGAAATTGAAATGTGGATTGAGCAAGTTTCTGACTTTTATATACATATTTGGTTGACCTTTATCTGTGAAAAAGTCTTGTGTTGGTTGAAAGTGATTATGTTAGATGATGAAACTTTGATACTCTGTTTAAAGAACTTAACATTCCTTCTTTATTTCCAATTCTTATATGTGCAGCTTTTTGTATTCGAGACCGTAAACAAGAAATTGTCACCACAACATGGAGAGCAATCCAAAATTCCAATCCCAGCTTCATTACTCGCTGGTGCTTGTGCTGGAGTTAGCCAGACCCTCTTGACATACCCTCTTGAACTAGTCAAGACTCGCCTTACAATTCAGGTTTGCTCCTCAAAACTTCCGAAAAAAAACAATTGATCCACTAAATCATTTTTATTGAGAACATGTAAACCTCGTTCTGAGAGTTATGACTCACTATTGGATCTTCTAAACCAATTGCAGAGAGGTGTATACAAGGGGATTTTCGATGCATTTCTCAAAATTGTACGTGAGGAAGGATTCACAGAACTGTACAGGGGTCTTGCTCCTAGTCTTATTGGAGTTGTTCCATACGCAGCTACAAATTACTTTGCATATGATTCCTTAAGAAAAGCATACCAGAGTTATTCAAAGCAAGAGAAGATTGGAAACATTGAGACTCTTTTGATAGGTTCTTTAGCGGGGGCAGTGTCGAGCACTGCGACTTTCCCTCTTGAAGTGGCCCGGAAGCATATGCAGGTAGGAGCTGTTAGCGGGAGAGTTGTGTACAGGAACATGTTGCACGCTCTAGTGAGCATACTTGAGCATGATGGTATTCTTGGTTGGTACAAAGGGCTTGGACCGAGTTGCTTGAAGTTGGTGCCTGCTGCTGGAATCTCCTTTATGTGTTATGAAGCTTGCAAGAAGATACTCGTCGAGAACGCCCAAGAAGCGTGATTTTGGAAGCTGCATGGTCTAGTCATGGCAATTCTTTATCATTTGATCAAAGAAACACATTGGACATACGAATTGGGTTCATAATTGCAAAGTTATACCACTTTTGAGAGATTTCACAAGTTAGTTTTGAGGGAATACCAAGAGATTCATTCTTTGTTCTTTCCTTTTTGTTGTTGGATTCCTGATAGATCTGATTCAGATTCAAATAAGCTATAAGAGTTTACACCATATTTCAAAATTTTGACTTTACTATCATTACACATTGTGACAAAGATTTCGAATGTTAAAGACATTGATGTGTGTCATTTCTACATACAGGTGGAACAAAACAAGAAGCAAGATACCCCCCAAAGACGTAAATACTTGAACCATTATATCTATTGATGGTCCTCAAGACATGAAACACTGCAGTGAAACACAAATACTAAAGTAAACTTAAATATAATTTATGTAAAAAAGAATAACAAATCCTCCTTTTGTCTTTTTGTAGACTCTGTATCATATGGTTTTCCATACCTTCTTTCCCACTGGAAAAGCTATAAAATCATCACAACAGCGTAACTAACAATTTCACAACTCTCTGGCTACTCTGAGAAAGCTAATCTTGGACACGAATCACAATAACTGCACGGTTCACTGGGTTTTGGGGTCGAGAGGATTTGGAATGTTCCATTGCGCGTTTTCGATATATGCACACACAAGTATATAAATAGGGCCTAAAAGACACCTCCTTGGCCATTGAAGTTGTTGGCATTGGGATTGGCGTCCACAAAGGGATTGATCCTGACCCAAAGCAACGAAAAGATGGAGGCGAGAAGAACAGACCAGACAATGACGATGGTTGGTGTTCGGTTTTGTCTTCCCAATAGACCTTTCAAGAAAGGGTAGAGATGGGCAATGACCCATAAGGCGAAGAAGAGCTTTCCGAATAGCGGCCCCCATGATTGGTACCCGCTGTTTACAGCATAAGAGACACCAGCCACAATGCCTATGAGGTTCACAAGTAGGACGGTAGTTGGTGGAATAAGAAGAGCTGTCCATTTAAAGACGTAAAGCTCTGCGAAATCACCATCTTCGTCTGAGGCTTTGGATGTGACAGTGAAGTCGGTGTCGATACCAGCAAGAACCTTGAGTAGACCTTGGAAGACTGCAAAAAGATGGGCAGATGTGCCACCGATGACCCAGAACTGCTCGTTCCTCCACCAATCCTCAATGCTCACACCACTCCATCTCAGCTCCAAGATTCCAGTCACAGCAATTGAAATGAAGAGAAGAATAAACCAAATACTAGCGTAGTTGCTTATCTGCAACAATGTTGTTATAACTTTTAAAAACGGGATAAAAGATTGCAAAAATTGCATTCATAGGATGGGATTCAACTAATAAATAGCAGCGTGGTCAGTTTTACTAACCTCGGGTATGATGAATCTGTCAGTGATGAGGCAAAAAGCGGGAAGGATACAGTAGGCGATAAGAGGGATGGATGTAATAGGGTACACAATGGTATTGATGTAAGCCAGTCTCTCCAAAAGTCTCAACCTTCCATTGTAACCATACCAGATAGGGCAATGTCTGCTGAGAAGAATCTCGATAGATCCCAATGCCCACCGAAGAACTTGGTTTAAACGATCAGAAAGATTGATGGGTGCAGATCCCTTGAACGCAGGACGTGGAGGATTGCAGTAGATCGATATCCAACCCCGGGCGTGCATTTTGAACCCAGTAAGAATATCTTCTGTCACGGAACCGTAGATCCAACCAATCTAATAGAATTGCAAAAGAAGATGTCATCAAAGAGGTAAGAAAGAGAATAAACGAGTATGTAGCTGCGTTTTAAAACTGACCTCTTTGCCCCATTCAGTCTTGTCTTCATAACCACAGCTTATAACATGAATAGCCTCCTTCAGAAGAGTAGCGGGATTGGTTGTTGGTGGAATGCCACCTTGATCCATGAAGGTTGCAGCAATAAAAACAGGCGACTGACCAAAACGCTTCTCTACACTCTTCTGGGACATTAGAATTGACCTCTCATCATCATAGCCTACATAAACAACAATTGTAAAATTTTCCCACATGAGGAAGTGATTTTATAACACTATAAGCTCAATCAAACCTTCGAAACCCTCATCGATGTCTTCCATATTGAAAAGTGGAGCATTGGAGTCACTTCTTTTGATGCCTCTCCGTTGTTGTTCATAGTTATATTTCTTGCTATTCTTTCCTTTCTTTCTTGAGCCACAACAGCTCTTCACAATGATATTTGGTTGGAGATCTTCCTCTGTCAAAACAGGATCATACCCATATAAAGCCTGCCTGTTGAAACAACAACCAGTACCCACATATACTGGACCCTGGATACCATCCAACCCCTTCATGTTAATCTGCCAAAAATAACAAGTATCCAAGTCAGCCCCTAGCAAAGTCAAGTAAATCCTACAAAGTGTGAACAAAAGAGAAACAAAAGACAGTGTGTATGAATGGAGAAGTGAAACTCACATCAAAGAAGACAATATTCCTGTTGGCATATCGATCGTGCAAATCAATTCCATCAAAACGTTGTGGGAACTGGACATAGCAGCACTTCCTTCCAATAGCAGGGTCCATCATGAAGCACATGGCTTCTTTAATAGCCTTGCTGTTGTTGAAGTAATGATCACAATCCACGTTCAAAAGATATGCTCCATTGGTAAGAACAGCAGAAACACGGATCTGTCAATGTAAAGAGATGCTAAATTAGGAGAGAACACATTTCCTATACAAAAATGAAGTAAAGGCTATACAAGGAGAAAGTGTCCTAGACAGTAAACAAGAGAACAAATTAAGAGACACAATAAGGTTTTGAAGTTAACAAACCAATGCATTCATAGCTCCAGCCTTTTTGTGGTGTTGAAATCCAGGCCGCTTTTCACGTGAAACATAGATGAGCCTAGGCAGCTCATTTCCATCCGTATCGAGACCCCCACTATGGCCTAAGAACACCTGAAATTGAAAAAAAAGCGATCTAAATTTGTTTCTTTTTTCATTAATCTCTCCATAGTAATCTTTTGATTGCCTCACTTTACCTGTATCATTCCAGGATGATCTCTAGTGTTGTTACCAGGCCAGGGAGTACCATCCTGCATTGTCCAGCCTTCTTCAGGGATTTTCTGTGCTTTGGCAACAAGAGCATTTATCCTCACCTTAAACTCCTCATACTCTCTCTGTAAATATAAACCAAGGAAAGAGTCAGTCAATCTCTAGTTCGTTGAAGGATGGGAAGCAGGTTGACTATTTAAATGACCTTCATAGCTCGTCGCTCTTTAACAAAAGAAGGTTGGATCTTGTCCTTCAAGTAATCTATCTTCTGGGCAAAATAGAATTCAGGGGCCCTAGGTTCAATGTTGAATTTCTTGCAAAATGGTACCCATTTCTTTGCAAACTCAGCGGTTTCAGAAAGGGATTCGAAGGTAAGCATAGCTGAACCATCATCTGAAACATAACAGGCCACTTTATCTACCGGGTAGTCCACAGCAAGAATAGAGAGAACTGTATTTGCTGTAACAAGAGGAGGCTCTTTCAATGGATCCACTGTACTAACAAACACATCAACAGGAACAAGCTGTGATGGTTCACCATCTCGATCATATCTACATCACAAAAACCACCATCAAAATAAGTATACCAGCTAAGCTCTATTCTTAGTAAGCACTTTATTTGGCATAATCTAGTCTGAAACTTCACATAAAAGGTAAACTACAGAAGGTTTTCTACTCAATTTCAAGATTCACAATCACTATATATATACTATCATGCACCATTGTCTAAAATGAAATTAAATTTACAGGGGATAAATCAACTATCGAAAATTGTGATAGAATATACAACAATGAGAGATAAGGGTAGGGGATGCATAAATTAAAAGACCAACCTTATAGCGAGACGATCAAGAAAAGTCTCTCTGTTCATGGGGTACCACTTGGGAAACTGATCAAGAAGCCAAGAAAATGCAAACCAGATCTCACAAATAACCGACGTCAACCACAAAGGATATGCATTTTTCACAGGGTGAGTTGTACGATATTGCAAGAAGAAACACAAGATGATAAGCCGGAGAATAATCACGACTCGATAAGGTGTTAGGCGAGAAGGCGGAATAGGCACCACACGACTCATTGGAAGCCGTGTATCATCAGCCCTGTAAGTACAGAGAACCATAAGTGAGTGGACGGGAAAAAAAGAAAACCCAAAGAGTTTTTAAGTTGGACAACAGTTATATTGGTCTAGTACTTCAACTTACATTTGAAGTTCTTCACCATTGGAACCAGTCCCTTCAATTTCTCCTCCTTTCCCTTCATGGTATTTACCAGTCATCTGTAGCATATTCTTCTCCTGCTTCAGCTTCCAGCCTTCAACTCTTTCTTTCCAGTCAACATTTCCAAGCCCATAAGAGTTCAAGTCTTTTGATGGGTCCACTATTCTTACAGGGACTGAAATTTTTAGAGGGAGCTATCAGTTGTGGTAAACAAAAACAAAAGATGTTTCAAAAATGAATAGGAATCACATCTAATGAAAGCCACGTCTACAAAGAAAAATATATGAATACCAGGTTGTCGTGGGTCAATATATGGAGATGAAATAGCATTCCTGTCAGAAGGACCCAAAGGACCTGAAGTAGTTCGCACAGATTGTGTATCAGGTGTGCGAATCTCCCCAGAAACCTGTTTATAGAAAAAGGTCAAGAATCTATTGAAAAAAGAGACAACAAACAACAGAAGTTATTATATCTATATTTGGAAGACCATGTACTATTAAAGAAATTTGGAGTTAAGATTGTTCAAATTTAAAGGTAAAAAATTCTCCAATCTAGAGCTTTCTGTGAGTAATACAAATTACTCTGTCCAAAGCAAAAATGTAGGTCCCTACCGCATGGCCATGGGTGAGAAGAGGAATAGGCTGAGATTCATATCTAGAGGACGAAGAAAACTCTTCACCATGGCGTTGGTGTCTAGCCTTGTTAGCTCCCTGGGCGTAACTGAATTCATTGTCGATATCATCAACATCATCCTCGTCTTCATCACCTTCAACACGAGCACTCCCTGCAACATTTCAAAGTTTCTTCAATACATCATCAATGAAATAAAAAGAGAATGTACACATAGCAATTGCCATAAAAAATAAAGACCACTCACCCCTGTGTCGTCTGTATCTAGTCTTGCATTGCGGGCAGCACTGAGTGCCATCTTTCCTCTCATACTCATAGCAAGGCCGGCACACCGGAAAGGCGCACTCATTGCAAGCGACAAAGAGATCTCCAGTTTCGGCGAGTCCAACATCATCACCACAGATCTGACATATCTGCCCATTCATATTCTTCAAAGGTTTAGTCTGCACATTGACCAACATTGCATCATTGTTAGTCATTGAGTATTAGAAACTATTGAAACAGATCAGCATAAATATAAATCAAAAACTACTAACAAGAACCATCTCCAAATCAATGTAGATCTAAATTATGGCTAGTCACAGTAAACGAGATCTAGCTGAACTAAATAAGTGAGTAAAGTTATGGACTTTAAGAGTCAAAGACTTAGCTCAACGAAGCTGGCGAATAAAATTTCTAGATCCAGAATCTAAACTGAAATCCACCGACACTTCCCGTAAGAGAAATAAAAACAAAATAGATGCGGCATTAATTGAGAGATCCAGAAATTATCACAATGATGACAACAATAGAAATCTTAGAACAGAAAAAGTTTCCATTTTCAGCCACTTGAGATCAACAGACACTAAAACTACACTAAACGGAAGTGAAATGTCGGTGGGAAAAAGAAGACTGAATCTGAGATTCAATGATGAAATTTTGATCCAAAAGAGACAAGATTCAAAATAAGAAAATCTAGATGAGATCTACCCATCTGGTTTGCCAAACAGAGAATAAGGAGCACGAAATTGAAATAAGAAAAGTAAAAATGAACGAACCCCTCCACCATCAGATTCATGTCGAATCCGAACAAGCTCGTTTCTCCGGTAAGATCCAGCAACCAAACCGGCACTGGCCTCCATCGCACCAAACCAGAGAGGAGAGATTCACCCACCGACAAAGCAAGATAGAAAGATAGATTCAAAAGAGAAATTCGTCGCCGACTCAATACGGCATGTCTCTGTATACTAAAAGAAGATGTTCACACACTCCTCTGTCACTCTCTCTCTTCTCTCTTCTATATCTCTCTCTGATTACACAGCTTCAATTACATCAATCACTTTTGCCTATTTTATCGCAGTGTTTCTTTCTTTCTTTTTTTAATTAATTTTTATGACAAGCAGACAGATATTTAATATTTATACCTGCAGTATAAAAGGAGAGGATCAAAGCCAGGCCAGTTGACAAAAAAAAAAAAAAAAAAACAAATGGAGACCACAGCCTCTTCGTCTCCTATTATTTAACTCGGACCGATTTAGTTCGGCTCGTTTCGACTAAGCTCGGTTCGGTTCATCTCCGTGCTTTTAAATATGAGCCGTTTGGTTTTCCAACTAGACGCGCGAGCCAGTTAATGACGTGGCAAAATCTCAATACACTATTGCAAGAATAAGACAGAACAACAACATATGATTTTTGCTGATCAGGTTATTTAAAAAACAAAGATAAATTAGAAGAAACCACGGTGTTGGCTGGTAATAGCCAGCCTGTTCTCTCTTCTTATTTTGCTATCACTTGTCGGTGGACTCAAAATCTTTTTTAAAAAAACGAGTGTGGTTTGGTTTAAATTTTACCTTAAAAAGTTACGGGCGAATTCGCAAAAAGAAAAAAATTAACGATGCCAGATTAATAATATAACTTTCTTTGGTAAAAATTAACATTTTTTTCAATTCGCTATCACTTGTTTGAGTTAGATTTCTGAGTTTTAATTCATTAGTTATAATTGTAAAAAACAATTACGAATTCAGTTATTTTAACGAGTAAACAAAATGAATTAGCTTTTCCAGGATTTTTTTTTTTTTTGTAAATTATGTTCCTTTATACTGATTATATATCTAATATCCTTATTATTATAATGAATAAGTTTTAAAAAATTTAAAAATGAAGTTATGTTAACATCACTGTATTTCAATAATAGACAATTTGACATGTTCTAAATATATTTTCAATGATTATAGTAATAGTGGTGATGACGGTGGTATAGTGGTTGAATTTCTTAATAAAAATATAGAAGACTCGATGTAGTTAGGAACAATGTGACGTCAAACGTCAGATTTAATTAATTTATATGGTAACTAATCCGAAAGTTTATCCTCAGACCAAACAACAACACTCCGTAACGAATAATGGAAGTAAAACATTTGTCGGCCGTTGGCAAAAGTGTCGGCAAACATAACATAAAGCTCATTAAAATGGTGTAGCATCATCAAACATACGCAGAAGTTTTACACAAAGTAACTCACTTACTCTCTCTGCCATCTCTTCTGAGTAAAAAACACAACACCTACGGTCGATATTAATTAATCATAAGCTACTAATCTCTTTTTACCTCCTGAGCTATTATCTGAGGATGACGAATCCGACTTTGATGGAGACGTTGCCTTGGATGGTGATCTTGACACTGATCTTGCTCTCCTGATCCCAGTGGGAGACTTTGAATATGATTTTGATCTTGATCTTGATCTTGATGGACTCGGGCTGTGGCTCGCGGATGGTGACCTTCTCCTTCTGTAAGGTGGAGAACGGCTACGGATTGGGCTGCGGCTGTACCGTCGGCTGCGATAGCGTGGAGCAGGCGATATAGAGCGGCTTCTTCTTCTATACCTAAGAATACTTTCGAGTTGTGAATCAAGAACTAATTTTATTGAAGGACAAGATTCGCTTCTCTATTCATAAGACTTTTAGATGCAAAGGATAAGTAGAAACGAATGTAGTATAGAGAAAAAGTAACTACTAAGTACCTTGGAGGTGTTCTTCCTCTTAGTGGGCTTCTAGACCGTCTTGGCGAGAACCTTCTGTGACTTCGAAATCTAAAGAGAAAACGTTATGACAAAAATAAAGTCAGTATGCGAGTGCACAGGGAAAAAAGCATGAGTTCAGTTGGGTGAGGGTTATCAACCTGTCACGGTCACTCCTATCACTAAAGCGATAAGGGGATCGATCAGGAGATGGAGTGGCTCTGTATCTACGAGCGTATGAGTATCTCTGGCTAAATCCTCTCCCTCTCCTAATGCGCCCATCAGGAGAAGCACTTCTTGGCAAACTTCTTCTGCGATCATGAGGAGATCTAGGCCGCGCACTCCTTCGCCTTACTGGAGCTGGACTTCTGCTAATTCTTCTTCTTCCTCTAACAGGACTCCTGCTGATACTTCTCCTGGATGATCGAATTGGACTCCTGCTGATACTTCTCCTGGGTGATCGGACTGGACTCCTACTGATACTTCCCTTGGGTGATCGGACTGGACTCCTACTGATACTTCTCCTAGGGGATCGGACTGGACTCCTACTGATACTTCTCCTGGATGATCGAATCGGACTCCTGCTGATACTTCTCCTGGATGATCTTACTGGACTCCTGCTGATACTTCTCCTGGATGATCGGACTGTACTCCTGCTCACTGATCTCCTAGGTGATTGAATGGGACTCCGGCTCAGGCTTCTTCTTGATAATTGAACAGGACTATGGCTGAGGCTTCTTCTAGATAATCGAATGGGACTCCGGCTCAGGCTTCTTCTAGAAGATCGAGCTGGAGTTCTGCTCGGTGATCTTCTTGATGACCTTCTAAGTGAACCCCTCCCAAGGCTTCCGCGAGATGCAGATCTTACAGGGCTCCTGCTAGGACTTCTGGCAATCCTACCTCTCACTGGACTTCTCCTTATACCCCTTTTAGGACTCCTTAATGGACTTCTGCTTATATTCCTTGGAGAACTTCTACTAATATCTCTTCCCCTTTTCATTCGCATTGGACTTCTACTAACACTTTTGGTCGGGCTCCTCCTAACATGCCTCCCTTTCGCCTCACTCCCTGGGCTTTCTCTTGTACTGTTTGTCAAATTCTTCACTTGCCGGCTACCTTTACCAGGACTCCTGCCCACATTCCATCTAGGACTTAAACTCGGGCTCTTACTCTGACTCCTCTGAGGACTTATGCTCTTACTCGCT
Source organism: Lepidium didymum (assembly GCA_963920545.1). Classification (NCBI taxonomy): domain Eukaryota; kingdom Viridiplantae; phylum Streptophyta; class Magnoliopsida; order Brassicales; family Brassicaceae; genus Lepidium; species Lepidium didymum. The sequence continues at coordinate 2,852,301 of OY986994.1, read as the reverse complement.
GTCCTCTTAGGACTCAAGCTTCGACTCCTGCACATCAACTTCTAATAAGAATTCATATGGGATCAGAGAAATATAACCCACTAATTGAGGTGTATAGAGATTGGAAACTATACCTAGATTTGCTAGAATGATCGTCGACAATATCAGGTTGCCTATCAGAAATCTGCTCTGATGCATCATCAGAAATTCCATTACTTCTCTGGCCTCTATTTTCTGAGGGTGCTTCACCATTATTCTTAACAAGTAAATCTAGTCCCTCCCTTTTGTCCTTGTGAAGTGATTTAGCTTCTTTTTTACCTGATTGAATATTGCCGTCAAAAAAAGAATGCTAAGTGTGTACAGCAAACAATTCGAAGACATATAAGTAACGCAATGCTTAATCAAAGGGAAGATACTGAAAATTGTTACAAACAAATGGCACCCAAAAGCAATATATCCCATCCATTACTCTGAGGACAAACCATTGGAAAAGAACCAAAACAAATCAGAGAAATTACAAACAGAAGCCAAAAGTCTGAGTTTTAGTGATTACCTGTTCTACGAGAGACTCTAGGCTTCCTCTTTTTTGCTCCAATATCAACATTGGCATCACTAAATATTGCTTCACTTTCACTGTCACTTTCTTCACCTGTAAGACTATCTGGGGACCTGAAAAGTCAGAACACAAGTGAATAACTTTGATGCACAACCAGTAATTACTAGTTCCTTTACCACGTGCTCCACAGATCAGAAAAGACTTACTGGGGCAAACGATTGTTAGGATGCCTAGCAAATTAGATTAGATAGAGACAAAATCAATCAAGCTTAAATTCATATAAAATAATGGATTTCACGACAGAAGTTAACAAGAACAATGAACCATAAGTTTCTCCTAGGTAAACCAGAAATGACATGGCAACTATTGTTATAAACAAGAGATGAGTACAAGACTACCCAACCTTTTTGATTTGCGTTTCGATCTCTTATCATGCATCTTCCGCTTTTTCTCATGACCCTTATCCCTCCGTTTAGACCGCCTGTGCATATCTTTCTTTGAACTTCTTTTTCTCTTCTTCCGTCTTTCACAGCTCGAGGAACTAAGGTCAGAAGATGAAGACAAATCTGAATCCGACTCACTATCAGATTCTGAGGAATCCGTCTCAAAATCTGAAGAGCTTTCAGACTCAGATAAGGAGTGTCTTCGTCTCTTCTTTCTTCTCTCTCTCGAAGATTTCTTGTGCTTACCGCCTTTACGACCACTAACACTATTTTTCTTCTTGTCTGCATGGAGAAATCATTCAATGATGTGGATTGGCTACGATTGTGAAGTCATGACTTATGTAACAGTAACCAATAGTAGAATCTTTGTACCTCCAGAATATTCTCCACAATGGATTATCTTTACGCTGACAGTAGGTTTACCGTCCTCATCACCCACACATTCAATTTTTTTTAGAATCTCTTTTCCTTGAATAAGCTTTCCGAAAACAACATTCTTTCTGATGAAAAAACAAAACAGTCAGATAACGCAATGCCCAAAGGAAACCCCACAATTACTGAAATGATGGATTTAATATCTAGTTATTTCAACGATCTTAATAATTAAGCAAAGTAGCATTGAAAAGGAAACCTGTCAAGCTGCTGATTTGCCCTGAAAGTAATATGAAAATGTGATCCCAACTTGTCTCGTTCAGCAACAGCCATCGATAGAAGTCCAGGTTCCTCATGCCTTAGTTTTGGTGACTCATCTGGTTACAATAAAAATCGCTTTAGCCGCTCAATAACATAATTCAAAGGAACAGTTACAAACTACAGCTCAGCAAAAAGACATACCCCAAATATTTTATAAAGCATGTCCCTAAACTGAATTAACGTTTGTTCATACAATGTAGGCCATGAACAATAATTATAAAAAAGAGATATCACAGACACAATTATTGACTTTCTAGTATCTCATTTTGCGGAGGTAAATGAAAAGAGATAGCATGTAAAAAACGCAATAGTAAACCAACCTGGAAATTTTCCAGCATATATGCTTTCCCCGGCAGTACCTGGAAAGTAGATGAGATATACAACATTGTTTAGAAGATAATGAATTTTGTGATGATGACTTCATAATCTATAGGGCATTATCAAATGCATTCCATGCACCCAGTAGATTATCACACTAAAATGCTATTTTCAGCTATACATTAGTTACACATGAAGTTTAGGTTGTTAATCATAGTATATAATCCTAAAACTGTGTCCCGCTGATGTTATGAGGTGACAAAAGACAGGATTCAATAAATGTAACTTATAGCTTTACTTGATAATTTCAGGTCAGAAGCTATTGAAAAGTAAATGTACATACCATCCCGATTCACAAAGTCTCCAGCCTGAAAAAAAAAGTCCAAAGAAGTTGTAAGACCAGTAGCAACCATGAATTCGTTTGTACATAAAGTGTAATCTTTGCACGAGAAGGCCTAACTTTTGAGCATAAACAACTAATAGTACAACCTTAAAACTATATCACATGAAAAGCAGGTGTGGCGATCAGACCTGTATCCTACAGCATAAAGAACAGCAACGGACTAAAAGACAAGCATCCAACCATTGTTGAAAAAAAGACAAAAATATAAGTCTGAAACATCATATCAATAATTACAAGATGCAGAAACAAACCTGTGCTGAGGAACCTCTCAGTATTCTATGGAAGAAGGATCCTTTGTAGTGCAGAGGTTTCCCACTTTTGGGTCCAATGCCTTTCTCCCCTGTAAAGATTATATAAGGGGAAGTTGATGTTAAGGGAGAAGGCAGTCAACAGTTAATTCTATATACTGAAAGGAAGCAACAAGCTAGCCAGACGGAAAACAAACCTGTGCATAGTGCACGGAAATTCTCTGATGTTTTGGGAGCCACTTCAGTATAAAGCTAAGAAACAAAGTTCACATTTTCAGCAATTTTGCTTGATCAGGAAATATACAAGAAAGAGAACATTGATATAGCCAACCACCGTGGTACCTCAAAAACCATAGTCTCAGCTGGATCTCCATCAATGGATACATCCATATAAACCTGCGGATTCTTCTTTTTTGCCATGTTTTAGAATGTAGCTCAGCTTAGCACAAGTTATGACCTGAAAATTACAGAGAATACATAGAAAACACCAAAGTCATTCAGACTCTTAAAATGTTATTAAGAATACCGTTAAACCAACCACGCAAGAAAAATAATCTGCCGAATAGATTTCACCTTCTTAAAGACAGGGGATTCTAGCACTGAAAAACCCACAGTACAGAATACATCACAATAGCTGGAGCAAACCAGGAAACCAACTCTACAGTGAGTGACAGCTAACGTGAAAATTATAAAAACTTCTAGGACCTTCTTAATAACAATGGCGATGTAAAGATGAGATTCATGAGCTGAAAGATGTACTGCAGAGTCAAATAGCATGAACCGAGATAAATCCATGCTCAAAACCTACTCAGAACTAACACAGACATTAACATTTCAAGACAACGAAGCTCTGATACTTTCAGGCCATCAAATACACTAAAACGATCATATGAGTGAAGAAATATGTTCTAAAGAAATCACCTCACATATTAGAGAAATGGATGATTCAACATCCAAAATTCCAACAAAAAACTGAAAATCGAAGATATATGTGAAGAGCAAGAAGATTCAGAGCGAAGATCGCAAGGGTTTTTACCTGTATATACGCACGGGAGAGCCACAGGACTAAAACGACTGAGCTGAAGGGAAAACCTAGCGGATGCTTTAAAAACAACAAACACCAGGTTCTCCGTATTGCCCTCTAACTCAATCGTTATTTACAAGTTTACCCTCAAAACTCTCTTCTCTGTCGTCAGTTATCACCGTTTCCCACAGAAGCTCAAACCTCTCTTCTTCTCCGATATTTATCCAGCCGTAGTTATATTAGAATCCGACTAGTTTACTTCTCATGACCCTTCTTGGCTATCTACATTGTAATCGCTCAAAATCATTAGCTTTTCGAAGATTTTACTCTCCTTCTAGAATTGCTCAGAAACTGTTCGATGGAAGTTCCCAAAGAAATGCGACAACCTCCATTAACCATACCATCAGTGAATCTTTACGGAGAAACTCTCCGAAACAAGCCCTTGCGATCTTCAAAGAAAATCTCCAGCTGGGTTTTTATAGTCACAACATGGACGAGATCACTTTTTGTCTTGCGCTTAAAGCATGTCGTGGAGACCTGAAACGCGGTTGCCAAATCCACGGGTTTTCCATAACATCTGGGTTTACTTCCTTTGTCTGTGTTTCGAACGCTGTAATGGGTATGTATCGTAAAGTCGGTCGATTTGACACTGCTTTATGCATATTTGAGAATCTGATTGACCCTGATGTTGTTTCCTGGAACACTATACTCTCTGGCTTTGATGACAATCAAATTGCTCTGAATTTTGTTGTTAGGATGAAATCCGCCGGAGTGGTTTACGATGCATTCACTTATTCCACCGCTCTCAGCTTCTGTGTGGGCTCTGAAGGATTTTGTTTAGGATTGCAGTTGCAATCTACTGTGATGAAATCTGGACTGGAGTCTGATGTCGTTGTTGGGAATTCGTTTATAACAATGTATTCGCGGTTCGGAAGTTTTGGAGGAGCTCGTAGAGTTTTTGATGAAATGCCGGTTAAGGATATGATTTCATGGAACTCTTTATTATCAGGACTTTCTCAAGGAGGCAATTTCGGGTTTGAGGCGGTGGCTGTTTTTAGGGACATGATGCGAGAAGGTGTAGAGCTTGATCATGTGTCTTTTACTAGTGTGATGACAACTTGTTGTCATGAATCCCACCTGAAGCTGGTCAGGCAATTTCATGGTTTATGTATAAAAAGAGGTTTTGAAACACTTGTTGAAGTTGGTAACAATTTGATGTCAAGTTACTCGAAGTGTGGGGTTTTAGAGGCTGTGAAAGTAGTGTTTTGCCAAATGAGTGAGCGGAATGTTATCTCTTGGACAACGATGATTTCCTCGAATAAAGATGATGCTGTGTCCATCTTTCAGAAAATGCGTTTAGATGGAGTTTACCCAAACGAAGTTACATTTGTTGCATTAATCAATGCTTTCAAGTGCAATGAGCAAATCAGTGATGGGCTTAAAACTCACGGGCTATGCATCAAGACTGGTTTTGTTTCGAAATTGTCTGTTGGTAACAGTTTCATCACCATGTATGCCAAGTTTGAGGCTCTGGAAGATGCCAAGAAGGCTTTTGCTGAGATCAATGTCCGGGAGATTATGTCATGGAATGCAATGATCTCTGGATTTGCACAAAATGGATTCTCACACGAGGCTCTCAAGATGTTCTTATCAGCAGTAGCAGAAACAGTGCCAAATGAATACACTTTCGGAAGTGTCTTGAGTGCAATAGCTTCTGCAGTGGATATATCTTTGACGCAGGGTCAGCGTTGCCATGCTCATATACTGAAATTGGGTTTAAATAGGTGTCCGGTTGTTTCAAGTGCGCTTCTTGATATGTATGCCAAGCGTGGGAGCATAAAGGAATCCGAGAAAGTCTTTAACGAGATGGCTGAAAGAAACCAATTTGTTTGGACATCGATTATATCAGCCTATTCAAGCCATGGTGATTTTGAATCCGTTATGAAGTACTTCCAAGAGATGATTAAAGAAAATGTAGCACCAGACCTGGTCACGTTTCTCTCTGTGTTAACAGCTTGTAATAGAGAAGGTGTGGTAGACAAAGGCTATGAGATCTTCAACATGATGACCAAAGACTACAATCTTGAGCCATCTCATGAGCATTACTCATGTATGGTTGATATGCTTGGTCGAGCTGGTAGATTAAAAGAAGCAGAGGAGCTTATGAGTGAGGTTCCTGGAGGACCAGGAGAGTCAATGTTGCAAAGCATGCTCGGGTCTTGTAGGCTGCACGGCGATGTAACAATGGGAGCCAAAGTGGCTGAGCTTGCAATGAAGATGAAACCGGAATTGTCAGGTTCATATGTTCAGATGTATAACATCTATGCAGAGAAAGAAGAGTGGGAGAAAGCTGCAGAAATTAGGAAAATAATGAGGAAGAAAAATGTTAGTAAAGAAGCTGGATTCAGTTGGATCGATGTTAGTGACAGTGAAGGTTCTTTAACAATGCAAGGTTTCTCTTCAGGTGATAAGTCTCACTTGAAATCTGATGAGATTTATAAAATGGTGCGATTTATTGGATTGGAGATGAATTTGGAAGGGACTATTCAGAGTTTTAAAAGGTTGTAGTTATAGAACAATATTAGAAATGTTTAGTATAGTTTTAGATGAAGTCTCTGAAATGTAACACTGTATGATTATTGATATTGATGGCTGAACAAATAAATTCTGTGTTTTGGTTTTAACTTTTAAGATCATTTTGTCAGTGAACAAATATTATCTTTTAGGTCAATTATAAATTGGTTAAAAAAAATATAACATCTTTGAGACTTAAGAAGTGGACAACAAAAAAACTATATGCTAGACAACAAATCTAATTGTAAGAATAGTCTGCGAATTGTATTAATAACAGAAATAATTGTTAGGTTTGAATTTGGTTGATATTATTCCCAAACCAAAGGCTAAAATATAACAAAAAAATAAAAGTCAAAATAAATTACAAATTGATATCTTTTTGGGCCATTTCTTTTTTTTTTTTTTTTTGGTTTTCTGTTAAACCAACTAAAAAAGAGAATATGATGACTTTAAGGTATGAGTTTGGTGTTGGACTCTTACTCACGTTTCTTTACATTTATCAATTTGATTATATTAAATTGTATTTGAATAGAAATTAATATTTTTTAATAACTTGGAAATTATTCTTAAGCAACTTAAAAAGAGAGACAAGAAGAGAATGTTTACGTCGTCGATAACCTCCTTATGCGGATATTCCTCACACGTTAGCCTTACCTCACTTCACAAGCTAATTTACACGTTCTCTTCCGATCTATAGCTTTTGTTTGACATATTCATTTAAATTTTCTAACACAATTTTCTAAAATTGAATTTGTTTAGAAAAAATAAAGAAATTGACACTTAACCATTTGACCAAAAGTATTTTTTTCATCTTATATTTTATAATAATTTATTCAATTAAGTGAAAATATATTATCTCTTAATTTATTATTTTTAGTAGTATATCATATAATAAACTACAAATCAAATGTTTCATAAAATGTTTTTATATTATATAGTATATACTTTTTGTTTTCCATTTTTCAAAGATATATGAGTTAATTTACGTCTATTAAATCAAACTCTCATACTTCATTACAAAAAACATCTCAAATTTCTATTTCTTTTTTTGTCAAACAAAATATCTCAAACTTCATTAAAGAAAAGTTTCATACATAAACAGCTGATTATATTGAACGAGACTCATAATTTGCAAGATAGCTTATAGATACTAAGTCTCAAATTAGATAATATTTTATAGAAGAGAAGAGTCTAATGGTGGTTGAAACTTCAAACTAAACCACACACTTTAACGTCTTTTATATATAGAAGATAGAATAATAGCACTATTACTAATTTACTACTTTTTCTTTTTCTTAAAAATAAAATATAACTATTATAAACTAATTCATAACTGATTTAAGTCTGTATTAAAAAAATCTTATGATAATTATATTACACCTTATTTTTTATTTTTTAGAATTAAGTCAATAATTATATCACTAACTTCTTATTTACTGTCCAAACTTTTCTGGAATTCAAAACAATATAATGTGGATTATGTGACTAGTCGAAATTAAATTGAGAAAATAATAGAAATTGGTTTAATCACTTGACAAAAACTATTTCTTCCTAGGTTTAGGTTTTGGTTTAAAAAAATTAAAATTAATATATATATATATATGTATAGTGAAAGGTTTTTTTGCATAAAAACTTATCATAATTAGCCCTTAACTAATTCATTAGTTATTAGTGCGCGTGTGCACGCTCTAAGCAAGCGAGTAAAACATGTTAATTTACTAATTGAACCGTAACTGATATATGGGCTGTCTCCTAATTGGCTATTTCTGGTTTAAAGATTTTAACTTAAATCCCACGTCACCAAAAAAATGCAAAATATATAAATTTCATAACGCCCAATTTCCTTTTCATATTTCCATTACCCGAAACCCTAATCCCCAATTTCTCTTCCGATATTTTCGATCACGATCTCTGATAAATCAAGAGAGTTATTCAAAAGCTTCGGGCGATCAAGTACGTTCAAACATTGCAGAAGGTAATCTCGTGTTCAATTTTGTTCTTTTATTTAGTTGTTTTGATGTTGGTGTTCATCTTTCGATCTCTAAGAAAAAAAACAGCTTGAATGGAGATTATTCGCTGATATTACAGGTCCTTTTTACCGATTGGAAGTTGTTTTGATTTCCCCTTCGACGTATTATTCAGATTATTTTGCTATCCGAATTTTTTTTAATTGGGAACTATTTTTGAATTTATTCTTGTAGAGTTTGTATTTCCTGTGAATGATCGCGATTGTTCTCCTTCCTAGTTTTACTTACCGATCTTTGTTTCCTTTTCATGGCTCTGGATTTCTGGATCACTAATAGGTTTTTAGCAAAATTTATTTGGAATCTTTGATTAAAATCTGTTTTATTGAGCTTTGGTCCGAATGGTTACTGTTAAGATCGTATCTTCTTGACATTCCTAAGAATGTATGATCTTCTGCTTTGGGCATTTTCCAGTCTGAGATATTAGCCTTTTTCTTTTTGATATTAGCGCTCACATACGGAGATTTCCTTTTGCAGGTATCAAGTCGACTGAGTGAACAATCATGAGATTCAGAAAAGGAAGTAGAGTTGAGGTATTTAGCAACAAAGAGGCACCTTATGGTGCGTGGCGATGTGCTGAAATTATCTCGGGTAATGGACATACCTACAATGTCAGATATTACTCTTTCCAACTTGCACACGAGGAGGTAGCAATTGAGAAAGTTCCAAGGAAGATAATTAGGCCGTGTCCTCCACAAGTGGATGTTGAGAGATGGGAGGCTGGTGAACTGGTTGAAGTTCTTGATAATTTTTCATGGAAAGCTGCCATAGTTCGAGAGGAGTTATGTGGAAAGTACTATGTGGTGCGGTTACTTGGAACTCCAGCAGAATTTACATTTCACAAAGTAAACCTCAGGGTCCGACAGGCATGGCAACATGACAGATGGGTTGCAATTGGAAAGGTAATTTTGTTTAATCTTATTCTATGTTTCAACTGTTTAAAGCTAATGCACTCTTGTTAAGGTCTTTTTTTCTCAGTTAAGATTTCCTGCTTAGTCATGTGACTCTTGCACATATGTTATATCCTTTATTCCATTTCTTAGTATTTCTGGGTATGGTTGGATGTGGCAATCTACATAGTCTCATTACGATATTGTTTGTTTAAAATAATCCTTAACTAGTGTGCTAATGAGCTTAGTAGTTAACTGACTGGCTTGTAATCATTTTTCAGATATCTGGTTCTGTGAAGTCATCCACTCTGACTGGATCAGACGTACATCAGAAGCTACAGCCTCATACAAACAGCATACTTCTCCACGAGCCTAGTGTTGTATCTGCTAGAATGTTAAAGAGGCCGTCACCGTGCAACTGGTCTGAATATGCTGAATCATGCACAGGAAACCCTAAGAAGTTCAAATCATTAGAAAAAGAGGAACAGCAGCGCCGATTTCCTGCCTCCTCAGTGCAAAAGGTAGATGCTGTTGCTTGCCGACCTGAAATTAGAGATGGTAAATCTCACGTGCAAGCATCCTTAAACAATCACAAAACTGGATATAGTCAAATGGTCAGGGTAAGATCAAAAGGGTTTGGTGTGAGTGTTCGTGCAGGAAGCTTAGTCGCGGATAGTGATGCATGCTCAGTTGGTAGTTGTAGTGCTACTAGTTATGATGAGAGTAACATGCCACCTTGTATGCTAGATGGCTCCAGTCAAGATGCAGACTCATATAGCAGCGATGCTGAATCTTCTTGTGGCCTCGGGGAAGAAGCAAGGCGCAAACATTCATTATCAGGTGATGGAGCTAGAAGGTCCTGTAGGTCTGAACTATATACTTACCGTTATACTTTGAGGGAGTTATTTTCTTCTGGTCCCCTAAGTTGGGAACAAGAAGCATCCTTAACTGATCTTCGTCTTTCTCTTAATATATCAGATGATGAACATTTGACAGAGGTAAGAAATTTGATATCTACTGGTACCCGCAGTCAATTTTGTTAGTATCAATCAGAATTCATTCTTTTCTTTTTGATTCTTATGGTCAAGTCTGATCTACTGTCTTGGCCATATTTCCCTGCAATGTGGAATCAACTGTCATATATGTTCTTTACCAGTGGATTATTTTGAGTGTATAGACAGCAGTATCCAAGTATGTAAGAAAACTCAGATTAGAATGAAATTTCGGAGGTTCTTTCCTATTACTTTGTCAGATTTCCCTTAGTTTCTTTTATTGTAATTCCTGGAGGAAGTTAAAGAAATTTCATGTATACTTACTCTAAGATGTCATATTCTTGAGGGATGTTCATATGGTGCTGTCTTCCATTCGTAAACTATGTACTTTAAATTTATAGTATGATTTTATGTTCCTCGTTTCGTGTTACATGTTTGTTAGTATACTTGACTCCATCTTGTTCGTTGTGACAAGGTGAGTCAGTCATATATCCTTGTCAGTAACAGCGTTATGTGGATTTTTCTTCAGTGCAATATGAAGCCTATATGTCTGATCTATTCAGCGCTACTGCCTGTAGCTCTATGAAGTGTGTTGCATAAGTGTGAGTTTCCTAGTCATTTCTCTGGACATTATTGATTCCCCCCTGCATTTTACAGGAACATTGTTGCCTTGTTCGGGGCATGCAGTCCTTTTGCTTCTAGAGGTCTAACTCTGATGCTGGGGTTTACAACTTTTCTTCTCCCTTGTCCATCTAAATGGTGCAATACCATACCTGTTCTCTCTTAAAAACATAACTGACTTTTATGCTGTTCAATTTTGTTGCTATCTTTACATTGCAGCTTGTTTCAGGTATCCTGGATTTGGCTTTGTCCACAAGGCCCTATGCTTTAAGCAGGTTCCTTAGATATATTTACAGTCTGGTTGGTAATATTGCTGATAACATGTGAAGATCAAGTAATATCTCTTTACACACTTAACAGTTCACTCGTTATATCTTGTGGTGCTCTCTTTGTGGTATTGTGTCTGTTCTGGTTGCTTCATTAGAACTGCATGATATAAGATGCTACAATTTCGAATTATAACTAGCTTTTGAATCGATCCAGATATTATATATACTGTTGTTTCAGTTACATTGGTTCTATTTTGGGTGTTTTATCCAGGGGCATAGTCCATTGATGCTCATTCTTTCAGGAAATAAACGTTGTGTGAGGTAAGTTTGGAAGGAATGAATAGGGTTAAATGTGTGTTCATCTGGAAGAATATTATTTGCTGCCCTCATCCCGCAATATGTTTGTAAAGTGATGTTGATTCCTTATTTTGATATGTTCTCATGACTTGCTTTCATGAAATTTATCGAGATGAAAGGGAAGACATGCTTGCATTCTTGCTTAGTTTATCGCTTGTGCACTGTGGAAATCATCGGAGCTCATTCTTCTGATCTTTCCAGCAAAGTTAGTTTGTTTACATTGCATTGTGCAAACCTAAAGCCGAAATCATTTACTTTCACTAAGGTATTGGTCCTTTTGTAAGATGTAGTTTTCCAAAACGAGTAGTTACTTGCTTATAAAATCAAAACGAGTTCAAATATTTAAGCAGACTTTCTTTGGCAATTACAGTAGTTATTGATCTGTTCTCAGAAATGTTTTAATGGTCATTACAACTGATTGGTCGATACAAGACCTTGCGTGTATAAAGTATTCACATTTGATGAATAAAATGTTATTATGACCCATGTCATCTTTTCTTTATTTGTTACTTGCTTGCAAGAGGACATCTTAGCACCGAATTTGAAACGAAAAGCTAACGCAATCCTGGTAACAACTGGCGACAACAAGAACAAGTCATGAACCTGCATTTTCATTTTAATTAAATTGTTTACTTATAATATATGTTTTATAGCGATATTTTTGTACAAATTTATGTCACTGTTATCAAATATCATTGTAAATTTTGTTAATATTCGTTTAGAGGTGATTTAGATGTATGATTGCGACAAAATTTGACGGTAAAATAATGCAAGTTAATAGTAGTCTAGAATTCGGTAATCGGTTACTTTATAAACTCGAGTATCACCAAATTTAAAGGACAGTAGGGATTAGAGAATAACATTAACATTATATAAAGTAATGAACCAACTTATATAATCATAACTTTATACTCCGACCAAACAAACAAACGCATTCAACCGCTACTGCTCAGCCCAAACCCTCTTGCTCAACAACTAGAGTGACCATTTTTTTCTTTTTTTTTTATCAAATGGGCCGAGAAGCCCAATATTTGACGAGACGCGAGAAAAACACACAAGTGTCGTGCTTTTCCCGTGAATAACTCTAACCGCTGCAAGCTCACGGCCTTCGAGCACTGAGAAGTTTAACATCATCGATCACCGGACCACACAAGCTCGAGAAATCGTCTTTTCTCATCGCGTAAAACGTGCTGTAGAACATAATCCTAGTTCGATTCGAAACAGCGACGAATTTCAATGCACTTCGCCTGAATCCTCCTTTTCCCTTCGATTGATATGGGACTTTAATTGTGTCTTTTCCAGCGAAAGCTTCGACGATCATAGATCCAGCACAGGCATTACTTGCATCTCCAACAGCGAATGAGAGAACATATGTTTTCCCTGGGATTGTTCGGACCATTTGTGCAATGGCGCTTTCTTTTCCAGCGACGAGTTCGATGGCACGACGACCTTGTGGAACGGAGAAGTGATCGGAATCAATGTATTTGACGGCTTTAAGAGATTCGACCATCCATCCAGGTAATGGAGAGTGATCGTCGATGGAGTTTGGTGGGATAAGAACTCCGGATGTTGTGTTTGGTAAAACCCATGGCCCTTCTTCGAATCCTCCGTTCTTTAGAATGTTCTCTACAAGAATAAACCGAAACAAGTTTTAGATATTTACGTATTTGATCCACTTATATGTTTGTTTCTTGAAATTAAACCCATTGTTTACAATAGTTTTGTCTAATACCAAAAATTGACTTGAAATCGAACCAAAAAGTATTAAACTACAACCGGATTTGATTGGTGATTCTGTTAAATAAAGCCTTTGAAATGATAATAAACAGTTGAATAGAAAACTGTGAAAACAAACCATTGGAACCGGTGGCTGGAATTAAAACCATCGGTTAAATGTGTATAAATAACTTTAAATAACTTCAAATGTTTGTGTTAACCGTTTTTTCCAAACATCCGCTTCAACCACTGTTTTCAAACGAAATTATAATTGGCAGTAAAATAAACAACTGCTAGTACAACCGTTGCTTTGATGCAACCCAAACAGACCTAATAAAGTGCTTCGAGTTTTTACCTAATTCGAGTATATTAGTTCATGGAGAACTACTCTACACTAAATTATTATGCTTAAACTCGATATGGTAAAAAAGATTTCAAATCTCCGCGAGTTTATGTTCTCAGATCTCAGTCTTTATCCCACTAAACTAAGAGTATCTGATTTATATTATGACTTTGACCCTTTAGTATATATTTCATTGAATTAACAAATCCCCTAATTAGTAATAATTCCACTAATTAATGGTTAGATAATAAGTAAGAAGCAAAAAAACTCACTATTGGTAGGACGAGGAGGAAAAAGAGCTCTCATAGCAACACCATCAATGAGTGGTCCACAAGCAGGATCTTCCTCAACACCTGGATTATGTATCACTATCTCTGCATAGTCACCTTGTGCCTTAAAAGCCCATGAATACAAATCCCAACCAGAACTACTATACACTGTTTGTATTGGCATCACTGCATGGTGTGGAGCCACTGAAACGTTTAACCGTTCGTCTTGAGCACATGTTCGAGCCGCACTAAACGTGACCGAATAGTAAGACCCTTTTGTAACACTAATTTTCTGTTTGATCGAGGCTTCATTGCCTAGACGCACTGCAAATGCACCTTTAGGCACGACAAGGATCATGTCACCTTGTTTATGTCCTGAGGGAATGTACTCGACAAAGCCTGAGAGTTCCCAGTTTGGGATTGCTTTTGTGTTCATCACTTGTGTTCCTTTCATGTCCGAATGTTTTGGACCTAGTTCGAAGTCACCGTTTGGTAGTAGTCCTGTTTTTCATGGTCGACCAAATTTCAGTAATACGGTTCTAAATGTCTACAAAAATAATCACGAGCAAACCCTCTAACATAATGGTCTAAAAAATCAGTTCTAAAATTTTTAAAGCGAAAGATTAGATTAATTGAAAACACCGAGAAAATACTTGTAAGTCTCAGTAATATATTAATATAATACAAGAAATCTTAAGTATTTAAATATTTAAAGTACTCCATTTTTCTTAAAAAAATGTTGCAGTTGGGATGGTGAGTGTGATTTAGAGATGCATTTATTGTAAACCATAGCCAAATATCATGTGCATTTATAGATCTCTTGCTGCAACAGTCTGTAACACTTATTTCAATGATCTCCTCTCTTACTACTTAGTATTGTTTCACAAAGTTTATTCTGTTTTGTTGACTGTTTTAACCATACATAATCAGACTACACTAAAAAACATGATAACATCTTAAAGAAATAAAATGTAACAAAGTAGCTAGGAAGATGCTATGCAATCAAACTATAGAAATTTGAAGGATAAAAAATGGATTTGCTTAAATACTAGAATTGTGTAGATGATAAGAAAGAAAAGACGTACCATCTTTGAAGCAGAAGGCAACGTAGAAGATTGAGTGAAGTAGAAGAAGCAATATCACTCTCATCTCTTTCATTTTCTTTCAACTATAAAGTTGGAAAAGAGAAGAAGAATGTTAAGTGTGAGTGGAAGAGAACGAGGACGAGTGATCTCTTATATGCAAAGTTGTGTAGGAAAAAGCCCCTTGTTTTGGTTTAAATTACGGATTTTGCCACTAGAGAGTTGTGTCCGAACAACATTGGTCTCTTTTATTTTCAATTTTCCTTGAAAATGGGTCACAAGGTTTGACTAAAACAACATATCTCTATTTTGTTTTTGGTTTATAACGAAATTCCTGATCCAATTACAATTTATTATGGTAATTACTTACTAAAAGTTAGCTAGTTAATCTTAGATTTAGTTGCTATTAGGAAAACGATAAATATATAAAGCATTAGTAATATAATTGGAGGTGCGAAGATGACAAAAGCTGTGGGACAATGTGGTCTCTCACATGCAGTTTTCACATTGGTTCTAGCATTGACACTACTTTAAGTTTGCTCATGTTCTCAATTATCCTATCACATACTCATAACGAATAATTCACTTCAAAATATATGTTATTATATAAAAATGTAAAGAAGAAGAAAACAATTCAGAATCAACGAGTCTGTTGCTTCAAAAGCTTGATCTGTGTGCCAAATCTATATCAAGCTTTGTGGCTCAATCTTTTCCATAGTTTTTGTTGGCATTATCTAATAGTTTTGTTTAGATTTACTAATTTAAATGTTGTAAAAGACTATAAATTAAAGAAAAATATTTTTTTAAAAGTACTTTAGAAAAATCTGAGCCGAAATTCAACTAACTTTCAAGAAATCAATATCAACGATTAGTGTAACTCTAGCATTTATTAGATTTTAGCCGAAAAATAAATTGATATTATCTTTGTTTCGTTAAACAATAACAATTTATTTTTCGGCAAAAATCTAATTTAATACTGATAATCGTTATTTTGCCTCAAACTAATTTAGTTATTTTACATCAAGCTGATTTCTATCACCAGACTACCATTACTTAGTTGAAAGATCTTGTATTGTTGTCATATATATTAGAAAAAACTAGATCAACAAAATGTAATACATAGTTTAAAACATGAGTAATGCGATTATTCAAAATTAAACAAAATAAAGAATTGATGGGAAAATCATAAACATAGACAGTAATGTACTCAAATCTGATCCAAGAACATATAAAATTAGAGATGATTATAGACAGAAATGATATACAGAAAATGAAGAATAATAGAATTTTGTCTCTGCAGAGTCAGAACTAATGGATCACTGCAAAAGGGCACCGACTCTCTTATAGCGGTGGCTTTAATTGCACAAATTATTGTACTAAAAAACATAATGCGTGCGTGAGAATAAATACATTCACATGCATTGTGTAAGTATAATTGTATCTCACATTATTATTTCCTTATTATATACATGCATTTGTTGCTAACAATCTAACATGCATAATAGTCTAGAATTAATATTTTAAAAGATTGATCGACATCTTTACTTTTTATGAGTAGGTGGTTAAACCTAAACATATGAAATTGAAGCTTAAAAATCGGTGTCACATGGTCATTTAATTTTTGGATTGATGTTACTCTCTTGGAGATCCAAATTAATCAAAAGAAATATTACTATAAAAACGAACTAGAAATGGCATACATGGAAAGTGGACCAACTTTTACTAAACGACATTTTGACTATTGTCGTTCTTCGTTTGTATTTAACTAGTTTATATTTAGCTTACCTAGTAGACTTCAAAGCTCTAACCACACTATTTAATGTGACAGAACAAATCCAAAAAGATAATAATAAATCTATAATTTGGTGGTGATATCAAGGCCTATGATTTGTATAATCTGTAGAGCCAATGTTATATTTTTATAAAGTGGCATTTTTGAGAATGAAAACAGAGACCAGAGTGTGAGGAAGTTGGTCGAATGGAGTAAAAGAAGGAAGAAGACTGTAGTAGAAAAGGACAAGACAGCCGTCAAAAGGATTTATCTTTGTCATCTGTAATTCCGATAATGATATTTGGGATGGCCACGTGAAAGACAATTAATGTGACTGTGTCTTTTAACCAAAAATGTGTATTCTATTTGTAAAAAGCAAGTGTATTATCATAAGAAAAAGTACTGCTCTATATGTTAACTTTATGTAAAAGTAGTAGTATGTGTTAAAATCTAATAGATCTAACATTTGTGTTGTGGCTAAACTAAATTGAGGAAAAGAAAAGATCTGACAATTAATTGTACTTAAAAGACTTGTGTTCCAATCTGACTCACATCACATGCGACTCTTCTTTTCTCGCTAACTGGCTTTTGGGATTCTTCGAAAATTAAGTCTTTAATGAAAATTTACTTCCAAAAATATCGTCTGAGATTAGGACTCTGGTTCGATGTTAATAATTATAATAAAGATAAATTAATAGTAATAATTCCTCTCAAATAGTAGTATATAATATATAGGCAACATGGGTCTCTATCATATCGAAATGATTTATATTCTGTTGATAACAGATATATACTGTTTGAGATATCGGTATTTCATCAAACTTTAATTATGAAAAGAGTAAAGAATATTAACCACAAATTTACAAAACTAAAATGTAAGTTTCAAGTACCTAACTACACTCCACTTGTTTAGTAATGACTTGCCTGATAAAACCATTGCTCTCGTTAATATCTCACATGAAAATGTCAATGCAAAAATGTATAGAGCAACATTGCTAGACCAAAATAAAATGGAATCATGGCATTTCATTACATATAAACTCAATCGACCTCTCAATGAGAAGATGAAATTATTGAGACAGACTTGAGTTGCATTTAAATTTTATTCAAGCCAGCAAAAGCGAACATAGTAACTAGCACCATATCACTTTAGGAAAATTTTCACAGATTTATGCTTTTCCAAATAGCAAATAGCTTTGTCCAGAAGTGAGTACCAAAATATTAATGTAACTCATTTGGTAATTTATGCAGAAAAGCAGCGTTGACCACAAGAATAGGAGGAAAAAGAATGCTTATGGCTTATGGGAACGTGCGCTCATATAGTGGTAGAGCTCCCAAAGCCTCTCTTTCCAGTCTTTCTCTCTCGACCTGCAAAGCACAACACAAAGACATTGAAATGATGATGATGATGATGACTATGATCATTGGACACAGTTTCTTCATGATGTAACACTTCATGAAATAGGGGGACAACAGAAAATATGAAGAACGTCTTGCTTCAAACAACAAAGGAATAGATGTGCATCTCAAGGAGTTTAAATAATTGTTTGAGGCGGTGTGCAACAAACTGATGTCAACGAGCAAGGAGAAATAGAAAGCTTTTGTGACACTAAATTGCAGTTTATTCTTCCTACCCCTGGAGGCAGAAATGCTTATATATAATTTAAATCAAAAGAGACTTACAAGAGCCAGCATCTCCTGAAGATAGCTACGGAATGGGGTCTGCATCGCCTATATATATATACAAAAAGAACATCATATAAGAAAGTTAAAAATACAAAAGAATGCCTAAAGGTTACAGGTATTAGGTATATCAATATTGTTGTATAATAGTATACATGCAACCACCATTTCACTTTATAGAAAGGAAAAAAGATGTGACAAGGAAACAACTTTTTAATCAATGCAAAATGAAACAGAACAGATACACAGAGTATCGCAAGAGACGAGCCTAGAATACGCATAAACTAGTTTATATAAATCTAATCTCCACCATCGTAAGAATACCAATCTAAGGTAGCTTCTACGGATGAACTAGTTATAAAAAGTTAAAACTTTGTTTCAGTGTAAATTTGAACCACCAAAAACTTCAGTTTCTTCATATTCTACAATCTATCAGAAGACGAAACTGAGTCTAATATTCAATGCCCAAAAACAAAATCTAACCTTCAAACAATTCTATAGATCAATTTCCTGGATTAACCTAACATTCAATCTACATGTCCTAGATCGCTTCAAACAAGATCAATTTCATAGGGAAATAAACAAATACAAAATGAACAATACCTGAAGATCCTTGGGGAGGTACTCGTGCTTCATGGAAAGATCCATGGCACGCTTAAGACGCTGGTTACGAGCATCAACGATCTCCCTGGGCAATCTGTTCATAGCCTCCTTTATATCCATACTGTAATATTGATCATACAGATCATCGTACCTCAGACCTAAACATTCCAACCACAAAAAGGAGAAACACGAAGCAGATTGAGATTCACTCCTGAACCAGATACAGCTGCCTCGTTGAAAATCAATTCAGATTGAAAATTAGGGTTTTCGAGAGAGATCTGACCGTATCTTCGAAGCCGAGTCGATAAGGATTTCATATGCATACGAGCAAGGAAGTTCTTGTTTGGATCGATGAACGATTTCAGAAACGTCGACATTTTTCACCCTTACAATTTCACAGATTGCGCAACAGCTTTTCCCTTTTGCCCAAATGAAAGCCAGCAAACTGGTCTGGGTCAGAAACAAGGGCAAATTTTACAACGCTAAAGAACGACACCGTTTAGTTGATCACTTTATTGGGCCTTAAAGTGGCCCAAAAGCCTCTTAAAATTGCATGACAATAATTGGGTCACTTTACCCTTAGATTTAGCTGCACACGACACAAGAAACACTGGTCTGGTTGTATCGAAACATTATTTTCATCTATAAAGCTCGATTATATTCCAAGTCCATTCTCTACAACCCCTTTTATCTTTCACATATAATAAGAAAATATTAAACCTCAAATTTTGAAAGTTATTAACTGATCATCTAAATCATCAAACTAAAAAGAATTTGGCAGTTGTATAGAACATTATAATCTTGATTTCACATAAATTTTTCTTATAATAAATATTTGTTACCATTCAAGTACCTACGGATTAGACCAAAGAAAATTTTATTAGACACGAGTTAGCTTCAATCTGCTAACATTTTTACATTTATGAATTTAAGATAATTTCTATCACATTAAAATATTCGTCTTAAAATGTGAACTTGATCCAATTAAATCAAGAATCAAGGAAAAACTAATCAAAATCCATTTAATCAACTCAATTGAATGTAAATGTAGATATAGATAGGCAAAGGTACGTGGAATCAAGTGTACTATAAAATAACAATCTTGTATATATACTGGATAGATACACTTAATTAGTTAAACAAATATAATTGCATATATCTTTACTCTAGACGAATTGAATTCCGGATAGTAAGAAACAACTAACACCACTTGACAGTTGAAAGGAATGTATTTGTCTACTTATGATTTAAGGTTATATTAAACTAGTTATTAAATATTGTCTCGAGTTGCAAAGGTTAAAATAAAAACATCTAAAATCTTATGTTCCCACTTTCTTAACAAAGCATATAAAACAGTTTCTTATTTATCTTAAACAATCTTTAATTAAGATTAGGTTGAAGAGATTATCATGCATGTATACTTGATTTATTTTATGGTGGGTGGGATTTTAGATCACGACTCATATCATAATTACTAATTTTTTACCATGAAGTCGTCGTTGTACAGGGAAGAGACGAAGCAGATAACATAAATATAATTTTAATTTTGTGCTTACATCATCCATTATTGTAAAATAGGAAGTAGGTCGAAAGTTTTGTCCCCGTGTAGCTTCTTCATTAGTTCATAATTTTTGTTCATCCAAATAATTCCTACAAATTTTCAACGCGCAATTATGAATTATTTTGTTTCTGAAGACAGCAATAATTTCATTTTTGAGTATTCGGGTTTGGTTATGGCTTCTCTATTTAATCTTGTCATAAACCATCGAAATATTTCATACGAATTTGCGACAAATAAACATGATTTATATGTCTTTCATCGAGAACATCTGTTTCATATAATTTTCCGACAAATATATATCAAGAATTGAGTGTTTTTATTTATTTATTATATGTAGTAATGAGTCTTAGAGTTGATGTTTTGAACAACATAAAAACAATTTAAGCTTGCTTGACTTATATTTTTTCCACTTGAATTATATTAAACGAACATACCATTAGAAAACTACAATAGAAAAATGGAAACCAACGGAAAATAATTATATCCCTCAAAATTTAGTCCAAACAAATGAAACTATATTCTAAAGATAGAATGAGCCCCGATAAGGACTTAGCTAGGACCATATGGATTGAAAATTTTAAAAAATGTTATCTTGAACTTTAAGAACCAAAAACACTACCGAGCAACACAAATTAAGTCCAAACAAGTGAATAACATCCTTTGGCCATTAAATATAAAGTATGGATAAAAATTTAGTAACTACACCGATGAGAATGAATCCTAATTTTTTTGGAAGGATGTAGTAAAAACGAAAAAATAATCGACCATTTAATGCTATTATAAAACCCTTGACAAAGGAATACCTCAAACAAGTTTTGGATGTACGGACAACGAGCAAAACCTACCTCTACACAGGAGTAGTTGAAGCTTGATTGAGATAGATATTATGTGCATATTACTCTCATAAACACAAGTTTAATTTGAAAAATTAGTGCTTAATACATTATTTAAAGGTATCATAGTTGTACTTAACAACATTTAAAGTTTTAAGTAGTTTTATTGGATTAGGAATTTTAAAACATTCGTAAAATTGTTTATTTAATATCTTTAACGCTCTCTATTGGCTAATTATGCTAAACTGCTTTCAAAGAACATGGTTTTGGCTTCAAAGGCAGTTAATTATTCAAGTAATTATTCAAGTAATTGCAATTATCCAACATAATTGATGAAACTTTTGATTCATTGGTTCATTTGTGGCCGCCATATTTTCTTGTCTATTTTAATTTAAATTTTGTACCATATCAAATAAATTGTTGTTTTATCATATTGATAAAGACAAAAGTTCTGTTGTTTAACATTTGTTTCGTACACTTTTTCACAAAATTCCAATTCCTAAGTGTTTGATAGCTAGGTCAATATAAATATCACGTATAGTATTAGATTTGGATGCTAAATGCAACTTGACATTTTATTATTAGTATAAATAGCACTGTATAGATGATTCGTCTTTATGAAAATTAAAGAAAAAGCTTAAAGAAATGAAACTTTATTAACACTTTAATTGCTTTTGGTTGGACAATAGATTGATTATGGATTTTTATTAGGTTATTATTTCTTTAAACAGAAACAATAAAAATGTCTACAAATTGTTTGGATACTGTTTCAGATTCTTAATTTTAAGATGGCAATATCCCATCAGTTGTAATGTTGGGTGACAAACGAATTATGAAATACAACTATTTGAACTTTGATTCCTTCTTATCACACTTTTCCCTAATAAATATCTCAAAGCCATTAATAATTAATTAATGAGTAATATCATGAATATCATTTTCTTTATCAATAATTGCACCTATAAAACTCTTATTCATAACCCAAAACTAATTCTCTTAAATCTTTTTAATTTTCTATATATTATAGGAAGATATCGAACATCTAATATCAGTTTTTAGTTAAAATATCTAAACCACCAAATTAAAAAAAAATCACAAATTATATATATCATTTTTTATACTCAACTGGCAAAAAAACAGAGTTTACATAAGTGATTACACTATGAACCAATGCTTGATAGTTATTTTAAAAGATGAAAGATTAAAATCTCTTTTCCGCTTTTTATTTTTACATATAATCCCGAAATCTCTAAATTATACAGTTGATTTTTTCGCTCGTTATATTAGAGAGACAACTAATAGTTTAGTGCTATAAAAAAAATTTGTACTTTTTTTAGGTTTCTTAATATATTTTGAGTTGACAGAAAAAAATGAGAGATTAAGGAAAAAATAAAAATGTGGGGAAAAAAATTGAAAGACAAGAAGACTTTGAAATAAACTGCAAAATGTTGATCAATCTTTCGGATTATTCATCACTCTGTAGCCCAAAATAACATTTACAAACAGAAAATCTGTTTAGCTTATATTGGTTAAGGTTGTGGAATTATTTGGTACGAGATTATTTTCGGGGGGCAAAATATTTATTAATGCAAAAGTAAACGCAAACATTACCAATCAATTATTTAGGTGTACAATTAGTACAAGAAGACGTATGCAATAAACGATGTGGTTGAGATTATTTCATATATTAAGACGAACAATAGTTGTATCAAAGGACATCGATGGATCACTATATAGCAAATCCTTAGAGACACATAAACATAAAGTAGCCGTGTTAGGAAAGTTATCGTATGTAGCATAACTTTCGTGATTGATATTAAACCTAACAATAGAAATTATAAAGTTGTGTTTCGAGCGATTACCAGTTCAAATTTCTTGTCAAATTCACAGTTGATTAATACAAGATACTATAGTTTAGTACCTTCTGTCAAGTGTTCGTAACATATCCGTAATTAACTATCAAACGATCTTTTTTCAAAAGCATTTATAAATTAACGTTTACATATCACCAATTTTAGAAAAGTAATTAATCTTCCATTAACCTTACTTTAATTCTTTTGCCTCTTCGGAGTAACACCTAGCCATAGCTCTATTTTTCTCTTCTATTTGTTATTAATAATATTACTGATGATGGTGACGATGATATATATATAGTAGTAGATATTGTGACCCTTCTAGATAAATTAGATCCTTGAATTAATCAAAATTATCTATTGCACTTTTGTAGTCCATATAGACCTTTCGTATTTACCCACCACCTCTCCAAAATTCGTAAGCTTGTGTTTTGTTCCCCAAATAATTAAGTACAACTAACCCACACATATAGTTGCAAAAACAAACATTTTGGTTAATTAACGTAAAAGTATAACTCGAAAGATATTTGAATACATTGAACTACTACTACCAATACACAATTAGTGAATAGTTTGGAAATGGTGTGTATCCAGTAAAAATGATAAAAGAAAATTAAATCATGAATGTTTTCAATCTCGAACTCAGTCTGATAATTTAGATGATTCAGAACTAATGATTGTGTTATCTGGATTTGACTCATTCCCACCATAGTTAGCAAATTAAAATAGTTTCAGAGAATTAGTTTTAAGGTATAAATCAAATTTTATCAAACTAATAGTTGTATATATATATATATGGTTTCAGCATAAAAGGTGAATATAATAATTAGAAAATCAATTAAATGAGTTAGTTTTTTAATATAACTTTTGGAAAGGTTTAAAAAGCTAAATTTTACTCTTTTGCCATGTTTGGATGGAGTTGGTACCTTTCAATTTATGGAAAAGTTTTAATCATCTTCATTTCACTAGATGTCTTTATATAAAATCCATCGTAAACATATAATATACAAATGGACATAAACATGACTTTTTAATAATTTAAGAAACAGAAAATAATTTAATTCACATGATATAATCTAAATTCGTTGAAGTCAGTTGTATATGAGTCAGCACCAAAGTTAAAAAATACAAATGCAATAATTAAAGACGAAAAAAGGGCTATAAAATATCAATGAAAATCGTAAATTATCTTATACTGAAAACATATATGGAAACTTCGTTGAATGAGTCCATCTTATATAAAAAAAAATTCCAACAAATAAGAAAAAAACACGTTGACAAAATAAAGAAAGAAAAAAGCAACAATTGGCATGATTGCGTAGTTGTAATTTGCACATTTTACATTTACTTTCTGTCAGTCTACTAACAGCAACTAACTCGTTCAAGTGAGCTGGTCTTGATGTTGACACCATGTGACATTTTTTTCTGGATATTCCAAGCTTCTCAATATCGTCCATGTTGGGAAAAAAAATTAGGAATATCCTACTAATTTACGGAATCATTCTCCTTTCAATTTTGTGAGAGCGATCAAGAGAAGCATTTGTTTAGAATATATATAGAAACATCTAACTATGTAAAGAAAACACGATTTGACTCCATTACCCTAACATTTCCCATTTCCTTTTTAATAATAGAGAGGTTTTAGTTTATAGAGAACTGTTAATTTTGTCTAGTAAAAATTTTGCACTATTTTTTACAGAATACTGGAATTTTTGACAATAATAATCAATGCAAATCCCGAGGTTAATCGTATTCTGGCAATTTTACATAAAGTAGAGTTTAGTTTTTTGGGGATGATAGTGGAAAAGTTGACAGATAAGTCACTCTACTGCCACTCTAGAGAACCGTACATGAAATTTTCACCTCATACGGTTCCTTGTTCAATATTTTCTCCGGTTCCGTTGCGATTGCGAGCTTTAAGCAATCGATCGGATCATCTAGATATCCCTTCAACATCATTTATTTTGACTGTGTATCTTCTCAGCAAATGAAAAACTCATATAAATTCTCTTCCCAAGCGAGAATCGAACTCTTGACTCTTTAAACTTTTGGTACCATCTATTATTGCTTGGTACATCATTTGCCATATTTTCATCCCAAGCTTGAGTATATAAATATTTTTAAATAACACTTTTAACTAAAAATTCGGTACTCGTTTAAGAAAACGGAAAACGGATACAATTAAATGATTGTAGTAGATGAAAACTAAGTGTCCATAATGTCTTAATGCATGTTACTCTAGGTATACATGCATGTTATATTCTTAGATCATTTTTGTAGGTGTAAGTACATCTTTTGCATAACTTGTAAATATATTTAATACATATTATTGTGATACGTTCATGGTTAAATTATAAGTTAGAATACAACTAGTCAGACGAAAAAGAATAATCGGAGAATCGATTTTAAAATGGGCATATTAAACCTAAAATTAGTTAAAACTTTCAGTTTCAGGTATATTCCTTCCTATTAAGTATTGATTTTAGTGGAAGGACAAAGAGGCCCAATGAAAGTGTTGTATTAGAGATAAGATGTTTAGGTCAAAAGACACGTGTATGGCTATCCTCCACGTAAGATGTCTTTGTCTGCGTCTGATCATTGGCACGTGGGTCCTGATTTCCAAGATCTGAGCCATTTAGCGATCCAGAGAAGTCCTTAGAATACTGTGGACGATACATAGATCCAATCATACATAAGTAGTAAACTTTTATGTCAAGTAATAAAACTCTTGTCATTATTAACGTATATATTGTTATCGTGTACTGGAGTTTCACGTGAAATTTACGATGTATAAAAATATTTTTAATTATAATTTTAAATCCACATCATAAAATCTTTTTTTAAGCTATTAGTGTAATAGAAAAGAACGGAACCGATGTTTAAATTATTAGTTGAATTATCCTAACCAATAGAATAAGAATAATTTGGTATTTTTAATTATAAGTAACATGTGTATATTTACTAAAATATTTTAAAAGATGTATATATTATGATAAAGCAACAAAAAAAATGTTGCAATAGTTTGTATAACGTGTGGTTTCATTTTTATTTGTTTATAATCATTTTAGACTCGTAGAATTAGTACCAAACCTATAATTTTCAACTTCAATTCCTGACCAAATACATTACATTCTAAAATATGTGGTCCAAAATTTTAATAATTATCCAGTAGCATAAATTTTCTTATGCAAAAGCCGGCTTTGATAATTTCATCATCTACCTCGACGCGTTAACTAGTTTTAAGCAACTATTATTTCAAATTTTAGGTTAAAAAAAAGATAAATTGAATTGTTAAAAATAATAAATAGAGTGTACTAATTTAACTAAGCCGAAAAAAAAACAATAATTGTACTAATTTTATATTTTCTAAAAAAATAATAATTGAAACGGCTTTTTTTATAGCATCAAGTATATCCGAATCTGTGGTGCGAAATTCTCGTGATTGGCTATGCTGACATCAGAACTAGCTGTCTATTAAACCATCAGATCTGACTCAGCATCCTATCAAATATTGACACGTCATCTACTTCCAAATTGAAACAGAGAATCAAAAGCACTTCTTCGCGGCGCCTTGTATCTGTTTCTCCCAACCTTCAGGTGGGTCCCTATCTCTCTTTCGTGGGTCCCATTAATTATCCATTGGTCCCACCTTACTTTCATTTTTCTCATTATATATATCTTCCCATTAAATCCTATTTTTATTCAAATCAAAAACAAAAAATTAATTAAGAGCAAACCAAAAAAAAAAAACAAATTTTTTTTCTCCTCTGTCCTTAAACCTATGGATCGGCAAACTTCTGATGACATAATGAAATTTCTCGATGGTATGGCTAGCTCCGACGATGTTTTATTTGGTTTTCTCGATGAAGGAAACCAGTCACCGGAAGATTACTCTGATTCCGGTAACTTCATCGCCGGCGTTGAAACCGATGCTGAAAACGATTCCATTTGTAATTCAGAAGAGAACAAATCATTTTGGCAGGAGCAAGAACAACTTCTTCAGGTAATTTGTTGATATTAATTCTAAACAGTTATTCTCCTTTTTTTGATGAATGTTTCATCTTCGTTTTTGTGGGGTCTCATTAGTCCAAATGTTAAACGTGTAGGCGACACTGTATAGGACAAGTTCAATTGAGACGAAGATAAGACAAGCAACAAAGCAAGTTTTGAAAGAAGTAAGATCCAAAGGTTTACAATGTTTCTGCCGTAGACCGGTGACTGGTGGTTGCCGTAGCTGTTTACGCGGCGAAGTATCTCGCCGCCTCCGAGATACCGGCTATGATTGCGTCATCGTTAAATCCAAGTGGAGAAGCTCTCATGAGATCCCTGCAGGTAATAACTTTGGTCAACTGCTTAAATGTCCGTCTTTTTTTATTTCTTTATAGGAGTTTGATTCAATAATTTTTTTCTCTAATTTTTAGGCGATCATGAATATCTTGAGGTTGTGGACAAGTCAAGTTCAAAGAAAGGCGAAATTCGGGTTATAATCGAGCTATGCTTTAGGGCGGAGTTTGAGATGGCGAAATCCGGCGAAGAGTACAAGAGACTCATCGAAATGTTACCGGAAGTTTACGTTGGGAAGACAGAGAGGCTAAAATCATTGATAAAGATATTGTGTATGGTAGCAAAAAAATGTATGAAAGACAAGAAGATGCATATGGGACCATGGAGAAAACAAAAGTACATGCAAGCTAAGTGGCTAGGCACGTGTGAGAAGAAAACCATGACGCCGGTTTCAGAGACGGAGGAGTATAGGTTTCCGGAGGCAAAAGAGAGAGTTTCTATGTTGAATTATGGTCTTTTTGGTTCCGGAATGGAGCGTCCGACCGCCGTGGCGGTTGTATGATTATAAATATAGACGTACGTATACGGTTAAGTTAGCTAGAGAGAAATAAAAAGTAATGAGTTTCGCTTTGAGATTTTGCATGTAACTATATCAGCGATGATTTTGTGTGTGCTCAAGTTAGGGTAATTTCTTGGACCATTATAATATATACATGGATATTTTGGATTAAGACTAATAAAATTGCACTATTTAAATAAGCATCATAAGAAAATGATTTAACTTTTTGACAAAAAAAAAGAAGTGATTTGAGTACTCTATCTATTCTTAATTTAATGATTTTATTAACAAATAAATCATGAGTTCAAGTTTACTTAATTTATGTCTTGGGAAAAATTGTAAATATTGTGAGGCAAAGATCTAAAGCTCTATGGTTTATGAAAAAGAAAACTATAAATATTTGTATTTATGATTTTCTTACTGAACAATCCAGATTGTCATATAAAGTTTAAAATTTTGGGTCAAGGATGAGATATTTTAAATCTAATTGTTAAAAAAGAAAATTCATCGGATTGTTGTTAGAGTCAACACGGTTTTGTAAGAATTACTTGTAATCTTTCTTTATTTGGCAAATGAAAACGTGAATCTCTTTAACAAAAGCGAAAATAAACAAACAAGCAAAACGTGAAATAAAATATCACATCAAAACATTGATTGCTGGATCAGAGATATTTATACTTATCTCAACACAGACGTGAACAATTGTATAAACATTTCTGCTCTATCATATTGAATTATGCGACTAAAAGTGAAAAAACAATAATTGAAAACATCACACGAATAAAAAACATAAACCAACAGCCCAAAGGCCCGCGACGACAAATCCGACGAATGAATAAAGAACCACCAACATGAAACTTGTACCCATCTCATAATCCTATTGTAAACCCCAAAAGCCAAAACTATCAAAATCACGATCATCAAGTCAAGGTCACACATTTTTGACCAAAACTATTAATCTCAGTTTCAAAATTATAATTAATTCTTAACTTGCTCATTCTCGCAAAAGTTTAAAGTCATTAACTTTGGTTGTGTGTTTGGGTGCATGTATTTGTATATATAGGACGAAAATAGACAATTGTTTTAAAATTCATTTGGTTCCACTTTTTAGAACCGGAACCGAACCAAATTTTAACATGTATCAATTGGTTACTACATTTATAGAATCGAAAGAACCGGAACCAGAATCAGAACCGGAACCAGAATTAGAACCGAACCAAAATTTAATAGGTACCCATTGATTATCATATTTCTAGAACCAAAAAAACGAAAAACCAAACAAACCAAACCAAACCAAAAAACCGAATGCGCAAGGCTAGACTTAACGGCTATTACTTTCACTCACTTCCTTCAAATTGGATTTTTTTGTCCTAAAAAAAAAGTTACCCAAATTTATTTAAGATCTACACTAATTTTTTGGAAGGGAAGCGTAATTTACTGATAAGCTCTTCCCAAATATTCAAATGGACCGAAAACAAATATATATACTTATATAGGATAATACGTAACATGATAATCAAATTATCATGCAAATTTTTTAAAGTTCTAATCTCATCCCTACTATTCGGAACAAGCTATTGTCTTCAAATTGGTTTTTTTATATCAAATTGATTTTATAAGAAATCCGTACTTATAGGCTTTTTTTTTGTATCTGTCAAGATTTTTTTACAAGTTTGTGTATGAAACGCATCTATATATCAATTTTTTAATATGTAATATCAAATGGAAACTTTAAGTATTCACGGGACAATAAATTTTGTGAACAAAATCAAACTTTCTCGAATATGCAATAAATGAAAAATGTATAAAATCGTGATTGTTTCATGTAGACTCGAATATCCCAAAATGAGTATCTTCCAAAATAATTCTTTGACTGAGCTATTCTAGCAAGTCTTCGTTTGAAGAAGATATTCATCTCTCATTTATGACTCTCGAGTAGAATTTGTCGACAATTATACTTATAACTTCCCAAATTTTGAATATGTATAATATCAAGATCTTTAAGGCATATAATTTCGGTAAATAATGGAGCGTATTAATTTATTATATATATTTTCCTTTTGAAGCTATAATTTACCATTCTTGAAAAAAAAGATATTCATATATGGAACACCAAAATGTTAAATTTCAAATAAAACTAAGGATTCTTTAAATTTAACCAAAAAAAAAGAGGAGGAAAAAATCGTAAAAAATATTCTAAAATGATTTGACGCGTAAAAAATTAAAGCAAAAAATCTACGATATGGAATAAATAGATTTATTATGCGGCGAATAAGATTTGAAGGAGGGAAATTAGTTGCAGAGGGGTAAAACAGTAAATAAATAAAAAGGAAAAAACCTGAAAAGGTTACACACACGCACACCAAGTTTAGGAGTAACAAATTCGGGCGTAGATCAAGCTCATGTGGGTGTATAATGCTTTCTTCTCTTAACAAAATCACAATAACGTCAATAACCGAACGTGTATAATTAAATCATCGAGGGTTCTTCAAAACCGAATCAGAGAGTTGAGTCGATTTGAATGGAGAGGAGGAAGAGGAGGGTGTGGTTTTGGCCGGAGAAGCATGATGGTGACGAAATTAGGGAGGTGGAAGATGTTGTGGCTGAGCGTAGATCTATGGAAGGTACAATGAGTCATTATAGTTTTAGTAAAGGTCTTCTTCCGCCTTTAGGAGTCGGAGCCACCGCTCGTTCTAGTCGCCATGTGAAGCTCCGCTACTTCGTCGTCTCTCCCTTCGATCCTCGCTACAGGTACGACGGATTTCGCTAACTGCTTTTGATTTTTTTTCTTTGTATTGAGATTTTAAGATTGATTAAAATCGATGATGCATGTGTTTGGAACTATTTTCACTTCCTTCTATGAAATTCACTGAGATGTGTATAGTATATCCTCAATTTGTACTCCACTGAAGTTGATAATGATGTCAATGTTCTTCAAAAACTGTGAAACTGTTTTGGAGTTTCGATGAATCTACACTGTTCGATGAATTGCTCCTGTTGAAAGGACATCTAATTCCATAATCCCATAGTTTTAGCTATTGATTGAATAATGTAAGTATGTTTGCTTCTCCATCAAACTTTATTTTGTAAAAATTCTGCAGAGATCTGTTGTGTTTATTTTTCTCTGTTTCCGCTCATCCTTGACTTACATTATCATTATGTAGTTATGTCTGTCATATACACTGATGATGAGTTGCGTAATGTTGATATATTTTCAGAGTGTGGGATTGGTTTCTTGTAATCTTGGTGCTCTACACAGCGTGGGCATCGCCTTTTGAGTTTGGATTCCTGCGAACACCAAAAGCGCCTCTCAGTATTATAGATAACGTCGTGAATGGATTTTTCGCAGTGGATATCGTTCTGACATTCTTTGTTGCCTTCTTGGACAAGGCAACTTATCTACTAGTCGATGATCCCAAGAGAATAGCTTGGAAATATGCCTCGACATGGTTGATTTTTGATGTGGTATCTACAGTTCCTTATGAACTTTTTGCCAGCTTATTGCATAATACTATTCAAGGATATGGAATTTTCAGTATGCTACGTCTGTGGCGTTTGCGCAGGGTCAGTAAATGTTTTTCCAGGTGAGTTTTAATTTATATATGCTTACAGATTTCTAAAATGCGGTTACTACAAAGGTTCTCTGATATTGATCAGACAATTTATTAGCGCTTCTCTTCTCTTCTTTAAACTAGTATTTCTTAGTTGCCTTGTATTGAAACTTTCAGATTGGAGAAAGATCGGAGATACAGCTACTTCTGGATTCGATGCACGAAGCTTCTCCTCGTTAGTAATCTGTACACGATTTAACAGTAATCAACTTTTTTTTCCCTAGCTGTCAGCTTAAGACATTGATGATCGTAATGTAGGTTGCTCTCTTTGTGGGTCATTGTGGCGCCTGTTTCTGCTATTCTATTGCTGCACATTACCCAGAACCTTCACAGACATTTATGGCACTTGCGGAGGAAAATTGGAAAGAGAAATCTTTACTTATCCAGTATAATACAGCAATGTATTGGTCCATAACAACCTTCTCAACAACGGGTTATGGTGATATACATGGTAATAATGCAAGTGAGAGGGCCTTCATTCTCTTCTATATGATCTTTAATCTTGGATTGCTAGCTTACATAATTGGCAATATGACCAATTTGGTGGTTCATGTCACCAGTCGCACCAGAAACTTTGTAAGTTTTCTATTATGGTTTGATTAATTGCTCATTTCTCCTTTCATATGTACAAGTCAGACACACTAACTATTTTGTTCTGCTACAGTAGTTATAGTTTGTTTTAATATATCCTGTTCATTGCCATTATTTCAGAGAGATACCATCCAAGCCGCCTCAGCCTTTGCTCAGAGGAACAATCTTCCAGTGGGCTTACAAGAACAGATGGTAGCTCATTTGTCTTTGAGATACAGAACCGATTCAGAAGGCCTACAGCAGCAAGAAATTATCGATTCCCTTCCCAAAGCTATTCGTTCCAGCATATCACATTATCTGTTCTATGAAGTTGTTGACAAAATTTATTTGTTCCATGGAGTATCCAATGATCTTCTTTTTCAATTGGTATGTAATTCGTAAAAATTCACACTTGTCTGCCTTTCTTTGATGAAAAACACTTGTAACCTTCTGACATTACTTAGGTCTCTGAGATGAAGGCTGAGTATTTCCCCCCCAAAGAAGACGTGATTTTGCGAAATGAAGCACCAACAGACTTTTACATAATGGTCACAGGAGCTGTCGTAAGTTGTTTTTGGTTATATAAGGTAAAATATTATACTTGTACTTTTTTTTCCATATTAGTTGACATTTCTACTGTATACGGCAGGACATCATTGCACGGGTCAGTGGAGTTGAGCAGGTAAAATCCGCATTGCTATTCCACTTTTTAGTCGAGAGTTTCTAAATTGTGATTTTTGTATTCACTGCAGGTTGTTGGTGAAGCACAGACAGGTCATGTTTTTGGTGAAATTGGGGTTCTATGTTACAGGCCACAGTTGTTTACAGTTCGTACCAAGCGATTGAGTCAACTGCTTCGTCTGAACCGTACAACATTCTTAAATCTTGTTCAGGCAAACGTTGGCGACGGGGCAA
Organism: Lepidium didymum; assembly: GCA_963920545.1. Lineage (NCBI taxonomy): Eukaryota > Viridiplantae > Streptophyta > Magnoliopsida > Brassicales > Brassicaceae > Lepidium > Lepidium didymum. Next base: position 2,819,257 of record OY986994.1, on the reverse strand, counting down.
TAATCATGAATAATCTTCTTCAGGTTTGTCCTGAGCTACTTTCTTATAAATCCATAGTACTACATATTTTTAGCAGCATTGTTACTTTGTCTCATATGAGATATATTATGGTCTAATGCAGCATCTGCAAGAGTCAGAAGATCCAGTGATGAAAAGCATTTTGGCTGATACAGAACTCATGTTGGCTCAAGGGAAAATGGACTTACCTCTCAGCTTATGCTTTGCAGCAGCCAGAGGAGATGATTTACTATTGCATCAGTTACTGAAACGAGGCTCAAACCCTAATGAAACGGATAAGAATGGTAGAACCGCACTGGTCAGCCCCAAAATCTCTCTATATAGATAAAACAAACTATCATGTCCTTCCTCAAGTCAAAAACTTCCAAAATGCTTACTCTCTATATGTGTGTGTATATCTCAGCATATAGCAGCATCAAAAGGAAACCAATATTGTGTTGTATTACTTCTCGAGCATGGAGCAGATCCTAACATCAAAGGTACATTTGATCATTAGTGGACTTCTTCATGTAATCCGGTAATAGTCCAGTAATTGTTAAAATCCTTACGCAGATTCAGAAGGTAATGTACCATTATGGGAAGCAATCATTGGGAGACATGAAGAAATTTCTAAACTCTTATCAGAAAACGGTGCAAGACTAAGCCTTGATACAGTAGGCCATTTCTCTTGCTTAGCTGTTGAACAAAACAGCTTAGATGCACTCAACGACATTATAAAATACGGCGGAAACGTCACACTCCCAGATAGCGACGGAACCACCGCGTTGCACAGAGCAGTCTCAGAAGGAAACATGGAGATTGTAAAATTCTTGTTAGAGCAAGGAGCTGATATGGACAAGCCAGATGTTTACGGTTGGACACCACGTGGTCTTTCTGAACATCAAGGACATGAAGATATCAAGGCTTTGTTTGATAATCAGAGACCAGTGGAGAAGAAACCAAAAGATATTTCCGGTGCACCAGATTTTAAAACATTGATGAAGCATTGCAGCGAGCCTGTAATGACTCGCCACCGTTCAAGGGAAGCAATCCCTCTGGTTCGGGCTGTTTCTCAGAGACGAAAGCTCAGCAATTTTGAGAACTCTCTGTTTGGTATCATGTCGACTGCAAACACTAGTAAAACCCCTCTTACTTTATCCATCCTCAATTGCAATTCTGCTTTCGAAAAAGACTTACCAAGGAATTTCAGAATATCAATAACGTTATTTGCAGTATCCATAAAATTCTTTCGTGTAAATGCAAAACGCACTTTTGTCTCCATTTGTTTTTTGGCGTTCACGTTTACAATTAACAAGCAATGTTTATGGTTTGACATTGTAGAGATTATGGTTTTTATTTGGATTATAATGATATAAAGACAGTAATGAATTTTTTAGTTTTAACTGATAAATTAGGTGATGGAGGAGGGGCATCTACAAGAAGTGAAGGAGTAGGTTTAGTTTATCCGGCCAGAGTGACGATAAGTTCTGAAGCTTCCTCTTCCGGTAAAATGATTAAGCTACCGAATTCACTTGAAGAGTTAATTGAAATTGGTGAGAAGAAGCTTGGAGTCGTAGCCACAAAGATTCTGTCTAGAGAAGGAGCTGAAATCGACGACATTGGACTTATAAGAGATGGCGATTTTCTCCTTCTTCTTAAGGTTTCTTGATGGACACGGAATTTCATTCCAAGGGATTTTTCATACAGAAAAGCAATACTATAATCGATTTACAACATCTCTGTGTCAACCATTTTGTGTATAGAGGAAAGAACGCGAAAATGCAACTTGTTCACTTGCAGAAGTAACCCGTTACGTGACCCACAATTAACATCTAACATAAACACACGAGAAACAAACAAGAAAAAAGCACAAGTAAAAAAATATAATCGTGTTGATGATCAATGGTGTAGTACGACACTGAAAACCTAAATTCTCTCTATTAAGACTAAAATGTTCAATCATCTTGCTTTTATTTTTAACAAACAAAAAGAAATACAAAAACTTCCTCTTATTGCCCTAAAGGCAAAAATGAGAGAATACTCTAGTCTTCTCTAATATTTCGATTGTTATAATAGAGAGAGCAAGCACAGAGTTTTATCATATAACAAAAAGTGAGGAAACCAATAATGCTTCATAGACGAAACAATTAAGACCTTTGAAACTCTATCTTCTCTTCCTCTCATCTTTAGCTGCTTACTTCTTCTATATTATTTGCCTCTTACCATCTTCTTACCCTTTGAATCTGCGGTCTCTCTGAAGAATCATCATCTTCCCATGAACAAGACTTAGGAGTGTCCACTGTTCTCCGGATATACCTAATTAAATCAAATAAAATGTCAAAAAGTGAAAAAATAGAAGTTATAAGAATTGATTTTAATAGTGTATATATACTTACCACTTGGGATCTGTCTTCTTTGACACTTACGGTTCTATGTTTGAGTTCACCTCTACTAGTTGTAATCTCATCCAGAATCTCTGCATCATAAAACTCGTCTTTACTGTTCGCAACAACGCTAGGAGTTTCTTCACCCTGCTCTCAACAAAGATATTTACATCAGACAATCTACTTAACCATGACACTCAACGAATTAGACCAATATGATTATTACATTGAAACCGAAGTTGTTTCGTTGTGGTGCACCAACCATCTCTTCATACTCTGAAGAATCTAAAACTCCGAGATGACGTGGATCAAAAAGCCTTGGGAGGATGTATTGTCTCAAAGCAATGAGAATGAAGAATGGCAATGGGAACAATATTCCTCCAACAGGTATCCATGTTACTATATCAAAAAATATAGAAGCTGGAAGAGTGTAAACATAACAATCGACTTGTACGGTACCATCTGTATAAATGATGCATGGAAGCCTTCAAGAACTCTGCTCTCATACACAAACAAAAGAAAACCAAAAATCAATCAGAACTTTTTCCAAAATGAGGTTGTCATGTAATATAAGAAGTAGGTAATTGATTAAGTACTTGAATCAACGACCAGGAGTAATGAATAGTAACAGAAGTCTTTCCCAGAATTGATTCCCAGGGAGACTATCAATAGCCATGTAAGTGAAGTAGCCCCATAGAAGTGAAGTTGGTATCATTTTGAGAACTGGTACTGCTAATATCAACAATCCAACTAGGATTGACTGCAAGAGATTGCTCACTCTCTGCTCGTTTACTCTAACGGGCAAATGGTCTTCTATATGTACCTCTGGGTCGAACTTTTTCCCCTTTGTGTCTCCCTCTCCATCATCTGCATTCATCACTGCTTCTTTCAAGTTTTCTAGCTCTTTCACCACTGAAGTAGCCTGACAAGTTTCAATTTGATAAGATTGATGAGAAACTAAGTCCTTGGTAGCAAAAGACTAAGAGAACTGAGTAAATTAGTGCCTTAGGGTGTGTCTCCAATTCTATAAACACATCTTGCATGCTCCCGTAGATCTCTGAATTGCTTGCTTTTGCCTTCATGCGTTCTTTTGCTTTTTGGACCATTTTCTTTCGCATTTGCTGCAATTGATTCTCAAACGTTTCAGACTTTTAAACCAAGTGAAAACTAAGGGGTAGTCAATCGGGGATGTTATTTTCCTAACCTGCTTCTTAAGAACTGCAAGACTCTTTGTGTGCATAGGGGATTGTGGAATGACCCCATTTGAAGGAGGAAGACCAAGTAGGCCACAAATCAATGTCTACAAAAACTTTTGAATTAATTAGTAGCGAAACTAAAAGGAATGAAAGTGCTAAAGAACTTGGAAGTTGCAAGCCAACATAAAACCATACCGTGATTGCCAAAACAAATGTATCATAGTGATAAGCCGACGGATTTTTGAGGTTAAACTCCTGCTGAGCCATTTGTGCAGATACACAATGATCAAAGAAGTATAGACCTGCGACCATGATTGCTGGTACAAATGCAGCAAGGATGTAAAGAGGCGGGACCTTTCCCATATCCTGCAATTTTGTCCAAAAGCAATGATTTTCCAACACCGTTATTGGTCTTTCTTTGTTGTGAAGTGTCACATTTACAAGGTCGTTAGTAGTAGTACCTTGACGACTGTCCAGTTATACAAGGACTCGGAATCCCAAGGAAGTGGCATTTGTAGCCTCCTTGGAACTCCTTCAGGAAGACTTCTGGGAACTGTGTATGAAAATGCGCTCCACAACACAAGCATAAGGAGGGTTCCATAATCCCCGATAAAACCTCGCATCCATCCTGCAAAAACGAAGCTAGTTATTGTTCAATGATTCAGTCAATTTTTATCTATATAGCCAAAAAGACATATTTTCACGTACTGAAGCCATATCTCCATGATCTTGCCCTCCTGCTTTTCAGAGAAGTGTAAAGAAGACCGAATGAAAATATGATGGCAAGCAGACCATTAATGTACATCCATTGGAATTGATTCACTTCCAGTCTTGGATCGTCAGATTTTGGAACAAGAAACTCGCCAATTAGCCCCTGCATTATTAGAAAACAAACACCTCTTAAGTTTTAAAAATGTTTAAATGAATGTTACAGGAATTACCTATCAGCACCTTAACAGCCTCCTGAATAAAAAGAACGGTTATAAGCATCCCAAAGAGTTCTCCTGCAATTCTAGTAAACCTAGAAATGATGTTGGCTGCGTTTAACATTGAAAGAAGGAAAAGCAAAAGCGATGTCCACGCACAGACCCTGTTAAAAGAAACATAAAACAAAAAGCAAAGAGTTCCTATGTAAAAATAAAGAGCATATAGCAAAAACAACAAAAAAACAAAAACAAATCAGAAATCTACATACCATCCTGACCAAGCTAAGTAGAGTTCTTGACCCAATTCAGGCCTGCTTTTGCAGAAGCTGTGAAGATACGTATACATTATAATTGTAGGTTCTGCAACCCCTACTATCAACAGAGGTTGTCCACCAAAGATTGAATGGATAATTCCACAAATGGCTGTGGAAGCTAATGACTCCGTTATGCCAAGACTTCGATCTAAAGTAAGAGCATGAGTTAAGTTCAGACAAGTCCTCTTGAAGGAAGAGACAAATCAATAATATACTGATATACTTTTCAATAGCTCACCTGTCTCTCTGCTTAACTGTTCGCCGAATGCAATCACAGGTAGTGCAGAGGCAATGAAAATATACAGAGTTGGAGCCAGTATCCTATTTTTGATAGTTAAAAACCTAAAATTCAGGACCAAAAGATTGGATTTTGATGCGAAGTGTTCTTAAAATAAGCATGAACACAACATACCTAACACCAGAATTGAAGGCAGCTAGCCAGTCTTGTTTGTAGCACTTTCTTCTTCCTTTAAAATCGTTAATAATCCCCCCAAAAGGAAATTTAACTTCCTCCATGGCTGACCTTCAGGAATCAGCAATACCAATGCAGGCCTGTGAATCGATGCACAAAGCTGAAAATTAATGAATGATTCTCCTACGCCTAGCATATATAACAAATAAAATTGCAAAACAAAAATCAGATAAATGATTAATGGAAAGCTATAAAAACCTAAGCCAAATGTTCTCCAAAACATTAGTATCCAAACAAGTTATTCATCTCTCGTGATGAGAACGCATATCGGAAGCATAGAAAGTTCGATTTCCACCGTCAATTCCAAAACGCATGACATGTCGAATAAAAAAAACAAAACGAACACGAGAAGGCAAATTCTCGTTGTTTTCTCATCAAACAAAAGAAACGAAGAATTGGAATCAAACTTCTCCTTAAATCTAACATAAATCCACTGATGCATACAAACTATGAATGGAGGAAGAAAAGAAAATTGCACCTGAAGGAGAAGAAGAAAACGAAACACGGCCCTGACCGCCGCCGTAATAATCACGGCGGACGAAAAAATCGACTGAACGTGAGAAGATCCAATTCCCGTGAGATACGGTGGGAGAGAGAACAACGGCAGATAAACTCTATTATGGGATCTCTCTCTTTCCTTTGAGAAAGAGAGAAAGATTTTTGGAAAGGGCAAACAAAAAATTGCATGAGACTTAAAAAAGAGATTGGGTGAGATTAACCCGCCACATCCAGCGAAATAGCTGCTCCTAGTCCTGACGCTAAAACAAATTTCAAAATAATATTTTATTTTTTTGAGTTTTTTTCTTTTTTTATGAGAAATATATAGAAGAATCAAACAATATAATGTAAATAAATTAAATAAAATTCGCAAAAACGGTGAATATTTTGACAGAATTAGGACACAAAACGTCATTCCACAGAAAATAAAAAATAATTTATTATTGAACACTTTTGGATTTTCTTGATTCGAATGTAGAGTTGAAACTTGGGTTACAAGCAAGCAACCCTAAAAGACAGAATGTGAATAATAAGGTACAACAAGAGCCATATCTGTTAATAGCTTAAACACCAGGAATAGGAAAACGAGTGGTGAAGGATTCGACTCTACTCTTAAGACTCTCCACTCTCTCTTTCAGTGGGAAGTCAGGAGAAGTCACGAACTTGTTGAACTCTTGAAGCTTTGTTCCCGTCACAGCCTTCTTGGCTTCGATTGCTATCTCCACACCTTCCTTGATGAAGTTAGCGACTGTTACAAAGTCTTCCTCTGAGAGTCCTCTTGTCGTCATTGCAGGCGTTCCTATTCTTATTCCACCTGGAACTAACGCACTTTTATCCCCTGTTTCACATTTCACAAGCAACAGTCTCAATTTCACAATTCTTAGGGAATCAAAATGATTTATGATACGACAACAAAACATCTTCAAATGGGCAAAGGCAGGTACAGAATAAGGGCAGAAACTCACCAGGGACAGAGTTCTTGTTGAGAGTGATAGATGCCATGTCTAAGATTTTCTCAACACGAGCACCATCCATGCCCTAACCACAGCAAAATTACCAAATGATTCTCTGGTTTAAGTTGATTGGTTGAGTACATTAATGAAGTTTGTAAGAACTTACCATTGGTCTAAGATCAACTAGAACAAGGTGATTGTCACTGCCGCCAGAAACAAGCTTAAACCCTTGTTCAACCAATCGGTTAGCTAGGGCTCTACAGTTGGACACAACCTAAGTATGCACAAGAAGATTGTTAAACATTAGCTACCAAATTTATCTGCTACTGAAGAAGTCAAAGGTCAAGTGAAAGGGTGAGTACTCTTTTCTGGTAAGCTTTGAATTCCGGTGATTGTGCATGTTTCAAGCAGACTGCTAAACCTCCAATTGTGTGGTTATGAGGGCCACCCTAGATATAAACAACACATACAAATTCTAATCCATCGAATGAAAAAATATCTTAAGAGAGCTAGAATCAATGATGAATATCTCAACCTGCAAACCAGGGAAGACAGCATTGTTTATGGCAGATTCAAGATCAACCCCATTAACTGGATCCTTCCTGAAGAAGATCATGCCACCTCTCGGACCTCTCAAAGACTAGTAAGGAAAATTATATTTAGGAACTCTTCTTTTCTCTAAATACAATTGGAAAGTATGTTTCACATTCTGGAACAACATACCTTGTGAGTGGTTGTTGTAACAATATCGCAATACTCGAAAGGGTCAGCAACCACAGAAGCAGCCACAAGCCCGCTGATGTGAGCCATATCCATCATCAGAAAAGCACCAACTGAGTCTGCAATCTTCAGAAATACAAACAAGTTGTGAGGGAAATGAATTATTAGATGCTACCGAAAGCCAAAATCAGATAGAAACATGAAAGAGAATTCAAAGGATCAGGTCGTATTGTTACCTTCCTCATACGAGGATAGTCAAAATCTCGGCTGTACGCACTAGCACCTGCGATAATAAGCTTTGGTCTGAAGAGTGTCGCAGTTTTCTCGAGCATATCATAGTCAACAATGCCTGTTCAAATATTAGGATATCAGAAAAAAGCCTCATACAAAAGTATTTGCAAGATCATGTCACAAGAAAATGCAAGACCTGTGGATTCATCAAGTCGATAAGGCATGGACTCAAAGTATATTGATGTCCCAGATACACGCCTTTTAGCAGTCATGAACCCATGTGACAGATGACCACCATGAGGTAAATCCAAACCCTAAATGTATCAAACACGCCATTATATCCAATATCTCAAGCACACAAAAAAAGTTGAGGTGATGAGTGCAAAGGCTCATTACCATGATCCGATCATGAGGGCTAAGTATTGCAGTGTAGACAGCAAAATTGGCAGGCGAACCAGACAACGGCTGAACATTAACCCCCCATTTCCTAGAATCTAAGCGGAAGGTTGCCAAAGCCCGATTCTGGCAAAGTGTCTCTAACTCATCAATGTACTCATTGCCACCATAATATCTGTGAGACATGGACAAAGTAAAAACTATAAAACTAGCAGTTGAGTAACAAGAAGACTAACGAGAGTCACAAACATTAATCTTTTATACTTCATTACCTTTTACCAGGTAGTCCCTCAGAATACTTGTTGGTAAGACATGATCCAACAGTCTCCATGACTGCTCGGGACGTGAAATTCTCGGACGCAATAAGCTCCAAGCTCCTGAATTGTCTATCTTTCTCCTTTGTGACGATCTTTTGGACCTCGGGATCAACTTCACTCAGACCATAGTCCGCAAAAGGGATTGCATTGCCTAAATATCAGTCATAATTGAGCAAAACAAATTTAAAACAACGCATGATGAACATTATAAAAAGAATGACAATGAAACATTCTTACTGTTTAACTCGACACTAGGTACCGAGACTGAAGACGCTCTCCTTTCAGCGATCAAGCTTCTTTCAAGGAACGAAGAACGGAAAGGTTTGGGAAAATTGATCTTTGATTGCGGAGAAAATTTGGTCACTGGAGAAATTATTGGGGCAAAGACAGATCCTTGAACCCGTCCAGGTTGCTGAAGAGACCCCATGGAAGTACCTCCACAACAAGCTTGCATTCTTTCTTACTCCTACAATCAAAAAATTCAAATGTCACAGGGAAATAGATAGCCCACTAACTGTATACAGCAAATATCTGACCAAAACCCTCGACTCACATATATAAAGTCAATTAATTTATACGAAGCAAACATTCCCTACAATGAATAAGAGAAGATATGTTGAAATTGAGCTTGCAGAGTCAATGAAATTAAACTAAGAACTCAAGAGAAAAGCCACACTAGGCTATCAGTTGCTAAACATAATCGGTATAATACAACGAGCAGAGAAGTATTTTTCTATCCTCACTCAAGGAAATATGAAAGAGATATCATCAAACGACCAAAACTTATCAGCAAACTTAAAGAAAACAGACACCGACGCCATGTAAAATCGGAAACAGAGAAGTAGTAACGTAGATTTTCAGCTTCGAACTACCGAAACGATACCCCTGATTGCCCAGTTTGGATACAACAAGAGGAAATTTGCTTTCAAAAGTGGATTTTGAAAGAAAAAGAAAAATCTTTTGGAAACTAAAAACCCAGAAAAAGACAAGCGAGGAAATAAAAACAGGCAACACTCACCGGTAAAAAAAACTTGTGAGTTTTCTAGATGAGGTAGCTTAAATAATGGAGTCGCGAGAGAGAAACGCAAGCCAAGGAGAAAGATTGAATGATACGGTGGTGGAGACTGGAGAAGATGAAGTGACGACTCTGTTTAGGGTTTTACCACAAAAAGCTCCAGGTTCTAGGAACGGGACAACCACCGAATATATAATAGTGAAACGATGTCGTATGTTTGGTTTAGGAAAAACCGGTTCCACTTGGTTAGCACTTTTAATATATTAAATTATTTCATTGGTTTAGTTGGTAAGCATGTTGTGTAGTGTAAGAGATACAAAGACAACATAGTTGCAGGAAATCTTAACTAGTTCATCTAAACTATAAACAACAAAATAGAGGATCAGATTAATAGGATGAAAGTTTCGATTTCAGTTATGAACCAACAACAAATCATTTACAAAGTCTTGTCTTTGATTATACGAGAAACCAAAGAGAATACAAACATAAAGATGTCATCCAAAGGGACTTATTCCAAAGTTGTAAACAATACAAAAATTAGGGATCCAAAAGAGGCTTCTCAGCTCTCACGCAGGTTTTTTCTTCTAGACATCCGTATCCATATAACAAACAATGAAGATAATCAACATACCAATGTTCTTTCCAAAGCAGATATATCTATTTCGTTGGCCATGTCGCTTGTGCAGACATAATGATACCCACAATAACTCCAAACAATCCAAGAGCACTCCCGAAGATTTCGATCACAAGAATCTTTACAAAGAGTGTGGAGTTCTGGGCATCAGACAGTGCACAACTGCTTCCAATGATTCCTACACATAACCTGCAAGAGAAATGTAGCCTCGGTTGCTAGTCTGACATAAGAATCCGAAAATCAAAACCCGCAAGGAAGGAAAAAGGGGAAGATACCAACCCACATACAAGGTTGGCAAATCCAACTATGATTCCAGATGCGAAGATTGCATATCCAGCTCTAAGAGACTCAGCGTCATACATCTTTGAAGAAGGGACACCCTCCAACTTAGTTTGCAGTATGATTGCAACAATGACGCCATATATAGCTACAGCTTCGCAAAAGATTACACTGGAACAATTACAAAGAAGAAGAAATGCTTCGTCATTGCCTAGTTCTATCACGTAAGCCTAAACCTCTGTTAACAACAAAATTTAAATGCAAACACAACTATTCCTACTAAAGCATTCGAAAATACTATCCTTTAGGGCCAAAGGGGGTATATGATAATGAAATGTATGCATTGATGATACAGAGCATCTAACTCCAAGCCTGCGGCTCTGTAGCAACAAATCAAATTGCAAAGACACTGGCTCCCGAGTAAGTAAAAGATCCACAGATGGGGCATGGTAATGACATTGTTGAGCGGGTAATCAGGTGACTCAGATCCAATAATCAATAAATGGAATGGCAAGGCACCACAATTACATCTTCACATAAGCTTTTAAAAATTCGACCTTTTATGTTCATCCCGTCACTTGACAGTTAGCTATCACGACGGTAAAATAAATATCTGCTGAAATTTAATAGAAAGAAAAGAGACAGTTGTTTATAATCACACCCAGTGCTTGAGTCCCCAAAGCCAGAGCCTTAACGATCCAATTAGTTTCATCACACAACAAAATTACTCGCCCAACCCACCAAACAAGTCATTGGATTTTTAAAGTATTATCACCTAAATCCCATTTTAACATACCTGATGAGATTCTTCGAAGTAATACGAGGAGCTTCAATGGCCGCACCAATCAAACTACTTCCCGTAATGTAAATTCCCCTTAATAAGACAAACAACAAAAATTTGATAAAACACGATGCTTCGTAAATCAAATTGATCAATGCTTGCGAGAAAGGAGAAGAAAATTAGAATTTACCAAGCGGCACCAAGAACTGAAACACCGATCGAGATCGCGATTCCAATTGCAGAAAAAGTGTACGGAGAGATCCTTACCAACGCTGCGGCCCAAGAGCTCGCATGACCAAGAACAATCACACCAGACATCCTCTCAATCTCTGTATTATATTGCGATGGTCGTGATGATACGATCTGTTTCTATCTATAGAGAGAGAAATTGCCAAGGCCTGTGATCTGTAGATATTGAGCCACTGACAATCACACGCTTCTGAACGCGCGTGAGTATTATAACATAATCAAAACGATGGCGTTTTACCATTGGCGTTAGTTTGGGCCTTTGGGCCGAGTAATAATATTTCTAGGGCCTTGATTCGTTTATACGCAATCTAAATAAGATAATTGGAATTGTCATGAATCCGACCAAAATAAATACTACTTTTTTTAAGGAGACCATGAAAATTTTACTTCCCTTAGGTAAGGGTTGTTTTGTTCATGTGAAAAGTATGTGTTCAAATATGAAAATATATATATAAATAGACACCAACAAATGTTTAAGCACATAAAAGAAGATTAAAATCAAAAAAATGTTAGCCAAAGAGAAGACAAAAGTGGAAGAGGACCGAGTGAGGTTAATATGCAAAAGAACCGTGGTGAGTGCTAGACCGATTGAACAAGGACGATTATACGAGTTATCAGAATTCGACCACATCATGGAACCAAACAACGTTCGTCTGGTATACTATTACCGGTCTTCCCAAACCAGAGAACCAGGAGAAATCACGAAAAAACTAAGGGAATCATTAGCATACACTCTCAATTGTTATCCAATTATAACCGGAAGACTGGTTAAGGAAATTGATGGTTCAGAAGAGAATCACAAATGGAAGGTGAAGAGCAACGATGGAGGTGTGAGAATGATTGAAGCTAGAGCTACTGGTTCGGTTGAGGAATGGCTTAGGAATGTAACTAGAGACAAAGAGCTCAAGCTTGTTCATTGGGAGGATATGTATCATCTTCCTTACGCTCCTTACTATTGGTCTACTTTTTATGTTCAGGTATAGTTAAAATCCGGTTTATTCCGGTTTTGTTTGGTTTGGTTTTATTTTCTCTAATTTTGGTTTTTAATCTACAGATAACTGAGTTTGAAAGTGGTGGTTTAGCTATTGGGTTAAGTTGTAGCCATCTCTTAGCCGATTCAGTTTGTGCAATGATGTTTATTCGAGCTTGGGATGATTCGACTCGGTCGAAGTCCATGATGGCTCCACCACTGTTCCATCCATTGCCGCCTCGTCGGTTTGATAACCATAGACTAATCTCTGACCACAAACTGCTTAGCCATTACATCAAACTTTGCTCCATAAAAGCTTCACAGTCAAACATGACCAACGAGCTTATAGCCACTGTTACATTTCTATTCCTTGATCCACTGGTCAAAGCCAGCGAGATCGAGCCAGAGGTTTCAACGTTTGAGATTTTAGCTGGACTGTTCTGGCTCTGTGTAAGTCGAGCTAAAGGGAAACAAAACGAGCTCATGGACATGTCCTTGTGCTTAGACGTTAGGAAACTACTGCGTTTAGACCAAGGCTATTTTGGTAATTGCATGGTTTATCAAAAGGTTGACTATACCAAACAATTCAAAACCAAAGAGAACTTATTATTGTCTCAAGCTGTTCAAGAGATTCAAAATTCAACTAAGAGACTAGATTATGACACAGTCATGGACTTGATCGAATGGCTTAATGGCAATAATGATCCAATATCTAACGGTTCGGATCTTGTGTGTACTAATCTAGAGAACATGTCGAGTTCACGTCCAATGATGTTCGAGGAAGATATGGTTTTAAGCCACGTGTCTTGCTATGTGGAAGGGCCTGTGGCTGGAGGTGGACAAGTCATTGTGCTTCCGTCACCGTCTGGTGAAGGACCAACGAGCCGAGTGGTTATGGTTAGTCTTCCTTTGAAAGAGATGGTTAAAGTTTTAGAAGATGAACTACTTCTAAGCTTTTCTCCTGTTTTACTTATGAAAAATCAAAAACAAACCAACATGTAAAATTTAAACTAAAATAAATGACCTCTTGAATTGTTTTACTTTTTTAAAAATCATTATTTTTAACAATTGGACTGATATAACTCAATTTTAATTCTAATCTTTTTCAACTCTAAATAATACAACACCAAATTTTGCGACTCAGTAAATCAAATTTTAGTTAAAAAAAGATATATAACCACTTGATATTATTTTTATTATTTTTTCAAATGAATTGACAATGCACAAAGTATAACCCAAATCTTTCTCTAAAATTTCTAACAATATTACACAGGATAATACTACTTTGGATTGTAATTCTGATTTAATTCCTGATTTTAACTTTTAACCGATATTGCATTACTCACATCACACGTAAATTGGTACCGCATTTAAATCACTAAAACATTCGAGACTTTAACCATAAGAAATAATACGTGTATATAATATAGACCATAAGAGCTTTAATAATATATATTTATCATTTAAAACAACATGTTATGAAAGCGATTAATTGTGTAGCATAATAATCACCGCCAAATGTTAAAATTAAAAATCTTATAAAAGCTTGTATATTGGAGCTGAAATTAAGAATTGAATTTAAATCATTTGAATTTAACAAATGCTTATCCAAATCTAGAATGAGCTTGGCCGAACTATAAACTAATACAACATGTAGATATCTATCTATGTCAATGACTCGATGTATGCATGCATAAACAACCAAAATCGAACACTTGGTAATTGGTATCGATCTTACAAATATGGCAAAAACACGAGTCCCTTAATTTTGTCACTATCAAAAGTCGAGTTCCATTTAATATTATTGACTTGATTAACCAATTTTACATCCATTAATCCAATTTTGATATGTGGAGCACTATTATATATAAGAAAATAAATAAAACAAGTTTACTGATGATCTTTGTTATTTTGATCACAATCTACTTTTCAGTACGTTGTTTTCGTTTTTTTTTCAACTCAGTAATATATTAACAAAGCATCCAACGTAGAAGTTAAATTACAACATTAAATTAATAGCCGATTCTCTAATATTATAAATAAAAACATCAGCTTTATAGTTGTCTAAACCAAGGTGTACATTGTTTTCATTTGAAAGTACATTAAAAACATTTTCTAATATTTTTATTTTCGTTTTTTTAATAGATCAATAGTAATAGTTATCCTGAATTAAATACACTTAATGGAAAGTACTGCTGTAAGAAAATGGAAATGAAATTAATAATATTCACTACCTAGTCAAATTCGAACATGAGTATATTTAGATATGTTTTTTTTAATCAACACAATAAAATAAGCTTATTTTATCACTTAATTACTACTAGCTTTTACCAGTATTTTATAACCGACCCTTTTGGCGATGGCTTTAAAGGTGTAGTTAAATTGTTCTCTCCAATACCAAATTGTTAAATCATAAAGCATGCATGCGCAACTTAAGTGGCCTCATATTAAATTACTAAGAGGAAAAGAAAACGAGAAACAGCTACTTCTTGTTAAAACTATCAAACGTGTTCACATCATTAACTAAACCCACTCCTTTTACTATTATAGATTAGAGATCATCTTGGCCAAAATAATCATTTCATGCTATGGTCTTAATATATTATTTTATTTTTTTAACAATTGGATCGATCCATAATGTAAAGAACACCCCTATAATCTCTTTTTAAGCTACCATAATGCAGCGGGTAGGAATCGAACTCTGGTACCAAGTCATTAGCTGAATCATCCTAACCACTAGATTGAGAGCAACTCGGCGGTCTTAATTTATTGTTTAATTATATTAAAGGTTGTTTTGCTTTATCAAGTTAATTTGCTACCATTTTTTGTTATAATTTGCAAGATTTAAAATTAGGTATCTGTTGTTCTAAAATTTAACTGCATTTGAAAATTAGTAAAATTAGGTAAAATCTTTTAAATATTGTACCTAATGTGTTGAGAGAAATTTGATCTCAGATAATGTATTTATCAATGTGTTGGCTTTTTGTTTGCATTTTTAGTCTAAATATGTTTAAGAAATAATATTAATTTATAGTTAAAATAGTTATAATGTTTTCTCTATGTTTTTATTGTATAATAAATGAGATAGCTAACAGGTACACTCGTTAAAAACTAATTAAAATAGGATTTATAAGAATTGAGATTATTTTATTAGAAGAAAAAAATATTACAAGTGTTGCTATTTTGATAAAATGAAACTATACAATTAGGGTATAACCACATGCATGGCACTCCTTTTGTAGCTTCATAACGAAAGTCAAGGAAAAATGAAAAAATTCACATCAATGATTACAAATGTACTTTCAATTATTTTCTAATAATTTTGAAGAATATCTTTCATCATTAAAACCTACCAACAACTTTGATTTTTCATCAGTAACCAATTTAACAAGTCTCTAACTAGTCAATAATAGCTCTCCTTTAATCATTATACTTAGTCTTGATCGACCCCTAGATACCCCTAGAACCTTTGGATGCCAAGTATTCCATTCATATTATCAAACTATGTTGTAGTATTTGATTTAGGTTTTCCATCTTAAATCCTCAATCTAATTTTAAAATCTCAAACTATCGTTATTTTAGGCGGCTTACATGACCCATTTTTTTTTAATAAATCGGGTGGTTCGGATTTGAATAGCGTATAACCGTTGTCCTAAACTCGTATACACCCGGAAGCTAAGAAGAACCAGGTAAATACCCCTGAAAATATCATGCAAAGTGTGACTTTATTTCTGTGAGAGATTGAACTCGGGTAGCGTCTTAAATACAATATTGTTCTTTCATTTTCTCTCCAACACCACTAGACCACAACAATGTTGGCAACATGACCCATTTAATAACTCATGCATTTAGAGTTCAACTCCATTTTATTATATGTGAAAGTTAATAAAAAAGAATTTATAGATGAATTCGACTATGAATCAGACTATATCTATTCGATATTAACCCAAAAAATCTCAAATACACTGTTGTTAATACGAGATAAATATCACAATTTTTTTTTAAATCACCAAATCTCAAAACAACATTTGTTAATACCAGATAAATATCATAATGTATTTCTCTAAATCTCAAGTTGTTAATACCAAATAAATGTCTTGATGTATTTAAATGTTTATAACTTAAACCACTAATCCACTGTAAAGTAAATATTTTTGTGCTTATGATTATTCGTTAAATTATTAAAGTATCTTCTAAAATGGCAAAAGGGATAGCAATGAGTTTATACATGCCAAGTAATCATACATCCATATTGTTAAGTCTTATCCAGTTTAGCATTCTACGAACAATTATCAGGCTTATATAAATTTAGTATTTTATGTAATATTTTCCTTAATCAAGCCTATATAAAGTTTCTTCAGGAAGCATGTGAATGAATTATTGTCATTAGAAAGACGATTACGATGATTTCGGCGCACGTTCATACACTTGGTCATCAAAGTGTTGTGTGATATCTCTCTAAATTTAATTATTGTTTACCTCAAAATGATGTTAATCTATATCATTTTAAAAATATATATATATAAAACCTTAAGCAAAATACTATTTATATTTATAAATAATTTTATTGGTTTGTTGTATAAAACCTTTTTGGCTAACACAAAATGATACAGAACAATAATAGCTAATGGTTTTGAAAATATGTAGCCAATTAATCGAAGGATTCTCAAGTTTTCTATTATTTATGTTTTTGACGATTCGTTCCCCAAAATCAAATGGGAAGAAGAGCAAATAATTGACTTAACCTTCACGCTTTCCATTTATTACACTGTCATTTTACTATTCCAATGCCTCTTTCACTACTCTATTTCTTTATCCATTGAATCTCTTGGTTTTCAAAATTTATAAGTTTTTATTTATTTAACACTACTTCATTTATCTCAAAATATTTGATATTATAAGTATTCTATACACATATTAAATATTTGTCCCTTAAAATTTTATTTCTGTATAACTTAATTTTTTATCACTTTAATAACTCAAAGAATGTTAATTTGTATATAATTTCGCTTAATCAGACGTCACTGTTCATAATTCCTAATAAAGTAAGAATAATACTTTTAATTTTACAGTCTAAATATGACAAAAAAAACAAATATACTATGTAAACAAAACGTCATAAGAGAATCTTATAAAGGTCCCACAAACCTCTATATAAATTCTAATTCTTTCCCTCACACTCAAAAACATTTCTCCAAAAGTAAGACATATCTCTTCTTTACTCTTTAAAAAGCTTCTCCACTTCTTCAAACCATTCTTTCAATGGATCACTCTCATCCTCACGACC
This sequence comes from Lepidium didymum, assembly GCA_963920545.1. Lineage (NCBI taxonomy): Eukaryota > Viridiplantae > Streptophyta > Magnoliopsida > Brassicales > Brassicaceae > Lepidium > Lepidium didymum. Next base: position 2,801,638 of record OY986994.1, on the reverse strand, counting down.
TAATGACCAACCAAACCAAACACATCATCCTCGTACACGGTCCTCTCATCATCGGTGCTGGTCCTTCCGGTCTTGCCACATCAGCATGTCTCTCAAGCCATGGAGTTCCTTCTTTGATCCTAGAACGTTCCGATTCAATAGCTTCTCTATGGAAATCTAAAACCTATGACCGACTTAAACTCCATCTCCCTAAACACTTTTGTCGATTACCACTCGTAGATTTCCCTGAAGATTTCCCAAAATACCCTTCCAAAAACGAGTTCTTAGCTTACCTTGAGTCCTACGCTTCTCACTTTCGTATTGTCCCGAGGTTTAACCAGAACGTTACAAGTGCGGCTTTTGATCCTTCCTCTGGTTTTTGGAGAGTAAAGACTCTTGATAACATAGAGTATCTTTCAAAATGGCTCGTTGTTGCTACTGGTGAAAACGCAGATCCATACTTCCCGGAGATTCAAGGAATAAAGAAGTTTTCCGGTGGGAAAATCGTTCATGCTAGTGATTACAAAAGCGGTGAAGAGTTCCGGCGACAGAAAGTATTAGTCGTCGGTTGTGGAAATTCCGGTATGGAGATTAGTTTAGACCTCGTTCGACATAATGCTTCTCCACATCTTGTTGTCCGAAACACAGTAAGTAAAAACGTATATCCGTTCACATTGAATGACCCCTATTTTTCGGATTTTCGATCATTTTTTAATATGGATGAAATGTTATGTAGGTTCATGTGCTACCAAGGGAGATACTTGGACTCTCAACATTTGGAGTTGGAATGACACTTCTCAAATGCTTACCTGTAAGACTTGTTGATAAGTTTTTGTTATTGATGGCTAATCTTTCATTTGGAAATACAGACCGGTTAGGTCTTCGCCGACCGAAAACCGGTCCACTTGAGTTAAAGAATATAACCGGAAAAAGCCCGGTTCTTGACGTTGGAGCTATGTCACTCATTAGATCTGGCATGATCCAAGTGAGATTAAGCTTTGAACTAATACTATTTTATTTTAATTTAGTCAAGAACTTAACAGATACTATATTTAAATAGAAATACCTACAATTTGTGTTGTATTTTTGTAAAGATAATGGAAGGTGTAAAGGAAATAACAAAAAAAGGAGCAAAGTTTATGGATGGTCAAGAAAAGGACTTTGACTCTATCATCTTTGCAACTGGTTATAAAAGCAACGTACCTACTTGGCTTCAGGTATGCATATAATTTCTATAATTCCCACTCACTACTTATAAATAATTTTTTAAAATAATGAATCATATATTTTGGTATTAATTTTAGGGAAGTGATTGTTTCACGGAAGAAGGGATGCCGAAAACGGCGTTTCCAAACGGATGGAAAGGAGAGAAAGGATTATACACGGTTGGGTTTACGAGGAGAGGACTCCTTGGAACGGCCTCTGACGCCGTTAAAATCGCTGGCGATATTGGTGACCAGTGGAGAGATGAAATCAAGGGCCCTACCAAGATGATGTGCAATTCTCATTTTGTCTTTTTCTCCAATAAATCCTAATTTTCGTTTTTTTTAATAGATTTTATCACATAATTTTGCATGTTGATGTTGTAAATGGAACAAATAACAAACTCACTCTCCTTATCTTAATAAAATGTTAACCATTTTAATGGTCAAGTGCGAAAAATAACTTATCTTTGCAATAACTACTCAATGGTTTTCTTATAAAAAAAACTACTCAATGATTATATATATTTATGTATATCCAGATACAAATCGAACTAAAACGTACTTGTTAAAATAGTACTCCCTCTGCTTTATTTTATAAGAGGTTTAAAGAAAAAAATTTGTTTCATATTATAAGATTATTTACATTTTTCTGTGCCGAATCAAATGTATTTATTTTTTGGTGATTATTTTAATTTTGTACTCTTTTATGTGATTAGTAGAATTATATAAAACTCATATATTAAATAATATTATTAATAAACATTTAAGTTTCTAAATCTACGTGTTTTAAACTACAAAGTCTTATATTTTGGGAGTCCTCTAGTAAAATCGAATTAAAAATACAAATTTTTGGTTAAATAATTGAATTAATGTGTATGTATATTACCCTGTTTTAGTTCGATTTTCAGCAAATAGTGTAATAATATATATGTATAATAAAATTTGAGGTTTGTGTAGTTTAGATTATGTACTTGAAATTTAAGTGTTTTAAGCTATTCATCTAATTATTGATATATATATATATGTGTGGAATATGAAAATGTGAATGTAAGAGAGACAAATGGATATGTAAGAGTACTGTGTGATATGTATAGAGACGAAGACGTAAGGAAGAGAGCTCGAAGGTGGCACTGATTTGTCACTCAGATGAGAATCGAGAGAGAGAGAGCTGACACTATTCTACTGTTACCGCATGGACAATATTATCTAAACTGATCCATCGCTCTCTCCCCCTCTGTGCCGTCATGAGAGACTCATATATATTTCTCAATATGTGATTTTAAATACTCTTTTTTTTTGTTTCCATTTTATTAATTTTACCCAAAATATAACTTCATTCACTCATGTGACCTAAGCATTTTGTCATTGTATCTATATCTGAATTTATTATTGTAGTAAAGACGTTTGTCTTCTTACATTTACAAAAAAAAAAACATAATTGTATCTGGTGACCACAATAGATTTTAATTTTAGTGTAGATGAATGCAAATATTAGTATGAGTTGGTCATAGCGTCAAGTCTTTTTTTTTGTTGATAAAAGGCTATAGCCGACCATTAACTTAATTCTTATATAAATGTAGGTAATAGGAATCGATCCATAAATGTAATAATATTTGTTTTCAATAAATTTATCACGTGTCAAACTAATTTAAGAATTAAAAAAGAAAAAGAAAGAAGAGAGGCAATACATAAGAAATAAATATTACATCAAAAATAGGGCATTGAATTCGAGAAACGTTATGACACGCATCCATGCACACTTACGTTAACTTTGCCCAGACACTTACGTCACTTTTATTTTATTTATATATATATTCTTACATTATTATGGTTAGAGGTTTTGTCTTACTGACGAATTTGCAGGCACACTGTCAATTTTCCATGATGGATTTGACATTTCTCTTTGCATGTTAAGTGTGTCACCGCTCTCTCTTCAATCTATTTATCACGCCAATTTTTTCCTTGACTTTAATTTATTATCTACTTAATTTATGTGACCAAGTTAATACTCAAATACTTCCAATAGCTCAAACATTTATGCTGCTAATTACCTTAGTTATTTATTTAATCAACATTTAAGTTAAAAGTAAGAAAACCGCTATTAGAGCTCAAGAACAATGATTAATCAAGTGATGATGACCAATACCTTCCTTGGAACTAATAATTCAAGGATTTATAGTTTGAATCTACTTTTTGGGAAGGTGTTTACACGGGCTCTCCTAGTTTTCGAGGGAATGTGCAACCATAAGATGATGATATGTTGATCTTTAATGTCTGAGATCCCAATATCCATTGATCGAAGTCGGCAGTTATTTAAAAGCTGAAACCTTTCGTTTTACCAAAAAATTATAATTAATTGATCAATTGAAAAAGAAACATTTTGGTCTGATAACTAAATATTCCTCTACTATATTTTGTTGTTGGCCAAACTCTACTATTATTCTTTTTATTCAAATTTTGACTATAGATTGTGTACATATATGTGATGCTAAAGGGATATAATAGTGACGTAAGATAAAAGTATGGACCAGGAGGAGGAATTAGAATCGAGAGAAATTACTCATGATCCGATGAACCGTACCTTCTCTATTGCACTCTAAACTTGGCATGCACTTGTACTAATCAATCCTCTGCTCTGCGTATATACATAGATGCATGGGGATTTGCCATGCAAAGAAACAAATGCATTTCTCTATACTCACGTATTATATGTAGCCATATATGTGAAACTTGAGAAAACGTGCGAGTCAAAATTTCAATTTTGTTTGTATATGTACATATGATGACAAAAGCTTAGCTTTCATTAGAATAGGACTTGTCGTGTCCTCTGCCATTCTCTATCATCCCTTCAAGTTTACTCTTAGATATTGCTACGCCTTTACACATTTTGTTTTTTTCTACCATACCCATTTTCTACTGACTAGTAATACTCCAAATTTATTCTCAAGTGGTGAACTTGCGTATCATATTCAATTTTACTGTAACCATAAAATTTTTAAAGACTTAGATTAATAGTATAGTATACACCAATTTATAAGAAAAACACTTGTTTGACAAAAAAAGAAAAAAAAATTGCTTTAGACCAACTAAAATTAGTCTTGAAAATCTTAAAATTTATTATGAGTTAGTGATTTAAGTACATAAATTGATTTTGTTTTATTTCAATTACGATGAGATACATGTTTTATACCATTTATCTGATAATTAGTAATGGCGACGATTTTTCTGATATTAGTAACGGTGTCAAACATACTGGCCCGCGTCAAACTGATCCAAATCCGTGGATTTTTATTTTAATAGACCGCGATGGGCCGGCCTGCTTAAACCGCGGACCAGATACTATTTAAATTTTGAAAAGATAAATAATGTAACAAGTAAAATCGAACCTATGATAATTGCGTAAGAAGAAACCAATATATCCACTGAGCCACGGACGATTCATTGAATAATCATTCTACAGTAATTTATTAAATCTAATTCAGCGTTTTTGCCAATACTAAGACTTTTGCTTTTCTGAATACTACGCTAAACCAATCTCAGCACATAAATATGATTTGTTACGCTAAACCAATCTCAGCACATAAATGTGACTTGTTATTAAGTTTTGGGAAGTCTTGTTAGCAAAACTTATATACATATATCAACCAAATAGTCTATGATATGAAGTTATGAACAATAAACACATCTAATCCTCTTGCAAAAACTAATAATAAGTAAATCTAATGATCAATGATGAGGTGGAGGGCCATTCAAACTCCTCCAAGAATGCTAGTATATAACCACCGTTTGACCATCCAAATCTGGTCTGCATTTTTATTGGAACGTAAATAAAGTCAAACATCTTTAAAATGCAATTCATCCATATAAACTCATGAAATCATAAAGCTCTGAAAAAAGAATGTTTACCTGTGACATATATTTTCCTTCACCACCATATTTTACCCATCTCTCTGTCCTTGTAACTTTGAGCTTCTCATGAATAGTCTGACTTGTCTTGTCAACAAGATAGTTGCCTCTGATCTACCTCCTTGCAATCTCCTACGCCATCTCTTTAGCTTCCTTTGAACTTGATCTCGCCAGCCCTGTACAAATCATCTCGTGTTGTGGTGCACATCCTTTCGGTGAATCTCTGTTCCATTGTAATCAAATTTTGAGATCCAAGAAGCTTTATGAATGAGGTATATTTCATGTTTGTCTAAATGAAACAAACATGAACCACATGTTTCATTTTATCATAGTTGTCTCGTTTGTCAAAGAGGTCAAGCTTTCAGGGAGACCAATGAGCCCAAAGTACAATCATATGTACAAGTAATTTCAGGAATTACTTTCTCAAATTATGTACAAGTAATCATATGTACAGACACAAACGCATTCTCAAATTGCTTTCTCATCAAAAGTATTATTAAAATCCAAAATTGTAACTAAAGATTCTGTAACCTATAAAAGTTCTTAATCTAAATAAAACAACTTAAAATTACAACTAATATAAAACAGAGAGAATACTATTTATTTCATAAGAAGTATCATTTATCTAATATTAGTAACAGCTATTGATACTAGTCAACATTGGTTCCAGATCTAGAAAGGAGATTAAGACCCAGTGACTAAATCATTTTTCTTGTTAAAGAAACAATGTTCATATTCATAGCCAAATTAATTGAAAAGGTTTATTCTGTTGTTAATTTTTGTAGATAGAAAAATACAGTTATTAATCCAAAGTTAAAAATATGTGAAACATGAACACTTTTCTAAACAATAATTTATTGTTTTAGAAAACAATAAATTTGGTGGGTCCTAATAATATGACCATAATCCTAAAACTAAATTAAATAGTTTACTTTTTTTGTTAAAATAATAGTGGTCTACTGGTCTTCATCTTTTGTTTAATCCACACATTTCCTCCGGACAAAGAAACATCTAAATCGGGCTTAAGTATTCATGGCCCAATTGCATATTTGCTTTGTGAGCCTTTCCCTTAGTCTTATGGACTAAAGAGCTAATGCTGGGCCTAACATCAAACTACTTTTTCAAAATGGATTAGATTCACTTCCAAAGAGACTGTTTTTACCTGACACCGTCAATCCAACTACTTCATCCAGATGATCTATCTGAATACACAATCTAAATAGAGCAGCTGGATGTTGTTTATTTTCATGGTAAATACTACATCTAGATGTTGCATCTAGATGTGTGTTTGTTTGTTTTGTAAATTGACATCTACATCTAAATAGACCTACATCTAAAGAGGAGAGAGAATAAAAAAGAGGAAATAGAGTAAAAAAGAATAGATAGCGTAAAAAATAGGAAAACGAATAAAAAATAGGATAAAGAGAGTAAAAAAGAAGAAAAAGAGAAGAAAATTGTATTTTGGTATTTTAAATTTGTATGAACTTCATCTACGTCTAATTGCTTATAAACACATCTAGAATTTCTAAAAATTTAAACTAAGTTGAGATGCTCCATCCAGCATGTTTATCCGGATGATGCACAATTATGCATTTAAACGAACAAAACAACACCATGATATCTATAAAATCAACAAAAATCTAGAATATCATAAATATGTTTGACCAAAATTATAATATATGATCTATTACGATTGAAAAGATTGTTTTTTAGAATCCTAAATATTATTTTGATTTAAACCTTGATTTTATATATATATATATATATAAAAGTTTATACATATGATAAGTCTATTTGATTCAATAACATTAATAAAAGTAAAATATACGTTTCCTAAAAAAAAGAGAAATAGATTTGCGTCGATTGATTATTATCTCGTAAGATTTTGCATGGAACAAGACAAATTGGAAAAAAATATGAATAAATGAAAAAGAATATTTGCGTCAATATATTGTCGATTATTAAAAGGCTATTTTTGTCATTAAAAGAAAAAGTACTTTGCCAAAGGCGTGCTACGTCACGTAAATTGTACAACTCTAAGGGCTTTTTGGGGTTTTCAATAGTAATAAAGCTAACTTCATAAATATATATTTTATCTTCTACAATTCCGTCCACCCAAAACAACTGACATGGGAACTACTTTTGTTTTTAAATTAAATAAAATCAAGACTTATTTTTTGGGTCAAAATATTTATTTCAAAGATTTAAAATAAATAAATTTATATATAATCAGATACACGTTTTTCTCCGAAAAAAGAACGAAATTTAGGAGAAGAGAGTTTTCTCTCTCAATTGTAATTCAGGTAAGTTTTCCGACGACTTCTTCATCTTCCACTTCTCTTCTCTGACTTTAATCCTTCAGAGAGGTGATGAAGACTTGTTTCGTGCGGATTATCCTCCGGTTTTACCCAGTAATTTTTTCGGATTCTCTTTTCCGGTTACGCTCCGACTGTATATTGGTTTTTGTTTCTTTTTGGTCATCGACCTTTGGGCACTTATCCTTGCTATGGCGAGATACGATCCCCTTGCCTTAGCTTCTATGTATTCGGTGACTGCAATTTTCGCATCTTCCACCGGCGATTTCGGTTCCTGAAAAGTGAATCTCAAATTCACTTACACTGCTTCCTGAAGAGAGCTTATAGGTAGATTGTAATAGTTGTACAATCTGGCCCATCAGGGTTTGATAAAATTTTGGGCCTTGTGCCCTTTGACGGTATAAAAAAGGAAAAGAACGAAATTTACACAGATTTTCTTCTGTATATATGTGAAGGGAGAATTGATCAAATAACACAATTTGACTGAAATGGTGAAATAAAGAGAGTAACATATGTAATGATGAAATTAAGTATCTAACCTAAAGTCCTACCTATTTACAATTTTATCTTGAAATTAAGTATTTAACACAAAATTTTAACTATTTGCAATTTTATTTTGAAATTAAGTATTTAACAAGCCCTTACTATTTCTAATTTTATCTTTTTAATTAGTTATAGTATATAGTAGTTCTATACCGTATTGAGAGAATGAGGAGGAAAAATAGTAATGAGAAAGGAGAGAATGAAGAGTAGGGGAGGAGTATGAAGAAAAATAGAAGTATAAAAGAAAGATTAAAGGAAGGAGTAGGAATAGAAATCAATCAAAGTTATGAAATTTTTTCAAAAAGTGTATAAATTGATAATTAAAAAAACATACTATATTAAATACATTTTTTATACTAGTGTTCGATACAAAATTAGTTAATAACGTATTCGTTTTATATATAAAAAATTTAGTAGTTTTTAAAAATTTATGTTTTAGTATGTGTAAAAAAATCATTGTTCTTTAAATAGAGTTTGGGGAAGAGAGAAAACTGAATAAGAAGAAAAAAAATTAGATAATTGATATGCGTAATAAATTAAATAAATACAAAAACTAATTATTTATTTCGGTATTAATTAGAGCTGAGCTACTTCTAATGCTTTTTTTTTACAGAGATGCTTTCTTCTTTCTCTCGAACTTTCTCTCTCTAAAATTTGTATCGTTTCTCTCTTCTTCTACCTTCTTTCCCTTATTTCTCTAATTTTTATCTGGGTTTTGCTAATTCGAAGTGCTAATCTCGTTAGTTTCTTGGAAAATTAGGTGAGGAGTTGAAAAGGGGAAAATTGTTGATTTTGTTTCTGCTGTGCAATAATTTCTCAGAGGATGCGAAGCTCTTATGCAAGAAGAAGTCAATATTAGCTACTACATGGGAATCTGACATTTTAACAACTGTGTGTGGGGTTAGTTTTGTCGAAGAACGAAAAAGATGTCTCAGACTAACTGGGAAGCTGATAAAATGTGAGTTTTTGTTTTTCATGGGTTTTGATTTCCTTTACTCATATTATCTTGCTTGCTACTGGAAACTTTAATTTTGGCTTAGGTTTTAGATTCTGGGTGTGCTGAAATGCTTTCTAGGTTTTGCTTGTTTGTTTCTAGGGTTGAGGTTTTATGAATGCATTATTTTTTTCTTCTTCTTTCCCCTTTGCTACTGTTTGATTTTAGGGTTCTACGTTCCTCTGAACTTTATTATTTTAGAGTCGGTAAGTTTGCTTATACTTGATCTTGATTCTGTTTGTCTAGGTTAGCTTATTGTTTACCTTTCAACTTGTCGCTAGTTTACTTTTCTTGACAATCTTGCTTAGTTGAGAGGGTTGTTACACTTCGCGGATTTCAAGTTTCTATTATCAGTAAGGATTCTTGCTAAATGTTTTGGTTATGGGGACTCTTTAGTTTGGTAAGTTTTGCATGTTTTGGCCAAAGTTTAGTTCTGTTGTGTTGTCAGTCACTTTCAAGGGGCTTGACAATATCTGGGTATTTTGGTTTATCCAATTCTGGTTGACTCTTGTGGCATCAGGTTTCTTTTGTTACTCTCCAAATTTACTCTTCTTTGTTGTATGCAAGTCTGACTTTGAGCACAATCATGAAAGTTTTCTTATTTTGGTGTTTCTGCTAATAGCTGAATGGTCTGTTTCTAGGACATTGTAAGTTTGATGTTGTATGCTCCTCTATGGCGGTCAGGCTTTGTTGAGATTTTAAGACAATTCTTTTGCCGATCTTCATTTGTTGTGTATCATTATCTTGTTATTGTTGTATACATTGCTTCTCGAACTATCTTTTTGTAATGTAACAGGTTGGATGTCTATATCCACGATTATCTGGTAAAAAGAGAGTTAAAAGCTACAGCCCAGGCTTTCCAAGCTGAAGGAAAAGTGTCATCGGATCCAGTTGGTAAGACAGCACAATATTCTTGACCAATTTGACTACGATTCTAATAAAGATCCTAATGACAATCACATCTTCGTGTATTGTTTTGTAGCTATTGACGCACCTGGCGGATTTCTGTTTGAGTGGTGGTCTGTCTTTTGGGATATATTTATTGCTAGGACCAACGAGAAGCACTCCGAAGTTGCTGCATCTTACATCGAGGTCTCTTTCTTTTTTTACCTACACCACTAGTGATTCTATATCTGTGTAAAGCTGCATTATTTTCTTTAGTTAGTTATGTGTAATTAGTTAGCAGCATTGCTTAAAGTTGAATTGTGTTCCCCCTTGTATATGTAAAGCAAGAAATGTTAACTCCGATTTTCTGTTTTGCTTTTTGTTAAGTTTATTAGCTAAAAATTTATGTGTGTTGACTTGCAGACACAGATGATTAAAGCGCGAGAACAGCAGTTGCAGCAATCTCAACACCCACAGGTTTCACAGCAGCAGCAACAACAACAGATACAAATGCAACAACTCTTGTTGCAACGAGCACAGCAACAGCAGCAGCAGCAGCAGCAACAACAACAACATCATCATCAGCAACAACAGCAGCAGCAGCAGCTACAACAACAGCAATATCAAAACCAACCGCCTTCTCAACAACAGCAGCAGCCACCAACGCCTCAACACCAACAACAGCCAACACCACAGCAGCAGCCACAGAGAAGAGATGGGTCCCACCTTGCAAATGGATCAGCAAATGGACTTGTTGGTAATAACAGTGACTCAGTCATGAGGCAAAATCCTGGGTCTGGTAGTTCCTTAGCAAATAAGGCATATGAGGAGAGGGTCAAAATGCCTACTCAGAGGGAATCTTTAGATGAGGCAGCTATGAAGGTTAGTTTAGGCTACACATGTGTTATCTCTTTTTTGTGGCATCTTTCTTCATCAAATTGTATAAATCGAATTTCTGTTGGCTTCAGCGATTTGGGGACAATGTTGGGCAACTGTTGGATCCAAATCATGCATCAATGTTGAAATCTGCAGCAACTTCCGGACAGCCTGCAGGGTGCTGTTCTCATACTTCTACCTTCACTATTTCCACTTATTCCCTCTGCTATCTCTCTCTCTTCTTATAATTTCATTTGCTGGTGAATCACAGGCAAGTGTTACATAGTACGAGTGGTGGTATGTCTCCACAGGTTCAAGCTCGAAATCAGCAACTTACCGGGTCTGCTGTGGTATGTAATGTTGAATTTATGTTATGTCTAGTCCATTGTTGAGGTTTACTATTAGTTAATACTTGCTGGGCTTATCTGGGTTTAGGATATAAAAAGTGAGATCAATCCCATGCTCACTCCCAGAACTGCTGTTCCAGAAGGGTCTTTGATTGGAATCCCTGGTAGGTTTGCTATTTTTTTCACGGTCATGAGTGTATCATTTCAGTACTTCAAGCGCGTTAATGTAGTAATAGTACTTCAGCTTGCAAGAAGTTGATTATGATTAATGCTGGTTTCGTGTTTCAGGTTCAAATCAAGGCAGCAACAACCTTACACTTAAAGGGTGGCCACTCACCGTAAGCTTTATCAGTGAAATTTTCTCTGCTACGTCTCACTCTTTTCTCTTAAAAGAAATTCCTTTTTGACTGCGGATTTCTTTCCTGATTTAGGGATTTGATCAACTTCGTTCTGGTCTTCTACAGCAGCAAAAACCATTTATGCAGTCTCCTCAGTCATTTCACCAACTCAACATGCTGACTCCACAACATCAGCAACAGCTCATGCTGGCGCAACAGAATCTGAATTCACAGTCTGTCAGTGAAGAGAACAGAAGACTTAAAATGCTGCTGAACAACAGGAGCATGAGCCTCGGAAAGGATGGCCTTGGGAGTTCTGTTGGGGATGTGTTACACAATGTTGGATCATCTTTACAACCTGGTGGCCCTCTTTTGCCTCGTGGAGACACGGACATGATACTAAAGGTTTGCCTTGTCTTTGTTTTACAAATGTTAAGTGGCTAGCTTGATTATAGTTAAATGGTTGCAAATTTGAATAAGCTTGAACAATATTGTTTGCTAAAATGGAAGATGTCTAGTCTCTGTCTGGCTGCGATGCTTGCTCTAAAATTATATCACAATTATGCTTTGTAGTTAAAGATGGCTCTGTTACAGCAGCATCAACAGCAGGGTGGTGGAAATCCACCACAGTCACAGCCACAGCCACAGCCACAACCACAACCACAACCACAGCCACTTAATCAGCATGCCCTTTCAAATCCGCAACCACAGAGTTCAAATCACAATATTCACCAACAAGATAAATTGGGAGGAGGTGGTAGTATTACAATGGATGGTAGCATGTCAAATTCTTTTCGAGGAAATGAACAGGTCTGTTTTAAATTCATGTTTCTTTTCCTTGTTCATTTTTCAATCTCAAGGTTTGTTCCTAATTGCTTTTCCATTCAATTGAAGGTATTAAAGAATCAAAGTGGGAGGAAAAGAAAGCAACCGGTTTCGTCTTCTGGACCAGCTAATAGTTCAGGAACAGCCAACACTACGGGACCATCACCCAGCTCAGCACCTTCTACACCTTCAACTCATACTCCTGGAGATGTAATTTCTATGCCAAATCTGCCGCACAGTGGTGGTTCCTCCAAATCGATGATGATGTTTGGCACTGAAGGAACTGGGACTCTTACATCTCCGTCAAATCAGTTGGTGGGTTTCCTTAAACTGTTGATGGGAGCGCATAGATGTTTTCATAATCAGAATGAATTAGTAGCATAAATTATTGGCTTTTCTGCAGGCTGATATGGATCGATTTGTGGAAGATGGGTCGCTAGATGATAACGTTGAATCTTTTTTATCCAATGAGGATGGTGATCAACGAGATGTCGTTGGGCGGTGTATGGATGTTAGTAAAGGTGTGTGTTTTAGCCTCATACAATTTGGTTCAAAAATAACATGGTGAACTTTTCTTATGTAATCCAACAGTATTTCTCAATCACTACAATGATGGCTCTGCACTAGGTTTCACGTTTACTGAAGTTAATACAGTACGTGCGAGCACAAGCAAAGTTACCTGTTGCCACTTCTCTTCGGATGGAAAATTGCTTGCTAGTGCCGGACATGACAAAAAGGTTAGCTAGAAGTCATCATTATGTCTTTTGGTGTTCTGAAACTAAAGAGCCTCTTGGGTTGTTCCATTGTGTAGGCTGTACTATGGCACACTGACACTATGAAGCCAAAAACCACGCTTGAGGAACACACAGCTATGATAACAGATGTCCGTTTTAGTCCAAACTTGCCCCGCCTTGCTACCTCTTCGTTTGACAAAACTGTCAGAGTTTGGGATGCTGATAATGTAAGTGAAAGTTAATTGATTTCACTATGCTGCTAAATCTCTACATGAATATGTCATTGTTTATTCCGACGTTGTGATCACTTACAAGATTTCTAATCTCCTTTTCAGAAAGGCTATTCCCTTCGCACTTTCATGGGACATTCTTCTATGGTTACGTCGCTTGACTTCCATCCCAACAAGGATGATCTCATATGTTCTTGCGACAATGATGGCGAAATAAGATACTGGAGCATCAACAATGGAGGTTTCACAAGAGTGTACAAGGTAGATTTGTTATTTCTGTTTAAAGCCATCTCAACATTATATACTTGCTTAAATTAGCAAACTGATACATTTAGCTTAACTTTTTCCTTTTCACAGGGTGGTTCTACCCAGATGAGGTTCCAACCACGTGTTGGAAAGTATCTTGCGGCTTCATCAGCAAATGTTGTTTCTGTACTAGATGTTGAAACGCAAGCTTGTCGACACTCTTTGCAGGTTTAGTGCTCAATAGTTTCTTGTCTAATACTGTGAAATAAATGCGTGTTTTGTGCTAAGAGAACAACTCAAGTAAAATATACTTATACCTCCGTACAGGGGCATACTAATCCAATAAACTCGGTGTGCTGGGATCCTTCTGGTGACTTCTTGGCATCGGTTAGTGAAGATATGGTAAAAGTTTGGACGCTCGGTACAGGTAGTGAAGGAGAATGTGTTCATGAGCTAAGCTGTAATGGCAACAAATTCCAGTCTTGTGTTTTCCATCCTGCTTACCCCTCGCTGCTCGTAATTGGTTGTTACCAGGTAAAGTTAAAATCATTCCACAATTCGTGTTCAAAAGTTTGTGCATTAACTAATCCAAAACTCCCAACCTTACTCCTAAAACTTGTTAAAATGTATTGCAGTCTTTAGAACTATGGAATATGTCAGAAAACAAGACGATGACATTGCCAGCTCACGAAGGACTAATTGCTTCATTGGCTGTTTCAACTGCAACTGGACTGGTCGCATCAGCTAGTCACGACAAGCTAGTGAAACTTTGGAAATGAAATGATCAATGAGAGGAGAAGACAAGTTTGTGTTTAGGTATTATTAGTCTCGGGGGGTTTTTCGTTTTAACTTGTAGTTTCTTTTGCTCGGCCATTATCTCGATCTCAAGATAGTATTTCGGATGTTGAACAATGTCGTTGTATGATCTAACTAAATTGGGATCTTGAGGAACTGTGTAAACCAACTGTTGTAACCTTAGTGTTCTTGTGTTTTACCAATCCGGTTTAGTTTGGTTTGGTTTCGATCAAGCTGCTTCAATATCTTTCATTCATATTTGTGGAGCGCAATCGTACTGTGAAATGTGAATTGTTTAACGTGAAAAAAATGTAAACGCAAACGCTAAAGTTATAAAATGAGATCATAAAATGAGAACGCAAACGCAAAGTGTGTCCCTTTAGTTTGGTTCACGTCGGTGAAAGTCGTCTTCTTTCTTTCGTGATGGCTCCGTCATCTCTGAGATCGCTTTTATGAGTAGCTGAGGTCAGAGTCTCCCGCGAAGGCTAAAGATTAAAAGCTGCGTGAATACTTTCGGATACAAAAGGGATAATTTTTTTCCTTTCTCTGGATTCTCGGTTTTGTGTGATTGGGTGATGGAGATAGAAGATAACAGTGACGAGGTTATCAAGTGTTTCATCTCATTTTTCGCTTGATTTGTTATCGTTGTGCATAATTTGATTCCTCAAGTTTCTACTGGAGAATGAGATGCGTGATGCTGAATTGATATGTTAGATTGGGCAAATTCTAATAGACTCTGGAAACACAGGTTTGTTCTTATGGGAATGAAAAATGTAGTTCAGAGCATCCTGGGGAAATGGTGACAAATCTGAAGACGTCCATAAGAGTTTTGTGTGCGAAAGTTAATGAACAGGTGCTTAGTTTCTTCTTTTCTGACCAAATAAAGTCTCTTGGGGTCTATCTTACACTGGTGTTCTTGATCAAGCACTGATAAGTTTTTACTTCAATTGTTATTTGTAACTTAGAATCAGAGAAAATGTGAAGTTAAGGATAAGCTGCAGCAATTGCGAGAAAGATTAAGCGCTGAAGGTGTTGATGTTTCAGTCCAGGAGTTGATGCCGCTTCTGAGATCACTGAAGGTAAGTAGGTGTCACTAGATAGTGTGTGGCTTCATGTTGTGACACGTAATAGTTGTCGGTATTTTCAGGAATTGGAGAAACAGGAATCTGAAGTCCGGTCTAGTTGCAATGCTAAACGTTGTGCGTTAGAAGATGTAGTTTCTGTTTTAGAGGAAAGAGTTGCAAAGGGGTGTAATGGTCAGATTTTAGAGGAAGATTTAGATGGTTTGTTGGTTAAATCTTTGGATAATTTGACTTCAGCAAAGAAGGTACTATTTCTATGCTATAGACATCTTCTTTGCATGTTGAGATTACTTACTTTTTATTTTACTTTCCATTTAGTTATTGGTTTAGAGCATCATGGCAATGAGATTCAGGTTTTCCCAATGTTTTTTTAGGATGGTTAATGGTTGCTTTCCCTTCGTGGTATTGTAGGAGCTTGCAGCAATACTAAGAGATATAGTGTCTCTAAAGAGACAAATTGATGATGTGCCATGCCAATCTGAACTCCTCCAGTATGTCCTTCTCCCCAACTTCTTGCTTACTTCAAAGTCATTGCCTTGGATTTGGTACTTTGTATTTGTGTAATAAACTCTTACCGTCTCAACAATGAATCTGATTTAACCCCACTCCCTCTATTTAGATGAGCAAAGTATCTCTAATCATGTTATAAATATATGCATCATGTCAGGAGTCAAACTGCTTGGCCTTTACCTTTTAGGAATTTAGTTTTACTATGGCTGATCTCCTTATTGATGTATTTGTTGCACACTAAAGCCACCCACTTCATATCCGTGCAGATATGAAAGAAGATTCTCAGAGCTCAATATTTGTATTCAGGTTTGAATGGTCAAATTAATATTTGCTTTGTTTCTTGCAGGTATGTTTAATTGTTGAAAATGAACTTACTGGCTTATTGATTAGCTAATCTTTGTTCAATTTCTAACATAAACAGGAGAAACTTCAACAAACTAGGAAGCTCTATGCAACATACAATGCTCTTATTGAAATAAAAGACTTGATGCTAAAGGAGACATCTTTATTGAATTCAATAGGTTCACAGGTAAATACATGCGTCATTATTTGATAGATCGTCTGTGTCTAGCATTATCTCGGTTGCACTACTTTCTACATCATACCTTTAGATATCATTTACTTATCATTGAGAAAGGTTAGGTTCATACCAAGTTGATTTACGTTTCTGCTTTGCCCTCTAGTTTATCAATTGGTGAGTCGTAGATTTCAATTTTTTATCGTTCTTCTTCACCAAAATCTTGACTTAAGTGTAGTTTCAAGACTTGATTGGTACTCCGGATGGCCGTGTTAAGCTAATTGATTCAATGGAAGGAGTTATGAAAGGAATCCAACAGGTATTTCGAGTTATATTCATTTAGGTATTTGACGCACAAAGCATGAATCTAGCCCAACTTAGGCAATTTCAGCTGTATGATTTGTAAATTTTTTTGAAGTGCAGAAGATAGGAAAGGTACAACTTGGGCTTCAAGAAGAGCAAAGGCTCCGCGATACTTCAAAAGAAAAGTATATAGCTGCAGCTGCAGAGCAAAGAAAATGCTATACTGTACTAAGAGCTTTCCAGGTTAGCACAGAAGAGGAAATAAGTGCTTATACTGAAAAGCGTTTTGACTCCCGAGAGCCGTATACTTAAATGGTGCTAAATTTCTCTCAATGGCAGGAGGAATGTACTAAGAATGACAGGCTGAGGAGTCAAATCTCTGCTGTGAAAACCTCTGACTCCAAAGAAGAGGTTTAATAAGGTGATATAAAGTGACTCTCCTTTCAAGTTACAGCTAACCAGTGTAGAGCCAGCTTAGAATTAGACATGATTATCTTGAGATATGCTGTATCAATATGCTTAGCCTTACACACGGAAGATATGAGAATCTATAGGCCTAGAAGCAGCAGGCTTGCTTTACCAATTGTTATATATTAGCTATGGGAAACTATTATACTCTAATCATAGAGGAAGAAAAGTTTGAATACAACCTAGAAAGATACAGTGCGTCATAAAAGGCTATTACGTCGAACAAATAACAAATTAGAAGAAACGCCACACTCATCATCTCTCGCACTGAGACTTAATCATGTGGGCTCTTTTTCAGGATTTGATTCGTTCACCGGATCTCTGCTATCCCGTCCCCTTGAGATAATACTTCCTTGATGTTCTCTACCTGCAAATCAACACATGGTTTCATGGCATGAGCATAAAGATTCATAGCTGACGACAGAAGGTGTTGACAACTTTTCATTTTTGTATCCTCATTATGTCAAGTCACAAAGTAAGACTTGTTTACTCTACTCCACCCTGTATATGTACGAAGCTAACTGAAACTTCTGCTGAATCTAATTTTCTTTATAAAGAAGTCACCTGGTTGTGTAAAAACCCGGTGACAGGCAATGGAGGTGGCTTGATGACTTGGCCTTGGACGAAACTCTGAGGCTGAAAAAAGTGTTTCTCTAGAGCTGCCTCCTTCAGACACTTGGCCGGATTTGTATGGACCTTCAGTTATGTTGTTCTTTGACTTTTGTTTATGAGACAAAACCGTAGTCCATGATCCCCCGCTTGATCCTGCCAATGCCATTATCACATCCGCCTGCAAAAAATGGCTTCCCAATTTCTCTACTTGTTTCTGGATTTTACAATGTAGTCAAACAAGTTCAATATCAAGAATGTAAGTATTAGAGAGAATCACTTTGTTCGGGTGAACATCATCAAAGACATGAGCTTGACCACCATAGAATATAGTCATTTGCTTAGTACTCGATATCAAGTCTTTCCAATTTCCAGTACTGCAAAGACAAACAAATTGTATTAAACTGATTTGGGACAGAACATCAGAAGGCCAGAGACACTTGGAAGCTAACAAACCTTGAAGGGGCAAAACGTTCAACCTTGCCCAGGTTTGGCATTGCAAAGGAACTTAAGATATTGGGACCTTTCATCCCTGTACGCGAACCTTCATCTGCAGCTGTCGGAGTGATAACTGATGGTCCTACGTTTTCATCCTTGAACCTGCTTGAAGATAGCTGATGAAGCAAATGACTGATCTGTCCACCGCGTGGAGGCTGGATTGCCAAAGGATTCACATTCATGGAGGGACTTCCATGTCCGTTTCTAAGCAACTAGGTAACGACAATGACAGGTTACAGAAACTAAGTTCAATGAAGCTGTGAACATAGTGAAGTTGTGTAGGTTTTGGTTTTACTTACCTTGGACCAATGCTGAGACTCCGGGTGCTCTTGAGTTTTGAAGTGTGAATCTGAGTTACTCCTCTTGTTTCCTGAAAATCTATTGCTCATGATAGAGCCAGAAACCTCACTTCTTTGTCCAAACAACTGTTGTATTCCATCAAGATGATTCGTCCCGCCAGAGTGTCTTTCAACTAAACACAAGATAAAATCTGGATAAGTAACATCAGGTAGCAGTAGGAGGACAAGGAGAGAGAGAGAGAGAGAGAGAGAGAGAGAGAGAGAGAGAGAGAGAGAGAGAGAGAGAGAGAGAGAGAGAGAGAGAGAGAGAGAGAGAGAGGTAATAAAGAAGCCATTTCATATAAAAAGCATTAGAACCTCAAATTACTATGACCCACCAAACTCATCAGTCCAATTCACTCCCAGTGTCCCAACTAATCCACCAGAGGCATTGTGGTTGGACAAAGATGGAGAGAGTTCTTAAACTACATGCTCATACAAAATCCATGTTCATGTTTATAAAATTTTCAAGAAATAAGACAATGTACACTCTTATCTTATTAAAATTCAACCCAAAGATGTTCCATTTTCTACTTAGGATATCTAATTATATATGAATTGACCAAAAATTTGAAACGAACTCACATGATCTTCTACACTTTCATCTCATGATGAATGAAAGCTCGATTGTTAAATCAGACTAGAAAAACAAAAGGATCGAACTTTAAACCGAAATCTATGTAACACAATTTGAACTTTCTCTAGATGGAATCCCTAAATGTACAGATAAATCAGCTCAACTACATCACTAGAATCACACTTCAACAAAAAGCATAGAGAGAGAGAGAGAGCAGAACCAAGATCGGAGGTAGAGGAAAGACCACCACGTCCACCGGCGGAGGAAACAGAGGTTGTTGAGGGAGTCATCGCCGCTTTAGCCGCCATATCCGGTGGTAGTCTATGGTCAGCCATGGAAGTGGATGCTAAAGTTGGAGTCTTGGAGCCAAGAAAGTCATGGAACAAGAGCTTATCTTGCTCTTTTTGCCGGAGACGAGAATCAACATCAGTGGTTGGATCGCCATTGTTGTGATTCATCATTACCAAACAAGTGTGTCAGTGTGGCCACTTCGCTTACCTTCCTCCATTACAGTCTCTTCCCTCTCTCTGTATTATTTCGTGGACACAGAGAGATCAGAGTATTTTTTTTCTTTCTGGGTAAAGTGTAAAATAA
Organism: Lepidium didymum; assembly: GCA_963920545.1. Lineage (NCBI taxonomy): Eukaryota > Viridiplantae > Streptophyta > Magnoliopsida > Brassicales > Brassicaceae > Lepidium > Lepidium didymum. The sequence goes on along the minus strand of OY986994.1, from coordinate 2,781,924 downwards.
GAGACGAAAAAGGTTGGCCTTTTGTTCTTCAAGCTACTTTATTGGGTTTCTCATACTTAGTATAATAATCAGATTGTTCAACCACAAAAACATAAGTAAGGTTATTAAATTATGGTCTTGAAGACTCTTTTTATATCTATGCAAGTTTTATTGATTTGAGAAATAAGTAATTTATGTATTTAATCTAACCAACACTCACACTTTGGCTTAGTTTGATTAGTAAGATTTTTTTGTTAAGCATAGTACTTTTTAAAAACTAATTATATTTGACAAAATTTAAAGCATAATATTCTGCTCAACAAAATTTTTACCAATCTAAATCTTTATTAATTTAATATTTAAATGAAATCAAATAACACAACTAAAAAATATGAAAACATACATTTATTACTTTGGAGTTCTTTCAAAAATAACTGATTAATCCAGCTCACATTTTTCAAATTTTTACTTTGAGACTTAAGAATTTTAATCATGCAATTATTTTTTATTGATTTGAAAAATAAATAATTTATGTATTTAAATTATGTATTGTCATAATCTATTTTCATTATTTGTTTATCTTCTCTGTTTTTTCTTTTCTTATCTTCTTAAATTTGATATTCTCTGGCCGTCTATCATAACCACTCTTATTTTTATTTTATTTTTGTCAAACTTACTCTTATAACTGGATCTACAAAACCTGATCTATAGTCAAATCTCATATCTTAAAATCTTTTCTTTTTCTTCCCTTTATATTAGAGAGGAATCGAACCCTAATATCATTTTTCTCTATCTAGCAAGTTTTGGCATTTTTTTATCTTCTCAATTCTTATAGAATGAGTTGAATATTTGCCGGTTGAAATTGACATATCTAGGTCTTTTTATGAGATTTGCTAAGAATATGATGGATAATGTTTCATTATGTAATAACTCATTAAGTAAGTGGAAACTATTATATTTTAACTCTAATGGAAACTATTTGCACTACTAAATATCATAGAAGAGCGAAATTGTTTCTGTGCAATTATTGTTCAGTTGATTAATTCTATGTTTAAATTACTTTGGTCAACACTGATTTGTATGTTACTTAATTCATTTGAATATTTGTATTTAAGTTGGTGTTTTATTTTATGGTTTTAAAGATATGTTGTTTAATTTCAGTTTTATTTGAGAATAAATTTGTGGAAATTAAATCAACATAATTTTAATCGTATAGTTAGGACATAAATGGTGTTGTTCTTCTATTATTTTTGTGTTTAGTTTCATGATTATAGATTTTATTTTTTGGATTTATATTTTTATTCAAATTTTGTCATTAAATTTTAGTTTTCAAAAATGGAAATAAATGGTTTTTGGTTCTTTAGTTTATAGGAAAATGAAAAACTTGAATACAATAAATCATTGTCAAAATTTTAGAAGAAATAATCAGAAACTGATTTTAGAAGAAAAAAAAATCAAAAACCAAGAAAACAAAAAATGATCTTAAAATCACTAACCATACAAAAGCCTAAATTGTAACTAAGAAAAAATTATCATTCGTTTGTTTTTTGTTTTACATTTTAGGGAAGTTTAATCTTAGCAAAATCATTGTAATTAAGTTAAAAGCTCTTATTTTGTTTCTCCTTTCGATTATTATTTGGTTTTTGTTTGAAGTGTTACTTTGGAATATTCACTATAAAACTATATGAAACGAGTTTTAGCACTATGCGTCAAAATTTGGGCTGAATATTGAAAAGAAAAGTTCAACGGGCTCTTAATGGGCTATTAATGGGTTTATAACAGATAAAAGTCTAATAACAATGTAGAAGATGAACTCCACATACATAATTCAACTCGCGGTCTGAAATCTTTTTCGTCAGAGATCGGAAGCTAAATTCAGGCGGCAGAAATGGCTTCGCTCAGTTTCAACCTCGGATTCTTCTCATTATCCGATGTTCAAATTCAGCAGCATCGGAAAGTTTCTGGAAGTGCAAGGGCTCGAGTTTTCTCCTGTAACAGTTCTTCTTCTTTTTCTCAAGCATCTTCGCAGGGGATTTCTGCTGCGACGCCTCCTGAGATAGAGCTCGAGTTCTTTGGTGTAACTATCGGTGCAATTTTCACGTTGAGTTGTGATATAATTCGTTTTAAAACTCATGGGATTTTTCGTTTTTTTTTTTTTTTTTTAATTTGCAGCCGAAGCCGGAGAGCGATGGGTCGTATCCTGTGGATAAAGCGAAGGCTGTGAGCGGCGCGAAGCTTCTGAGAAGCATTATGCAGGATAACAAAATCGAACTCTATGCTGCTTACGTGAGTTTTTATCTCTTTAATTACGGAATTCAATTAGAAATTTGCTCAATCTTAATACATTGAGGTTTTGATTGGATGTTTGCAATGGGATGAACTAATTACTGGAACAGTTTGTGCCACTCAATCGATTACTACGTTCTGCACTTCAATGCTCTGAGTATTAGGAGATAGTCTACTAAAGGCTGAAACGTAGAACTTTGTAAATTGCTCAATTTGTGATATGTAGGGCAAAGTGATGAACTGTGGAGGTGGAGGAAGTTGTGGAACTTGCATTGTAGAGGCAAGTGACTTCTTATTATGTCATTTGATTATAATTATGAGTTTGGGATTTATGATTATCATAGCATTGATAGAGCAAATGAGATTTGTGTTTAGTCTACTATGATGAGCAAATACTCAAGAAAAAGTAAAACCACATTTGGTCTTCTTGTGCGCAGATACTAGACGGCAGAGATCTTCTGAACGAGAGAACAGATACAGAAAAACGGTATCTGAAAAAGGCTAGTACTTTTATCACTCCTCTCTCTCTATATATGTTGATGTTTGATAAACTGTTACTCATTGTTAGAGTTGGATTGGGTATGTGTACTACCAAAATTAATCAAATAGTGAGCATTGTTTCTGATTAAAGTGTGATTATATGGTTTCCCTGTCTTATATATGGTGACTATATGTATATTTCCTATCTCTTCTGATTAGATATGCAAATTTGGATAAAATAAGAATCATGACTATTCAAATCTAAAGGCTTTCATAAATTTATTGTGCAGAAGCCGGAATCTTGGAGACTCGCATGTCAAACAATAGTAGGGAACAAAGAAAACTCAGGAAAGGTACGTACTTTGAGTTTCGGAATGTGCCCATTGTTTTGGATCATTCTTAGTCATGTTTAGGATCATAAGAGTTTGTCTGAATGATGTTTCTCATTAATATCAATTGGGTTTGGTTTTAGGTGGTTGTACAGCGGATTCCACAATGGAAGAAATAAATCAAGGCAAAGGTTATTTGTTTCATATTTATATGTATATAACATACCTCCTATTAATGGTGGATTCAGTTGTCTCCTGAGTTTATGGATATATTGGTTCCATGATAGTGACATTTATGGAAACAAACCAACGCGTTTGCATTAATGAAATCTCACCATATCTCTATTTGTTTTTTGTTTCTGATGTTTATCTATATGTGGTTGCAATACAACTAACATGATCATAAAACAGTTCGTTTTTGACAACTTTATATTATATGTGCCACACCCAAAAACAGTGGGCTATGTCAAAGTATAATGATCTTATTAACTCATTTTTACTTTTGAAAAAAGTAATTTTTCTTTTCTTGTTGAGGTAAAATTTAAAAGGAAGAGGCCAAAGAAGCATCACTATCTGGATTTTGTATTTTTATATTATTTTCTTGGCTTCGAATTTTATATCCAGAACAGTACTTGTTTTTGTAGAGAAAAATCTCCTTGGTTGATCGGTGAACACAAAAAAAAAAATCTAAAATAATCGAAATAGAATTGAAGAGAACCTATACACGATCAAAGACAAATAAATTTTGATTGCTAAAAAGGTTGACTCTTCTTAATTTGATTCGTTGTCTTGGTTTCTGGGTTTTCTCTTCTGGGGGCTCTCGAAATTTGACCTGGCAACGACGAGGATAGAAAGATCACTTATTGAAAGAGGTTTGTTTTCTTAATTGCTCGATTTTCTCTCTCGAATTTAATTTCAGGTGCGAATTATGTTTTCCTAAATCTATCGATGACGATATCTTTTCTATTTTGTGGGATGGGGTTACTGAAATTTTGTTTGTTCATGTAGGTAAGATCTTGCTTGTTTTGTGCCCTAATTTTATGGGTGAGTTTGTTTCTTCTAATTTATGATTGAGCTCTGTGTTTGTAGTTGGATCGATCAATTTTTGATTAGAGAAATCCTGAAACAGATATAAATTGATGATTTTGTTGTTGGTATTAGGTCATTTGAGAGGTTTAAGCTTTATCAATTTTTGTGAACAGAAACTGATTTGTTACTTCTTTTTGGATTTGTAGGACCTCAGGTTAAGTTAAATGGTTTGGTATGTGCAAACTGGACAAAACCTAGATGGGTGTGTCTTCTCTGAAACAACATCGTATTACAAATCAAGCTGATTCTTTTTCTAGATTCATGGAACGATCATCAGAGAATAATCTAAGCAGAAATGAGCACGTCATTGACATTCCAAGAAATGCCGCCAATGCTTCATCATCAACTTCTTCTCATGATAGAATTTCCAATGTTTTAGAACCTTTACAACATGAGGAAGAGAGACCTTCTACTGTTCCTCCTCCAATGATTGCTCCTCAGCCAGCTACAGCTACAGCTTCTTCGTCTTCTTCCTCTTCTTCTTCTAGGCGATCAAATCCTAGAAGCATCCGTCGCAGAAGAAGCCCTTTGAATTCTGGCTTATGGATTTCCATAGAACTAGTCCTCACGGTTGGTCAGATCATTGCAGCTATTGTCGTTTTATCTTTGTCAAAACATGAGCATCCTCGTGCACCATTATTCGCTTGGATTGTGGGTTATGCCTGTGGATGTGTTGCAACACTCCCACTTTTGTACTGGAGATATTATCATTTGAATCAGGCCTCTGAACAGGATTCTGGTCAGCATCGCCCTAATCTTAATGTTGCAGCAGGACCATTCGCCTTCTCGATATCCAGGACATCTGAAGGAGATGGTCGACAGACCAATACCACTTCTTCTCGTGGTGGTAGTAGATATCCTGGGTTCATTAGTGCTGCCAGGTAAAATATTTAGTGGCACACATGTTCTTAGATCATCTGTTTCAACTGGCACTTAGGTTTTTGAATTACGTTTTTCAGAGTGATTTCTATACTGTAGATCTGACTATTTCTATTCTGTCAGACATCTTTCTTTCTGTCGACAATGGTTGCTACTCATACTCACTAATCTGTGCCTTTGATATTGGCTTCTAGGCTTAAAGTTATCCTGGAATACTTCAAAATGGCTCTGGATTGCTTCTTTGCAGTCTGGTTTGTAGTAGGTAATGTATGGATATTTGGAGGGCATTCGTCTGCTTCCGAGGCTCCTAACTTGTACAGGTAATATTCTTTCCGTTATACTCAAATCAGACTCAAACCTCAGGACGCAATTGTCATGGATTGACCCATAAATATGTTCACTTATATTTTGTAGGTTATGTTTAGTGTTTCTTACCTTTAGCTGTATTGGCTACGCGATGCCCTTCATCCTCTGTACTACAATATGTTGCTGTTTACCATGCATAATTTCAATTCTCGGATATAGAGAAGATTTAACTCAACCTCGAGGTGCAACACCTGAGTCAATAAATGCATTGCCAACTCATAAGTTTAAGTTGAAGAAAACTAGAAGTAGTGGTGACGACAATGGTTCAAGCATTAGCGAAGGTGGAGTTGTGGCGGCTGGAACAAATAATGAAC